>CM055116.1:13126552-13726552 GCA_029206835.1 Rana muscosa
GGTTCGGGTTCGGGTTCGGGTTCGGGTTAAAGTTCGGTCCCGAACCTAAACTTTTTTCCGAAGTTCGGCCGAACCCGTCGAACCCGAACATCCAGGTGTCCGCTCAACTCTAATTATAATAAATAACTATAAATAATTATGACAAATAATAATATAATAATAATACAATTTATTCAATAATGTAATCAAATCAAAAACACTAAAATGTGCTCAATTGCAGAATTGTCGCTGTCGTTACTTTCAGTGTTTGATGAAGAATATCCCCACAAATCACTTTCGCCCAATTCTGCAAGTGATTCTAATTCGCTATCCCTGTTTTCTAGCTGGTCTAAAACCGTTTTTGACATATATGAACACTTTTTGGTTGCCATGGACAATCTCAAGTTTCTAGGCAGAAAGAACAGTATATATAATATAAAACTGTATGCAGGGACTGGACAAAGCACTGGGGACAAAAGGGATGTGAAATAATTTGATACAATAATGTAATCTGTAAGATTACAGTGTACTGTATGTGTTATGTTTTTTTCACTTTTTGAATTTGGCGCCGAGCTCTGTCCCCGTGCATTGTGATGCTCACAGGGAACGGAGCCCGGCACACAGTACATCGGACGGAGGATCCGGCAGAGGGCACAGCCCTGGGCAAACATTTTCTTGCCCCCCTCATGTGATCATTACCACTCACTGACTGGCTTCTAAAGGTTACAGCACACATTATGACTCACTGATTATGTGCTAGAGGATACAGCACCTGACTTCTGCTTGTTGATTGGTTGCTAGATATTACTGTACATCAATACTGCTCACTGATTGGTTGCTAGAGGTTACTGGACATCCTTACCACTCATCAATTAGTTGCTGGAGGTTACTGCACATTATTACTGCTTACTAATTGCTTTCTAGAGGTTACTGAAAATCCTTTACTGCTCAATGATTGGTTGCAAGAGGTTAGTGCACATCATTCCTGCTCACTAATTGGTTGCTAAAGGTTACAGCACATCATCTCCTCACTCCCTGCACACCATTGACTTGGGAAATGAGAGGACCCATCTAAAGGACAGAAAACTCCAATGTAACTGGGATTCACATTTACCACTAATGTAACAGGGATTTACACTGACCACTAATGAAATGGGATTTACACTGACTACTAATGTATTAGGAGCATTCACAGGAACCACTAATGTAAGCAGGGATTTACACTGACCACCAATGTAAGGGGGGCATTCACACTGGCCACTAGTGTGCCTGAAAAGAGTGTACACCAAGACCCAATGTAATGAGAAGATTTGCACTGACCACTAATGTAACTGAGACATTGAGCCTGCATTCACATTTGTGTATGTTGAGAACGCATGCAAAATTGCTTTCTGACACCACAGAAATGTGCTGCCCTTTAGCAGATACACAGCCAGTGGCGGTGCGTCCATAGAGGGCGCCGGAGCGCCGCCCCCACTCGCTCCCGCACCGCCACTGAAAGACAATACACAGATTCATGCATTGCATGAATCTGTGTATTGTCACCGCTGCCGCGCTGCCCACTATACATATGGCCGGCCTCCTGGTGAGCGCCGGCCATATAAATTAGAGCGGCGCCCGGCGGTGGGTGTAACTTGGAAGTGCCTATCAGAGCCAGCGGCTCTGATAGGCTTTCCGAATACAGCTCTCACGCTGTATTCGGCTTCCAAGAACGGGCCTAAAACTTCAAGGGCCAAGGGAATTTAAACTGATATAGTTGGCAAGTATGAGGCAACTGCATTGGGCCCCACAACAATGATGGGGCCCAGGGCAGATGCCCCTTTTGCGCTACCTTAAAGATGGCCCTGATCCTCCATATCATTTATAACCACTCCAGACCAGACTGAGTACATGGTATCTATCACTACCCTTTGGACACGCCCCTGTAACCAGTTTTTTACCCAAGAACAAACCTTATGGTCCATGCCTGCAGACCTCAGCTTGTAGATTAAGCATTTATGTGGGTCTGTATTGAATGTTTTTGCAAAATCCAGGTACACTAAATTCACATGCCTTCCTCTGTCTAGATGGCAGCTCACTTCCTCGTAGAATGTTAGCAGATTGGTCTGTCAGGAACGACCTTTTGTAAACCCATACTGATTACTACTAATGATATTTTTTTCTCCAGTAAATTTTTGGATATAGTCCCTTATCACTTCCATAAATAATTTACCTACTATTGATGTTAGGCTGACTGGCCTGTAGCTTTGATGGATTTGTCTCTGCCCTATTTTTCAATATTGGTACCACATTGGCTTGTTTCCAACAGCTGGTACAATTCCTGTCAGTATGCTGTCCGCAAAGATTAGGAACAATGGTCTGGCTATAACCTGACTGAGTTCTCTGAGGACTCTCTGGTGCAAGCCATCTGGTCCTGGTGATTTATTTGTATTAAGTTTATTAAGTCTTTCCTTCACCCTGGCCTCTGTTAGCCACAAGGGTATGTCCTGGGATGTTTCACTAACAGTACTGTCAGAATATACCTCTTCTTTTCCTGCATAAAAATTGAGGAGAAGAAGGCATTTTGTACAGTTGCCTTCTCTGTGTCATCTGTAACCATCCTCCCATCATCGTCTTTTATGTGGGCAATGTGCTCTGATCTCGCTTTTTTTACTGTTGATATATCTAAAAAAACTATTTGGAGTTTTTATACTCTACTCCGCTATTTGTCTCTCGTGGTCTTTTTTATCCACCCTGATTGCGTTCTTACACTGCTTATTGCATTCCTTGTAGTGTTTGAATGCTGACAATGACCCATCCCTTTTATATTTTTTAAAGGTAATTTTTTTCTCTTTAATGAGGCATTTTACATTACGGTTTAGCCACCCAAATGTAACCTTTGCTCTTCTATATTCATTGCTCATTGGAATGCACTGTGTGAAACCTTTGTTTAATATGCTCCTGAAACATTCCCATTTTTCTTCTGTGTTCAATGTTTCTAGGATTTGGTCCCAATTGATGTCATGTAGTAATGCCCGCAGTTCAGAAAAATTGGCTTGTTTTAAATTTAGTGTACATTCACACGTCCTCAAGCTTTCTAACAAAAAGCCTGTACAGATGCATGGGCAGAAAGCTGAATGACTTGTCTGCAGGAGCCTGACATTACACCCATGATCCACTCATACAAGATAACAGATAACAGGTCTAAAATTATTGTTCTCACTCCAGCATGCTTGTTGATAACATGTGTAGAAAAATGTAAGCTTTAGTGCACAGGTGCCCCTGCCATCTGTGTTTATTTTTGTATATGTGTGCATGTGGGGGGTGGGGAAAGGCTCATATATATGCATTTTGAGGGGTTAAAGTGCAGGGATTTAACTTTATTTTCTTACACTTTATTTTTTATCACTTGCAGATACGAGTCCCCTATGTGATACTTTTTGGGGCATTTTCTCTTTAATGAGACCCCTGATGTCTCCCCTGCCCTCCATTAAATGACTGAAATGCAGATTACGTTCCATTAGCTCCTTACCAGTGGCAGTAGGGAGCCGCAGTGACATTTTACTGATCACTTATGGATTACAAATAGATAGGGGAGATCAACAAACAGACATTCACTGGTCTCCTTAATGGAGGCTGACATAGCTGAACTGTCCTTCGAGAATGCTAGTTCTTTGGCTGTTTAGATTCTTTCATATCAGAGTTGTCTGACTCTAGTTATACAGTAAATATTTCTGGCACTGATGTCACACACAGCAAGGTATCTATAGGTTTTTGGGATAAATGTGTAATAGCGGTCATGTACTTTAACCACTTGCCAACCAGCCACCGCAGTTTTGCTGCAGCAGCATGGCTCAGCTGGGCGAAACAACGTTATATTATGTTGCTTTTCCCTGTGGCCACTAGGGACGCGCGCATCGCTGGTGGAACACGCTCACGGCCTCTGCTCGCCCCGGAGTCATCTGGCGGGAGCAATGACCACTGGGCATCAGCGAACGCTCTTCACACAGCGAGAACTGGGATCTGTGTGTGTAAACACACAGATCCCGGTTCTTTCAGGGGAAAGATGACTGATTAAGTGTTCATAAAAAATATGAACAGCGATCTGTCATTTCCCCTAGTAAGTCCCATCCCCCTTCAGTTAGAACACAGAGAGGGAACACAGTTAACCCCTTGATTGCCCCCTAGTGTTAACATCTTGCCTGCCAGTGACATTTTTACAGTAATCAGTGCATTTTCATAGCACTGATCGCTGTAAAATTGTCAATGGTCCCAAATATGTGTCAAAAGTGTCTGATCTGTCCGCCATAATGTCACAGTCCCGATAAAAATCGCAGATCGCCGCCATTACTAGTAAAAAACAAAATAATAATAAA
Organism: Rana muscosa; assembly: GCA_029206835.1. NCBI lineage: Eukaryota > Metazoa > Chordata > Amphibia > Anura > Ranidae > Rana > Rana muscosa. The sequence goes on from CM055116.1 coordinate 13,130,887, forward strand.
AATGCCATACAACTATCCCCTATTTTGTAGACGCTATAACTTTTGCAAAAAACAATCAATATACGCTTATTGCTCAATTGATAACAGAATGCATATAGTGGCAAATATCTATATCCCTCCACCATTTAAAATGGATGTAATGCTCAGATTAAACAAATTTATGTTGGATAAGGAAGAAGGAACGGTCATAGTAGTAGGTGACTTCAATGAGGTCCTAAACAAAAAGGCAGATAGGTTTCCTGTATTGATACACTCAGAGCCTACAGAGAAGAGCCGACTGAGCTAATTCCTGGATGAAGTAGGGTTAATGGACATGTGGAGAGTGCAGAACCCGGGCGTCCAGCAATATTCTTGCTATTCAAGCTCGTATTCCACGATCTCCAGGATAGATATGGCCTTGGGAAATGATAGAGCACTGCAGTTTACAGAAAAGATTGTGTTCTTGCCAAGAGGGGTATCAGATCACTCCCCAATGGTTCTTACGTTGAACCTAGGAGGGAAAAGAGCCCAGAGAGAGTGGAAAATAAATCCATATTGGTTCGAATTAATAAAGAAAACAGATGAGGTTCTGCCTAAACTTAGAGAATTTGTAGGATTTAATGAAGGCACTGCGGCGACCGGGATACTCTGGGATACCCTGAAGGCATATCTCAGAGGTACCCTGATTCAGCAGATTGCCAAATTTAATAAAGAAGCTAGAGAATGGGAGGAAAATATTCGTAGAGTGGTGTTAGAAGCCGAAAATTACTATGTAATAGATCCAACACCGGGGAGGAAAAAACACGGATAGATAAACAACAAGATTATAAGATAGCAATTATACAGAATGTTGAGACTAGACGACTTCTTTTGCAACAGTCTTCTTTTGCAGAGGGCGAAAGCATAGGAAAGATGCTGTCACAACTAGTGAAGTCTAACTCCTCCCCTCCACTATTCCTGCTATTAGATCTGCAGGAGGAGAGACTGCATCTAATACCTCGGAGATCGGACTGCAGATATTTAGGGCTTACTATAAAAAACTTTATACAGCACAGAGGGAGGGGATGAAGGGAGTAATGGAGGACTTTTTGGGTAAACTAGATATACCTGTGGAATTAAACCTTTTTAAACAAAAGATGTATAAACAGGAAAAATAGTGGCGCTTAAACAATGCAATATACAGCAAAAACTGTAAATGATAACAATGATTAATGTATAAAACGTGGAAAAAATATCACCCAGTGACATGTGATAAATCAATAGTTCATAAAGCAAAAACACGTTTGTGAAGTATTTCAATGCTTAATCTTCTTAACTATTCCACCACACCAATGTGCAAGTGACTCCTCTCCCTTTGAAACTGCACTCACCAACTTGCAATGCCTCCCACTTTCGTGTTTGACTCAGATGCCTTTTAAACCTCACAATGGGTTAAAAATGATCATCCAATATTCCACCGTGCTTTACACAGGATCTCTCCACATGTGAAATGAAAAGAGTGCTCCAATAGCGTGATATCGTTTCAACCAGTTTATTAAAATCACACACAAGCTTCAATCTTTGCACTCACATTTTAAATAATTCAAATCAGCAATCCGTGAAAACCACAGCAAAACTTGCAAATATTGGTACAGAGGTGCACTGAAGTCACGGCGGACCTGAAGTGTGCGCTCAATATTAGTTCTCACCCACTCCAAAGCTCCAAATCTCGATGTCAGTGTCCTGACACAAGAGGAAAGAGACAAATTAGAAATTCCAATAACCCTCGCAGAGCTCCAACAGGCAGTAGCTGATATGGCAAACCAAAAGTCTCCTGGTACAGACGGGCTTCCCACGGAGGTATATAAATACTACAGAGAAATACTTCTTCCAGAGCTCATAAAAACACTAAATGGAGCGGCCATGGACGGAAGACTTCCCGCGTCGATGCTGGAAGCAACCATTATAGTCATACAAAAAGAAGGGAAGGACCCTCTAGATTCCGCTTTATACTGTATATGCCAATCTCTATTTTATGCTCGGATGCCAAGATACTAGCTAAGGTTTTGGCAGCTAGGCTGAATAGAATTGTTCCAAAACTGATCCATCCAGACCAGCCGGGATTCATAGCTAATAGATCTACCAGTATAAACATTAGAAGGACATTCCTAAATTTACAAACCCCAAATGAGGGATCAAGACTTGTGTTGTCACTGGATGTGACCAAAGCTTTTGATAGTGTGGAGTGGCCATATATCTGGAGGGTGCTGGGGAAATTTGGATTTGGTCCTTCTTTTACTGGTTGGATAAAAATGCTCTACGACAAGCCCAGTGCCAAGCTTAAAATTAACAATGAACTCTTGGATAAGATCGAGCTGGAGAGGGGGACGATACAGGGGTGCCCATTGTCACTCCTGCTCTTCGCCCGAGCGATGGAACCTTTGGTCATCTCTATAAGATCAAGCTCTGAGATAACTGGCTTTCAAAGGAAGACAGGAGATGAAAGGATCGCATTATATACAGACGATACCCTGCTCTTCCTGGGAGATACGGGACAATTGTTGGTAAAAGCAATGAGTATAGTGGAGGAATTTGGTACATTTACAGGGTTAGAGATAAATTGGGAGAAATAAGAATTATTACCGGTGGACCCTATAGGAGAATCAATAACATTAGGAATGCCACAGCTGGCGATAGTGGACACATTAAGATGCTTGGGGATATTGGTTACGAAAGACCCCAACCAATATATAAATAAAAACCTAATACCACTACTGACCAAATTCAAACAAAAAAATTAACACCTGGAAACGGTTTCCTTTGTCGGTGGCAGGTAGATGCAGTCTAATCAAGATGATCTGGCAGCCACAGTTGCTGTACATACTGCATAACTCCCCATTTTGGATATGCAAAAAATGGTTCAATAAAATTGAAACCCTTTTTAGGGAGTTAATATGGAAAGGGAGACAAGTCAGGATTCGTCTTCGAACAATGCAGATGCCGGTGAGGGAAGGAGGCCTGGCAGTACTGCACCCCGAGAGTTACTACCTATCGGCACAGCTGCAGCAATAAACGGGATGCAAAATCCCGGGGGGAGGGACCCCTAATGGGAGAATAATGCTAACTGGAGCATTACATAATACACTCATTGAGGCGCTAGAGGCGCACAGGAATCCAACTACAAAAATGATAACCAAAATATGGAAAACAGTTAAAAAACACATGGGATACACTGGGCTAACTGCATTTACCCCTCTTTGGAATAATAGCAACTTGCAGGAAATTCTCCCGATAGGAAAGCCCAGATAATGGGAAGCACAAGGCATTAAAAGGCTGAGACAGATGGCTACACTTTCAAAAAATTCTTAGATTTGAGACGGGAATTCAGCATACTGCAGCATTCATTTTACACTTACCTTCAGTTGGGTCATGCTCTTGAAGCCCAATTTAGGACACAAACTTTAGAGTGGAATAAAATGCTGCTCCTTCAAAACATACTCCAGGTAGCTCAACTAAGGGTCTTATATCCAAAAAATATGGACAAAAAAGTCAATACCAGGCCCAAACTCTGTAAGGTAAGAGAGAGATGGGAAGAGGATATAGGGGAAATAACACAGGAGCAGTGGAGGAGAATCTTAGAGATGGGACCGTAGGTATCAGTCTCGCCCCCGCAGAAGGTATCCCACCCGATGTTGATAAATAGAGCCTATTACACCCCCAAGCGATAATTTAAGTACGGCAGAAGATCAGATGATAAATGTTCCAGATGCCAGGGGACCGGGGATCTTATACACATGGTGTGGAGATGTCCCAAGCTGTACCAATACTGGGAGGGAGTTCTAAACACCATGGGCGAAATATTTGGTCTAACATTAGAGATGGAGGCCGTATTATGTATGCTAGGATATAGGAAGGAACGGGAGGAGAGGAAGAGTACTACAGTCGCAATATTAATGTGTGTAAATTACTAAAGCGCTAATGAAACAAAATAGTGTAAATCCAATAAAGAGATAACCAAATAGTGAAAGCTGCAATCAATCAAAAAAATATCTGTGACCTTAACATGTGATTAAATAAACAAATATTGATGCGCTAGACACCAACCAAATTATTGTGCACTTGTGACAGTGTTCAAACAACTCTCCCTGCTGAGAGTGAATAATCTTACAGTAAAAATAATCTGCAATGAAAATATTGAAAACCATAAAAATTCCCTCAAACCACACGTATCTGTGTATATAAATCCAAATAGCATGGATTCCAATGTGGGCTGTAATCACTTTATATTGCGTGTCGCCAGTCCATATAGATCACTGATCAATATAGTGCAAAAACATCACCATCTGCACCGTAATGATTTTAGGCAGTGCTTTCTCCTAGATCAGACTCCTCCTTACAAGCTCCAATTTTCAGGATAATTCCATTCACATAAAAGAAAAAGAAAACAGATCATAGCGCAATATGCCTCTGCAAGACACAACCTGTCACAGCCATGGCCTGCACTCACATAGCCTCCGGGATCATCAGCGTGTGCTCAGCTCAGTAGTTCCTGTGTTCCTCAGTCAGGCTGCCGATGCGAGTGTCACTTAGGCTCCTTCCCCCTACGCGTTACGTCACTGACACGTGACTTAATCATGGGTAACGTCTGCTACATCCCCACATCCTTATGTAGAGGACGACAGAGCGTTTGTAGTGGTTGTCATGGTGATTGTCTGGAAACACATCATCGCTGGCCAGCGCTGATTCCCATATATTTTTAATTAAAAGTTAAATAATTTATTGCAATACAAATATGCCGCAACTCATTCACATATAGGTTTTTGGCATAATACAACTTATTTAAAACCAGCAATTACAAACTTCTAGTGAACTGTATAAACCATTGCTACAAAAGATTTGCCAGGCCCTCCGGTGGCGAAGCCTGGAACTACGATCTTATGTATTACATATTCACTACTTAATGCATCACCGAAAGAATAATAAACATACATATTTAAAATTTCTTATAAAAATTCCATAGAAATGAATAAAAATTTGTAAAATATATAGATGTAGATAAAGGCATGAAAGGGCACCAACATCCCTCCATCTCTCAACTCACAACATCTATTTTGAGGGTCCATATTCCACATAATAATAATATATGTTCCTGTTTAAATTCAATTATAAAATGTGTAGAACTTCCAATCAGTCTGTACACATATCACTAGTATACATATGCACTCACCTATAGCCAATTCAATCCCCAGTAATAACCCCAATGGGTCGCTATAGGTTATACAACCCAGGTAAGGTCCTCTAATAACCAGAGGGCCAAATGTATGTCCCATGACCCAAATGCCATATGAGTTCCTCAGGCCAGATGCTAATAATCGGAAATAAAACAATTTAGGTCAAAATCTATATTTAAACCATACGGCTATAAAGTGCAAATTTTATAAATCCACCGGGATTCACTTTTACTAATTTCCCTCACCTTGTGGCTTCCCCTCCAATGTGGTTTAAATCTCTGTATGGCCCAAAACTTTAGATCTGCCGGATTCCTCTTATGGCACAGGTCAAAATGTCTAGAGACATTATGTTTTGGGAAACCTGCCTTGATGTTTTGAACATGTTCTCTTAGTCTTTTCCAAAGAGGTCTTTTGGTTCTTCCTATGTACTGTAATGAGCAAGTGCATTCTAACATGTACACCACCCCTTCCGTTCTACACGTAATAAAATCGTTAATACTATAGTCCTTGTTAGTAGTGTTAGATTTAAAATTAGAACATTTGACCCCCTTTAAGCCCGTTTCTCTGCATGCGTAACAGCGTTTGCACGGGTAGAAACCCTTACCCTGAAAATAGGTAAGAGTGTTGGTTTTTGTGGGGGGGGGGTCAGGGATATTCTTCACCACTAGATCCCTCAGGGTTGGTGCTCTTCTATATATCACCCTTGGCTTATCTGGTAAAATGGTTGTTAGCTGTTTATCTGCTTTTAAAATGGGCCAGTACTTCCTAAATATTTTTTCCATTTGTCTGTGCTGAATATTATAGTCCATAATCAATGCTACCTCTTGAGAATTCCCCTTAGTTTTTTCCTTATCCTTTATAAGCTGATTTCTGGGGATCTTGTGTACCTCTCTTATTTCCTCATGGATAAAATCTTCATTATATTCTTTCGAGATGAATTTATTACCAATTTCATTGGCCTGTTCTAAATACACATTTTGATCTGAGCAATTCCTCCGTAACCTCACCAGTTGGCCCTTTGGTATGTTAATCAACCAAGGGTCATAGTGACAACTGTCTGTTGGTATATAGCTGTTCCTTTCCACTGGTTTAAAGTGGGTTTTCGTTTTTATTTGATTATTCTCCATGGATATGTCCAAATCCAAAAATTGTATGGCTTTATCACTTATTATGTAGGTTAATTTGATATTTCTGTGATTCACATTTAATTTTTGAAAAAATTCTATTAAGGTGCTCTCATCTCCACTCCATATCACGATACAGTCATCAATGAACCGTTTATATAGGATCAATTGTTCCGGTTCCTCGAGATATATAGCCTCTTCCTCCCATTCAGACATGAAAATGTTTGCAACACTAGGGGCATATTTTGCCCCCATCCCTATACCATTCAGTTGTCTATAGTACTCGGATCCGTACCAGAAATAGTTGTGTTGTAATCCGAATGCCAGGCTTCTTAAAATGAATCTTTTCTGTTTTGACGCTATGCCGCTAAAAACATCCAGAGCCCATCTGGAGGCCTTTATCGCTTGCTCATGCTCTATATTAGTATATAGCGAAGCGACATCAGCTGTAGCCATCAAATATTGCTGTTGTGGATTTAGTTCAACCTTCTCCAGGAGTTGTAAGAGATGTTTCGTATCTCTCAAATACACACGTGTTTTAGGCACCAGGGGTTGCATGAAACAATCAATATACTCCCCCAGTCTTGAATTGAGAGATTGTATACCATTAATAATCGGCCTACCTGGTGGATTTTGTAAATCTTTATGTACCTTCGGTACTGTGTAGATAACCGGAACTCTACACATATCCGGTACCAAGTATTTCTCCTCTCTCTTGGATAAAATCTTCTTCATACACCCTCTCTCAATAATTCTTCTTTATATTCACTGGTGGGATTGCTTCTTAATTTTATGTATGTATTAGTGTCATTTAGTTGCCCCATTAATTCTTGATGTTAATACTCCTTCGATAACACCACAATGCCCCCCCCCCCTTTATCAGCAGGTCTTATCACTACCTGTTTATTCTTTTCTAATTCTTTTATTCCTCTATTTATAGCCTGGGGTCCAGGTAATCTCTTAACTTTTAATTTCTCCAGGTCTTGTGTTACCATTTTATTGAATACCTCCACATGTTGGTTATTTGATACCTGTGGGTTGAACAGTGATTTGTTCCGTAATTTACTATGTTGTACTTTTCCTGGTCTGTAAATTTTAATATTTTGCTGCGTATGGGTATTCATTAAATATTTCTTTATATTCAGCTTCCTTGTGTATTTTAGGATGTCCACATAGGCCTCAAATTTATTTAGATTCCTTTTGGGTGCATATTTTAATCCCTTATCAAGGGTTAAAAGTTCCGTTTTTGTCAGAGCCACCCCACTGATATTATATATCCCCTTACCTATTTCCATCTTCCTCTTTTGGATCTTGTATCCACCTCGGGTTCCCCTCTTACATTTGGGCTTCTGGTATGCATCATGTGCTCGTACCTGGGGGCGTTCTCTCGCTCCTGCGGCTCCCTAAAAAAGAAGATGTGTTTGGTTCCTCCTCATCTCCATATTTTCTTAACGGTTCATATTTGTTCTGGGTTTTTATTGGGCTTCTCCTATTCTCATAGTGGTGCCGAATACTCATACTCGGGATGGTTCCCTTGTGGAGGATATCGGGAATTTTGACCTCCTTGGTGTGAATAATACTGAGCTGGATATGTATTATTTTCCCTTTCATCCCTCCTTTCCGAGGTTTGTTGACCCTGACTGCTATGCTGTCCTTGGGCATAGCCTCCCTGCTGTTCATACGAACGATCGTGATGATTAATCGGTTTATGATTGTTCTTATTTTTGGGGGATTTGGACCCACTTTGGTGGTGCTTCTTATTTCTCCACCACGGTTTTGGGGTCCTCAATTCATTAATCACCTCCCTTCCCTGTCTCTCATAATTATTTGTATTGTCTCTCGGTGGCCTCTCATGTTCATCATTATAATCTCTGGGGTGTCTGTATCTTACCGGTGATCTTCCACTTTGCTCTGGAGATATAATCCGAACCCCTCTGCCTGGAGATCATATGGTGGACCCTACTTTTCCGCTTCTTAAGTTCAGTTTCCATTTGTATGCCCGTTCTTGCTTATAATCATTCGTGTCCCTTAGATATTTCCTTTTTTTCCTCTGTTTTATATCGATATCTTTTTGTTCTAGGACTTTACTTAATTGGTTAGTGAGGGTTAGAAATGATTCTGATTCCTTATAACCATCTAGAGTTACTTTGCTATCTGCAATTAAATGTGAATCACAGAAATATCAAATTAACCTACATAATAAGTGATAAAGCCATACAATTTTTGGATTTGGACATATCCATGGAGAATAATCAAATAAAAACGAAAACGCACTTTAAACCAGTGGAAAGGAAAAGCTATATACCAACAGACAGTTGTCACTATGACCCTTGGTTGATTAACATACCAAAGGGCCAACTGGTGAGGTTACGGAGAAATTGCTCAGATCAAAATGTGTATTTAGAACAGGCCAATGAAATTGGTAATAAATTCATCTCGAAAGGATATAATGAAGATTTTATCCATGAGAAAATAAGAGAGGTACACAAGATCCCCAGAAATAAGCTTATAAAGGTTAAGGAAAAAACTAAGGGGAATTCTCAAGAGGTAGCATTGATTATGGACTATAATATTCAGCACAGACAAATGGAAAAAATATTTAGGAAGTACTGGCCCATTTTAAAAGCAGATAAACAGCTAACAACCATTTTACCAGATAAGCCAAGGGTGATATATAGAAGAGCACCAACCCTGAGGGATCTAGTGGTGAAGAATATCCCTGACCCCCCCACAAAAACCAACACTCTTACCTTTTTTCAGGGTAAGGGTTTCTACCCGTGCAAACGCTGTTACGCATGCAGAGAAACAGGCTTAAAGGGGGTCAAATGTTCTAATTTTAAATCTAACACTACTAACAAGGACTATAGTATTAACGATTTTATTACGTGTAGAACGGAAGGGGTGGTGTACATGTTAGAATGCACTTGCTCATTACAGTACATAGGAAGAACCAAAAGACCTCTTTGGAAAGGACTAAAGCCTCGTACACACGAACGAGTTTCTCGGCAAAAACCAGCAAGAAACTTGCTGGCAGAGATTTTTTGCAGAGAAATTCGTTCGTGTGTATGGTTTCTCGTCAAGAAAAGCGACAAGAATCTTGACGAGAAAATAGAGATCCTGCTCTCTATTTTCTCGTCGAGATTCTCGTCAGCCTGTTTCTCGACGAGAAAATTGTGTGTGTGTACACTTACCTGTTCGCCGGGAAGCCCGCGCATGCTCGAAATGAATTTGACGCATGCGCGGTAGCTTCCTAGGCATAGGTAGGGTGAACCAAGATGGCGGCGATGGCATCGAATGTGACGAGCGCATGCTCGTCGTATTCGATGACGTCACCGCGTTCGCTCCATTCAAAGAACCGCGGGTTCTTTGAATCGAGAGTGTACACTCGGCCGGGACAAGTTTCTTGTCCAAGAATCTCGTCGAAAAAAACGACATGTTTTTTTCGACGAGAATCTCGGCCGTGTGTACGAGGCTTAAGAGAACATGTACAAAACATCAAGGCAGGTTTCCCAAAACATAATGTCTCTAGACATTTTGACCTGTGCCATAAGAGGAATCCGGCAGATCTAAAGTTTTGGGCCATACAGAGATTTAAACCACATTGGAGGGGAAGCCACAAGGTGAGGGAAATTAGTAAAAGTGAATCCCGGTGGATTTATGAAATTTGCACTTTATCGCCGTATGGTTTAAATATAGATTTTGACCTAAATTGTTTTATTTCTGATTATTAGCATCTGGCCTGAGGAACTCATATGGCATTTGGGTCATGGGACATACATTTGGCCCTCTGGTTATTAGAGGGCCTTACCTGGGTTGTATAACCTATAGCGACCCATTGGGGATTAATACTGGGGATTGAATTGGCTATAGGTGAGTGCATATGTATACTAGTGATATGTGTACAGACTGATTGGAAGTTCTACACATTTTATAATTGAATTTAAACAGGAACATATATTATTATTATGTGGAATATGGACCCTCAAAATAGATGTTGTGAGTTGAGAGTTGGAGGGATGTTGGTGCCCTTTCATGCCTTTATCTACATCTATATATTTTACAAATTTTTATTCATTTCTATGGAATTTTTATAAGAAATTTTAAATATGTATGTTTATTATTCTTTCGATGATGCATTAAGTAGTGAATATGTAATACATAAGATCGTAGTTCCAGGCTTCGCCACCGGAGGGCCTGGCGAATCTTTTTGTAGCAATGGTTTATACAGTTCACTAGATGTTTGTAATTGCTGGTTAAATAAGTTGTATTATGCCAAAAACCTATATGTGAATGAGTTGCAGCATATTTGTATTGCAATAAATTGTTTAACTTTTAATTAAAAATATATGGGAATCAGCGCTGGCCAGCAATGATGTGTTTCCAGACAATCACCATGGCAACCACTACAAACGCTCTGTCGTCCTCTACATAAGGATGTGGGGATGTAGCAGACGTTACCCATGATTAAGTCACGTGTCAGTGACGTAACACGTAGGGGGAGGAGCCTAAGTGACGCTCGCATTGGCAGCCTGACTGAGGAACACAGGAACTACTGAGCTGAGCACACGCTGATGATCCCGGAGGTTATGTGTGTGCAGGCCACGGCTGTGACAGGTTGTGTCTTGCAGAGGCATATTGCGCTATGATCTGTTTTCTTTTTCTTTTATGTGAATGGAATTATTCTGAAAATTGGAGCTTGTAAGGAGGAGTCTGATCTAGGAGCAAGTACTGCCTAAAATCATTACGGTGCAGATGGTGATGTTTTTGTACTATATTGATCAGTGATCTATATGGACTGGGGACACGCAATATAAAGTGATTACAGCCCACATTGGAATCCATGCTATTTGGATTTATATACACAGATACGTGTGGTTTGAGGGGATTTTTATGGTTTTCAATATTTTCATTGCAGATTATTTTTACTGTAAGATTATTCACTCTCAGCAGGGAGAGTTGTTTGAACACTGTCACAAGTGCACAATAATTTGGTTGGTGTCTAGCGCATCAATATTTGTTTATTTAGTCGCAATATTAAGACGCCTGTTCCAAGCTAGGACAATTATAGCAAGGAGATGGCAGTCAAAGACACCCCCGGCAGTAAGGGAATGGATTAGTGTAATAAATGAGACCATATGTAAAGAAAAAGCAGTTTATACAAAAAGAGGTAACCTCAAGGAATTTGAAGAGATGTGGAGGCCTTGGCTGAAAAGAGAAAAAAAATAATAAAAGAACAAAAGTAAAACAGGTTCCCCTCTATAGAGTGGAAAATATATAGCAGGGCTGGAAATTAATCAAAATAGAAAATCAAATAGGAAATTGGCACATAGATAAACCAGTGGTAACAAGGTTTTTAAATTTAACAAGCTTAATCATGAAATTAACTGTATGATAATAAGAGGGAAGGAAAAGAGGGGAGGGGGGGCTCAAAGAGTAAAGCTATGTTCACAATATAGGAATTAGGTAGGGCAACTGGGATAAAGGGGTCCACCGGCCCTTTCGGCTCTTTTTGTTATAGCTTATTATTGGATGTGTTCTTACTCCTGCTTATTTAATAGCTTTTAGATGAAGATAAGGACTATTTTGTTACTGATATGCTAATATTTGACAGAAAAATTTATGTAGAATAAAGTTTAAAAAGAAATTCCTGATCAGACAAAAAAACAAAGTGTCTGATGTGTCCGCCATAATGTCGCAGTCCCGATAAAAATCGCACCTCGCCACCATTTCTAGTAAAAAAAAATACTAATAAAAATGCCATAGAACTATCCCCTATTTTGTAGACGCTATAACATTTGCAAAAACCAATCAATATACGCTTATTGCATTTTTTTTTTACAAAACATATGTAGAAGAATACATATCAACCTAAACTGAGGATTTATTTTTTTTCGGAAAAAAAATGGGATATTTAATACAGCCTTGATAAGTAGAACCCCTCATAGACAACAGCCTCGTCCGATCAAAGTCCGCCCTGTATTGTTAGACATCTATTGCTGACTCATCAGTTCCGTTATCAAATCATTTTGAGCTTTGAGGACAACCCTTTTGGGCTGCACTATTTATATCCCTACATGGACTATCTCTCTTGTTATGTGGATTTGATTCATGGCCCTTTTTGTTCATCTTAGTGCTTTGTCTTATCCTGCTCTAAACTGGCAAATAATCTTTTGCTGTCGGCTAGCCTGACATTTTACTACTTCTTCATTATGCCCGGTTGTCAACGCCTCACCTGCCTCCCTGATGTTTGTATTGGGTTGTTGGTTTTATAAAACTACCTTTGATTTACATCCCACACCTTGCATTAAATATGCAATGCTCCTGAAGAAGCGTGTCTGCATGCGAAACATGTTGAGCCTTCTTGAATAATTTCTCTCAACACCGCTATACCATTTTTGCTGTTGTTTAACCACTCTCTTGGACTCTTACTCACCCATGTAATGATGTCATTGTACCTCTTGAGTTCCCTTTTAGAATTGTGGTTATATACAGTAATGGTATCACTGATTATTTGTGTATATTTATCAATTTTATTTTTTTATGTTCTACGTATTTTATATGTTTTTTAAATAAAATTTATATTTTTTGTAATACGTCTGTGTAACTGTGCCTAAAAAGTCCAAAGTCCATACCCCCTCATTTCCCAAACCAGTGTATATTATTTAGTCCATGGGAAAGTCTACACACTATGGGACATAGATCTGAAAATTGATCAGTCCTGATGTACTGATGGTCTCATTTCTTGAGGCCCTAAAATGACAGGACAATACCCCCAAAATGACACCTTTTTGAAAGTAGACACCCCAATGTATTTATTAAGAGACATGGCAAGATTTTGAAGTTGTATTTTTAGTTAACGTTAACAAGTTATTTCTCACACACAGCATAGGCATACGTACAATTACACCCCAAAACACATTCTGCTATACCTCCTGAGTATGGGGATACCACATTTGTGATTTGTTTTCACAGTCTAGATACATAGAGAGGCACAAAATCCAAGAAGCACCATTGGGCTTTCAGGGAGCATAAATTACACTTCTAATTTCCTGACTACCGACCACATTTCTTGAGTCCATGAAGTGCCAGGACAGGAGAATCACCAACAAAATCACCACATTTTGGAAAGAAAACACAGGTATCTTCTAAGAGGCATGGTGAGTGTTTTGAAAAGTATATATTTTTTTGCCACAATGACACTGCACTTAGTATGGTGACAGTGTGTAAATTTTTTTTTAATTTTTTGTAACATGTCACCAGGGATGAGCCGAACACTCCCCTGTTCGGTTCGCACCAGAACCTGCGAACAGACAGAATGTTCGCGTGAACTTTAGAACCCTATTAAATACAATGGACTCGAACGTTCGAAATCGAAAGTGCTAATTATAAAGGCTTATATGCAAGTTATTGTCCTAAAAAGGGATTGGGGACCCGGGTCCTGCTCCAGGGGACATGTATCAATGCAAAAATACGTTTTAAAAATGGCCGTTTTTTTCGGGAGCAGTGATTTTAATAATGCTTAAAATTAAAAAATAAAAGTGAAATATTCCTTTAAATTTCGTACCTGGGGGGTGTGTATAATATGCATGTAAAGTGCCGCATGTTTCCCGTGCTTAGAACTGTCCCTGCATAAAATTTAATTTTTGAAGGAAAAAAAGTCATTTAAAACTCACTCGCGGCTATTAATGAATTGTCGGCTCCTGGCAATACATAGAAAAGTCATTGATAAAAAAAAAAAAAAGCGTGGGGGTCCCCCTGAATTCAATTACCAGGCCCTTCAGGTCTGGTATAGATTTTAAGGGGAACCCCGCCGCAAATTAAAAAAAAAATGTGTGCGGTTCCCCCAAATATCCATACCAGGCCCTTCAGATCTGGCATGGATTTTAAGGGGAACTCCACCCCAAATTTAAAAAAAATGGCGCGGAGTCCCCCCAAAAATCCATACCAGACCCTTATCTGAGCACGCAACCTGGCAGGCCGCAGGAAAAGAGGGGGGGACGAGAGAGCGCCCCCCTCCTGAACCATACCAGGCCACATGCCCTCAACATGGGGAGGATGTCCCCATGTTGATGGGGACAAGGGCCTCATCCCCACAACCCTTGCCCGGTGGTTGTGGGGGTCTGCGGGCGGGGGGCTTATCGGAATCTGGAAGACCCCTTTAACAAAGGGGACCCCCAGATCCCGCCCCCCCCCCCCTATGTGGTTTGGTAAGGGGTAAAAAATGTAAAAAAAACATTGCTTATATAATCATGTACATTGTATAAGCAATAATTTCTAACTTTGTTTGACATCATTCATAATGCTATTGTTTACTACTGTGATAGCTGTGATTTGCTGCAGCTATCACATGGTATATTGTTGCTGTGATTTGCCTTGAACCATGCAATTGTTGTGACCAATCATGATTGACAGACATTGTTTACTACTGCTAACTGTGATTGCTAGGAACGCCCAATCTAGGAGGCCATATGGGTACATCCTAGAACGACACTTGTCTCACAAGGATGTATATATGAAGTGGACAGGCAGGAAAGGTTAAGTAAAGAGGTCCTTGATGACGCCCTATGGGAGGACAAAACGCATTGAAGCAATTTTCGGTTTAGAGTGCAAACAACGTAATTTCAGGTTGTCGGTGGAACGCACGCCACCAGCAGTGTTTCCTATTGTAATCTCTTGCCATTATATGCTTGATATTACCTTTTTGTAAATGTGTATTTCTAATCTGCCAAATAAACTATTTGCCAAACAGTACTTCACTATCAGGCCCCTCTTTTATCTCTTTTTGGGCACTATTATCCACACATGACTGTTATGATATGGGAGATCTTCTCTGTATCCTGAAGTCAATCCGCCATCCCCAGCCAACACTCTAAGCCTGTATGACTCCTAGACTGAAAAGCTAGGGGTCCATTGCATCCGGTGGGTGGGGACAAAGGAGGGGGTGTGTCGCACCTTGAATTTTGGAGTACTATTGCACTTTATCAATTGGAGCACATTGTTCACTATTACATGGACATTCACTTATCGATTAATTGTTTTCACTTATGTTTTTGTTTATTGATATTTTTTGCACTATCGTGAGCGCTGTAGTTCATTCATTTTTCAAATTTAAGTTAATAGTTTGGCACCTAAAAATGTTAAATGAAGGGCAGGAGATCCACATTCTGTTCTAGAAAGCCAGATCATTGCTGGTATTGTGAAGGACCTGGAGCACCCAGAGGGACACAACGGGGGTTATTTATGAAAGGAAAATCCACTTTGCACTGAAAGTGCACTTTTAAGTGCAGTCGCTGTAGATCTGAGGGGGACATGCAAAGAAAATTAAAAAACAGAATTTTTACTTGCACATAATTGGATGATAAAATCAGCAGAGTTTCCCCTCATTTCAGAGCTTCCCCTCAGATCTACAGCGATCTACAGCGACTGCACTTCAAAGTGCACTTGTAGTGCAAGATGGATTTGCCTTTAGTAAATCAACCCCAATGATTTAATACACATAACTTTCCACTGCCAATGGTGTTTTAAAGAGACATTGTTAAACAGAACCTGAGCCTACTTGCTGTACTTTGTACCAAAATTTTTTTTTTTATTGTTTTGCCACAAACCACTTATCCACTTGTCTTATATAAACCACATGTCTTACATAGACACATAGGGGGTCATTTACTAAAGGCAAATCCACTTTGCACTACATATTGAATGGATCTGGAGCCAGGATTATGTACCTGAGACTCAATCGGGATGTAGTCTGTCAAGGGCATATACATAGAGATCACATTGTGGAAATGAGAGAGATTGGTGATACAAGTCTGGGTACAGCTCCGGGGCATTGAAAGGTGGTGAAGAATATATATGAGCCAGTGTTCATGGAATATAGTATTAATAATAAAGTGCAGCATGCTGAACATGCAATGGTTTTGTTTAAATTGATAAATGTTGGTTTCATAAAGGGACAGAGTCATGTGACTGGACATGTGACATATTAAGCACATTAGATTTAGTGTGCGTCTGGTAATAATGGTCCTGGAAGGGACAATCAGGGTTAGAGCGGAATTAGCACAATGTAACAGCATAATGAGATGGAGGTATTCGTATATATATATATATATATATATATATATATATATATATATATATATTGTGAGGGGGTTAGCTCGGCAGCGGGTGTGTGTGACCCCCGGGATGGGCTCCCCACACAAAACAGGCCCAGCAAACGGAGGTTGTGGTTTTCAAAATCAAAAAGGTGCGGTTTATTTTCTATTTACAGTGACAAAACACAGCAAAGCAAAAGAAACATAACCAAAATAAATCCTGGTCAAGTTGACCTCTGACTAAACATACAGGTTTCCTAACTAACAACTGGGATCAGCCTAGTGCTGTCCTAGTCCCTAAGTCCCTGGTTTTAAATGTCCAAGCAAATAGCCACACAGGCTTTTTCTCACCGCACAGGGGTTCACTCTCCCTAGACAGTCCACACAGGTCTGGTTCCAGGCATGAGCTAACATCTAATGAAGCTGGGAGTTCTTATAGAGGCCTAAATGAGCTGACAAGCTTCAGCTGGTCTCATCAACTCCCTGTCTGCATGACGCCCAGCCCTCTCCCTAGAGGTATGAGTCATCCATGAGCCCACTAGCCTTATACAACTCTCCACCTAGTTGTATAAGTCGGCGTAAAGCCTGAATCTGGGCGAAATATATCTACCCCCCTGGATGCAACCAGGTGACTTTACCTTCCTGCTGTCACATACCCCCCCCTCTTGTTTTAACCTCGGGGTTGGAACACCAGCAATCAGGCATTCATGTACTCGAGACAAAGCATCCACATTCCCCATTTGAACGCCAGGGCGATGCTTTACTGTGAAGTTGAATTCCTGGAGGGCCAGGAACCACCTATTCACTCTTCTATTTGTTTCCTTGTTTTGAGCCATCCACTTTAACGGAGCGTGATCCGTAACCATGTCAAAGTGCCTACCTAGCAGGTAGTACCGAAGGGAATCTAGAGCCCACTTCACCGCTAAACACTCCTTTTCAACGGTGGCGTAATTTACCTCATGGGACTTCAACTTCCTGCTGAGGTAAATGACTGGGTGCTCTTCCCCGTTCCAGACCTGGGACAATACTGCTCCTAACCCCACATCTGACGCATCACTTTGTACGACAAAGTCTTTAGAGAAGTCGGGTGAGTACAACACTGGCTGGCTACATAAGGCTTGTTTCAAGAATTGGAATGCTGCCTCAGCCTCGGGGGTCCATTTAATCATGACCGACCCTTTCCCCTTCGTCAGGTTGGTTAGGGGCACAGCCTTAGAAGCAAAGTGGGGAATGAATCGCTGATAATACCCAGCGATTCCCAGAAAGGCTCGTACCTGCTTCTTGCTGTTGGGACGTGGCCAACTCTGGATGGCCTCGACTTTGTTGAGTTGGGGTTTTATTACTCCCCTCCCAATGGTGAACCCAAGATATTTGGCCTCCTCCTGCCCAATGGTACACTTCTTGGGGTTAGCCGTAAACCCCGCTTCCCGAACAGAGTCCAGGACTGCTTGCACTTTTGGCAGATGTGACCGGCGCATTCTGTAACCCGAACGGCATTCTTTTATATTGGAACGCCCCGTCTGGGGTTACAAATGCGGTTTTCTCTTTGGCCGACTTGGCCAGGGGGATTTGCCAATACCCTTTTGTGAGGTCAAGAGTCGTCATGTATCGGGCTGTTCCCAGTTGGTCGATCAACTCATCTATACGTGGCATGGGGTAGGTGTCAAATTTTGTAACTTTGTTCAACTGACGAAAATCGTTACAAAATCGCCAGCTCCCATCCGGTTTAGGCACCAACACGATGGGACTAGACCAATCACTTTGGGACTCCTCTATCACCCCTAAGTTCAGCATTTTCTGTACTTCCTCCCGTATTGCCTCCCGTCGAGCCTCTGGGATCCGATAGGGTTTTAACTTCACCCTTTCACCGGGCGGGGTAATGATGTCATGCTCTACCCCAGATGTTTGTCCCGGCAGCTCAGAGAATACCTCCTTGTTGCGAAGCACAAACTCCTTAACCTCCTGTTGTTGGGGTTGTGACAAGGTGGCTGCTATTCCAACCTCAGGAATCACGCAACCAGTTTGAGCTGGTGACCAAGTGTCTGCGACTAGGGACTCTCTATCCCTCCAGGCTTTCAACAGATTAACGTGATAGATCTGTTCGGGCTTTCGCCTTCCTGGTTGTCTGACCTTGTAATTCACTTCGCTCACTTTTTCCATTATCTCGTAGGGGCCTTGCCATTTGGCAAGGAATTTACTTTCAACCGTAGGGACAAGTACCAATATCCTATCCCCCGGGGAAAAGGTACGGGTCTTGGCTCCACGGTTGTACACTCTTTGCTGTGCCAACTGCGCTTGGGCCAAATGTTCCTTCACGATGGGCATTACCTGTGCAATTCGATCTTGCATCAGGGCGACATGCTCAATCACACTCCTGTGGGGAGAACTCTCACTTTCCCAAGTTTCCTTGGCAATATCCAACAGCCCTCTTGGGTGTCTCCCATACAGTAACTCAAAGGGGGAGAATCCCGTAGAGGATTGGGGCACCTCCCTAATAGCAAACATCAAATAAGGAAGTAAACAGTCCCAATCCTTTCCATCTCTATCCACCACTTTCTTCAACATTTGTTTTAGGGTTTTGTTGAATCTTTCAACCAGCCCATCGGTTTGGGGGTGATACACAGACGTACGCAATTGCGTCACTTTGAACAATTTACACAGCTCTTTCATAACCCGGGACATAAAGGGTGTACCTTGGTCCGTAAGCAGTTCTTTACAAATACCCACCCGGCTAAAAACAAGAGATAGCTCTTTGGCTATGGTTTTGGCCGAGGTATTTCGGAGAGGGATCGCTTCTGGATAACGGGTGGCATAGTCCATTATAACTAATATGTACTGGTGCCCCCTAGCGGACTTGATTATAGGACCTACCAAATCCATGGCGATCCTCTCAAACGGGACCTCAATGATGGGTAGAGGGACCAGCGGGCTACGGAAATGTGGCATCGGGGCCAACCTCTGACACACAGGGCAGGAGGAACAATAATTTTCTACGTCCTTCATCACCCCCGGCCAATAGAATCTCTGTAATACCCTCTCTCGGGTTTTCTCTGTCCCCAGATGACCTCCAAGAATGTGCCCATGGGCCAACTCCAACACCAACTTCCTGTAAGGTTTGGGCACCACAAGCTGCTCAACGGTTTCTTCTGCCCTTTTTGCCACCCGATACAGTAGGTCCTTCTCTACGCTGAAGTATGGGTAAGTGCAGGTATTATCTGGGTTCACTAACTCGCCATCTATTTTCACTACGTTTTCCCGTGCCTTTATTAGGGCGGGGTCTTTCAACTGTTCTGTGGCAAAGTTTTCCCTGTGAACCTCAAGATCAGAAAACTCCACAGACGGTAGGTTTTCGTCTGAGGAGGTGGGCTCCTCTCCAGTTTCTTGAGTCTCCCCTGCCAATACTGATAAGGGAAATTCCGGAGAGTCCTCACCACTCTCAGGGGAGTTCTGGCTATCACATTCCTGGTACATAGGGGCACCAGTGAGGGGCTCAGGATCATCCCACAGTTCCCAGAACTTCGGAAAATCCCTTCCCACAATGGCGTCATGCGGTAACTGAGATACTAAGCCCACTGGATGAGAGAGGGTACCTTTGGGGGTCTCGAAACACACTGTAGTCACTGGATACTCTCGGGTGTCCCCATGCACACAAATAACAGCTACCTTGCTATTCCCAGAGACCTCTGTTTTAACTAACTCAGCCTTTATCAGGGTCACAAGGCTACCTGAATCCAGCAATACCACAACATTTCTACCATTAACACACATTTTGCATAAATGTTTCTCAGTTCCTCGAATGGCAGTGCATGCGACTGTCGCACACAGCGACTGACGTCTGCCCGTCAGAAAGTCACATTGCATGGGTTCCTCCACAACCGGGCAATTGGCTGCAATATGTCCCGCTTGCCGGCAGCGGTAGCAAACGATCCTTCTTGCCGCCTCTTGAGCCGCTGATTTCCCAGGCCGTTCTCGCCAAACTTGGGGTAGAGCTCCCACCCTCTCACTCTCTCCACCCTCACCCCTTGGAATCCTCTTATCCGCCCCTGGGGATGGTCTGGTCTTAGGGTGGAAAGTCCGAGTGTCTCTGGAAGAGGCCGTCAGGTTCTCTGTAGCCAAGTATCTCTCCACACGATCCACAAGACCATCGGCCGTCTCTGGGTCTCCATGGCTTACCCACTTTTGGATGGCAGTAGGAAGAGCTCTCAAAAACCGATCCATTACAACACGTTCCACAATCTTTGGTGCGGACAAAGTCTCTGGCTGTAGCCACTTTCTGCTCAGGTGAATGAGATCATACATTTGAGACCTGGGGGGTTTTCCAAGCTGGAAAGTCCAGTTATGCACACGCTGAGCCCGGACAGCCTGGGTGACACCCAGCCTTGCCAATATTTCAGCTTTTAGCATCACATAGTCTTTTGCTTGGTCAGGCTCTAGGTCATAGTAAGCCTTCTGCGATTCACCAGTTAACAGAGGAGCCACCAGTCCAGCCCACTGCTCCTCAGGCCACTTTTCTCTTTCAGCAGTCCTTTCAAATGTGGTCAAAAATACCTCTGGATCATCCTCTCCAGTCATTTTTGTCAATAAGCGACTCACCCCAAAGGACGCGGTATTAGTGGGACGGCTTTCCTCACTGGTCTGCGGACGTTGCTGCATTACTGCTTCCATTTGTTGTAGTCTCTGCTCTTGCTTCTGTAACAGGTCTATGAAGCGGGCCTCAGATTGCTGCTGGGCTTGTTGATGAGCTTGCTGCTGGGCTGCAAGGCTCCTTTGCAAACCTGCATTTGTCTGCTGTTGATTGGCATTTGCTAGAGCCAGCTGTTTCAGTATCTCCTCCATGCTGGCTTAAAAAAAACTGCCACTGGTTCTCCACCAACTGTGAGGGGGTTAGCTCGGCAGCGGGTGTGTGTGACCCCCGGGATGGGCTCCCCACACAAAACAGGCCCAGCAAACGGAGGTTGTGGTTTTCAAAATCAAAAAGGTGCGGTTTATTTTCTATTTACAGTGACAAAACACAGCAAAGCAAAAGAAACATAACCAAAATAAATCCTGGTCAAGTTGACCTCTGACTAAACATACAGGTTTCCTAACTAACAACTGGGATCAGCCTAGTGCTGTCCTAGTCCCTAAGTCCCTGGTTTTAAATGTCCAAGCAAATAGCCACACAGGCTTTTTCTCACCGCACAGGGGTTCACTCTCCCTAGACAGTCCACACAGGTCTGGTTCCAGGCATGAGCTAACATCTAATGAAGCTGGGAGTTCTTATAGAGGCCTAAATGAGCTGACAAGCTTCAGCTGGTCTCATCAACTCCCTGTCTGCACGACGCCCAGCCCTCTCCCTAGAGGTATGAGTCATCCATGAGCCCACTAGCCTTATACAACTCTCCACCTAGTTGTATAAGTCGGCGTAAAGCCTGAATCTGGGCGAAATATATCTACCCCCCTGGATGCAACCAGGTGACTTTACCTTCCTGCTGTCACAATATATGTATATATATATATATATATATAAAGTACCTGTCCATACATACATATCCCTGGCTCCAGATCCATCCAATCCACAGGTCGACACTCCCCTTTTCCCCCAAGCCTATCAGCAGACACCAACCCCTCCCCTCTCCTCCCCTCCTCCCCATCACCTCTCATAAGCCTGCCGGGCAAGCATGTATGTAGGTCTGATGAAGGAGCTGTGCAGTTACCGCCCATCGCCTTCACCTGATGTTACATAGGCCGCGTGCGTTCCAGTTTGTTTCCTGAACCCAGGTCGCCTCATTGCAACTTCTTGTCCTCGCTAATCCACATCACCAGAGAATCTGACAGCTGCAGGACGGCTCTCTCTCTGCCCCAGACAGACGAGGATTAAAGAAATCCGCATGAGGACTAATCATTATATTCCTATGACCTCTTACTTTCTTGTAAAGTGTTTTTAATCCCATTGTGCCTGTAATAAATCTTTTAATGCTGCACTCTTTAATGCTACACAAGAGCAGTGGTGGCCCGTCCATAGGGGCGCATGGGTGCCCCCCCCCCAAGGCTAGTCACCATTAAAAAAAAATGTATATATTTTTTTAATAGTCCTTTAAAAAAAGTCCTTTAAGTGCACTGTGTATGGGCGCCGGACACAGTGCTCTATGGGTAGCATGAGTCATTGCGGCGCAAAGCAGTGCGCCAAAACACTTCAGTTTTGGAGGCATTCCCTTGCTGTGGGTTTTACTATTGGCACTTCCATAGGAAATGGGCAGTACTTTCCCCGGGCAGCAGCATCACTTCTGGGTTCTGTGCCAGAAATCGTAAGTGAACCTGACCCCGAAACTCTGTGAATGGAGAAGCCACAGATACTATCTATCTGCCTGTGTCCTTTCTTTAATGTTATCTGACTCAAAAGTATCCTGTGATCGGACTGAATGTGGAGGGAGGGGGGCATCCTGCTTCACCTCTGCCCCCAGCTATTCACTTGTATTCTGCTGCATAAGACAGAGACATGTGCCTGGCAGGAGAGGAGAGGAGAGATGTCGGACTGCTGATCAGAGCAAATGCTTCTCCCATTCACCACTAAATCCCTCTCTCATCTGTCTGTCCATTTATCTATCTGTCTGTCTGTCCATTTATCTATCTATCTCTCATTCTCCCCCTACCACCCGATGTCTATCTAAAAAATTTAGATGTTGTACCTATTATGGTATATATAGTCATACTGTCTCTAAAAAAATCATCAATGTTTTTTCTCTTCTTAGAAAATTACACAAACTCCTGAAGAAGCGATCTTCGCAAAACATGTAGAGCTTAAGATATTGTTACATTATAGTCTAGTCATGAAATGTTTTGACATCTATGACCAATATTGAAGAGATTTAGTCGCCACTGTATTAATACTGCAGTATTTAAATGATGTTCCTCTTTTTTTTAATTGTCTATGTATTAATTGTTAATAAAAGTCTATTGTTTATTTTCTTATAATTGCACTTGCACTTTCAACATTTGACCAATTGACGTTTAGGACGTGGCACTGTGCTACCACAAGCATCCACAGTTCCATCCTGTGTTGGTGCTTTGATAATTCTAATGCCGCGTACACACGATCGTTTTTCACGTCGTTAAAAATGACGTTTGTTAAGTTGGGCATTAAAAACGATCGTGTGTGGGCTCCAGAGCATTTTTAACGATGTGAAAAATGGCCTAAAAAAATGAGAACCTGCTCTATTTTTTCACGTCGTTTTTCATGTCATTTTTTTAACGACGTGAAAAACGGAAGTGTGTATGCTTTTACGAGGGGAAAAAAATGCGCATGCGCAGAATCAAGTATGAGACGGGAGCGCTCGTTCTGGTAAAACTAGCGTTCGTAATGGAGATAGCACATTTGTCATGCTGTAACGGACTGAAAAGCACGAGGCTGAAAAGCGTGAATCGTCGCTCAACAAACTTTACTAACATGAAGGGTGGCGCTATCCGAATGGAACTTCCTCTTTATAGTGCCGTCGTACGTGTTGTACGTCACTGCGCTTTAGTCGAGCGTTTTTTTTAATGAACGTGTGTATGCAAGACAGGCTTGAGAGGAAACAAGAAAAATCACGTCGAGAAAAACGTTGTTTTTGAAAATGACATTAAAAACGATCGTGTGTACGCGGCATTAGATTTAGGTTCTCTTTATTGAGATATGCAGAGTCTAAAATACCTCTGATGTCTTCTCTGTGCTCCACTAAATGCGATCTGCATTGCAAAAAATTATTTCCCAGCTGAGCAAGCCGGGGACACCGAGAACTTGACCTGGAAGTGATGTCAGAGACGTCGCTTTCTGGGTCACAAGAAGAGGGAGAGGAGAGCGGATGTGTGTCCACTCTTCTCCTTCCCTCCAGCCACCAGCACCCGCCATGGAGCTCCCGGGCCCGCAGATGGACAAGCAGAGCCCGGCAAGCATTATAGGGCGCAGCGGCAGGGGGGCCATACCGGGGGTGTGTGAAAGTGATCAGGCTGCAACGGCGCTGCCAGAATGCTCTCAACTGATAGGCAGGAGGCTGCCGGTCAGTTTCACATATAATCCCAGTGGCTGCAGCCACCGATTGTGTACAATACCTCCCGCCATCAGATCCGTATGACGTATGGACCCGGCCTAAACTGAGGAAAAAAATTTTTTTTTATATATTTTTTGGGTATATTTATTAAAGCAAAAAGTAAAAAATATGTAATTTTTTTCAAAATTGTCGCTCTATTTATGTTTATAGCGCAAAAAATAAAAACCGCAGAGGTGATCAAATACCACCAAAAGAAAGCTCTATTTGTGGGAAAAAGGAACGCCAATTTTGTTTGGGAGCCACGTCGCATGACCGCGCAATTGTCAGTTAAAGCGACACAGTGCCGAATCGCAAAAAGGGACCTGGTCATTATGCTGCGTATTGGTCCGGGGCTTAAGTGGTTAAGAGGTTTATGATGCTGGGTGAGGCAGGGCTTAAGATCACGTGACCTGCCACGATTGGTTGTCACGTGATCCAAAAACTTCAGATCAGGCTTTCGGTTAGGCGCCAGCAACCGTGTCGAGAGCGCACACCGCATGCACTCTTGGGGCAGCTGTATGGACAGAGATTCATGCAAATTTGCAGCCCCTCCACCCAGAGAGGCCACTTATTTGCATGCGACTGGTGCCATGGGGTTAAGGAAGGTAGTTCTAATTTTGACTCTGGCTAAAGAAGGTAGACAAAACCTAGCAGTTTTTTGCTCTGCTCAGTGATGGCTGAATTAAAGGGATTGTAAAGGCAAACGGTGCATTTCTATGCATTAAGATAAATTGCCTTCTGTGTGTGGCAACCTCCCTAATACTTTCCTAAACCCCATCTAGATCCAGCGATGTTGCAGGAGTGTCTCAGCTGCCCCGGGCAGTGAATACCTGTAATAGATCAGTCCTCATAGTTGAGATCCTCTGTCCACCTTAATTTTGTTGCCCTTTGCTGAACTTTTTCTAATTCATCAACATCTTTCCTGAGGATTGGTGACCAAAACTGAACTGTATATTCAAGATGAGGCTGAGCCAGTGGATTGTAAAGGGGTAGAATTATTGATTTCTCTCTGGAACATTTGCATTCGTAAAGCAAATTGTTTATAAATAGTCCCAATAAAGTTTATCTGATTATAAGTGCTCTAAATAGGTCATCTGATCTCAATGACATTCTCAGAATGAGATATAACTAGATAAACAATCTATAGTAAAAATACTAAATGTTCTATATACTTGTTACCTATAATCATTTCTGTCATTATTTAAGCTGTCCCGCTATGTAAAAGAAGTCCAGTACAAGGATCCGAATGGCAAGGTCATGATTTTTAATGATAAAGGAGAACTGCCCAGCCCAATGGACATTGTAAATTGGATTACAAGAATTAAAGCCAGAAATATCACTGATTGGATGATTGTGGGTCACTTTGATGGGTCCCTTTCAGAGGGTCAGCAACTTACACTAGAACCAGAGAAAATATCATGGAAAGGAGACAAGGTGAGTTACACTGGGGAAGCTGATACAGAACTTATATAAGAAACATACTAATTTTGTCCCTAAAGCCCATCTCCAGACAAAACCTAACCCCCTCCCCCATCCTGTTCATAGACCTCCAACATCTGCCCTGACCCATTCCATGGTGATTAGATGAAGGTGTCAGGTCTAGATGTGTGGATATAAATGCCGGGATACTCATTATACCTGAAGTAGTGGATAATCTACAAAACTTCTTCTACATTACAGAACAAGTCCAGCTGAAAGTGACTGACAACTATTACCCCCCCCCCTCATCACAAAGACCGGGACATAGACACTCATAGAAGGACCCCGACTCCTGAGCACAGAAGAAGATAAAAGACTTTGGAGTGGAATGACTGCCAGTATTATCTATGGCAAGATTCTACCCAGACCTTCTGAATTCATCAGGCTGTAAAAAGAAGAAGAAAAAAAACAGTTTAGAGTAGTAATTTCCCCGATCAGAAATTTAAAGTTACTGTATATACATTAAGAAACTAAAAACATGGAGCTACCTGGATTTCTGTATGAGTGACTCCTAAAATGCAGTCAAATGCGGTTGATTTTCTCTTTGGATTTAAAGCAGTGTTTATATTTGTACTGATAGTTTTGTTGCTGTAATATCTCTAATGAAAGGATTCTGCTAGCACTCCTAGATGTCTATTTATCTCTTCTGGTTCAGAGCATATTCTGTGGTATCCAGACTAATGAAGGGCCACCTTCTGGAATGGCCCATGTGTTTCCACCAAGGTATACTGTACATGCCGCATCATTGTAAACATCAGAAGCTTGGCTTACCTACACTATTATATCTGTACTTTTGCTCTTGAATAGATTATATAGCTCTATATTATCTCAGGTCCCAAGAGGTCGATGCTCAGAGGAATGTCTTCCAGGGTTCAGAAAATCTGTAAGAGAAGGATATCACCCATGTTGTTATAATTGTGCTCCATGTTCAGAAGGAGAAATATCAAACCAATCTGGTAAGCTTTATGTTTCTTTAAAGTGATTGTGAGCCTTCATTTTTTTTTTAGTTTAAATTAACAAACATGTCATATTTACCTCCACTGTGAAGCTCGTTTTGCATAGAGTGGCCCAGATTGTCCTCTTCTAGGGTCCCTCTGCGGCTCTCGTGGCTCCTCCTCACATCATGTAACCCCCTAGAAGAAGCGCTCTCCCGGGGAGTTACTTTGCGGGCGCGCTCCCGATTCCAGCATTTGCGTCCATAGACACAAATGCTGGACTCGGCCCCGCCCCCTGGCACCCGTGTCATTGGATTTGATTGACAGCAGAGGGAGCCAATGGCTGCTCTGTTATCAATCTATCCAATCAAGAGCCGGGACCCCGTGCAGAGTGGGAGAGCACGTCTCTGCCGAGGGAAATACGAGGCTCAGGTGAGTAAAATAGGGGCTGGGGGGCCGGTCACTGACAGAAGTTTTTTCACCTTAATGCACCCCTTTAAGTATAAAATCTGATATTGAATTAGAAAATGAAAGAATTTAAAGTCCTTTAAAGTGATTCTGTACACACTTTACACTTTGCAGGTTGAACATCTCCCTAAATTGTATGAAATGAATGATTACTGATGGTGCCTTTCTGCACTTTTCTTCTACCTCTGACCCTTCTGGGAGTGTTGGAGGCTTTCTCAGGCAAGCAACTGGAAGCTCCTTCCTCCTCCCATCTGTCTGATAAAGCCTCCGACACGTTTGCACTTATCTAAAAGAAATTATCTGGAAAATGATTTCACTGAAGAGACCAAAAGTGGTAAAATAAGGGAATTTCATTGTTACATACATGTTGAAGTTACAGATAGACTTTTCATGGCCATCACTGAAATACAAGTAGATAGTGCAAAAAATAAATCAGAGTATCCAATATATAATTTATATAAAACAACAAAGTGCTGAGTACGCATGAAATATATGCACAAAGAGACTTCAAGTCTGCTCTGTATAATAAGTAGTGTGGAAGTCCATAAAATATGCACAATGGCAATACAGGCACAATTAGGCTTCAATGTCAATACAGGCAGCAGGGGAGGGGGGAGGAAATGAGGAGGGGGAATAGTCTGCGATCATGGCAGCCATCCAGGGGAACATAAACCATGTTCCCAAAACACTGTGTAGCGGGTATACACTTTTCTGTGTATTTAAAACTGGCAGAGACACCAGTGATGTGCAGTTCCCTGCAGCCCAGTGGGTGGCGCTGTCGCCTTGGGCTGGGTTTGAACCATTGCTGTGTACCGGGCTCCCTTTTTGTCCTCCCTCTGCAGCAGTATGGTGGGGCAGGGAACCCGCCATGCTTGCTGGGAGAGGGTATAAAGGGGCCGGCCATCTTTGTCACGGGGTTGAGTCACGGGCACCTTCAGCCTGTGGGCAGTGGTTCGTGTCGGTCCTCTAGGCGGCCTAGGCCTAGAGGACGTTCGGAGGTCGTGTTCCATCCCAGGCACCTTTAGCCTGGGGTGAGGTACTCGGATGGAGGTCTGGAGCTCAGTGCCCAACACTGAGTTCCGCGAGGGAAGGAGATCCTAGGGGACCCTGGGAGTGGGTACCCGAATCCGGAGGGCGTAATGGACCGGTGGGAGATACTTGCTTGAAGACCTGGTGCAGCATATTGCCGGTGACAGGTGAGCCTTCCATCGGAGACCGCCTGGAAGGAAATCCCCCTTCGCTCGGAGACCGCAACCCACTTTCAGGAAGGAAAGTGGAGAGTTCATTGTGCCTGGGCCTACTCGCATCCACACCCCCCCTTGTCTGTTATGTTCGTTGAGGGAGTCCAACTGTCTGTGCATTACTCTGTTATTGGAAGAATAAAGGAGTGTTGGACTTTAGTGGTGTGGGGCTCATTTACTGGCAGACACTGTTCGAGAAAACCAGGAGGAGGTCTCCGGATGCAGAACACCGACCCGAAGGTAAAAGAGGATTGTCTCTCACTGCACATACTCTGCAGGGGGACTTGGCGTGGTGACCCTGCACTCTCTCCTTCAGATTACCCCTAGACGAGCACCAGAGCAAGAAGAGTAGAGAGGACAGGGTGGAGGCCACTACATGTGGGGGCTCGGGTCCGGGATGGTGTTCGTGGTACTACGGAGTTTGAACGTGTCTGCCCGGAGGAGTTCCGAGTAGGTCGGCCATATTATTGGCCAAAGTGCATCCCTGCTCAAAGTCGTGGACATGACCCAGTGAAGGGAAAAGCCCGCGCAGAAGAGCGAGGAGAGGGGGGGGGCTCAGCCGTGTGAAGGACTACACGTGGGGGCTTCTATTTGCACTGCGCCACCAGGCACACCCCCACCGCTTAGTTCGTGGGCGTGACTCAGGAAGAAAAAGCCAGCGAACTGGAGCAAAGGGGAGGAGTCCAATACGTGTGAAGGACTACACGTGGGACGTTGGCGCAAAACTTTGCAGTGCGCGATGGACCAACAGCAAGTCACCATGTTCGGACAAACAGCGTAGGTTCCAATTCATCCTTCCACCACGTCTTGACTGCTGCTGCTCCGGTGACCGATACAGGGATTCGGCTAAAGCCAAGGGGACGATTCGCCCTGTATTCATGCATGGACGTTGAGGCCCTGGGTGTGATTTGTCCCGGCTGCTCGGGACTGGTGTGTCATCTGAAGCCATTCGGGCGATGCGAAGTCTGTGGGGAGTTCCTATTCGAGGTAGATACAGTCATTGAGAAGCCAAGAACCATCTACCCCGGCCGTACCACAGGCAGCACCACTCAAGTTGGAGGAATCACTGCTTTGACAGCCATCCCTGTGCGCACTGCAGCGACCGAGGAGGAGGTCGCGAGTACTCAACGGGAGAAATCCGAGGATGCTGACTCAGTCACCACTGTCTCACAGCGTCCACCGCCGAAGAGAAAGACCGGTATGGTAGCCCTGTCCAGCGGTTGCGGTGGACCATCTCGCCTGCCTATGCCCGGCCCGGATGAATCTGGTAAGAAGAGTTCCGGACATCCTGCCTCAAGAAAAGGCAGAGGTAAGCCAGGCGGAGGGACTTGGTGTGTGGGCGGAGGTGTCAGGGATCCACAAGCCTGTGTGTCCGTGGGGGGTGGTAGTCCCGTTTCCACTACAGGCTACATACCCGCGGAGGAGTGTGACACCTCCGACCTAGAGTCGCTCTCCGATCTAGGAGACGATGTTGCCATAGATGAACTGTTTGCTCAAAAGGGCTGGGACAAAGTACCTCTCACCTCGTCCCGCAGAACCAGGGACCCACCCATGTCTACAGGGGATAGTACACCCCGGGTGGAGGCACCAGCGCCTGAGGAGGGGTCCCAACCCCAGCCTACTCTTGCCTTCCTTGTGCCTCCTGCACCTAATGCCGGGGAAAAGAGACTGTTGTTGCGGGCACCTATGCCCAGACCAGATGTAATCAAGGCCCCTCGCCACCCGGACTCAATAGTTTTGCCTGGCGAAGGGGACAGAGCCACTATGCCTCCTATGGCGAGACTACAACGCTTATTTGGCCAGAAGGTTGCTGCTGAGTATGGATGGGAGTACCCATACTTGTCCAAGGAGCTATTGTAGGAAGGGGAAGATGTCGAGTACCATCTGGAGACCATGGATCAACACTTGAAGCCACTTGTCCTGCCGCACCCTCGATTCTATCTATAGGAGAAGAGAGACTCCGTTTTTGTTCTTTATGCTGCTGAACTTTCTGGGGTTGTTGTTCTTGTTACCCAGAGGAAGAAGGACTGTTCCTGTTTGTTCTTCAATTCTCCAGCAAGAAATCATGGACTCTGGGGTAGATAGGGCGCAAGAGAAGAAGGAAAGTTCCACGAGTGCAGTTACCGTGATGGTGTCACCAGGTGGCAGTGTTGCGCATCGATATCACTGTTCACACACACACTTTATGAAGAAAAGGATTTCTCCGCGGAGAAGTTTTTTAATTCTCACACGAATACATGTGTCAGAGTTTATGTGTGTTAACTTTCTTTTCCCCTCTACAGGAGAGCATCCCATCAAGACCACTGAGTATGGGGTGGGTCTTAGTCAGGATGGGTGGGGAAAAGTGTAATGTGAAAATGTGATTTCAAGGTTGTTGTTAAGTGTTGTTGTTTCCCTTTCCCTCCCTTTTCATGTGAGGCTCAGGCACAACTGCTCTAACTAGTTTTAGTTTTCTAAGTTTTGGGATTTTTTACAATTTTCAGTCGGTTCCTGGATTGGACTATGTCAGCCCTTGAGGGCATGGTTCGTTCTAGACACTGGGGACCAGTGTCAAATTACCAGGGGGAGAGTGTAGCGGGTATACAATTTTCTGTGTATTTAAAACTGGCAGAGACACCAGTGGTGTGCAGTTCACTGCAGCCCAGCGGGTGGCGCTGTCGCCTTGGGCTGGGGTTGAACCATTTCTGTGTGCCGGGCTTCCTTTTTGTCCTCCCTTGGCAGCAGTATGGTGGGGTGGGGAACCCGCCGCGCTTGCTGGGAGAGGGTATAAAGGGGCCGGCCATCTTTGTCATGGGGTCGAGTCCCGTGCACCTTCAGCCTGTGGGCGGTGGTTCGTGCCGGTCCTCTAGGCACCTTTAGCCTGGGGTGAGATACTCGGATGGAGATCTGGAGCTCAGTGCCCAACACTGAGTTCCGCGAGGTAAGGAGATCCTAGGGGACCCTGGGAGTGGGTACCCGAATCCGGAGGGCGTAATGGACCGGTGGGAGATACTTGCTTGAAGACCTGGTGCAGCATATTGCCGGTGACAGGTGAACCTTCCATCGGAGACCGCTTGGAAGGAAATCCCCCTTCGCTCAGAGACCGCAACCCACTTTCAGGAAGGAAAGTGGAGAGTTCATTGTGCCTGGGCCTACTCGCATCCACACCCCCCCTTGTCTGTTCTGTTCGTTGAGGGAGTCCAACTGTCTGTGCATTACTCTGTTATTGGAAGAATAAAGGAGTGTTGGACTTTAGTGGTGTGGGGCTCATTTACTGGCAGACACTGTTCGAGAAAACCAGGAGGAGGTCTCCGGATACAGAACACCGACCTGAAGGTAAAAGAGGATTGTCTCTCACTGCACATACTCTGCAGGGGGACTTGGCGTGGTGACCCCGCACTCTCTCCTTCAGAGTACCCCTAGATGAGCGCCAGAGCAAAAAGAGTAGAGAGGAGAGGGTGGAGGCCGCTACAACTGCTACAAACAAGAAAAAGAGGCACCTCTTTTTCTTGTTTTTTGCATGTCCATCACTGAGGCTGAAGGTTCTTTCATTTTTCAGTAGGGCTTCATTACACTTTATTTATGACTAAAACTTTCTTGAGATATTCAACATATACTGTATATTGTTCCATCATTTTTTTTTTGCCCTGTATGGCTTTTAATCCACATTTAATATTACCATCTTAACTACAAAAAACTTGGCAAACCACTTCTGGACCACCCTTTAGCAGATTTACTGCCACAGAGTGGCCCTCCTGTGCAGGATCACGTATATGAATGATTCTGCACTCCCACCTGCAGGGGGTGCACGTGCCCCACCAGCGGGCTGCTTCTGCTGTGATTAATCACAGCAGAAGCCGATCTGGGGGTGCTGGGTACTAGACATCTGCTGGCACCCGTTGATTATTAGCAAAACACACAGAACCGAGATCTGCCTATGTAAACAAGGCAGGTCTCTGTTCTGACAAGGGGGAAGGGATGGATTCTGTTCCCCTGCAAAGCGCAGAATATAATACATATCTTCCCCTAGTAAAAGCAGCACACACAGTACACAAAACACTGGCTAGGCACCCAGATAACCCTTGTATGGAACCTGGGGCGGACGCCCTTACCACGGGGTTCAGAGTTCGGAGAGAGTTGGAGGATACGGCTGCACCCAGGCACCTTCAGCTTGGCTGCTGGCGTTCCGGAGTTCCGGGCTCAGGTGCCCTTGACCTGGCCGGAGCGAGAGATGGAGTCCATCCCAGGCACCTTTAGCCTGGGGTGAGGTACTATGGCGGAGGCCTGGGGCTCAGTACCTTCGACTGAGTTCCGCAAGGGTGGAGGAATCCGAGGGGGGCCCTAACTCCTTGGGTGCCCGTGTCTGAGTTCGTGAGGACTGGTGTGCGGAACTTCTCTGAAGAGTCCAGCGCAGAATTGCTGGTGACAGAGAGGCCTCCTGTTTCTCCCTTGGACGGATCTCCTTCCCCTGACAGGGGCCGTGCTAGCGAAGGTAATTCACATTCTACTCAATATAGTCAGTGGCAGTGACTACCCGCCACTGGTGATATCACAGTGGTTAGCAGGAGAATGGAAGGGATTGTGCCTTGATCTATTCCCCATTACTACTCAGTAGAAGAAACTGTTTATTGTTTGGCAAGAAGAATAAAACTGAGTTGGACCTATTCACTGTGTGGAACTCTGGTTACTAGGAGCAAAGGAGTCAGGGACGAAGTACTGGACTTGACTCTAGGACACCTACACAAGACCCAATCTTCTGGCCTTCACCTCTTAGCTATGGAGGACATGGGCCGTGGTGTATCTCATTCCTCCCCCCAGCACTGAGACCCCTAGACGAAGAAAGACAAGCAGAGTATGAGAAGGGGAGAGAGGGGTGAGGCCGCTACTCTAGTATAAATAATAAAATAAAATAAAATACAAATTCCATAAATATATACCACAGTTTATATACCACAGTTCACATAAACCAATCAATATACTCTTATTGGGATATATTTTTTTTACCAAAAACATGTAGCAGAATACATATTGGCTTAAAGGAGTAGTAAAGTTACATGTTTTTTCACCTTAATGCATCCTATGCATTAAGGTGAAAAAACATTTGACAATACCGCCCCCCCCGAGCCCCCGTTTTTCTTACCTGGCCCCTCGAAAGTCCCATGCTCGTCCCCGTCATCCTCTTCGTTTTTCAGCCTGGCCGCCGATTGGCTACACTGGATGGATTGAAAGCAGCGCAGCCATTGGCTGGCGCTGCTGTCAATCACATCCAATGACGCGGCACACCGGGGGGCGGGGCCGAGTGATACAGTCGGCGGCTATGGCCGCCGCTGTATCACGGGAGCGCGCCCGCAATCACTCCACACCATGCGAGCTCACTCGCATTAAGGTGTGGAGTCCTTGCGGGAAGGAGCCAAGACAGCCGCCGAGGGACCCCAGAAGACCAGGATCGGGGCCACTGTGTGCAAAACGAGCTGCACAGTGGAGGTAAGTATAACATGTTTGTTATTTTTAAGCAAAAAAAAGGGAAGCTTTAGTGCTCCTTTAAATTTCTGAAGAAATTCGATTTTTTTTAACATTTTTTATTGAATGTGTTTTATAGCAGAATTTTTTTTATTTTTTTTCAAGATTGTTGGTCATTTTTTGTTTATAGCGCAAAAAACAAAAGACGCAGAGGTCATCAAAAAACGGCCTGGCCATGAAGGGGGGTAAATCTTCTAGAAGTCAAGTGGTTAAGGAATAATATTTAATACTGTCAAATAGCTACCATGCCTAATGTTATTTTCACTTATTTTTACTCTACAGACAGTGAACTCTGCAAGAAGTGTCCTGAAAATGAATGGCCTAACAAAGCTAAAACTCTTTGTATTGACAAGGTCAATGAGTATTTATCATACGAGGAGGAAATTCTAGTTTTATTTTTTTCTATAACTTCAGTCATATTTGCTACAATATCTCTCCTTATACTTGGACTATTTGTTTGGTTTCGGAGCACTCCTATAGTCAGAGCCAATAACCAAAACCTCAGCTTCATTCTGCTCCTCTCCCTCATACTGAGCTTCCTTTCTGTATTCCTGTTCCTTGGCCGTCCTGTGGATATTACCTGTATGCTGCAACAAGTCACTTTTGGAGTTCCCTTCACCATCTCAGCATCTTCTATCCTAGCCAAAACCATCATGGTCTTCATTGCTTTTAAAGCCACCAGACCTGGAAGCTCTTGTAGAAAATGGGTGGGAGTCAAACTTCCCAATACAGTCATGTTATTCTGCTCATCCATTCAGGTTATGAATTGCATTCTCTGGTTGTCCATCTCTCCACCATTTCAGGAGTATGACATGGACTCCTATCCTGGGAAGATCATCATTCAGTGTAATGAAGGGTCAGTTATTGGGTTCTACTCTATGTTGGGTTATATGGGGTTTCTGGCAGCCGTGAGTTTTGTTCTGGCTTTCATGGTGAGGACATTACCGGACAGTTTTAATGAGGCCAAGTACATCACCTTCAGCATGCTGGTGTTCTGCAGTGTCTGGATTGCCATGATCCCGGCCTATCTGAGCACCAGAGGGAAATACATGGTGGCTGTGGAGATATTCGCCATACTGACCTCCAGTGCTGGAATATTATTGTGTATGTTTTCTCCAAAACTCTACATTTTACTTTTAAAACCTGAACTGAACACAAGAGGGACAATGCTGGGGAAAATAATTTTGTAAATGTAACACATTGATTCAATGTATAATGCTGTAGACCAGATTAAACAAGTTCAGTCATATTGTTACCATCATCGTCATCATTATGAATGACATTATCATCGGCATTATGATTTTTTGGGTACATTGACTTCCTTCTGTCTGCCTATTGTACGTAAGTGGATGGAAGGTGGATGTTACAGGATTGGATGCTATTTGAGAGCTTCAATTTTTTCTTGCTCTTTCATGCCCCCCTAGCATGCACAAGCAAAGTACTGTGACTGCATTGTCCATTGGACAGTGCTGATCACAAAAACATGCTGTGACCAATCAAAGCATCGCACAATGTAACCAATAACTTAAGTTAGCAGCTTGCCCCCACTTTGCCCTCACACATTGATTGGAGAGTGATAGAAAAGACAGATTCCAGATCAGCAGCCAGTACAAGTGCAATCCAGTACCAGCAGTACCAGAAACAGCTTCAGTCTTCCTTCTATTTTCATTCATCCCTCTACAGCATAGATATCAAACACAAGGCCCACGGGGTGAATACGGCTCGCCAGGCCTCGATATGTGACCCTCAAACCCAGTTTTGCAGCCGGAATGTGGAACTCCATTCTAGTTCTCACCCTCTGCTCCTCACTGTCACTTGTAAACACAAGTTCTTCTATGTTTACAAGGGACATCTTTGCTCTCAGTGGATCCTGGACCTAACAGATCCCTGTAAACACACACAGTGGGGCATAGCAAGGACAGATCTCCAGAATCTGAGAGAGAAAACGATCTCCCTGCAGGGTGAGGCAGAGCCACCTACACAGGGAGGTACTAGAGTCAGGCCAGGTAGGAGAGAGAGATGTGAGGAAGCTTTGGAGAGGGGATGGGGTTTCACACTGTACATAGTGTTCCCCTGAACCCTGCGCTCTGTACATAGTGCACTCCTGAATTCTACACTCTGTACATAGTGTAATCCTAAACTCTGTATTCTCTATGTAACACACTCTTTAACCCTGAACTATGTACATAGCACACCCCAGATATAACTGGCCCTTTAAATGCAACCATACTGCTGATGCAGCCTAAAATGAAATTGAGTTTGACACCCCTGTAGAGTTGAGCGGACACCTGGATGTTTGGGTTCGACGGGTTCGACCGAACTTCGGAAAAAAGTTTGAGTTCGGGACGGAACTTGACCCGAACTTAACCCCGAACCCGAACCCCATTGAAGTCAATGGGGACCCGAACTTCTGAGGACTATTCGCGCTTGTTTCCCGTGCTTAGAATTGTCCCTGCACAAAGTGTCATTTCTGAAGGAAAATAAGTAATTTAAAACTCACTCGCGGCTATAATGAATTGCCGGCTCCCGGCATTACATAGAAAAGTCATTGATAAAAAAAAAAAAAAGCGTGGGGGTTCCCCCAAATTTAATTACCAGGCCCTTCAGGTCTGCTATGGATATTAAGGGGAACCCTGCCACAAATTTAAAAAAAATGCGTGCAGTTTCCCCAAATATCCATACAAGGCCCTTCAGGTCTGGTATGGATTTTAAGGGGAACTCCACCCCAAATTAAAAAAAAAAATGGTGTGGGGTTCCCCCCAAAAATCCAGACCAGACCCTTTATCCAAGCATGCAACCGGGCAGGCCGCAGGAAAAGAGGGGGGACAAGAGAGCGCCCCCCCTCCTGAACCGTACCAGGCCACATGCCCTCAACATGGGGAGGATGTCCCCATGTTGATGGTGACAAGGGCCTCATCCCCACAACCCTTGCCCGGTGGTTGTGGGGGTCTGCGGGCAGGGGCTTATCGGAATCTGGAAGACCCCTTTAACAAAGGGGACCCCCAGATCCCGGCCCCCCTATGTGAATTGGTAAGGGGTACATTGTACCCCTACCATTTCACAAAGAAAGTCTAAAAAAAATGTAAAAAAAACACACACCTTGGAAAAGTCCTTTATTAAAAAACAAAAAAACATTCCAGCGATGAAATCCAGTGTCCCGCGGCGATCCCGATGTCCAGCGCTGTCCAAACGAGACGTCATTGGCTGAGCCTGAGCGTACCTGATGGGGAACTTCCTCCACAGTGTATTAAATGAATAGACCCGCCCCTTCTAAAGTTCCCTATCAGGTCCGCTCAGCCAATGACGTAGCTGTAAGGCTAAGCGGACCAGATGCGGAACATGAGAAGAGGGGGTCTATTAATTTATTACACTGTGGAGGAAGTTCCCCATCAGGTCCGCCCCCTCGTATTTCAGCCCCAGCCTACGTCATTGGCTGAACGGACCTGATGGGGAACTGCCTCGCAGTGTAATACATGAATAGACCCGCCCCTTCTCACGTTCCGCATGTGGTCCGCTTAGCCTTACACCTACATCATTGGCTGAGCGGACCTGATGGGGAACTTTAGAAGGGGCAGGTCTATTCATTTAATACACTGCGGAGGAAGTTCCCCATCAGGTCCACTCAGGCTTAGCCAATGACGTCTCATTTGGACAGCGCTGGACATCGGGATCGCCGCGGGACATTGGATTACATCGCTGGAATGTTTTTTTTTTTTTTATTATTTTTTTTTTTTTTTAATAAAGGACATTTCCAAGGTGTCTGTGTGTTTTTTTTTATTTTTTTTTACACTTCCTTTGTGAAATGGTAGGGGTACAATGTACCCCTTACCAATTCACATAGGGGGGGAGCTGGGGGTCCCCTTTGTTAAGGGGGTCTTCCAGATTCTGATAAGCCCCCTGCCCGCAGACCCACACAACCACCGGGCAAGGGTTGTGGGGATGAGGCCCTTGTCCCCATCAACATGGGGACATCCTCCCCATGTTGAGGGCATGTGGCCTGGTACGGTTCAGGAGGGGGCACTCTCTCGTCCCCCCCTCTTTTCCTGCGGCCTGCCAGGTTGCCTGCTCGGATAAAGGGTCTGGTGTGGATTTTTAGGGGGACTCCACGCCATTTTTTTTAAATTTGGGGTGGAGTTCCCCTTAAAATCCATACCAGACCTGAAGGACCTGGTATGGATATTTGGGGGAACTCCACACATTTTTTTTTTAATTTGCGGCAGGGTTCCCCTAATATCCATACCAGACCTGAAGGGCCTGGTAATTGAATTTGGGGGGGACCCACACGCTTTTTTTTTATTTTTTATCAATGACTTTTCTAAGTATTGCCGGGAGCCGACAATTCAGTATAGCCGCGAGTGAGTTTTAAATGACTTTTTTTCCTTCAGAAATTACACTTTGTGTAGGGACAGTTCTAAGCACGGGAAACAAGCGTGACTTTACATGCATATTGCCGAACACCGGACTTGAACCCGAACATACAGTCAATTGTTCGAGTTCGGGTCCGGGACCCAAAAACCCAAAAGTTCGGTACGGACCCGAACTTTACAGTTCGGGACCGCTCAACCCTACACCCCTGCTCTACATTATATGTAGGCAATTGTTTTCTTTCAACCTTTTTGTGAAGGTCAGGTGACTACACATATTTGGCCATTAAGCACCTCAGGTCAGGAAGGTTTACCCCCCTTCCTGACCAGGCAATTTTTTGCGATACTGCACTGCTTTGCTTTAGATGACAATTGCTAGGTCGTGCGACGCTGTACCCAAATATAATAGTTTTCTTGTTTTTTCATGAAAAAGTAGGTGAATCCACGCTATGGAAAGAAAGTACTGCCAGGAGAATAGACAAGACAACACAAAACTGCTGCCTTTACTGATTGCCAACACCTGGATGTGGCAATAAGATATGAGATAAAGAGGGGGAGTAGCAGTGGCGCTGTTTAGTTTTGGCTTTAAAATACAATATTATATTAAAATGACCTAGTGTGATATATACTGTATATATAAATAAAATGAATATGTACCAATACAATAATAGTGGAATGGATATGGTGCCAGTGGAAAAAATTACATAATATAAAAGGTATAAATAGTATAAAAATGTGCTGAAAGAAATATATATTTGCTTTTAAAGGCAGAAAATCATATAATGATAATCATACATATTGAAAATATATATATATAAATCCGTGATAAAATAATCTGTGGTAAAATCAACAAATCTGTGATAAAAAATCCGGGGTGAAAAAATATCCATGATAAAAGTGATGTGACTCAAATCAGCAACAGTAAGAAAAACTTTAAATATGAGTTCATATGCTTGATTCGGAAGTGCTCATTGCAATTATCCTTAGTGGTGTCCTTATCACGGATATTTTTCCCCCCTGGATTTTTTATCACAGATTTGTTGATTTTACCACAGATTATTTTATCACGGATTTATATATATATTTTTTCAATATGTATGATTATCATTATATGATTTTATGCCTTTGATAGCAACTATATATTTCTTTCAGCACATTTTTATACTATTTATACCTTTAATATTATGTAATTTTTTCCACTGGCACCATATCCATTCCACTATTGTTGTATTGGTACATTTTCATTTTATTTATATATATATAGCACACTAGATTCTTTTTTTTTTCACAAATAGAGCTTTCTTTTGGTGGTATTTGGTCACCTCTGCAGTTTTTATTTTTTGCGATATAAACAAAAAAAACAATAATTTTGAAAAAAAAATACATTCTGCTATAAAACAAACTTCTTCATCAATTTAGGCCAATGTGTATTCTGTTACATATTTTTGGTAAAAAATCCCAATAAGCGCATATTGATTGGTTTGCTCAAATATTATTGCATCTACAAACTATGGGATAGATTTATGCAATCTTTATTTATTTTTTAATTTTCACTAGTAATGGCGGCGATCAATGATTTTTAGCAGAACTTCGACATTGCAGCAAACAAATCTGACACTAATTGACACTTTTTGGGGACCAGTGACACCAATACCATGATCAGGGCTACAAAAAATGCACTGTCACTGTACTAATGACACTGGCAGGGAAGGAGTTAACATCAGGGGTGATTAAAGGGTTAAATGTGTTCCCTGGGAGTGTTTTTTTACTGTGTGGGGGATGGTTTAACTGTACAAAGACAGAGATCTGTGTCTCTCACAAAATCTATGTCTTCCTTACTAGCAGAACGGCAGTCTGCCTCTCTCGTTGCATTGAAGGGCCACCCTGCCACAGTATCTGTACGTGGAGCGGTCCTTAAGCAGTTACGCATATCTGTTGAATGTAATTTCCTAATGAATTTGCATTTCTGAATATTATTTCTGTAAACATTTCTACCTATATCTCATTGTGCTGCCTAATTCCTTCCTTGTCACTTTCACAAAGTTAGATTCATAATTTTTCAATGTTGATCAGTATGTCAGGTGACCCATACCCGCTTAAATCTAGTGAATGGGCTCAGGATGTTCAGATAAGCTCTTGGTCATCTCTGTAGGTGCAGACACTGTGGAGTAATTAATCTTCAATGTTTCCAACAGAAGTAGTTTCATTCTGATCCACCTTAATGCTTGACAGCCTGCCAGACTTTCAATCTCTAATGTAAACACAGATCAGGTACACGAGAAGAAGGGAGAGCAGAGTGCTGAGCCCTGATTAATGGCTACATTGCTTCTATTAGGAATTTAACTATGAGTTGCTCCATGATGTTAGGTTATATTGGGACAAAAACAGAGCCCCCCACCCCAAAGCACCCCCCATGTTGAGGGTATGTGGTCTTGTATGGTTCAGGAGGTGTGGCACATGCTCGTCCCCCTCTTTCATGACCTGCTGGACTGCATGCTCGGATAAGAGCCTGGTATGTTTTTTTGGCGGACCCCACGCCATTTTTGTTTTGCCAGCATTTTGTTGTTTACCTTTCAGCTGTCAGTGGGGAAGCCCGCTGACAGCTGATGAGTCATTGATTGTTAAGGACGCGGTAGCCGGCTTCCTGGCTCGCTGTTCAACAACTAGCTATTCTTCACACAAAATTCAAATCGGTCGATCATTTTTCAACTGTTCCATATTGTATTCGTTCAGAAAATTTGGAACTCATTACAAAATGAATAAACAAAATGAAATGTAATGCATTTCAACCAAATGTGTTACTATATTTAGATACAACTGAATCTCTGAATAACCAAAAACTTGTCTGAATTTGTATTCGGACAGCAACAAATTGCACATGTCTAATGAGCACTGCTTGGTTTCCTCCAGACATAACATTTAGAATTGAGGCCAAACACTTCCATTTTGGTTTCATCAGAGGAGAGAATCTTGGTTCTCACAGTCTGAGAGTTCTTCAGAACCTGTATTTGTTTTACACTGAGGAGAGGCTTCCATCTAGCCAGTAGACATGTGCAATTAATTTAGATACAAATCAAAATTCAGCCAAAATTTTCATTAATTGGAGATTCGGAAGTATCTGAATTTCCAAATCACAAACGTAACAAATGTCAACTAATCTGAAATAAATTATAACAAAATTATTATACAAATTTGAAATTAACTTTAATTTGAAATAGATACATATTACAATAACACTGGTCTACAAAGAGTAGAAATGAAATGAATTTAAAGTAGCAAATTTTTACCAGAATTGGGTCACTAATAAAGGAAAATTAAGTCCTGAGTAGAGTTGAGCGGACACCTGGATGTTCGGGTTCGGCCGAACTTCGGAAAAAAGTTCGGGTTCGGGACCGAACTTTAACCTGAACCCGGACCCGAACCCAAACCCCATTGAAGTCAATGGGGACCCGGACTTCTAAGGACTAAAAAGGCTCTAAAAAAGTAATGGAAAGGGCTAGAGGGCTGCAAATGGCAGCAAAATGTTGTTAAGAGCATGGCAAGTGCTCTGCAAACAAATGTGGATAGGGAAATAACTTAAAATAACATAAAAAAAATAAAAATATAAAATAATAATCTTGATCTAGGAGGACGAGGTCCATATGGAGTAGGAGGTTGAGGTGGCGGTGGATGTGGCTGTGTAGGTGGAAGCGGCGGTGGAGGAGGACGAGGTAGCCAACACTGATTTAAAAATACAACAATGGCTGGGTAAGGCCGGTGATGTGTCAAATTCTGTCCCCCGTCAAATAGTGTCCACCCTGTACTGCGCTTGCTCAGTATGTAGGACAAGGGGATTTCTAAAATCTCCCAAGACGAACGGCGCCTGCGTGGTGAGTTCAGGTGAAGGCCACACCATCCGTGGTTCAAGCCGAGCCAAGTGAGGCCGTGCCCGAAGCGTGGCGATTGAACCGAGCCCGTGAGGGGCCCTGTTACTATGTGCTACCGTATGTCCACTTGGATGGTGGGGCTTGAACCTGCACTCACAGCGCAGGCGCCGTTCATCTTTGGAGATTTTGTGAATCTCCTTGTCCTCTGTACTGCGCAAGCGCTGCGCCTTCGCAGTATGGGCCGGACACAATCCGATGGCCGGACTATTTTTGTCACAACACCGGTATACTTGTCTATTCTGCACAAGTTACGGACAAGTCCTGTGGGATCCATGCCTGGTTCATTTTAATGAACGTGAGCTTGTCCACATTGGCTCTGGACAGGCGGCTGCGCTTGTCTGTGATAACGCCCCCTGCCGTGCTAAATACACGTTCAGATAATACACTGGCTGCAGGGCAGGCCAGCACCTCCAAGGCATAAAGGGCAAGCTCAGGCCATGTGCCCAATTTGGAGACCCAGAAGTTAAAGGGGGCAGACCCGTCATCCAGTACGTGTAGGCCTGTGGACACATACTGCTCAACCATGTTGGTGAAATGCTGCCTCCTGCTAAGACGTTCCATCTCAGCTGGTG
Organism: Rana muscosa; assembly: GCA_029206835.1. Classification (NCBI taxonomy): domain Eukaryota; kingdom Metazoa; phylum Chordata; class Amphibia; order Anura; family Ranidae; genus Rana; species Rana muscosa. Next base: position 13,173,820 of record CM055116.1, read on the forward strand.
GTGCTGGTTGTTGTGGCGTGCTGACAAAGCTTTTCCACATTTCAGCCATGCTAACCCTGCCTTCTGAGGTGCTGCCGGTGCCCCGGCTGCGTTGGCGACCTCTTCCTCCTCCTCTGCCTTCGCCTTGTGCTTCCACCGTACGCCCGCTGTCAAGTGGGAATGCCACCAGCAGCGCGTCCACCAGCGTGCGCTTGTACTCGCGCATCTTACGATCCCGCTCCAGTGAGGGAATTAAGGACGGTACGTTGTCCTTGTAACGGGGATCCAGCAGGGTGGCCACCCAGTAATCAGCACCAGTTAAAATGTGGGCAACTCGGCGGTCATTGCGGAAACACTGCAGCATGTAATCGCTCATGTGTGCCAGGCTGCCCAGAGGCAAAGAAAAGCTGTCCTCTGTGGGAGGTGTATCGTCTGTGTCCTCTGTATCCCCCCAGCCACGCACCAGTGATGGCCACGAGCTGGTCTGGGTGCCACCCTGCTGTGAAAATGGCTCCTCCTCCTCCTCCTCCATCTCCTCCTCCACCTCGTCATCCTCCAGAACTGTGCCCTTTCTGCCGGACAATTGTGTACCTGGCGTTTGTTGGTGCAGGAACCCACCCTCGTAGCCACTTGTGAAAGACTGCCCTGAAAGCCTTTGAAATGATCCCGCTTCCTCCTCCTCCTCCTCATCCTCCTGTGCCACATCCTCTTCCATCATCGCCCAAAGCGTTTTTTCAAGGAGGCATAGAACTGGGATAGTAACGCTAAGAACGGCGTCATTGGCACTGGACATGTTGGTGGAGTACTCGAAACAGCGCAACAAGGCACACAGGTCTCGCATGGAGGCCCAGTTATTGGTGGTGAAGTGGTGCTGTTCCGCAGAGCGACTCACGCGTGATTGCTGCAGCTGAAACTCCACTATCGCCTGCTGCTGCTCGCACAGTCTGGCCAGCATGTGCAAGGTGGAGTTCCACCTTGTGGGCACGTCACATATGAGGCGGTGAGCGGGAAGGCCGAAGTTACGCTGCAGCGCTGACAGGCGAGCAGCAGCAGGGTGAGAACGCCGAAAGTGCGCACACACAGCCTGCACTTTCTGCAGCAGCTCTGGCATATTGGGGTAATTTTTAAGGAACCTCTGGACCACCAAGTTCAGCACATGCGCCAGGCAAGGGATGTGCGTCAAACCGGCTAGGCCCAGAGCTGCTACGAGATTTCGCCCATTATCGCACACCACCAGGCCGGGCTTGAGGCTCACTGACAGCAACCACTCATTGGTCTGTTGTTCCATGTCCCTCCACAACTCCTGCGCGGTGTGGGGTTTTTCCCCAAACAGGAAAGTTTTAAAACTGCCTGCTGTCGTTTACCCCTGGCTGTGCTGAAGTTGGTGGTGAAGGTGTTACGCTGACCGGATGAGGAGGCGGTAGAGGATGAGGAAGTAGGAGGAGTTAGCAACAGGAGGCAAACTGAAGCGCCCTGCAATCCTCGGTGGTGGAAGGACATGCGCCAAACTGCTATCTGCCTCAGGCCCAGCCGCCACTGCATTTACCCAGTGTGCTGTTAGGGAGATATAACGTCCCTGACCATGCTTACTGGTCCACGCATCCGTAGTTAGGTGGACCTTGCCACAGATGGCGTTGCGCAGTGCACACCTGATTTTGTCCCCCACTTGGTTGTGCAGGGAAGAGATGGCTCGCCTGGAAAAATAGTGGCGGCTGGGCACGACGTACTGTGGGACAGCCAATTCCATCAGGCTTTTAAAACTCTGCGTCTCCACCAGACGGAATGACAGCATTTCAAAGGCCAGAAGTTTTGAAATGCTGGCATTCAGGGCCAGGGATCGCGGGTGGCTAGGGGGGTACTTCCTCTTCCGCTCCAATGTTTGGGAGATAGGGAGCTGAACACTTCCATGGGACATTGTGGAGATGGTTGGTTACCCAGGTGGTAGTGTTGCTGGCAGATCCTCTGTTTGCGGGGTGGCAGGTGCCACTGTCACTACAGAGGTGGATGAAGAGGCCGAGACTGCAGCAGAAGAGGAAGCAGGAGGAGCCAGAGACCTTTCTTGGTTTTTGAGGTGTCTACTCCACTGCAGCTCGTGCTTTGCACTTAGATGCCTGGTCATGCAGGTTGTGCTCAGGTTGAGAACGTTTATGCCTCCCTTCAGGCTCTGATTGCACAGCGTGCAAACCACTCGTGTCTTGTCATCAGCACATTGTGTGAAGAACTGCCACGCTAGGGAACTCCTTGGACCTGGCTTTGGTGTGCTCGGTCCCTTGCTGCGTTGGGCAGTAGCAGACATACTGTCTAGCTGACAGACGCTCCGCTTTTGCACCCTGCTCCCTCTTCTGCTGTGCTGGTGACTCTGTGCGACCACCGCCTCTTCCTCCAAACTACACTGGTCACCTGCATAACGTTCATTCCATGTGGGGTCGAGGACCTCATCGTCCTCCACATCATCTTCCACCCAGTCTTCACCCCTGCCCTCCTTGTCTGTCTGCACAATTGCGAAAGCAGCAGCAGTTGGCACCTGTGTTTCGTCATCATCCGAGACGTACTGCGATGGTCCTCCCATGTACTCATCATGAAACATAAGTGGTTGGGCATCGGTGCACTCAATCTCTTCCACTTCTGGGGCAGGGCTAGGTGGATGGCCCTGGGAAACCCTGCTAACAGAGTCATCGAAAAGCAGAAGAGACTGCTGCATGATTTGGGGCTCAGACTGCTTGGCTGATTTGCAAGGGGGTGAGGTGAAAGACTGATGGACCAGGGTTTCAGGTGCCAACTCTGTTCTTTCATCAGAAGAGTGGGTGGGAGACAATGTGAAGGAACCCGAGGCACTGTCAGCAACCCAATCTACTATCGCCTGTACTTGTCCTGGCCTAAACATTCGTACAGCCTCATTAGGCGCGACAAAATACCGCCGCAGGCTCGGTCGCCTACTCGCACCTGAGGAAGGTGTTTCACTTGTGCGTGTATCTGGCACAGATCCACCACGTCCTCTCCCTGCAACAGGAGCTCCACCAGCAGCACCACGACCGGGGCCACCACGTCCCTTTGACCTTCTCCTCATATTTTCCAAATTTAGGATCTTGCCCTAAATGGGTGTTTTTGGAAGAGCAGAACACACCCACAGTACGTAACCGCTGAATCGCACAGCTACAGAACTGCAGAAAATGCTATTCAAAAAAAATGTTTTTTTTTTAGTATAGCACAGTAGGAGAAAACTATATAGAAATTGTTTATTTCACACACCTCAAAATATGTATAACACACTGCAAACTTTTTTTTGTGCCCCTAAACGGCGTTTTTTGGAAGAGCAGAACACACCCACAGTACGTAACCGCTAAATCGCACAGCTACAGAACTGCAGAAAATGCTATTCAAAAAAAATGTTGTTTTTTTAGTATAGCACATTAGGAGAAAACTATATAGAAATTGTTTATTTCACACACCTCAAAATATGTATAACACACTGCAAACTTTTTTTGTGCCCCTAAACGGCGTTTTTTGGAAGAGCAGAACACACCCACAGTACGTAACCGCTGAATCGCACAGCTACAGAACTGCAGAAAATGCTATTCAAAAAAAATGTTGTTTTTTTAGTATAGCACAGTAGGAGAAAACTATATAGAAATTGTTTATTTCACACACCTCAAAATATGTATAACACACTGCAAACTTTTTTTGTGCCCCTAAACGGCGTTTTTTGGAAGAGCAGAACACACCCACAGTACGTAACCGCTGAATCGCACAGCTACAGAACTGCAGAAAATGCTATTCAAAAAAAAGTTGTTTTTTTAGTATAGCGCAGTAGGAGAAAACTATATAGAAATTGTTTATTTCACACACCTCAAAATATGTATAACACACTGCAAACTTTTTTTTGTGCCCCTAAACGCCGTTTTTTGGAAGAGCAGAACACACCCACAGTACGTAACCGCTGAATCGCACAGCTACAGAACTGCAGAAAATGCTATTAAAATTTTTTTTGTTTTTTTAGTATAGCACAGTAGGAGAAAACTATATAGAAATTGTTTATTTCACACACCTCAAAATATGTATAACACACTGCAAACTTTTTTTGTGCCCCTAAACGGCGTTTTTTGGAAGAGCAGAACACACCCACAGTACGTAACCGCTGAATCGCACAGCTACAGAACTGCAGAAAATGCTATTAAAAAAAAATTTGTTTTTTTAGTATAGCACAGTAGGAGAAAACTATATAGAAATTGTTTATTTCACACACCTCAAAATATGTATAACACACTGCAAACTTTTTTTGTGCCCCTAAACGGCGTTTTTTGGAAGAGCAGAACACACCCACAGTACGTAACCGCTGAATCGCACAGCTACAGAACTGCAGAAAATGCTATTCAAAAAAAAATTAGTTTTTTTAGTATAGCACAGTAGGAGAAAACTATATAGAAATTGTTTATTTCACACACCTCAAAATATGTATAACACACTGCAAACTTTTTTTGTGCCCCTGAATGGCTCTTTTTGCAAGCGTACATTAAAGTGCAAATTTTTTTTTTATTTTTTTTGCCCTAAACGGGTCTTTTTTTGCACGAGCAAAATAAAACGTTTGTTTTTTTTTTTTTTTGCCCTATGGGTCTTTTGGAAAAGAGCACAATAAAGTGCCTTTTGTTTCCCCTAAAAGTTAGATTTTCTCTGACACTGGGCTCATGGCAGTGTAAAAAGACTGCACTGCAACACAAACAGGTAAACCTATGCAGATCGCTGATTTTAATCTCTGATTCTGGACTCCTATATAATATTCTCTCTCCCTGAAAGCACCAACACAGGAACCTGGCCCTACACTACACTATCTCTCTATCTTTTCCCTCAGATTGTAGAATCAGGACTACCTCATCTATTTTTCTATCTCTCCCTAAAAGCAGCAGCAGCAGACTAGATCCTCTCCCTATCTATTCTGAAGCAGAGTGACATGTGTGCTGTGTGCCTCTAGCTTATATAGAAGCTGGGTCACATGTTGCACTGACCAATCACAGCCATGCCATTAGTAGGCATGGCTATGATGGCCTCTAAGGGCACACCAGCTATACAAAAGGTGATTGGTAAATGCGTAATTAGATTGCCAAACCCGAACCCGGACTTTTGGGCAAAGTCCGGGTTCGGGTTCGGGAAAAAGCTAAAGTTCGGTACGGACCCGAACTTTACAGTTCGGGTTCGCTCAACACTAGTCCTGAGTATTCATTGGCTCCAGTTTCCAAGATACAGCTTCAGGTCAAAATTGCATCAAAATAATTCAAAATTATGAGGGGGATGTGCGATTATACATCATGGGGTAAAAGAAGCAGTGCGGATGGAATGTTTGGATATTCTTTTTTGAGATCCCTTTTACAATTGGGAGAACCATACAAAAATAGCAGTCACTACTATGATTGGTGGGTTCCCTCCACACCATTGGGACAGTGAAAGGCATGGACTTTTTCTTCTTGTTTAGCCAATGACTCAGATAAGTTGCACATGAAATGCAACAATAAAGAGGGACCCGACTCTTGTCCTGATCCCCATTTTACATCCAAAATATAGGTGGTGTGCCTTTATTACCACTGCTGTCACTTTTGGGGTGCAAATGTAACGTTGCCACAAATGTATCAGAAGTTTTCTGCATTGTTTACACAGTTTGGAGGCACCTTGTCTAGACTTGTGCACTGCCGAAAAATCAATTTGTTTTTGTTTCATTTGTTTTATTTTTGCTTTTGTTTTTCGGGTCATTCGTTATGATCGCAATTCATAAATTCATACATTCCTAAATTTGAAAATTCCTAAATTTGAAAATTCCTAAATTTGAAAATTTGTAAATTTGAATATTCGTAAATTCAAAAATTCAAAAATTTTAAGATTCAAAAGTCCGAAAATAAGAAAGAATAACTAACTATCTAACTAACTAACTAATAATAACTAACTATTAAATTATAGGTATTGGAATTTCCTTTCAAATTTGGCTGTTAGTGAACGTAACGATTACGAATTTATCCAAAGTTAAGAATTATCCGAAATAAAGAATGCCGTATCTAAACAAATGGAAAGGAACAAATTAATAATAAATAATAATAAAACGTTTTTAGTATTAATATTGTTATTTATTATTATTATTTTGTTCCGTTCCATTCGTTTAGATACCGCATTAGTTGTTTTGGATAATTCATAACTTCAGATAACTTTGTATTCGTTACATTCACTAACAGCCAAATTTGAAAAGAAATTCCACTACCTATATTTAATAGTTAGTAATAGTTAAGTTATTATTAGTTAGTTATTATTTAAGATTTTAAAATTTTCTTTTTTAGGGGATTTGAGAAGCAAGTGTAAACAAGGCATCTCCCTGTTCTGCCTAGTGACAGGATACTGATCTTCTGCTCAGGACACTGATCGGGAGCAGCGATCAGTGTCGTGTCACAGTAAGCCCCACCCCCACACAGTTAGAATAACTCCCTAGGACACACTTAACTCCTTCCTAGCCTACTAGTGGTTAACCCCTTCCCTGCCAGACACTTTTTTACAGTAATCAGTGCATTTTTATAGCACTGATCGCTGTATAAATGTGAATGATCCAAAAATAGCATCAAAAGTGTTCGATGTGTCGCAGTCACGATAAAAGTCCCTCATCTCCGCCATTACTAGTAAAAAAAAAATATTAATAACAATGACTTAAAACAATCCCATATTTTGTAGACGCCATAACTTTTGTGCAAACCAATCACTAAATGCTTATTGTGATTTTTTTTTTACCAAAAATATGTGAAGAATTTGTATCGGCCTAAACTGAGGATTTTTTTTTATGTATTTTTGGGGGATATTTATTATAGCAAAAAGTAAAAAATATTGCTTTTTTTTAAATTGTCGCTCTATTTTTGTTCATAGAGCAAAAAAATAAAAACCGCAGAGGTGATAAAATACCACCAAAAGAAAGCTCTATTTGTGGGAAAAAAAGGACGTCAATTTTGTTTGGGAGCCACATCGCATGACCGCGCAATTGTCAGTTAAAGCAACGCAGTGCCGAATAGCAAAAAGTAGCCCGTCATTTGGCAGCCAAATCCTCTGGGGCTGAAGTGGTTAATTTTGAAATTTCCAAATTAACGAATTTGTCGAAATTCATTAAAAAACTAATTCGGAATTAAACTACCGTATAACACGCACCCCAAGTTTAGGAGGGAATTTTAGGGAAAAAAACTTTTAGGAGGGAAGTTTAAGGAAAAAAAAACGTACATTTAAATGCAGCCTTACCAGTGTCCGTTGCAGCCTTGTCAGCAGTGTCTATTGCAGCCTTTGCCCAGTGTCCAGTGCAGCCTTTGCCCAGTGCAGCTTTGCTCAGTGTCCAGTGCAGCTTTGTCCAGTGCAGCCTTTGCCCAGTGTCCAGTGCAGCTTTGCCCAGTGTCCAGTGCAGCCTTTGCCCAGTGCAGCCTTTGCCCAGTGTCCAGTGCAGCTTTGTCCAGTGCAGCCTTTGCCCAGTGTAGCTTTGCCCAGTGTCCAGTGCAGCCTTTGCTAAGTGCAGCCTTGCCCCAGTTTTCAAAATTGCCGAGATCGCCGCAGAGACTAGGCGGAGCGGGGGCGAACGCCGCCGAGAATGCAGGGAACGCAGAGACGCAGGGACTGGGCGGAGCCGCCGCCGAGATACACATAGCCGAGTGTACTCGGCTATACTCGGCTTTTCTCGGCTCCGCTCACAGTCACGCCGAGTCCCGCCCTATGATGGACATATCACAGGTCCAATGGCGGGACTGGGGCGTGACTGTGAGCAGAGCCGAGAAAAGCCGAGTATAGCCGAGTACACTCGGCTATGTGTATCTCGGCGGCGATCGCTGCGCTCCGCTCAGTCAGCGGAGATCGCCGGGATCAGTGGGTATCGGCATATAACACGCACCCACGATTTTCCCCTGATTTTAAGGGGAAAAAAGTGTGTGTTATACGCCGATAAATACGGTAATTGCACATGTCTAATCTGGCTTCTGAGGGAAAATATCACACAACTGTTCCTTGGAAATGTTAGGCAATGACGCTTTCACAAGTCACTAGATTTAACTGTATGAGGTGTAGATCTGACCAAGACAAATGTACCTTGTAATAAAAGAACAATAAATTACAGTCAGGTAATAATCTTTAGACCTCATGCTCACGGATGTTTTTACAGCCGCGTTTTTGAGCGTTTTTACAGCTTTAAAATGCCTGTCCATGTTAGTCTATAGCTTCATGCCCACCTAGACATTTTTGAGCTGCAAATAGCATAGGCGTTTTTAAGCTGTAAAAAAAACCCAGGACCAGTGCCTTCCTCGGCATTGGCGTTAGGCATAAAAAAACGAAAATGCGCGAAAACGCGCAAAAACGCCGCAATTGCGTTTTTGAGCACCGACTTTTTTTTTTCGAAAAAAAAAAGGTCAAAAAATGTATACAATAACATGGACAGGCGTTTTTAAGCTGTAAAAAACGCGGCTGTAAAAACATCCGTGGGTATGAGGCCTAAGTCTCACAATGAAGATACATTTATACTTCCAAGTGGTGCCATTTTCATTGTTCTACCATACTTTGTGGAGAAGTTACGAGACATCATGACCATCAGACACCTCCCACCCTTGTAGGCAAATACAGTAGGTGCCGCCGACATTACATATCCATCGCGATCCCATCGCGGAGATTCTCGGCGACAGGGTGCCGACATCTCGGTGACAGGGTGCCGACATCTAGCGCTCGCTGCAATAGCGAAAAGAAGACGCATCTTCTTCCCTCTTCTCCTCCTCGATGTTCACTCGTCGCTTCCTCCCGCTGTGATGCTGGGTGTTCGGTCCGCAATGATTTATATAGGCCTCTCATAACATCACAGTCATATGCTCCGGGTGGCCCCGGAGCATGTGACTGTGAAGTCATGGGAGCATGTGACTGTGATGTCATGAGAGGCCTATATAAATTGTTGCGGACCCAACACCCATCATTACAGTGGGAGGAAGTGACGAGTGAACATCGAGGAGGAGAAGAGGGAAGAAGACGCCGACGGCGATGGGAAGACCGGGTCCCTCCACTAGCAAAAGAGCTGGAATAAGATAGTGGAGCAGCCCGGCAGAAGGACAACAGAGAGCCAGACGAGACGACGGGGAAGACCGGGCCTCTCCACTAGCAAAAGAGCTAAAAGAAGATAGTGGAAAAGCCCGGCAGAAGGAAAAAGGCACCGGAGAGCAGAAGAGGACCCCCCGAAGTCGGAAGAAGAGACCCCCGAAGTCGGAAGAGACCCCCGGAGTCGGAAGAAGACACCCGGAGCTGTGTAATACATTACTTTAAAAACCTGTGTATTTTTTTATTGACTTTTTTTCCACCAGGTGAATGGGTAGGGGTACAATGTACCCCATACTCATTCACATAGGGTGAGGGGCCGGGATCTTGGGGCCCCCCTTATTAAAGGGGGCTCCCGGATTCTGATAAGCCCCCGCACGCAGACCCCGACAACCAAAGGCCAGGGTTGTCGGGACGAGGCCCTTGTCCCCATTATCATGGAGACGGGTGCTTTGGGGTGGGGGGGGCAGGTCGCCCCCCCTTCCCCAAAGCACCATACCCCCATGTTGAGGGCATGTGGCCTGGTACGGTTCAGGAGGGAGGCCCCCCTCTTTTCCTGCGGCCTGCCAGGTTGCGTGCTCGGATAAGGGTCTGGTTTGGATTTTGAGGGGGACCCCCACACCGTTTTTTCGGCTTAGGGGATTCCCCTTCAAATCCATACCAGACCGAAGGGCCTGGTATGCTCCTGGAAGGGAACCCATGCCGTTTTTTTATTTAAAATTTGGTGTGGAGTTCCCGCTCAGGATTCATACCAAACACAGTGCCTGGTATTGGCGGGAATCCACGTCGGATCTCCGACCACCGGCCTCAATGTCAGCAATGCGTGTCGCTCATTGCGAAAGGAAAAACAAAAATTTTCCTTTCCCGATGACGAGACAGCTCGGCGCTGGCTCTCGCGACGGGGCTCGTAGGGTGTCAATCCCGCCGCTAGAAGAGGCGAGATTGACACAAAATCGGCGGCACCTACTGTATACTCGTCTGTGTATAAATATTTATTGTGAAATATCTTGAAAACTTTAGCCAACCAGCACCTTTATCATCTGTTTTCTAATTCATCGAATCACAATATGTTATGCCGCGTACACACGATCATTATTCATGGCGGTTAAAAAACCGCCGTGAATAATGACATTAAAAACGAGGGAACGGCTTGTTCCCCACACACGGTCGTTTTTCTCGTCATTTTTTCTCTTGACGAGAAAAACGACCGTCTGTGGGCTCCGCGACAGTGTTTCCCTATGGGAAAACTGCCGTGGAAAAAATGTAGAAAAAAACAACGAGAAAAATTAGAACATGTTCTAATTTTTCTCGTCGTTTTTAATGCCGTTTTTCTTATCGAAAAAAATGGCAAAAAGCCTGCAGACGATCGTTTTTCTCGTCGAAAGGAAAAAATTTTGTTTTTCTCGACGAGAAAAACGGGCGTGTGTACACGGCATAGGAATTAGAAAATTTTATCTCGGAGGGTGATGATTTCCCAAAATTTGTAGACCAATGTAATAACATCAAGATTTAAAAGAAAACATGATGGTGATTCCTACTTAGGCAGCTTTATAGAATAGAATAGAATAGAATAGAATAGAGTAAAACAGAATAAAATAGAATATAATATAAAATAATAGAATAGAACAGAATAGAAAAGAAAATAATAAATCAGAATAGAATGGAAAATAAAAGAATATAATAGAACATCATAGGAAAGGATATAATAGAATACAAATTATATAAAGAACAGCAAAGAATATAAAAGAATAGCATAAAACAGAATATAATAGAAAATAAAAGAATAAAAAAAGAATAGAATAAAATAACAGATTAGAATAGAATAGAAAAGGATAAATAATAGATTATAATATAATGGAATAAAATGAACGAATATAACTGTCTTCCAATATTTGAATTTCAAATTTTGAATACAAGTAAATTATATAGAAAGAATATAGCCATTTTATGAAAATCTCAATTTGAATAGATTAAAATAGAATGTAGTAGAACAAAATAGAAAGAATATAGCCGTCTTCCCAAATTGGAATTTTGAATAGAATAGAATAAAATAGAAAGACTATAGCCATCTTCCCAAATTAGAATTTTGAATAGAATAGAATAAAACAGAAAGAATATAGCCATTTTCTGAAATTTGTATTTCAAATATAAAATAATAAATAAAAGCTGTCTTCAGAAATTCACATTTTGAAGTAGGAACTTTGAATAGAAAAGTATAGAATTTCAAATTTGCAAAATAATTGACCGGAACAAAATAGAAAGAATATAGCTTTTGTTCAAAATATTAATTTTGAATTTCAAAGCTTGAATTTTGAATTGAATAGAATAGAGAAAGAAGAGAAAAAATAAAGCCGCCTTCCAAAAATCTAATTTATATACTGGATTATGAATAGAATCAAAAGAATATAGCCTTCTTCCGCAATTATAATTTCAAATAGAATAGAATAAAATAGAACAATATATAGGTGATTTCACGATTTGAATTTAGGAATTCAAATTTTAAATTTGAAAATAATAGAATTAAAAAAAAATAGAAAAAAAAATACATCTGTCTTCCAAAATTACATTTAATTTTAAATTGAAAAGAAAAGAATAAAAAAAGAACAAATGTTAGACATGTGCACACTGAAATATTTTTTTTAGGAATTTCGTTTTCGTCTGAAAAATAAATATATTTAGTTACTCCCGAAATTCATTTGTATTTATTTTGTTTAGTTAAAAATTGCATTCGTCCAAAAATCGGAATAAATTAAGGTTGAATCTGTCATTGAAGGCTTATGGTGTCTGTCGAATGTTCTAAGAAGATTTGACGAACTGCAATCGTACATCTCCGGTCGAATGTTCCGCCTACAAGCTATAGAAGAATACTAATGTTGTATGACACTAGTAATAATTATATTTATAAATTATTATTACTAGTCAACCAACATTAGAATTCTTCTACAGCCTATGGGCCGAGCATTTGACCGGAGATGTACGATTGCGGCGTCGTACAGTTTAACTGCTTGTCAAATCTTCTTAGAACTTTCGACAGACACCATAAGCCTTGAATTACAGATTCAACGTTTGTATGTTTTTCGCTGATTCATCGAATCTTCGTCGTTCATGTGGAATGGTCTACCCCAACACTGTCTCTATAATGTCCAATCTTTCCTCTCTATGTAGAATAATCTTGGACTAATAGAGTTAAGGTTAGGCACATTCGACCACAGGTTTGATAGACACAGATCGCTATTGTCAGCGTCATGTCGAATCTCCTATCTATATTGAATTGTTGTAGCAACGAAAATAAAGCATTTTTTTATGTCGGATCTTTCGGATTTCGGATTCTGCACGTTCGTTTTCGTTTGTTAAAACGATAAAGAAAATACCCGAAATTCGGACAAAAATGCATTCGGACTAAAAGGAATGCACATGTCTACCAAATGTATCTGTCTTATGAAATTTGAATTTCAAATTTTGAATGGAATAGAACAGAATCAAATAGAAAGCATATAGCCCTCTTCTGAAATGCTAATTTTGAACAATAAAGAATAGAATAGAAAAGAAAATGATTTAAAAAAAATAAAAAGAATATAACATTCTTCTGAAATTCAAAGTTTGAAATTTGAATTTGAAATTTGAATATCAGATTTTGAATACAATGGAATATAAAGTACACTTTTTAAAATCCATAATTTCGAAAACAATAGAATATAATAAAATCTATAGACAAGTTCCAAATATTTGAAATTTAAAATTTGAATTTCAAATTTTTAATAGAATAGAATAGAATAAAATAGAAAGAATATAGCTGTCATCCAAAATCCAATTTCAAATATCAAAATTAGAACTTTGAAAAAAAATACTAAAATTGAAAGAATATAGATGTTCTCCAAAAATGAAAAATTGAAAAGATTAAAATAGAATGGAGTTGAATAAAGTAGAAAGAATAAAGCCGTCTTCAAAAATTTGAAATTTGAAAAGAATAGAATAAAATAGAAAGAATATAGCCATTTTCCAAAATGTGTATTTCAAATATAATAAAATAAAATATAAAAATGTAAATCTGTGTTTGAAAATTCTAATTTTGAAATATGCATTTTAAATAAAAACAAATAGAATTTTGAAGTTCAAACTTTGAATAGAAAAGAATAAAGTAGAAATAATGTAGCCATTTTCCAAAATTAGTATTTAAAATAGAATAAAAAAAAGAAAAAATATATCTGTCTTTCAATATTCAAATTTTAAATTTCAGAATAAATAAAAAAAAAAGAATATAGCCATCTTTTGAAATGTAATATTTTGAATATAATAAAACACAATGAAATAGAAAGAATATAGCTGTCTTCAGAAATTTAACTTTTTAAATATGAATTTTGAAAGAATACAGCCATCTTTCAAAATTCTAATTTTGAATAGAAAAAAATAGAATAGAATAGAATAAAAAAGAAAGAATATTGCAACCTTCTGAAATTCAAATTTTGAAACATGAGTTAAAATTTTTGAATACAATAGAAACTATATTGTCATCTTTTAAAATCCATAATTTCAAATAGAATAGAAAAGAATAGAAAAAAAATTAAAGCCCACTTCAAAAATTCAAATTTTAAAAATTTAATTTCAAATTAAAAAATTAGAATTTCAAATTTTGCATAGAATAGAATAAAATAAAAATATATAACTGCCATCCAAAATTTTAAATTTGTAATAAAATAGACTAAAAAAAAAGCATATCCATCCTTTAAAATTCTAATTTTTTAAAAAAAATTTAATTCAAAACATAATAGAATAGAATAGAAAGAATATAGAAATCTTCCAAAATTCAGATTTAAAATAGAATATAATAAAATAGAAAATATATAATATATAGCTGACTTCCAAAATGTAATTTTGAAATTAGGATTTTGAATTTTAATATAATAGAATAGAATAAAAGATAAAGAATATAGCTGTTTTCCAAACAAATTCAAATTTCACATAGAATAGAAAAGAAAAAAATATATAGCCAACTTTCGAAAATTTAATTTAGTTTAGAATAGAATAGAATACAATAGAAAGAATGTAAGGTTGCACGTTAGACCACTTCTATCCCTTAGAGCCTAGGCCGGACCAATGGGTGTATGGATGCGCTCTATGACCGGTCAGGTAATTAAGACACACACAAAGATGGTGGTTCAAAAATTACAAAGCTGTATTCAGAGTTCAGTATACTTATCCTACAACACAAGGAGACTCCTCCCACTAAACCACAAACAAAAGTTTAACAGAAGATATTGCAAAAAACTTAAAGTTACAGAACGTTCCTATCAATAGCTATTATAAGATATTCTGCCTGGAGACAGTAATACAGTAATATCTGTCTATAAAGCTGCAAAAAAATATAGGTGCTAAGACCATAATCCAGGCGCTGAGCCAGATCTTGAAGTCTGTGAAAAAGTAGCTTGACCACTAGTCTTATATCCTGTCATTCTTAACAAGTTCTACAAAAATAGTTGTAAGTGTGAACATCAGAGAGTCTGACATTAGCTAACTCAATATCTTACTGCAAAAATACAAATATACTTACTGTACTTACATATTGACTTGGTATTGCTAAAACTTATGAAAGCTGAAATGTAATGAAGATCAATAGAGACCCCCAATAATCTTACAAAACCCTCCTTTGATCAAGGCAGATAACATTTTTTATCTGCCGTGATCATTATACCATCTGTGTGTAGTAACGAACATTGCCATCCGGGTGGAGGAATCATTTCTCTCCTTTGCCCCTAGGCTGTTCATTTTCCCAATAGCACAGAACACTAGTTTAATTACCAAATATATAATGAGAATCAAAAGCAATATGACTATATTTGCCATAGCTATATCTTTCATTCAGGAAAATATTCCTTTGATGCCAAATCCCTCCCCTCTAAGAGGATCCCAGGTCCTGGCAATGTCCCCGGCTTCTTGTTGTAGTTTATTTACCTCATTCCTGTGTTGTGCAATTATGTCATAATAGTCAGGTATCTCTACAGAAGTATGGTGAATCCATGTGCAACATTCATATTCCTCAGTAACTTCACACAATCCTGTGAGTGCAGCACTTATGGATTCAATGGCAAAATCATGGAGTTCTAACTGCTTCCTAATTGCTCTAGTCTCAATGTTTAAGCTAGTAATGTCATCAGAATTCTTTTCCAGTATCTCATCAATAATTCCTGTGTAATTATTTATCCTTTTCATCATATCAATTCCCCATCCTGTCCAGGAGGGAAACCAAGCCCAGCTCATGTCTTTTTCCCAAAAAAGTTCTCGCTTATTGCGATGTTTAAGGTGATAGCGGGGATGGGGGCTAGCTTTCATAAGGTGTTCCCCCTCTTTCCCTCCCAATATTCCCAGGACCAGGACCAGGGCGGTTACATAACACCATCCCTGTGGACCCGCTGGGATCCAGGGGTAGCAAACCTTTCCACAGCATATGTATGTATTATTCCCCAGCCCAAAACGCTTTGTTTTAATATTCTGTACCCGACCCCCTTCATTGAATGTGACTGACATAAGACGGGTTAATAATTTCCCAAACGTTGTGTTCTTGTTGACTGAGTTATTAGCCGTGTTTTAGACTGATTGGCAAAACTATACATTGGCCCCTCGAAAATAGTGAAGTTGAATGTACTATTCCCGATGACTCTCTTATAAGGAGCTCCCCTAGGTATGTTAAAGACTGACTTGGAACAACTACCTGCGTTTCAAGTTGAATTGCCCAGTTGGATACACCACTCACGTTTATGTGTTTTTCCTGTTGCAAAAAACGTTATGTCCTGGCCTCGTTGTTTAAGTGAGATGTTCTGTATCACTAACCCTGCGGTGTCATTAAGGAGAGGTTTAAGATTCACTGGTACTGACAAGAGGGGGATTCTAGCTGTTTCTGGGTGAAGTTTACTACATATCCAACATCTGTCATACCCTGATTTTCTAGCATAAGAATATTTAAATTTCAGTAATAGCATTTTGTCAGTAAAACCTCCAACCAATTCCCTTTTTGTCCTAGTGTGGTTATATTTTTGAGCTGACCCACCTTGGGAATCCTGGGAAACCATTCCGCATGACTGGTAAAAATAGCAACCCCACACAACTAATATACTAATGAGGACAGTACAAGAGAGAACGAAAAGTAATAACATTGTGACCTTAAATTTTTCCCTGGGGGCTTCTGGAATAGTAAACTGGCAACGTATTTTAGACACTCTAGAGTTCAAGGGGGTCACAGGACTGGGGACATCGCAAGGTCGAATGAAGCTCCAGTCTCTTTTGGGGGTGTTTGGTCTGGTGATGGGGGGGTTTGGGAGTAGTCATGTTCTGGGGGGCCACTAGGTTGCAATATTCATTGTCTTCTAGTGGTGGGATTGGGGGCAAGGGGCGATGGAATTCTGGGAGTCCGGCTTCCTATGTCCTGATGGAGAGCTGTCTGGGGTCTGTGACATCGCTGGCCACTTCTTCAGTCTGGATGCATGGATCCATTGTGGACCTTGGTCGGTGAGTACAGCAGTCCTAGTGACCTTCTCAACTCGGAATGGTCCTTGATAGATGGGTCCCGTGTGTTTTTTCGCTGCAAGCTGTTTGACAAACACTTTGTCACCCGGGATGAAAGGATGTGTTGGTTCTGTGGAAAGAGGAGGAAAGGTAACAGCCACTTGTTCATATTTTTCAGTAAGGCTACTTACCAGATGTTTCACGTACTCTTCCTGTAAGGAAAATATGTTATCCTCTCTTGTCCCCATCCCTTCTGTCCCTCCTTTTCTCATTTGTGCTGGCCTACCCATCAATATCTCAAAAGGAGATATTCCCGTTCTGCTATGGGGGGTAGTCCTGATTTGGTATAAGACCGTTGGCAAGTAATCTAACCAGTTTTTCATTGTGCCACCTGTTGCTTTTTTAAGTTTGTCTTTTATGTTTCTATTCATTCTTTCTACCATGCCTGCACTCTGAGGGTGGTAGGGAATGCGTAATTTCCACTGTATTCCCAAAATCTTTATTAGTTCCTTTATCAAAGCAGATGTGAAGGCTGGGCCCTGATCAGACCAAATAGTGTCTGGAATATCAAACCTGCAAATCCACTGGTTGATTAGCACCCTGGAAGTGATCTTGGCTGTTTCCCCTGTCGTGGGAATAGCTTCCACCCATCCTGTGAATTTATCCACTATCACTAAAAGATATTTCAAGTTCCCTTTTTGTGTGGGTACATGTGTGTAATCTATCTGTAAATCCTGCAAAGGACCTGTAGGGGGCACCAAATGTCCATGTAACCCGTGTTTCTTTCCTTGCACATTATTCTGTGCACAAGTCAGGCAAGATTCTACCAGGGATTCTATCATATGGTGCACCCTTTTTGTGCAAAAAGTTTCATTATACAATGTTAGAATAGCTTGCGGGCCTATATGTCCTGGTCCGTGTAAATATGACAGTAAGAGGGGTGCTGTAGCCATAGGGATTCCTATTACTCCCTCCTTGGTTGACCAAAGTCCATTCGGATCTTTTGTCAACTCGTGGTCACCCCAGAACTGAAGGTCATGAAAATGTAATGAAGATCAATAGAGACCCCCAATAATCTTACAAAGAATATAGCTGTTGTCGTAAATTCAAACTAGACATGTGCACTGCCGAAAAAAATTGTTTTCATTTTAGTTTCATAAATTTTTTAGCTTTTTTCAGAAATTCAGAAATTCTGAAATCCGGACTTCCAAAATTTAGATTTTCCGAATTAAGAATTTTCAGATTTTCAGATTTTGGAATTTTGGGATTTCCAATTTTTTCGGATTTTGGAATTTTGGAATTTTTTTGGATTTAGGAATTTTAGAATTTTAGAAATTTCGTATTTACGATTTTCGAATTTCTGAGATTTCGATATCCGATATTCGAACTTTCCAATTTCCGAAGTTTCGAATTTTGAATATTTAGAATTCCTGAAAATTCGAAATTACGAATTTAAACATTTCTGAATTTCCAAAATTCTGAATTTCCTAATTTCTAATTTTCAAATTTCTAAATTTGCGAAAATTTTTCACATTTCCAAATTTCGCATTTTCAAAGTGCCGAAATTTCGAATTTTCTCATTTCTAATTTTCGACTTTACAAATTTCTGAAGTTTCGATATTCCAAAATTCGAAATTTCAAATTTCCTAACTTCTAATTTCAGAATTTTCTGAATTTCGAATTTTCAGATTTCTGAATTTTTCGGATTTTGGATTTTTGTAAACATTGGAATTTCGAACTTTACCATTTTCGAATTTCCGAAACTTCGATATTCCGAAATTCAAATTTTGAATTTTCGAAATTTCGAATTTCCTAACTTCGAATTTTCAAATTTTCGAATTTCCAAACTTTCGAAATTTCGAATTTTCAAATTTTTTCATTTCCGAAATTTTTAATTTTCGAAAATTCTACATTTCATAAATTCCAAAAATTGAAATTTGAATATTCGGAAGTTTCGGAAATCCGAAAATTCAGAAATTTTACAATTCGGAAATTTCAGAATTAACCAATTTGTCAAAATGTGTTAAAAAACTAATTTGGAACTAAACAAATTGCACATGTCTAATTCAAATGTTGAAATTCTAATTTTGAATAGAATAGAATGAATATATCCATATTTCAAAAGTCAAATTTCAAATCAAACTAAATACAATAGAATAAAATAGAAACAACATTTAGCTGATTTCTGAAATTTTAATTTCAAATCAATTTGAAAATAGCGAATATACAAAACAAATTCCAAAAACAAATGATTCTAACATAAGAAATATGAAGAATTTAAATGAGGAATCTAATGAAGAAATCTGAAATGAAACAAAACAAATGTTTGGGTTGTGTAGATCTCTACTAGCCCCTCCCCCATAAAGCCCAGATCGGGGGAGGGGCTGCAGTGATGGAAATTCATCCCATCTCCACACAGGATCTCTGGAGCTCATTTAGAGTGACCATCAGGGTCACCTCTCTTACTAAGGCCCTTCTCACCCGATTGGTCAGTTTGGGGTCAGGTGACCAGCTCTGGGAAGAGTCCTGGTTGTGTCCTTCTTCTTCCATGTGAGAATTATGGAGGTCACTGGGCTCTGAGCAGAAATGTTTTGTACCCTTCCCCCGATGATCTGTGCCTTGCAATAATCCTGTCTCTGAGCTCTGCAGGCACTTCCTGAGACCTCATGGTCTTTGCTCTGATACAGAATACATTGTCAGCTGTGATCCCTTTTATAGAGAGGTGTGCGCCTTTCCAAATCATTCCTTTCCCACAGGTGGACTCCAATCAAGGTGTAGAAACATCTCGCCATGCATCCAGAATTGGGAGGAAGCTCCTGAGATAAATCCCAAGTGTTGATGAAAAGGGTGTGAAGACTTCTGCCAATGTGAGATTTCAGTTTTTCCTTTTTCATCCATTAGTAACATTTCTAATCTTGTGATGTCACTTTGTCATTATGGGATGCTGAGCATAGATGAATGAGAAAACAATGAATGGAAGATCTGTAGTATCATCCGGGGGGAAACATAACAACCCTGAGAGAAGTGAAGGGGGATTTATCAATCATCTGTATGATGAGAAAATCATCCATTCAACAGAAAAATTGTCCCTTTCATCATCTAAGACACGTTCATCTTATTTGTATTAATAAGAAGATTTATTCCCAATATGTGACGTCTTCTAAGTTATAAAAGAAACATCCGACTTCAACATTTTGTGTCTCTATGGACAGTACTGTGCAAAAGTTTTAGGCAGGTGTGAAGAAATAATGTAAAGTACAAATGATTTCATATCTACAGATTTACTTCTTTATTTTTATCCATTTATAAAATGCAGAGTGAACGAGGAGAAGAGAAATCCAAATCGAATCAATATTTGAATATTCTTCATCAGATCTTTTAGGTCCACTAATACACACACAGTCTATGAAGGGAATCAGTAATCGGGGTCACATACGCTGCAGCCGCGGCGCACAGCATGGGGTCCGGTGCGTCCCACTCACCAATTCAGGTGTGAATCGGATCCAAAATCTCTGTCTGAATTTGCACCTGAATTGGAACCGAAGACACACAGGACCCTTTTTATATGTGGAGTGCGGCCGCCCCGGATCTCCATTGAGAGCCGGTCACACTATACTGAATGTGAATCGGATGCGGGAAAACCCACATATGTGTGACCCGGCCTCATAGTCAGCAAGAAATGACTTCACATATTGAGTTTGTTTTCAAATTCAAATCCAATTAAATTCAAATCAAATTTGATTCTATTCAAATAATTAGTTATTTCAGAAAAAAATAGAATTTCCTTATTTTGGATTGGTTGAATTTTGTTACTATTGTAATTCGGAAATTCAGACACATCCGAATCTCCGAATAACAGAAATTTCCTCCAAATTTTGATTGGGAATGAAATGAAGTGCACATGTCTGATAGTAACCCACCGACAACAGAAGTGTCCAGGGAAGCAGATCATACACAACAATTTACACTCCATTATCTTTCTTCTGTGGAATTCAAGTGATACATGTGAAAAAATAAATAAAAGAGTAACAAATAATAAAGAGAAAAAAGTAACGAAACTGATGAAAAATTAAGACTTTTAACCACCTAAGCCCCGGACCATTTGGTAGCTAAAGGACCAGAGGTGAATTCAGAATTTTGCACTGCGCTGCTTTAACTGTAAATTGTGCGGACATGCAATGTTGTACCCAAACAAAATTTGCGTCCTTTTCTTCTCACAAATAGAGCTTTCTTTTAATGGTATTTGATTGCCTCTGCGTTTTTTATTTTTTGCGATATAAACGGAAAAAGGCCGAAAATTTTGAAAAAAAATGATATTTTCTACTTTTTGTTATAAGAAAAATCGAATAAACTCAATTTTAGTCATACATTTAGGCCAAAATGTATTCAGCCACATGTCTTTAGTAAAAAAAACGTCAATAAGTGTATATTTATCGGTTTGCGCAAAAGTTATAGCGTTTACAAACTAGGGTACATTTTCTGGAATTTACACAGCTTTAAATTTATGACTGCCTATCTCATTTCTTGAGGTGCTAAAATGGCAGGGCAGTACAAAACCCCCCCAAATGACCCCCCAAGGAAATTGCTGAGAGGCATGTTGAGCCCATTGAATATTTTTTTTTTGTCCCAAGTGATTGAATAATGACAAAAAAAAAAAATTACAAAAAGTTGTCACTAAATGATATATTGCTCACACATGCCATGGTTATATGTGGAATTGCACCCCAAAATACATTCTGCTGCTTCTCCTGAGTACGGGGATACCACATGTGTGGGACTTTTTAGGAGCCTAGCCACGTACGGGACCCCGGAAACCAAGCACCGCCTTCAGGATTTCTAAGGGCGCAAATTTTTGATTTCACTCCTCACTACCTATCACAGTTTTGAAGGCCATAAAATGCCAAAATAGCACAAAACCCCCCAAATGACCCCATTTTGGAAAGTAGACACCCCAAGCTGTTTGCTGAGAGGCATGGTGAGTATTTTACAGCTCTCATTTGTTTTTGAAAATGAAGAAAGAATTTTTTTTTTCTTTTTTTTTTCAATTTTCAAAACTTTGTGACAAAAAGTGAGATCTGCAGAATACTCACAATACCTCTCAGCAAATAGCTTGGGGTGTCTACTTTCCAAAATGGGGTCATTTGGGGGGGTTTTGTGCCATCTGGGCATTCCATGGCCTCCGAAACTGTGATAGGCAGTGAGAAGTGAAATCAAAAATTTACACCCTTAGAAAGCCTGAAGGCGGTGATTGGTTTTTGGGGTCCCGTACGTGGCTAGGCTCCCAAAAAGTCTCACACATGTGGTATCCCCGTACTCAGGAGAAGCAACATAATGTATTTTGGGGTGTAATTCCACATATGCCCATGGCATGTTTGAGCAATTTATCATTTAGTGACAACTTTGTGCAAAAAAAAATAAAAAAAAATTGTATTTTTTCCGCAACTTGTGTCAACATATAAAATATTCCATGGACTCGACATGCCTCTCAGTATATAGCTTGGGGTGTCTACTTTCCAAAATGGGGTCATTTGGGGGGGTTTTGAACTGTTCTGGCATTTTATACACAACATTAGGAAGCTTACATCCACTCTTCTAACCACTTGAAGACAAAGCCCTTTCTGACACTTTTTGTTTACATGAAAACATATTTTTTTTGCAGGAAAATTATGTTGAACCCCCAAACATTATATATATTTTTAAAGCAAAGGCCCTACAGAATAAAATGGTGGGTGTTGCATTTTTTTTTCTACACAGTATTTGTGCAGCGATTTTTCAAACGCATTTTTTGGGGAAAAAATACACTTTTTTTTATTTTAATGCACTAAAACACACTATATTGCCCAAATGTTTGATGAAATAAAAAAGATGATCTTAGGCCGAGTACATAGATACCAAACACGACATGCTTTAAAATTTCGCACAAACGCGCATTGGCGACAAACTACATACATTTTTAAAAGCCTTTAAAAGCCTTTACAGGTTACCCCGTTAGATTTACAGAGGAGGTCTACTGCTAAAATTACTGCCCTCGATCTGACCTTCACGGTGATACCTCACATGCATGGTGCAATTGCTGTTTACATATGACGCCAGACCGACGCTTGCGTTCGCCATTGGGCAAGAGCAGGGCAGGACAGGGGTGCTTTTTTTTTTTTTATTATTATTAATTTTGCTTTTTTATTTTATTTTTAAATTGTTCCTTCCATATTTTTTTTTATTTATCATTTTTATTGTTATCTCAGGGAATGTAAATATCCCCTATGATAGTAATAGGTAGTGACAGGTACTCTTTTTTTGAAAAAACTGGGGTCTAGACCCTAGATCTTTCCTCTGCCCTCAAAGCATCTGACCACACCAAGATCGGTGTGATAAAATGCTTTCCCAATTTCCCAATGGCGCTTTTTATATCCGGGGGGGGACATTCCCTCCCACTGCTTGTAAAAGCAGTCCAGAGGCTAATTAGCCACTAGGGTTGCTTTTACATTAAAGCCGGCCGCTGGCTGAAAAGAATGATACCAAGATGATACCTAAACCCGCAGGCATCAATCTGGTATAACCATTCAAAGTCCAGCAACATACCAGTACGTTGCTGGTCCTTGTTGGACATGTATTGTAATCTTTTTTTTTTCATGCAGCCAGGTGGCTGAACAAAAAAAGAGATTGATCGCTGGGTATGCCCACCATTAGAATACCGCCCTTCATCCACCCACTTCTAATGATGGGCATGCATGCACCATTTATATATGCCGAAGCATGGGGGCATCCTCCCGCAAAAAAGTTATGCCGCACACACATGGTCGGACTTTTCCACGGGCAAGCCTCCGTCGGAATTTCGACCGTATGTACGCGGCATTAGGAGCAAAATCGCTCCTCCGCCCCTGCTGCCCCAATGCTTCGGCATATTTGCTTTTTTTTTTTTTAACTGTGGTGGTGAAATCACCTTCTACAGCACTGGAGTCGCAGGGATCAGGCCTGTCTCTGCGAACGCTGCAGTTATGTGTGTTGTGTTTTGTAAGTGACAGTGATCGATCGATACTGCACTTGGGTGGCCTGGGCTGGACGGAGGGGCAAAACGCAGGTGCTAGCAGGTATCTGGGCTGATCCTGCTAACACTGCGTTTTTGGGAACCCTAAACTGCTGGGGACGCTAGTATAGATCTGATCAGATCAGATATTGATCTGTTCAGATACTATACCACTAAGGGAGGTGTATGCTTCACGCGTGGGTGTTAGCGTTACTGGCACTAACCTGACGCTGCCTGGGGTGTGACGCAGACCCTCTCTGACGCTAAAACCTAATTGATATCACCCGCCGGGCGATCAGGGGGTTAAACCTTTATTGGGTTATATACGGCGGGTGCCCTGACACTATAAAAAGCAAACTAACTAACCAGCGTCACCCGTAACACTTATATGATGATTACTGGTGAAAGGGTTAACTAGGGGCAATTAGGGGGTTAAAACCTTTATTAGATAATATATGGGGGTACCTGACGCTATAAAAACCTGCGGCGAACCTAAAATAAATTACTGGCTACCGATCTGCATCACCGACGCTAAGACATCGATCAGAAAAATGATCGCTTAGCGACAGTGGTGATAGGGGGTGAACGGGTTACCTGGGGGGCGATCAAGGGGGTTAAACCTTTATTAGATAATTTATGGGGGGTACCCGACGCTATAAAAACCTGCGGCAAACCTAAAAAAAAATTACTGGCTACCGAACTGCATCACCGACGCTAAGACATCGATCAGAAAAATGATCGCTTAGTGACAGTGGTGATAGGGGGTGAAAGGGTTACCTGGGGGGCGATCAAGGGGGTTAAACCTTTATTAGATAATTTATGGGGGGTACCCGACGCTATAAAAACCTGCGGCGAACCTAAAAAAAAAATACTGGCTACTGATCTGCATCACCGACGCTAAGACATCGATCAGAAAAATGATCGCTTAGCGACAGTGGTGATAGGGGGTGAAAGGGTTACCTGGGGGGCGATCAAGGGGTTAAACCTTTATTAGATAATTTATGGGGGGTACCCGACGCTATAAAAACCTGCGGCGAACCTAAAATAAATTACTGGCTACCGATCTGCATCACCGACGCTAAGACATCGATCAGAAAAATGATCGCTTAGTGACAGTGGTGATAGGGGGTGAAAGGGTTACCTGGGGGGCGATCAAGGGGGTTAAACCTTTATTAGATATTTTATGGGGGTACCCGACGCTATAAAAACCCGCGGCGAACCTAAAAAAAATTACTGGCTACCGATCTGCATCACCGACGCTAAGACATCAATCAGAAAAATGATCGCTTAGTGACAGTGGTGATAGGGGGTGAAAGGGTTACCTGGGGGGCGATCAAGGGGGTTAAACCTTTATTAGATAATTTATGGGGGTACCCGATGCTATAAAAACCTGCGGCGAACCTAAAAAAAAAATACTGGCTACCGATCTGCATCACCGACGCTAAGACATCGATCAGAAAAATGATCGCTTAGCGACAGTGGTGATAGGGGGTGAAAGGGTTACCTGGGGGGCGATCAAGGGGGTTAAACCTTTATTAGATAATTTATGGGGGGTACCCGACGCTATAAAAACCTGCGGCGAACCTAAAAAAATTACTGGGTACCGATCTGCATCACCGACGCCAAGACAGCGATCAGAAAAATGATCGCTTAGTGACAGTGGTGATAGGGGGTGAAAGGGTTACCTGGGGGGCGATCAAGGGGGTTAAACCTTTATTAGATAATTTATGGGGGTACCCGACGCTATAAAAACCTGCGGCGAACCTAAAAAAAAAATACTGGCTACCGATCTGCATCACCGACGCTAAGACATCGATCAGAAAAACGATCGCTTAGTGACAGTGGTGATAGGGGGTGAAAGGGTTACCTGGGGGGCGATCAAGGGGGTTAAACCTTTATTAGATAATTTATGGGGGTACCCGACGCTATAAAAACCTGCGGCGAACCTAAAAAAAATTACTGGGTACCGATCTGCATCACCGACGCCAAGACAGCGATCAGAAAAATGATCGCCAAGCGACGGCGGTGCTAGGGGGTGAAAGGGTTATCTGGGGGGTGATCAAGGGGTTAAACCTTTATTGGGGGGGTTAGGGGGCTACACTGGACCTAAAACTAAATGTAGTGACATTTTTACAGTCACAAATGTCACTGATTGCAGTGATCAGTAAATAAATGGTCACTGCAATCAGTGACACTGTGACTGGGGGCTGGGGGGTGATCTGGGGGGGTTGGGGGGTGATCTGGGGGGGCCTGGGGGGCGATTTATGTGCCTATGTGTGCTGGTGTTAGTGTAGTGTTAGTGCACTGACCTGTGTGTCTTCTCTTGTACGACGCTCGGTATATGTGAGCGCCGCACAGGAGATGACATCACTTCCTCCTGCTTTCTCGGTCTGTGTAAACATTACACAGACAGAGGGGGCATTTCTATTCGCCGGGAGCGATCGCGGGGGGTGGTCGGAATCGAACGGCCGCCCCCCCATCTCGGAACGCTCCCAGACGAATTCCGACCGCTCACTGTACAGAAGGGGGGTCCGATCGGACCCCCCAACTGTACAAAGGCAATCACGTATGCTCTACGTGATTGTGCCTGTCGGTGCCATTGTGCCGACGTATATATACAGTGAGCGGTCGTTAAGTGGTTAAAGTGCCAACTATGGAGAATGAGTAATAAATCTTGTGGATGTCTCAGGTAGAGATGTGCATGATGAAAAATGTGTTTAATTTCCATTTGTTTAGATTTGTTAATCTAGTTATTTTGTTTTGTTAAATTTGGTTGATTTGTTCAATTCATATTCGGGATTCATATTCATAATTTATATTCGGAATTTGTTTTATGTGTTTTATCAAATCTTCTTTGAATTTACAATTTTTTTTTGTTTTGAAGCGTTTGAATCGCTAAATTTCAAATTGGTCAAAACAAAAATGTACGTTTTTTTATTCTAATGCGGCAGCCAAAATGTTTACATTTAAAAAGTGCATTTTGATTACAATGACTCTTTACATCACCTTTGGATTAACAAAAACATAATTATTTCTAAATTATACCCTAATAACACACACAGTCTTTATTTTACAAATATGTTTACAGTTCAGATTTAAGTTTAGTTTAATGTAAAAAAAAATAATCTGAAATTCAAACGTTTTTAAATTCTGAAATTAAAAAGTTTTTAAATTCTGAAATTCAAAAGTTTTTAAATTCTGAAATTCAAAACTTGAAAATTCGAAATTTAGAAATTCGGTAATTCAAAATTCGTAAATCTGAAAATCCAGAAATTCGGAAATCCAAAAATAAGAATGAAAATCCAAAAATTCAAAAATTGAAAATGTAAAAATCTGAAATAACTAACTAATAATAAATTAAGAATTACTAAATATTACATTATAGGTATTGAATTTCCTTTCAAATTTGGCTGTTAGTGAACATAACAAATACAAATTTAACTGAAAGTACGAATTAGCCGAAACAATGAGTGTCGTATCTAAACAAATGGAAAGTAACAAATTAATAATAATAAATAACTATAATTATAATAATAATATAAATGTATTATTATTATTTTTTTCATTCCATTCAATTTGTTTAGATATGGCATTCTTTATTTCGGATCATTTGAACTTCAGATAAATTTGTAGTGGTTACGTTCCTTAACAGCCAAATTTGAAAGGAAAATCCAATAACTATAATTTAATAGTTATTATTAGTTTGTTAGTTAGAATTTTTGGATTTTCGTTCTTTTTAATTTTTGGATTTTCCATTTGTATTTTGGCATTTTCAAATTTTCGGATTTTCGATTTTCCAAATTTTCAAATTTTCACATTTATAACTTTTTGAATTTATGAACTTTCGAATTTACAAAATACGAATTTACGAATTTTCAAAGTAAATCTTAGTGCATTTATTCTGAATTCCAAATTCTGAATTTCCAAATATTCTAATCTCCAAATTTCCGAATATTCTCATTTCCGAATTATCTAATTTCTGAATTCCGATTTTTCAAATTTTAAAATTTACGAATTCCGAATTTTAAAATTTACGAATATATGAATTCCGAATTTTAAAATTTACGAATTTATGAATTCCGAATTTTCAAATTTAACGAATTTACAATTTTTTCAAATTCCAAATTTTCTAATTTACAAATTTACGAATTTCGAATTTTCAAATTTAACGAATTTACAATTTTTTCAAATTCCAAATTTTCTAATTTACAAATTTACGAATTTCGAATTTTCAAATTTACAAATTCTGAATTTTATGAATTTTCGAATTTCCCCCAAAAAACTAAAAACTTATGAAACGAAAATGAAAACTAACACATTTTTTAGCAGTGCACATGTCTAGTTTCAGGGACACACAAAATTGTATATCATGACATGTTGGGTATTTACTGAACACAATCTCATATTTTATATTTTATTAACAATTGGGTAATATATTTCATCTGTGTGCACTAAACCGTACTTTACTTTATTTTTTCAAATAGGCATTGGATAAACTGTTTCATTATAACTGTGAGACATAAAACTACCAACTTTTTATTCTCCGGGGTCTCTGCTTTCAGACAGTATAGAATGTTTAGGGGGTAACTAATCTTCAGTGTGCAAAACTAAACAAATGGTTCTGGCAGGAAAAGTGATAAAAGTGATATTGTAGAAGAAATGGCGCACATTTGTATGATGAATGTTTTATTTCTATATTATGGAGGTGTGATGTGATTGGTCAGGAAATTGTCAGGTGGTGTGCGGTTATGTGATGTCACAGAGTACAGACTTCACAAGGAATCTCATTCTGTACTATTTTATGGAATGAAATCTCTTTTTATGTCCTAATCATTATAGGTGTACCTTGAGTGAATGAATTCTCATAAGATGGAGATGGTGATTTCCAGAATAGGTAATACACGGTCACATGACAAAGGTCACATTGATATGATAACACTTTCCACTGACAAACATGACATGATATTACAAAGTTCAATCCCATTACAACTTTATCAGACAAGACATGAAATGACATGGAGTTGGGTAAAAGGTTTTCCTAATGACACGTCAGCCTTACATTACATAGACATATTATAATAAGAAAAGATACAATTAATAATTATCTTATCATTTCATAAATTCTTCCTCATTACCTCTATGACATTCAGTAAGGAAATTCGGGATCTACTTTATCAGACCCGCCGATCCCTACAATCCCTCCACTAATCTCTCCCTGTGCACTTTATATCTTCCCTATCACAGATAAATCACATGTCACTATGGCCACTGTGACCTCACTCTATTATAGAGGGGGAGGGGTCATCCAAAACCTTCCTTATTGGCCTTGTAAGTCAGGTGACCTGAGTTCAAAGGTCAGGAAGTGCATTATGATAATAAAGACTTTTGTCTGACAAATCCGGCACTGATTAGGATTGTGCTATTCTGGGATGTCTGATTGTTTCATTCTAATCACATTACAAATAAAATAAATGTGTTTTCCTAAAAAATGATCCACATCTTACAAACTCTGCCGGGGGGGGGTGTAGAATTATGAGCACAGCTGTAACTCCGCCCTGTACAGTATATACATGTAATATAGAGAGAGATCTGTCTGTACAAGACTACATCATAGAGTATTATGGGGGGAACAAGAGGCCCATTTTAGGGGACATTCTCACCAGATTTCAGGGGTCCAGGTATCCCAGGGGGCAGCAGTGAGTAAGGAAGTGTGAGGTAACTTCACCCACTTCTCTTGGAAGCCGGGACTGAGGTCATTGTGGTTTTTGTTTTTCATTAACCACTTCAACACCGCAGGCCGTCATATGACGTCCTTGACTTTGTTCTGTGATATCTGAATGATACCTGCATATACAGGCATCATTCAGATATCCTTCTTTGCAGCCGGCGATTCTGTGCACAATAAGAATGATCATAGTGACAGTTCCACCGCTTGATCGTTCTTATAGGAGGCAGGAGGGGACACCCCCTCCCGCCGCCATCCGGTCTCTGGGCTCTCCCATACCATCGGGGGCCCGGAAAAAGAATCGACCGGCGCCGGCTCACAACGATAGAGATTTCCGGTGACCAGATGGTCATCACCAGTCATCTCTATGACCGTCGGAGGCCCAGGTGCGACGTTGTGACTTCACGCCCGCAATCGTGGCTGTCAGCATGAGATTGGTGATTTTTTTTCCTGATCTCATGATTTCCAGCCTGGAGGAGAGATGTGGGGTCTTATTGACCCCACATCTCTCCATAAAGAGGACCTGTCACAATATATTCCTATTATAAGGGATGTTTACATTCCTTGTAATAGGAATAAAAGTGATCAAAAAAAGTAAAAGTTTAAAATAAGTGTAAAACCAAAAAAAATAAGATTTTTTTTTTAAATTAAATTAAAACACCCCTGTCCCCGGAAGCTTGCGCTCAGAAGCGAACACACATGTAAGTCCCGCCCACAAAAGTAAACCCTGTTCAAACCACACATGTGAGGTATTGCCATGTGCGTTAGAGCGCCAGCAACAATTCTAGCACTAGTCGTCCTCTGTAACTCGAAAATAGTAACCTGTAAATTTAAAGCGTCACCTATGGAGATTTTTAAGTACAGAAGTTTTGCGCCATTCCATGAGTGTGCGGAATTTTAAAGCGTGACATGTTAGGTATCTATTTACTCGACGTAACATCATCTTTCACATTATACAAAAAAATTGGGCTAACTTTACTGTTTTGTTATTATTTAATTCATTTTTTTTCCCAAAAAAGGCGTTAGAAAAATTATTGCGCAAATACCATGCGAGATACAAAGTTGCATTGACCGCCATTTTATTCCCTAGGGTGTCTGCTAAAAAAAACATACATAATGTTTTGGGGTTCTGACTAATTTTCTAGCAAAAAAATTATGATTTTTACATGAAGGAGAGAAGTGCCAGAATAGGCCCAGTATTGAAGTGGTTAATTTTTTTCTCTACTTTATTTTTAAATCTCCTTTGCAGGAATTTTGGATTTGGGGTGACACTTCACTTTAAATAACAACAGTGGAAGATTCCTGGACAATGTAAATCAGTACAGATTATTTGGGGAAACATGTAACTGGGGGATTTACAGGTAGGAATAGTGGGCAGAACATTGTCACCCCATAATTCAAAGTGTCCAAACAAAGACTTTATATCAGTGTCACCAGATACTATTTTCATGAAAACTTGTGATTAAAATAAAAATAGTCTTTACAAGTATAGCTATCACCGTAACACCTTCCCGTCTGGTCTATTGCAGAATGACAGCTGAGCGGGGGTTTTCCCGCTCTGAGTGGATGACATATGACTTCCTTCAGAATGGTCCACTCATGGCGATCCGTGGTGCAGAGTCTCTTGGACACACCAAATCACCAATCTCAGTAAAGAGCCTATGACGTAGACTCTTTACCATGTGATCAGCTGTGTCCAATAACAACTGATTTCAGTGTAAATAGGAAATAGCGGTTATCGGTATTCCTCTCCTCTAACTGACAGTGTGTGAGGAGAGACGATAAGCGGCTTTCCTCACAGGGGCAATCTACCCCATCACTTATTCCTGTCAGTGCCCCCCAATGATGCCCACCAGTCCCCACCAGTGATGCCCACCAGTACCTACTAGTGATGCAAATCAGTTCCCATCAGTGTTGCTTTTCAGTGCCCAACAGTGATGTCTGTCAGTACCCATCAGTGCCTTCCCTCACTTTCACCTGTCAGTGTCATCCATCAGTGTTGCATATCAGTGTCCATCAGTGATGCCTATCAGTGCCCATCAGTGCCTCCTCATCAGTGCCCATATCACTGCCGCCCATCATTGCCACCTATCAGTGCCCATCAGTGCTGCATATCAGTGCCCATCAGTGTTGCATATCAGTGCCCATGAGTGCTGCATATCAGTGCCCATTGGTGTGGAATATTAGTGCCTCCTCATCAGTGCCCATCAATACCCATAAGTGCCACCTCATCAGCACATCAATGAAGGAGAAAAAATACTTATTAATAGGGATGAGCCGAACACCCCCCTGTTCGGTTCGCACCAGAACCTGCGAACAGCCAGAATGTTCGCCTGAACTTTAGAACCCTATTAAATACAATGGACTCAAACGTTTGAAATCAAAAGTGTTAATTATAAAGGCTAATATGTTATTGTCCTAAAAAGTTTCCTGCCCCAGTGGACATGTATCAATGCAAAAAATCGTTTCAAAAATGGCCGTTTTTTCGGGAGCAGTGATTTTAATAATGCTTAAAGTAAAACAATAATAGTGAAATATTCCTTTAAATTTCGTACCTAGGGTGTGTGTATAGTATGCATGTAAAGTCCCGCTTGTTTCCCGTGCTTAGAACTGTCCCTGCACAAAGTGTCATTTCTGAAGGAAAAAAAGTCATTTAAAACTTACTTGTGGCTATAATGAATTGTCGGCTCCCGGCAATACATAGAAAAGTCATTGATAAACAAACAAAAAGCGTGGGGGTCCCCCCAAATTCAATTACCAGGCCCTTCAGGTCTGGTATGGATATTAAGGGGAACCCTGCCACAAATTAAAAAATGCGTGGGGTTCCCCCAAATATCCATACCAGGCCCTTCAGGTCTGGTATGGATTTTAAGGGGAACTCCACCTCAAATTTTCTAAAAAATGGCGTGGAGTTCCCCCAAAAATCCATACCAGACCCTTTATCCGAGCACGCAACCTGGCAGGCCGCAGGAAAAGAGGGGGGACGAGAGAGCCCCCCCTCCTGAACCATACCAGGCAACATGCTCTCAACATGGGGAGGATGTCCCCATGTTGATGGGGACAAGGGCCTCATCCCCACAACCCTTGCCCGGTGGTTGTGGGGGTCTGCGGGCAGGGGGCTTATCAGAATCTGGAAGACCCCCTGATCCCGCCCCCCATGTGAATTGGTAAGGGGTACATTGTACCCCTACCATTTCACGAAGAAAGTGTAAAAAATATGTAAAAAAAACACACAGACACCTTGGAAAAGTTCTTTATTAAAAAAAAAAACATTCCAGCGATGAAATCCAGTGTCCCGCGGTGATCCGATGTCCAGCGCTGTCCACACGAAACGTCATTGGCTGAGCCTGAGCGGACCATAAGGGGAACTTCCTCTGCAGTGTAATAAATGAATAGATCCGCCCCTTCTAAAGTTCCCCATCAGGTCAGCTCAGCCAATGACGTAGGTGTAAGGCTAAGCGGACCAGATGCGGAACGTAAGAAGGGGCCGGTCTATTCATTTATTACACTGTGGAGGAAGTTCCCCATCAGGTCCGCCCCCTCGTATGTCAGACCCGCCTATGTCATTGGCTGAGCGGACCTGAGCGGACCTGATGAAGAACTGCCTCCGCAGTGTAATAAATGATTAGACCCGCCCCTTCTCACATTCTGCATCTGGTCCGCTTAGCCTTACACCTACGTCATTGGCTGAGCGGACCTGATGGGGAACTTTAGAAGGGGCGGGTCTATTCATTTAATACACTGCGGAGGAAGTTCCCCATCAGGTCCGCTCAGGCTCAGCCAATGACGTTACGTGTGGACAGCGCTGGACATCGGATCGCCGCGGGACACTGGATTTAATCGCTGGAATGTTTTTTGTTTTTCTTGTTTTTTTTAATAAAGGACTTTTCCAAGGTGTCTGTGTTTTTTTTACATTTTTTTTACACTTTCTTCTTGAAATGGTAGGGGTCTTTCAGATTCCGATAAGCCCCGATAAGCCCCTTCAGGCCTGGTATGGATATTTGGGGGAACCCCACGCATTTTTTTTAAAATTTGCGGCAGGGTTCCCCTTAATATCCATACCAGACCTGAAGGGCCTGGTAATTGAATTTGGGGGCACCCCACACTTTTTTTTTTATTAACAAAAAATAAGTAATGTATGTCATCAGTGATATATGTCAGTGCCCATAAGTGAGGTATGTCAGTGCCCATCAGTGCTGCCCATCAGTGCCGCCTATCAGTGCCCATCAATGCTGCATATTAGTGCCACCTCATCAGTGCCCATCAGTGTTGCCCATCAGTGCCGCTTATCAATGTCCATCAGTGCTGCCCATCAGTGCCCATCACCTATCAATGCCCATCGGTGTGGCATATTAGTGCCTCCTCATCAGTGCCCATCAATGCCCATAAGTGCCACCTCATCAGTGCAGCCTATCAGTGCCATCAGTGCATCCTCATCAGTGCACATCAGTGAGGGAGAAAAATTACTTATTTACAATTTTTTTAACAGAAACTATAAAAATAGTACCAGTGTCCATCAGTGATACAAATCAGTTCCCATCAGTGTTGCTTTTCAGTTCCCATTAGGGATGAGCTTTGTGTTCGAGTCGAACATACGTTCGACTCGAACATCGGCTGTTCGATCGTTCGACGAAGATCGAACGATTTGGGCCGTTCGCGCCAAATTCGAGTGACGCGAACGGCCCACAATGCACTACGCCATCGCAGTGTCATCCAAGCGCTGTGATTGGCCAAGCATGCACTGTGACCCCGCATGCTTGGCCAATCACAGCGCCGGCAGCGAGGAGAGCAATGATTGGCCACAGGCAGGATGCCTGTGGCCAATTATTGCTGAGGGTGTTTAGTACACGCCCCACACTATAAAAGGCCGCCAGCACGGCGGCCTAGTGTAGTGTGTTCCGGAGCAGGGATAGAGCAGCATAGGCAGGGACAGTGACTGTTATTTCTTTCTTGCTTAACCTGGATTCCTTTAGTTTAGGGAAAGAGAAGGATAGGTAGGGAGAGTGTCAGTGTGTTTTGTGCTTGTGCTATAGTGTGCTTAAAAAAAACATTTATTCTAGGGACAGAAAACTGTAGGTAGGGACAGTGTCAGTTTCTTTCACTCTGCAAGTCCTTGTTTCCAGGGACCTGGAAGGACAGTGAGTGAATTGTCCTTGTGCTATATTGTGCTTCAAAAAACATTTATTCTAGGGACAGAAAACTGTAGGTAGGGAGAGTGTCAGTTTCTTTCACTCTGCAAGTCCTTGTTTCCAGGGACCTGTAAGGACAGTGAGTGAATTGTCCTTGTGCTATATTGTGATTAAAAAAAACATTTTTTCTAGGGACAGAAAACTGTAGGTAGGGAGAGTGTCAGTTTCTTTCACTCTGCAAGTCCTTGTTTCCAGGGACCTGTAAGGACAGTGAGTGAATTGTCCTTGTGCTATATTGTGATTAAAAAAAACATTTTTTCTAGGGACAGAAAACTGTAGGTAGGGAGAGTGTTTTTTTTCTTTCACTCTGCAAGTCCTTGTTTCCAGGGACCTGGAAGGACAGTGAGTGAATTCTCCTTGTGCTATATTGTGCTTAAAAAAAACATTTATTCTAGGGACAGAAAACTGTAGGTAGGGAGAGTGTCAGTTTATTTCACTCTGCAAGTCCTTGTTTCCAGGGACCTGTAAGGACAGTGAGTGAATTGTCCTTGTGCTATATTGTGATTAAAAAAAACATTTTTTCTAGGGACAGAAAACTGTAGGTAGGGAGAGTGTTTTTTTTCTTTCACTCTGCAAGTCCTTGTTTCCAGGGACCTGTAAGGACAGTGAGTGAATTGTCCTTGTGCTATATTGTGCTTAAAAAAAACATTTATTCTAGGGACAGAAAACTGTAGGTAGGGAGAGTGTCAGTTTATTTCACTCTGCAAGTCCTTGTTTCCAGGGACCTGTAAGGACAGTGAGTGAATTGTCCTTGTGCTATATTGTGATTAAAAAAAACATTTTTTCTAGGGACAGAAAACTGTAGGTAGGGAGAGTGTTTTTTTTCTTTCACTCTGCAAGTCCTTGTTTCCAGGGACCTGTAAGGACAGTGAGTGAATTGTCCTTGTGCTATATTGTGATTAAAAAAAACATTTTTTCTAGGGACAGAAAACTGTAGGTAGGGAGAGTGTTTTTTTTCTTTCACTCTGCAAGTCCTTGTTTCCAGGGACCTGTAAGGACAGTGAGTGAATTGTCCTTGTGCTATAGTGTGCTTAAAAAAAAACATTTATTCTAGGGACAGAAAACTGTAGGTAGGGACAGTGTCAGTTTCTTTCACTCTGCAAGTCCTTGTTTCCAGGGACCTGGAAGGACAGTGAGTGAATTGTCCTTGTGCTATATTGTGATTAAAAAAAACATTTTTTCTAGGGACAGAAAACTGTAGGTAGGGAGAGTGTTTTTTTTCTTTCACTCTGCAAGTCCTTGTTTCCAGGGACCTGTAAGGACAGTGAGTGAATTGTCCTTGTGCTATATTGTGATTAAAAAAAACATTTTTTTTAGGGACAGAAAACTGTAGGTAGGGAGAGTGTTTTTTTTCTTTCACTCTGCAAGTCCTTGTTTCCAGGGACCTGTAAGGACAGTGAGTGAATTGTCCTTGTGCTATATTGTGCTTAAAAAAAACATTTATTCTAGGGACAGAAAACTGTAGGTAGGGAGAGTGTCAGTTTATTTCACTCTGCAAGTCCTTGTTTCCAGGGACCTGGAAGGACAGTGAGTGAATTGTCCTTGTGCTATATTGTGATTAAAAAAAACATTTTTTCTAGGGACAGAAAACTGTAGGTAGGGAGAGTGTTTTTTTTCTTTCACTCTGCAAGTCCTTGTTTCCAGGGACCTGGAAGGACAGTGAGTGAATTCTCCTTGTGCTATATTGTGCTTAAAAAAAACATTTATTCTAGGGACAGAAAACTGTAGGTAGGGAGAGTGTCAGTTTATTTCACTCTGCAAGTCCTTGTTTCCAGGGACCTGTAAGGACAGTGAGTGAATTGTCCTTGTGCTATATTGTGATTAAAAAAAACATTTTTTCTAGGGACAGAAAACTGTAGGTAGGGAGAGTGTTTTTTTTCTTTCACTCTGCAAGTCCTTGTTTCCAGGGACCTGTAAGGACAGTGAGTGAATTGTCCTTGTGCTATAGTGTGCTTAAAAAAAACATTTATTCTAGGGACAGAAAACTGTAGGTAGGGAGAGTGTCAGTTTATTTCACTCTGCAAGTCCTTGTTTCCAGGGACCTGTAAGGACAGTGAGTGAATTGTCCTTGTGCTATATTGTGATTAAAAAAAACATTTTTTCTAGGGACAGAAAACTGTAGGTAGGGAGAGTGTTTTTTTTCTTTCACTCTGCAAGTCCTTGTTTCCAGGGACCTGTAAGGACAGTGAGTGAATTGTCCTTGTGCTATATTGTGATTAAAAAAAACATTTTTTCTAGGGACAGAAAACTGTAGGTAGGGAGAGTGTTTTTTTTCTTTCACTCTGCAAGTCCTTGTTTCCAGGGACCTGTAAGGACAGTGAGTGAATTGTCCTTGTGCTATAGTGTGCTTAAAAAAAACATTTATTCTAGGGACAGAAAACTGTAGGTAGGGAGAGTGTCAGTTTATTTCACTCTGCAAGTCCTTGTTTCCAGGGACCTGTAAGGACAGTGAGTGAATTGTCCTTGTGCTATATTGTGATTAAAAAAAACATTTTTTCTAGGGACAGAAAACTGTAGGTAGGGAGAGTGTTTTTTTTCTTTCACTCTGCAAGTCCTTGTTTCCAGGGACCTGTAAGGACAGTGAGTGAATTGTCCTTGTGCTATATTGTGCTTAAAAAAAACATTTATTCTAGGGACAGAAAACTGTAGGTAGGGAGAGTGTCAGTTTATTTCACTCTGCAAGTCCTTGTTTCCAGGGACCTGTAAGGACAGTGAGTGAATTGTCCTTGTGCTATATTGTGATTAAAAAAAACATTTTTTCTAGGGACAGAAAACTGTAGGTAGGGAGAGTGTTTTTTTTCTTTCACTCTGCAAGTCCTTGTTTCCAGGGACCTGTAAGGACAGTGAGTGAATTGTCCTTGTGCTATATTGTGCTTAAAAAAAATATTTTTTCTAGGGACAGAAAACTGTAGGTAGGGAGAGTGTCAGTTTCTTTCACTGTGAAAGTCCTTGTTTCAAGGGACAGAGAAGGACACCTGAAGGTAGCCCTTATTGCTTTTTTCCCATCTCCCTGCAGGCCATCTATTAGAATGTCTGGAAGGCAAACAAGGAGAGGCAGACAGTCAGGAGGCAATAAAAGAGGGCAAGCAGGCTCTGTGTCTGGGGGCAACAGTGCTGGTCGTGGACGCGGTGCATTGTCATCAGCACATGGCCATGGGACACGCTTGTCCTTCTTTTCGGCAGCTGGACATGTTGAGCCACATCATGCCGAAGACTTGGTAGAGTGGATGACCAAGCCCTCCTCCTCCTCCTCATCCTCTCTCACCCAGGCTCAGGGTACTGGAAAAGCAGCTGCCAAAGCGTCGTCTTCCCTGGTATCAATGTCAGACAAATCATCAGTCACTCCTTCCCTAGACCCACCATGTCCTCCTCCTGAGGAGTCCCCCGAACTGTTTCAGCACAGTGTTGGGTACATGCTCCAGGAGGATGCCCAGCGTTTCGAAGGGTCTGATGATGAAACCCAGCTAGAGGAAGGCAGTAGCGTGAGAGCAGACAGAGGGGATGCTCAAGAAGGACACCAATCTGGCAGTCATGTTCCAGCAGCTGCAGCATACTGCCAGATTGGCTCCAGTGATGAGGAGGGAGGGGATGATGAGGTCACTGACTCCACGTGGGTGCCTAATAGGAGAGAGGAGGAGGAGGAGGATGAGGAGGAGGCACATCTCCAACGAGGCAGGATGCCCTTTGGTGGCCAGCGTAAGGGCAGTACACCGACGGAATCACACCGCAGAGCTCCGCCTGTGCAGGGCGCTGCCTCTGCCCGTCATTCAAAAAGTTCTTTGGTGTGGGCCTTTTTTGAGGCTAGTGCATCAGATCGCACAGCTGCTGTTTGCAACATATGTCTCAAGCGTATATCGCGTGGCCAAAACATCAGCCGCTTGGGTACCACATGCCTGACCAGACATATGTTGACCTGCCATGCAGCTCGTTGGCAAGCCTACCTCAAAGACCCACACCAAAGAACAAAGCGGACCTCTCCTTGCACCGCATCAGCTGGGATCTCCAACCCCACTATAACTTCAGTCCTCTCTGAAACATGCACTGAGAGGAATGAAGGTGTAGAATTAGGTGTGTCACAGCCAAGTACTTGCGCCCACTCTGCTAGCAGTACACCGACGTCCGATTCTAGCAGGCAAATTTCCCTGCCCCAGCTGCTGGACCGTCGAAAGAAGTTCACTCCCAGCCATCCACATGCCCAGCGGTTGAATGCTAGCTTGGCTAAATTGCTAGCGCTTCAACTGCTGCCTTTTCAGTTGGTAGACTCGGCCCCCTTCCGTGAGTTTGTGCAATGTGCGGTTCCTCAGTGGCAGGTTCCCAAACGCCACTTTTTCTCACGGAAGGCTATTCCGGCTCTCTACCGGCATGTGGAAGGCAATGTCTTGGCCTCGCTGGACAGGGCGGTCAGCGGTAAGGTGCATATTACCGCTGACTCATGGTCCAGCAGGCATGGACAGGGACGTTACCTTTCTTTCACGGCCCATTGGGTCACTCTTTTGGCAGCTGGGAAGGATTCAGGACAAGGTGCAGTAGTGTTGGAGGTTGTCCCACCGCCACGCCTCCAAAATGCTACTACTGGTTGTGACACACCTCTCTCCTCCACCCCCTCCTCTTCTTCTTCCTCCATGGCCTCTTCCTGTGGTTTGTCCTATGAACCAGCGGTGCTCCGTAGCCGTTCACGGGGCTACGCAAGTACGCAGGCAAAAAGATGCCATGCCGTGCTTGCGCTGGTGTGTTTGGGGGACAGAAGCCACACTGGGGCAGAGGTCCTGTCTGCTCTGCAGGGCCAGGCCGAGAGGTGGTTGACGCCACGCCAGCTTAAGCCAGGAATGGTGGTTTGCGACAATGGCACCAACCTCCTCTCCGCCCTCCGACAGGGACAACTGACCCATGTGCCCTGTGTGGCTCACGTCCTTAACCTGGTGGTGCAGCGCTTCTTGGGCAGGTACCCGGGCTTACAGGATGTCCTGAGGCAGGCCAGGAAAGTCTGTGTGCATTTCCGCAGATCTTATAATGCCAGTGCTCGCCTGGCTGAGCTGCAAAAGGAGTTGAACCTGCCCAAGAACCGCCTTATATGTGACATGCCCACCAGGTGGAACTCAACGTTGGCCATGCTGCAGCGGCTGCACACGCAGCAGAGGGCCATCAATGAGTACCTGTGCGACTACGGCACCAGGACAGGGTCAGGGGAGCTTGGTTTTTTTTCTCCACGCCAGTGGGGCATGATCAGGGATGCATGCACTGTCCTGGCACCATTTGAGGAGGCCACGAGGATGGTGAGCAGTGACAGTGCATGCATCAGTGACACTGTACCTCTTGTCCACCTGTTGGAGCACACGCTGCGTGGAATAATGGACAGGGCACTTGAGGCAGAACAGAGGCAGGAAGAGGAGGACTTCCTTGCCTCTCAAGGCCCCCTTTACCCAGACAGTGTTCCTTCTGTCCCACCCATCGCACAGGAAGAGGAGGAGGAGGAGGAGGAGGAGGATTGTGTCAGCATGGAGGTGGAGGCTGGCACTCAGCATCATCAGCAGCAGTCTTTTAGGGATGATTTACAGTCCCAAGAAACCAGTGGACTTGTACGTGGCTGGGAGGAGGTGGCTGCGGATCATGTCGTCCTTAGTGACCCAGAGGACTCCGGAGCGAATGCCTCAGCAAACCTACGCTGCATGGCCTCCCTGATCCTGCAAAGTCTGCGGAAGGATCCTCGTATTCTTCGGATCAAGGAGAGGGACCATTACTGGCTGGCCACTCTCCTTGATCCACGGTACAAGGGTAAGGTTGCGGACCTTATGTTACCGTCGCAGAGGGAGCAGAGGATGAGACAACTCCGGGAGGCCTTGCAGAAAGGTCTGTGCAACGCGTTCCCAGAGACTGGGAGGTTGCAAACTCC
Organism: Rana muscosa; assembly: GCA_029206835.1. Lineage (NCBI taxonomy): Eukaryota > Metazoa > Chordata > Amphibia > Anura > Ranidae > Rana > Rana muscosa. The sequence continues at coordinate 13,214,190 of CM055116.1, forward strand.
TGGTCCTGGACAACGAGTTGCTGAGGCTTCGGCCAGTCAAAGAAGGAGCGGTGGGGAAGGTGGCCGTCTGACCGATGCGTTCAGACAATTCTTTAGTCCGCAGCCCCAAAGTATGATCGGTTCCAGCAACCATCGCCAGCGTCTGATAAACATGGTGCAGGAATATCTAGGGGCAAGGTCAGACTTGGACACCTTCCCCACCGAAAATCCTCTGGCTTACTGGGTCTTGAGGATGGATCACTGGCCAGAGCTTGCACAGTATGCAATTGAGCTACTGGCCTGTCCTCCATCCAGCGTTCTTTCGGAACGCACATTCAGTGCTGCTGGAGGATTTGTCACGGATCACAGGGTGCGCCTGTCCACCGACTTGGTTGATCGACTGACTTTCATCAAGATGAACCAGTCTTGGATCACCACCAGCTACCACACACCTGATGCTGATATAACAGACTAATTGATTTTAACATGTCACATCCCTTCAAGACTGATGCTGATGCTGAGTGCCTGTGCTGTTATGTTGACTGGCTATCCTCCTCCTCCGAGTCCTCAATGATACGATTGATGATGATAGCTTGTAAGATCATTTTTGTTTATGGGTGCCGCCACCAGTGCCTAACGCCCAATTTTTCAGCCCCTGTTTAACAGGGGCGTGTAATTACAATTTTTGAAGCAATACTTTGCAACAGGGCTCATTGCTGTGCTCCAAGTACAGTATCTGTGAGGGGTTGTAGTGTTGTGCCACCAGTGCCTAAGGCCCAATTTTTCAGCCCCTGTTTAACAGGGGCGTGTCATTACAATTTTTGAAGCAATACTTTGCAACAGGGCTCATTGCTGTGCTCCAAGTACAGTATCTGTGAGGAGTTGCAGTGTTGTGCCACCAGTGCCTAAGGCCCAATTTTTCAGCCCCTGTTTAACAGGGGCGTGTCATTACAATTTTTGAAGCAATACTTTGCAACAGGGCTCATTGCTGTGCTCCAAGTACAGTATCTGTGAGGGGTTGCAGTGTTGTGCCACCAGTGCCTAAGGCCCAATTTTTCAGCCCCTGTTCAACAGGGGCATGTAATTACAATTCTTGATCTAATAATTCACAGCAGGGCCCATTGCTGCACCCACCAAGAGTAACTGTCAGGGCTTACAGTGTTGTGGCACCAGCACCACCATCAAAGGCCCAATTTTTACTACCACTGTTCAACAATTATATGTAATTAAAATTCCTGATATAATAGTTGACAGCAGGGCGTTCCAGCACCAACCAAGAGTAACTGTGAGTGCTTACAGTGTTGTGCCAACACCAACAACTAAGGGGCCTATTTCTGCAGAGTATATACGGCAGGTCCCTACTTTCAAACATCCAACTTACAAACGACTCCTACTTGCAAACGCAAGAAGACAACAGGAAGTGAGAGGAAATCTACCACTAGGAAGGAAAATTCTCTCCTGTAAGAATAAATATGGGAGAAAGGTGTCTCCTCTGTACTGATGCTTTATCAGCAATCCTTGTTTCAAGAAAAAGACCACATTTCAAAAAGAGTTGTCATTGGGACGGAAAGTGAGGTGAAATGTTCTGAACAGGGGCACAGACAGCAAAACAAATGTTACAGGGGTGATAACCCTTACCTATGTTTTCCAAAAAGTTTAAAAATAGATTTTTGGTCTGGAGCTACACTTCAACAATGTACCTGTTCAAAATTACAAACAGACTCTACATAAGAACAAACCTACAGTCCCTGTCTTGTATGCACCGCCTGTATAGGGCTGTTCAGAGTATATAGGGCCTTTTTTATTTTATGTGCGGGGTTCCCCTTAATATCCATACAAGACCCAAAGGGGCTGGTAATGGGCTGGGGTAGGGGGGGGCATGGGGTAGCTATGCCATTTTTCTTAAAGAATTTCATCCATATTACCGGGACCAGACATTACATTAAAGCCGCAAGCAGTTTTAAATGGCTTTTTTTTCCTTTAGAAGTGTCATTTTGTGCAGGGACAGTTCTAAACACGGGAAACACGTGGCACTTCACAGGCATACTTTAGACACCCCCCAGGTACGATATTTAAAGGAATATTTGACTTTTTTTTTTTCACTTTATGCATCATTAAAATGACTGCTCCCGAAAAACGACCGTTTTTAAAACTTCTTTTTGCATTGATACATGTCCCCTGGTGCAGAACCCGGGTTCCCAAACCCTTTTTAGGACAATAACATGCATAATAGTTGTTATAATTAGCACTTTAGAATTCGAACGTTCGCATCCATTGTATTTAATAGGGTTCTAATGTTCGTTCGAACTTTCGGTCCGTTCGCGGGTTCTGGTGCGAACCGAACCCGGGGGTGTTCGGCTCATCACTAGTTCCCATCAGTGATGTCTGTCGGTGTCCATCAGTGCCTTCTCATCAGTACCACCTGTCAGTGTAATCCATCAGTTTTGCCCTCAGTTCCACCTATCAGTGTCCATCACTGATGCCCATCAGTGCCCATCAGTGACTTCTCATCAGTGACCATATCAGTGCCTCCCATCAGTGCCTTCTCATCAGTGCCAATATCAGTGCCGCCCATCAGTGTTCATCAGTGCTGCCTATCAGTGCCCACCAGTGATGTATGTCAGTGCCCATCAGTGCTGCCATCAGTGCCACCTATCAGTGCCCATCAATGCTGCATATTAGTGCCTCATCAGTGCTGCCTATCAGTGCCCATCAGTGCCACCTATCAATGCTCATCAGTGCCCATAAGTGCCACCTATCAATGCCCATCAGTGTGGCATATTAGTGCCTCCTCATCAGTGCCCATCAATGCCCATAAGTGCCTCCTCATCAGTGCAGCCTATCAGTGACCATCAGTGCAACCTCATCAGCACACATCAGTGAAGGAGAAAAATTACTTATTTACAAAAAAAAGGTAATGTATGTCATCAGTGATGTATGTCAGTGCCCATCAGTGCTTCCTATCAGTGTTGCCTATCAATGCCCATCAATGCTGCATATTAGTGCCTCCTCATTAGTGCCCATCAGTGCTGCCCATCAGTGCCGCCTATCAGTGCCCATCAATGCTGCATATTAGTGCCACCTCATCAGTGCCCATCAGTGTTGCCCATCAGTGCTGCTTACCAATGTCCATCAGTGCTGCCCATCAGTGCCCATCACCTATCAATGCCCATCGGTGTGGCATATTAGTGCCTCCTCATCAGTGCCCATCAATGCCCATAAGTTCCGCCTCATCAGTGCAGTCTACCAGTGCCCGTCAGTGCATCCTCATCAGTGCACATCAGTGAGGGAGAAACATTACTTATTTACAATTTTTTTTAACAGAAACTATAAAAATAGTACCAGTGTCCATCAGTGATACAAATCAGTTCCCATCAGTGTTGCTTTTCAGTGCCCATCAGTGATGTCTGTCGGTGCCCATCAGTGCCTTCTCATCAGTGCCACCTGTCAGTGCCATCCATCAGTGTTGCCCTCAGTTCCACCTATCAGTGTCCATCAGTGATGCCTATCAGTGCCTTCTCATCAGTGCCCATATCAGTGCCTCCCATCAGTGCCTTCTCATCAGTGCCCATATCAGTGCTGCCCATCAGTGTTCATCGGTGCTGCCCATCAGTGCCCACCAGTGATGTATGTCAGTGCCCATCAGTGCTGCCTATCAGTGCCGGATATCAGTGCACATACAAGCTGCCCTTTAGTGCAGTCTATCAATGCCCATCAGTGCTGCCCATCAGTGCCACCTATCAGTGCTCATCAATGCTGCATATTAGTGCCTCCTCATCAGTGCCGCCTATCAATGCCCATCAGGGTTGCCCATCAGTGCCCATAAGTGCCACCTATCAATGCCCATCAGTGTGGCATATTAGTGCCTCCTCATCAGTGCCCATCAACGCCCATTAGTGCCTCCTCATCAGTGCAGCCTATCAGTGCCCGTCAATGCAGCCTCATCAGCGCACATCAGTGAAGGAGAAAAATTACTTATTTACAAAAAAATTAACAGAAAGGCCTCATACACACGAGCGTTTTGAAAAAAACAAGCTGTAAAGCTGTAAAACTGATGCCAGAAAAAAACCGGTGTTAAAAACGCATTTTTATCCACGTTTTGCATTGGCATCAATGTGTATTTAGCCACACTAGCTTTCAGACGCGTTTCTCTGTCTCTATTCAAAATCAATAGTTCTCTATGGGAGCCCATCGATTTGAATAAAAGTCGCACCAGAAGTCAGATCATGATGATCCGACTTGCGGTCCAACTTGTGTGCTGAGAATCTTGAAGGGGAACCCCACCAAAAGGTCAAAAAATGTTTGTGTGAGGTCCCCCCAAGATGATACCAGACCCTTCGGTCTGGCATGGATCTTGAGGGGAACCCCCACGCCCAACAAAATGGCGTGGGGGTCCCCCCAAGATCCATACCAGACCCTTATCCGAGCACACAGCCCGGCAGGTCAGGAAAGGGGGGGACGAGTGAGCGCCCCCTAGACCATAACAGGCCACATGGCTGGGTGGGTGCTTTAGGGCAGAGGGGCTCTGCGCCCCCACCCCAAAGCACCTTGGTCCCATGTTGGTGAGGACAAGGGCCTCTTTCCGACAACCCTTCAAACCTTGCTGTTGGTTGTCGGGGTCTGCGGGTAGGGGCTTATCAAAATCTGGAAGCCCCCTTTAACATGGGGGCCCCCAGATACCGGCCCCCCATCCTAGGTGAATGGGGTACATTGTATCCCTATATATTCACCCAAAAAGAGTGTCAAAAATAAACTCACTACACAGGTCTTTAACGTATTTTATTAAGGCATCTTTGGCTCTTCTCCCTCTTCTGACAACGTCTTCTCCCCTCTCCGATTCTTCTCTCTGCCCTGTCTTCTCTCTTGGTTGTCTTCTCGCTCTTTTGCTGGGTCTTCTCTCACTGCCCTTCTTCCAATGTTGACTCAACGCAATCTCCCGATGTAATGCTGGGTCAGCCGTGTGCAATGACTTATATTGGCATGGGTCGGGGCCACCCGATGACAAGATTTGGAGGCCATGTCCATTGTGACGTCACCGTCCGGGGCATAATTAAATTTTCAAAAGTTAGCTATATATTTTTTCTTTTCTATTCCATGTGAAATTAGAATTTTGGAAAACAGTTATATTCTTTCTCTTTTATTCTATTCTATTACATTAACATTATAAAATCTAATTTCAAAATGAAATTTCGGAAGTCAGCTATATATGTTTTCTATTTTATTCTATTCTTTTTGAAATCTGTATTTCGGAAGATGTCTATATTCTTTCTATTCTATTCTATTAGGTTTTGAATTTAAAATTAAAATGTCTAAATTAGAATTTTGAAGGACGAATATATGCTTTCATTTTTAGTCAAAATTAGAATTTTGGAATTTGAAATAAAAAAAATTGGATGGTAGTTATATTTTTTCTATTGTACGCTATTTAATAAAAATTTTGAAGTTTGAATTTTGGAAGTTGGCTATATATTTTTTTCTATTCTGTTCTATTTTGTTTGACATTATGGATTTTAGAAGATGGCTATATCGTTTTTATTCTATTGTATTCTAAATTTGAAACTCAAATTTAAAATTTTTAATTTCAGAAGGTTGCTTTATTCTTTCTATTTTATTTGATTATATTCTATTATTTTCTATTCAAAATTTTAATTTTGAAAGATGGCTGTATTCATTCAAGATTCAATTTTCAAAATGTTTATTTCTGAAGACAGCTATATTCTTTCTATTTGACTTTTTTTTATTATATTCAAAATTAGACATGTGCACTGCCAAAAAATTCGTTAGTTTTCGTTTTCATTTCATTCGTTTTTTTTTTTTCGTTTTTCGGGTCATTCGTTATGATCGCAATTCGTAAATTCAAAAATTTGTACATTCGTAAATTTATACATTCGTAAATTTGTACATTCGTAAATTTGTACATTCGTAAATTTATACATTCGTAAATTTGTACATTCGTAAATTTGTACATTCGTAAATTTGTACATTCGTAAATTTATACATTCGTAAATTCGTACATTCGTAAATTTATACATTCGTAAATTTATACATTCGTAATTTCGGAAATTTGGAAATTCAATATTTTCGAAAACCCGAAAATTTGAAAATCTGAAAAAATAACTATTAAATTATAGTTGTAATTTCCTTTCAAATTTGGCTGTTAGCGAACGTAACGAATACAAATTTATCTGAAGTTACGCATAACCTGAAATAACAAATGCCGCATCTAAACAAATGGAACGGAACAAATTAATAATAATAATAATAAAACGTTTTTATTATTATTATTGTTATTTATTATTATTATTAATTCATTACGTTCCATTCGTTTAGATACGGCATTCATTATGTCGGAAAACAATTCGTAACTTCGTTAAGTTCACTAACAGCCAAATTTGAAAGGAAATTACAATACCTATAATTGAATAGTTAGTAGTAGTTAAGTTATTAGTTAATTATTATTTCAGATTTCCGAATTTACTAATTTACGATTGTACGAATGTACAAATTTACGAATGTACGAATATTCGGAAATTCGTAAATTCAAATTTACGAATTTCCGGATAGTTGTACATTCGTAAATTCGTGCATTGGTAAATTCGTATATTCGTAAATTCGTACATTCGTAAATTTGAATTTACGAATATTCGTTAAAATTCGTTAAATGAGTTTTCGTTAATTCGGATATTTCCGAATTAACGAATTTGTCGAAATTCGTTAAAAAACGAATTCGGAACGAAACGAATTGCACATGTCTATTCAAAATGTGAAGATTACATTTCAAAATATGGCTATAGTTTTTCTATTTTATTCTATTCCATTCTTTTCTATTCAAAATTAAAATTCTGAAATTTAAAATTTAAATGTTAAAAGACAGATATATTTTTCTTTTTTTTTATTCTAGTTGAAATACTAATTTCCTGACAGACTCCATGGCAGCCTACGTGTGGGTTAATCCCGCCTCTCATACCTCATAGGACCCTTCTCCCATAAATCTTTGCTTCTAGCCAGAGACCGTGTTCCTTTTTTTGTCCTCCTCCTAGGACCAAGGTGTGCTTTCTTACCTTAAAGAAGTTTTCAGATTCAGTCCTGGTTGCACGAGTTTCATGGCGGTTCTATTTGGAGGTCCAACTAGCCCAGCTATTAGCAGGGTGGATGCGGGCGATATTTTGCGGTGCCACGAAGAGCTTACTAACCCGGCCATTGGCGGGCAAGCGGCAACTTGGCCAAACGTCCTAGCTATTAGCGGGAGGCCCATTAAGAAAAACGCCCAGGCCGTGCAGTGGAGGGATGGCTCCTAAAAGTTCCAGGCTGGATCAGGATCGTGCTGGTATCGTATGCATCGCTTGTTATTCTCTTTAATATGGCAGCAAGTGTTTGTGTGTTGTTTGTCCTTCTTTCCTCGGCTCTATGGCAGCTGGAGCGCATCTGCGTTCCACTAAGCCACCTCTTCCGGGTTGTATGCATAGCTGTGAACCTCGTCCGAGATCGAGGCTTGGTTCGCGCATGCGCAATTCGGGTTGCGGCGGCATTCGCGCATGCGCACGAGCTCCGCTGGTTCACGCTGGGGGCGCGGTGACGTCATCGTCGACGCCAAGTTTAAATAGCTGTCAGATACAGCTATAACTTGGGATGTCCTGCAGGATCAGCCAGCTACTTCCCGGTGCTTAGTTTTGGCGTGGAAAAGGTAGGAAACCTTTTTATGGCAGGGATAGCTGGTGTTATACTTTCCTTCCCTGTGTTTATGTTATGGTTGATTTTGCAGTTTTCCCAGCTCAAGCTATGGACGTCTCACCGCCCCCCAGTGGCCAACCCTTGCGCTGCAGGTAGGAAAATTTTCTTTTTCCTTCTGCTTGGCAGTATTGGGTTCTTTTAAATGAGCCAATATAGCTTTTCTTTTTCTTTCTTTTTTCAGCCCCTCTAGGTCTGAAATTAGACACTCAGCACGTGAAGATAATGTCAATTCTAAAAAACATCAACATTCCTCTTCCAGTGCTAGACATTATAGATCATCCTCCAGACATCATAGTAAGGAGCCCAGGTCTAGGTCTAGGCACTACTCTCACCGCCATTCCAGTCGTTCTGATAAAAGAGTATGCTGGGGTTGTAAGGCTCAGGTCCCAGAAGGTAAATCCCTCTGTGAGCCATGTTTTTCCCGAGCAGTAGGAGAGAGAGAAGGTGGGGACCACCAAGTGGAGGCACTAGTCAGAAGAGTGGTCCAGGAATCCCTGAACAAAACTGACTCCAGCCGTTCCACCATTCCTCCTGTGGACTCATTACCAGTTCTAGTTCAGGATGACCCCGAAATTCCGGGTCCCTCTCGGCATGATTGCTCCTCAAGCGAATCCTCACACTGTGATGTTGAAGAGGTCAGCAATACCACTGGATTTGATTTTTCTTCAGTTCCAGACTTAATCAAAGCAGTCAAAGACGCTTTAAAATGGGATGAACCAATAGAAGCTCCTTCTAAACAAAGGAAGTACTTCAAACAACTTAAGAAGGAGCGCCCAAATTTCCCCTTTTTGGGTGAACTTGGAGATATTATTACAGATGAATGGACTAGCGTAGATAGGAAAAATTCATTACTTTCCAAAATCACAAAGATGTACCCATTCAAAAATGAAGATGTGAAACATCTGGAATCAGCTCCCCTGATTGATGCAGCCTTGATGAGGTTGGTAAGACACGTTACCCTCCCGCTAGAGGACTCTGTTTCCTTCAGGGACGGTTTGGAAAGACAAATAGATACGGATCTTAAGCGTATATATATCACTGCGGGCATGGCCTGTAAGCCAGCATTAGCCCTCGCAACCCTGTCCAAAGCAATGGAGGCCTGGACAGATGAAGTGGATTCTTCCTTAACAAATGTCTCCGAGGAGTTAGCCAGAAGCACGCCGATCCATGAACTAAGAATGGCGTCGGTCTTTTTGGGTAAGGCTTCTCTTGATATTATTCGCCTGGTGGCACGTGTCATGCTCTCTTCCGTTACAGCTAAACGTGCCTTGTGGCTACGTCCTTGGGTAGCTGATCCTGCCTCTAAACAGGCATGGTGCAGGATCCCCTTTCAAGGATCTTCCCTTTTTGGGAATAAGCTTGACAGCGCTATCTCACGTGCCACAGGGGGTAAGTCGGGGTTCCTTCCTCAGGACCATCGTTTTTTTAATCAAAAAAGACCTCAACAGAGACAAGACCAGGATCGTGCAAGAGATGCTCGCCGTTATAGGCCGGGTCGAGAATTCAGAAAGAACTGGAGAAGAAATCAGCCTTCTGGTCAAAAATCCACAAAAGTAGCCTCTTCAGGCGGATGGGAGGCCCCTAAGTCTTTTTGATATTGGGTCGGCCCAGACGGAACAAGTGGGAGCTCGGCTACTTCAGTTCTGACACGTCTGGGCAGCCTCGATAAAAGACTGTCAAAACAGTCTCTTCAGGTCACTCCTGGGTGTTTGTCAGTCCACCCACAGTTCATACCCACAGTACTACCCTGCTCGGAAGAGAAGAAACAAATCCTTCTTTCTTACACAAGCACTCTTGTGGCCCAGGGTGCCGCCATACAGGTACCAACAGACGAAAGATTCCAAGGGATGTACTCACCCCTATTTATGGTTCAAAAAAAGACCGGCTCTTGGAGACCAGTGATAGATCTGACTCATCTAAACACCTTCATCAAAAAGGAAAAATTCAGAATGGAGTCATTACTCACTATACGTCAGACAGTTCAGCCAGGCGACTGGCTTGTATCCATCGATCTGAAGGAAGCTTACTTTCACGTCCCGATAGCTGTGGAACTCCAAAAGTACCTTCGGTTTGCAGTGGGCCATATTCACCTCCAATTCGTATGTCTCCCGTTCGGGCTTACAACATCGCCGCGAGTGTTTTCGAAGCCCTTGTTGGCTGTAGTAGCTCTAATCAGGACCAGAGGAATCCGGCTACATCATTATCTGGACGATCTGCTATTACTTTCCCAAAACAGGGAGAAACTTCTAGTACATCAGTCGCAGGTCATCTCCACCCTGACAGAATTCGGTTGGCTATTGAACAAAGATAAAAGTCAGTTAGAACCTACGCAATCTCTGGTTTTTCTCGGCGCTCAATTCAATACAATACAAAGTACCATCTCCTTACCCCTGGAGAAGATTCCAGTAGTTCGAGACAGGATTCGCCTGGCAATGGCCTCTCCTCTCCTCAAAGCTTCACAGTGCCTCAGGATAATAGGCACCATGGTATCCACAGCCCGATGGTGAAATGGGCACAGTGGAAGATGCGTCCTTTTCAGAAGGGTTTTCTCCAGCAGTGGGAGCCAGGATCTCACGACCATTGGATACGGATAACTCCATCCATGCGGGAAAGCCTTCCCTGGTGGCTACTACGGAAGAATCTTCTAAATTGTCATTCCATAGCCCCAATATCCTGGGTCACAATCACGACGGATGCCAGCAACAGAGGTTGGGGAGCTCTCTGCATGCAGGAAGTAGCTCAGGGGAAGTGGGACTTCCCATCCAGAAAGATAGTGTCCAATGTCCTGGAGATCCGAGCAGCCTTCTGTGCTCTACAAGCTTTTCTTCATCTGATAAACGGTACTTCAGTTCTCCTAAGGCTGGACAACACGTCGGCAGTCTCGTATATCAAAAGACAGGGAGGCACTCGCAGTCTCTCTCTACTGAGGGAAGTAGAACCAATCATGTCTTGGGCCCAGACAAATCTAACGAACCTGACGGCTGTCTATCTTCCCGGATCTCAGAACCTACAGGCGGATTTTCTCTCAAGAGCAACCCTTGACAACAACGAATGGTCTCTCCACACAGAAGTTTTCAATTGGATCCTATCCCTAGGAATTGTACCCGAAGTAGATTTGTTTGCCTCCCCGTGCAATTTCAAACTAACAAAATATTACACGAGAGGTCGTTGTCCCCAGGCCTTCGGAGTGGATGCTCTGACGGATCAGTGGAGATTTAACAAGGCGTATGCCTTTCCCCCGGTACCGGTCATTCTACGGTTCCTATCGAGACTCAGGGGGGAGAAGGCCGAAATTGTGGCAATAGCCCCATACTGGCTCAACAGGCCATGGTTTCCTCTCCTGTTACAGCTGAGCTTCCAGAATCCAGTTCCCCTCCCAGCCAGATCAGATCTCCTGGCTCAGGGAATAACTCTTCATCCGTGCCCATCCCATCTCCGTCTGATGGCTTGGTTTTTGAGAGGGGAAGGCTAGAGGCATTAGGTTGCCCAATTTCTACAATGTTGAACGCCAGAAGGGCTAATACCAACAAAGTATATCAAAGGATCGGGAAAAAATTCACAGACTATATCTCTATGGTTGAAGGTTCTCCTGACGACCCCAGGATACAAGACGTTCTAGGTTTTCTCCAAACGGGCCTGGATCTGTCCTTGTCAGTCAGTTCCCTAAGAGTGCAGATTTCGTCTATCTCGGCCTTTACAGGGATATCTTGGGCCAGACACACTCTTGTCAGACAATTCTTCAGAGGAGCTATAAGGCTCAGACCTCAGAGGAAACCGAGATTTTCCAAATGGGATCTTCCTCTGGTCTTGGATTTTTTCTCAGATAGAGAAAGACATCACACGGGTCAACTATCTATCAAGGAACTCACCCTCAAATTGGTCTTCCTTGTAGCAATAACATCAGCTAAAAGAGTTTCCGAAATTGGTTCCCTAGGTTCCAAAGAACCATTCCTGACCTTCTTTCCGGATCGTGTAGTTATGATTCCCATGCTTGGGTCAAATCCTAAGGTAACATCGGTTTTTCATGAGAATCAAGAAATCATTCTTCCTACCTTCTGATCACCTGAGAACTCTAATGTCCATCCTTTAGACGTTGGGGAAGTCTTGAAACAATACCTGGAAGCCACAAATTGGTTTCGCCAATCTAATCATCTGTTCATTTTCTTTCAAGGGAAAAACAAAGGTTTGCGTGCTTCTTCCAGAACCATCGCAGCCTGGATCGTTCAGGCCATCCAAGGGGCGTATAAAGCGAAGGGTCTGGCTCCACCAGAAGCAGTGACCGCTCATTCCACCAGGAGCGTCTCCACATCATGGGCGGCCGCCCGTCATGTCTCCCCAGAAGTGATCTGCAAAGCGGCCTCATGGTCGTCGATAAACACATTTATGACGCACTATTGTGTAGAACCGGCTTCTTTGTCTTCAGTTAATTTTGGTTTACATGTCTTATCTGTTGACGGTGTCAATTAAACCATTTTTTTCTTTAACCAGCATTTGCCCACCCGGGTGTGTTTGGCTAGTCATTTCCCACACGTAGGCTGCCATGGAGTCTGTCAGGAAAACGGAAAATTTATTTCATATACTGACCGTAATTTTCCTTTCCTGATGGACTCCATGGCAGCAGGAGTTCCCTCCCATTGCTGGAGTAGGCTATATTACGGAACACGGTCTCTGGCTAGAAGCAAAGATTTATGGGAGAAGGGTCCTATGAGGTATGAGAGGCAGGATTAACCCACACGTAGGCTGCCTTGGAGTCCATCAGGAAAGGAAAATTACGGTAAGTATATGAAATAAATTTTCCGTTTTTGGAAACTAGCTAAATTTTTTCTACTTTATTCTATTCTATTCAAAATTTTGACTTCAAAATTCTAATTTTGAAAGTTAGTTATGTATTTTTTATATTTTATTTTATTTAAAATTTGAGTTTAAGCAGATGGCTATTTAGAATGAATAACACATATATGTGAGCTCTCGGGCGATGCACACCCCGATTGGTTATATGGAATAGAGAATCCCTCAAGGGGGTTGTCAGCAGCAAAAAAGTATATTTTAATTGAATAGCATTCAATTTTTGTAAAAATGTGTTAATTATATAAAAAAGTACTTTATAAATACATGAGAGTTGTAAAAAAGAATCCTGGCTTGGACATAGCGTACACAACCCATCACCAATAGAAAAAACAACACATGTTACATAAAACCCATTGTATTAGCGTAGAGATTCATATGATACGCGTTTCAACCTTACAAATTTTTGGTCTTCTTCAGAGGAGTTTTTATCTATGCAAAAAAGAGAAATACAGAAATACAGATTACATTTTAGATATCACCCCTCTGTTGGACTGCCCAGAGGAATTGGGTGGGGGTTGGGTGAGAGAACACCTGTGATACATCATGACAAACTTAGTGTTTGTTTTTGAAAATTCCTAAAGAATTGGTTTTAAAATAAAATAACCTATCAAGTTAGGATGCCAGCAGCAGACAAAAGTATGGTTTGTTGATGTTTATATGATTGTGTCAGTTTAAATGTTTTTTGTATAATGTATATAGATAAATTAAATCTAATAAAAAACAAACTTTTTCAATCACATTTTTGGTTTCATTCCATTTATTGTTTTTTATAACATCAATTTTATTATATTAAACAATTTATTTAACCTATATTGTAAACCGACTTTATTGGCATTGCATCATAAAATATTTCACTTGGTACCTTATTCACTAACACAAATCATTATCTCCACGCAATAAATTTCATTACAATGTTTTTTATTTGTGTTTTAATTAGATTTAATTTATCTATATACATTATAGTAATTCTTCCTGTGATATATACATTAGACTTGTGCACAACGGAAAAAATTGTTTAGTTTCGGTTCGTTTTTTGTGCACAACGGAAAAATTTGTTTAGTTTCGGTTCGTTTCTTTTCGGTCCTGTTGATTCGTAATCATTCGTAATTTTGCTAGACGGGATTTTTCGTGTTCGGACTAATTCGTATTTTCGCAAGCGTCATTTTTCGTTGAATTTTTTGTTGATTTATAATTCGTACTTTCGGTAGGGTACGTTGTTTTTCTTTGATTCTGGACAACACTTCTACTTTCGTAACTTTTTTTGGGTTCGTTGATTCGGAATTTTCCGTGTCTCTCTCACAACGACGCTGCCTATTATGCCTAATGTGCTTCGAATGGATTTGTACTTTTCTAAATACATAGCGGTTATTTGTAACGATTCGAAATCTCGTATTTTACTTTCGTTTTTTACATGCGGCTATAGCCTCCGCCCCTGTACACCATTTTGAGAGGGTTCAGCACGGTGAGGGAGAAGCAGAGAGCAGAGCAGAGTGTTATTGTGCTTCCAATGGATTCAAAATCTCGTATTTTACTTTCGTTTTTTCATGCGGCTATAGCCTCCACCACTGTACACCATTTTGAGAGGGAGTTCAGCATGGTGAGGGAGAAGCAGAGAGCAGAGTGAGTGTTATTGTGCTTCGTATGGATTCGTACATTCGTAACTTTTTTCATAACGAATTATGCCGAAGACATTCGGGCATTCGCTATTTTTCGGTATAATTTATTTCGGATTCGGTTTTATTCGTAATTGCTTTGTTCGGAAATTCGAATGCTTCCGAATGTCCGAAAGTTGCTAAATTCGGACGAATTTCGATTCGTTACGAAACGAATTGCACAAGCCTAATATACATTAACTTTACAAATAAATAATGAATAGTAAAATAATATAGTTATATGGGAAAGTTAGTATATACAATAAACATTTAAACTGACACAATCATATAAACATCAACAAGCCATACTTTATGTGTTAATCATGCTATATAATTTTAAGTGGTTAAACACCCGCTCCCCTCCCTTTCCCTAACACATAAGAGTTGTAAAAAGTAGGCTATTGGTCCAGCTATTTTCTTCATCACATTTATGAACCCTTTTTGAAAGGATTTGCATCTGGAAAAACAAGTTAAATGCTGACAAACAATTGATTTATGTTTATTTACTTTGTGTCAAAAAAAGAATATCAATTAGGAGATTACTTGGACCTTTTAGCTTACTACATAAAAACAAATCAATTCTAAAATAATAATAGATAATAGACAATTGTAATGGTGTCTGAATGTAATATACATTCGGCGGCTATAATATCTATATGTAGTTACTTTAATGCACGCTTTTTGTAATTGCTGTTTATTTTTTCTTTGCATTCTGGCTCTCGGTGGTTCCCTGCTTTGGTGCCTCTCCGCCCCCCCCCCCCCCTGGGGTGAGTCTTCCTCATTTTCATCCAACTTCCCGGCATGCAAGGGAGACCTTCGGATTGATTGTCTGAGGCTTTCCCAATATTGCTCCCACTTGTGCATTCTTTTTCTGCACCGCTAGATGGAGCCTCTGCATGCCGGTGGCATCCCGAGATCATCACTGGACGCAGTACAAACGTTGCGCGCGTCCGGGACCTACTGTGCATGCGTGTGACATCAGAGCGTCACGCTGTTGCCACAGGGATGACGGCAAAGGCTGGGGCTATGTACCTTCTAGGACGCCAAGGAAATCACACCACAGCTGCTTGATTGGCAGCATGGACACAGGGGAAATGTCAAGGGAGGGGGTTAATGGGGAGAGAGCAGCTGAATCAAATCATCCAATTTGTAAGTAGTATAAATGACTCAGCCTCCAGTGGATCTGGGAATTATCCCTGGATGGCTGCTAACATACAGACATACCTGCAAGTATCCTCCACAAGTAAGTGCCAATAACCAGACTAAATTGACCTTTACTTTTTAGGTTTCTACCTGTTCCTTTTTTGCAATCTAATTCAAACACATTTTTCATTTTACTGTTTCACAGACACAGAAGTCTGAAAACATCTTGAACTTCACTTTTTGAATTTTGTACATTGCCCATTGTGGGTCATATCTATTACCTAAACAGCTTAAGGTAAATCCCCCCCCTTTTTTTTCTGCACTTTTTAAATCACATTTTTGGTTTCATTCCATTTATTGTTTTTTATCACATCAACTTTATTATATTAAATATGTTATTTAACCTATATTGTAAACCGACTTTATCGGTATTGCATCATAAAATATTTCACTTGTCACCTTATTCACTAACAGAAATCATTATCTTCACGCAATAAATTTCATTACAATGTTTTTTTTTTTTTTTTCATTAGATTTCATTTATCTATATACCTTATAGTAATTCTTCCTGTGATATATACGATAATTTTACAAATAAATAATAAAATAATGTATTTATATGGGAAGGTTAGTATATACAATAAACATTTAAACTGATACAATCATATAAACATCAACAAGCCATACTTTTGTCTGCTGCCGGCATCCTAACTTAATAGGTTATTTTATTTAAAACCAATTCTTTAGGAATTTTCAAAAACAAACACTAAGGTTGTCATGATGTATCGCAGGTGCTCTCTCACCCATCCCCCACCCCATTCCTCTGTTCAGTCCAACAGAGGGGTGATTTCTTGTAAGTCCTGTGGAGACGGGGATCGCCCTGAGGGGCAGGAGGACAGTGCACAGATGCTTTGGGATCATCGAGGCTTGGTGCCTTTTTTAAAGAACAACAACTTCTCTGGCTGTAGAACATAGCTCTCCCATCAGAAATGGTAGATATACACTGTTTTATTCACAATGGAACATATATATAATATAAAAAGTTGGTTTATCTAAAATATATACTCTATTTCTGTATTTCTCTTTTTCGCATAGATAAAAACTCCCCTGAAGAAGACCAATATTTAGAAAGGTTGAAATGCGTAGGGATATCATGTGAAACTCTCCATAATACAATGGGTTTTATGTAACATGTGTTGTTTTTTCAATTGGTGATGGGTTGTGTATGTCCAAGTCAGGATTGTTTTTTACAACTATCATGTATTTATAAAGTACTTTTTGATATAATACACAAACTTTTACAAACATTGAATGCTGTTCAAGTAAAATATGCTTTTTTGCTGCTAAAAAAACCCTTGAGGGATTCTCTATTTCAAGAAGATGGCTATTTTCCTTCTTTTTTACTCTATTCTATTTAATTCATTTTTTTTTTTATTCAAAATTCAAATTTTGGATGAAAGCTATATTCTTTCTATTTTATTCTAATTTTGAAATTCCAATTTTCGAAATATAGCCATATTATTTCTATATTATTTTATTTTTTTCTGTTCAAAATTCATATTTAAAAATTAACATTTCCAAACATAGATATATATTTTTATATTTTATTTTATTGTATTTGAAATACACATTTTGGAAAATGGCTATAGTCTTTCTATTTTATTCAACTTCATTCTATTTTAATCTATTTGGATTTTTTTTTAGACAGCTATTTTCCTTCTATTTTAGTCAATTTTTTTCAAAATTCGAATTTTGATATTTAAAATTGGATTTTGGATGACAGCTGTACTCTTTCTATTTTTTTTTCTATTCTATTCAAAATGTGAAATGAAAACTGCTGGTACTGGATTGCACTTGTACTGGCTTGTGATCTTGAATCTTTATTTTCTATTACACTCCATTCAGTGTGTTGATTACATTGTGTGATGCTTTGATTGGTTGCAGCATTTTTTTGTGATCAGCACTGTCCAATGGACAATGCAGTGACAGTACTTTTCTTGTGCATGATAGGGGGGCATGTAGGAGCAAGAAAACATTGAAGCTCTAAAATAGCATCCAATCCTGTAACATCCACCTTCTATCCACTTATGTACAATAGGCAGACAGAAGGCAGTCAATGTACCCAAAAAATCATAATGATGATGATAATGACATGCATAATGATGATGATGATAGTAGCAATCTGACTGAACTTGTTTAATCTGATCTACAGCATTATACATTGAATCAATGTGTTACATTTACAACATTCTTTTCCCCAGCATTGTCCCTCTTGTGTTCAGTTCAGGTTTGAAAAGTAAAATGTAGAGTTTTGGAGAAAACATACACAATAATATTCCAGCACTGGAGGTCAGTATGGCGAATATCTCCACAGCCACCATGTATTTCCCTCTGGTGCTCAGATAGGCCGGGATCATGGCAATCCAGACACTGCAGAACACCAGCATGCTGAAGGTGATGTACTTGGCCTCATTAAAACTGTCCGGTAATGTCCTCACCATGAAAGCCAGAAAAAAACTCACAGCTGCCAGAAACCCCATATAACCCAACATAGAGTAGAACCCGATAACTGACCCTTCATTACACTGAATGATGATCTTCCCAGGATAGGAGTCCGTGTCATACTCCTGAAATGGTGGAGAGATGGACAACCAGAGAATGCAATTCATAACCTGAATGGATGAGCAGAATAACATGACTGTATTGGGAAGTTTGACTCCCACCCATTTTTTACAAGAGCTTCCAGGTCTGGTGGCTTTAAAAGCAATGAAGACCATGATGGTTTTGGCTAGGATAGAAGATGCTGAGATGGTGAAGGGAACTCCAAAAGTGACTTGTTGCAGCATACAGGTAATATCCACAGGACGGCCAAGGAACAAGAATACAGAAAGGAAGCTCAGTATGAGGGAGAGGAGCAGAATGAAGCTGAGGTTCCGGTTATTGGCTCTAACTATGGGAGTGCTCCAAAACCAAACAAATAGTCCAAGTATAAGAAGAGATGTTGTAGCAAATATGACTGAAGTTATAGAAAAAAATAAAACTAGAATGTCCTCCTCGTATGATAAATACTCATTGACCTTGTCAATACAAATAGTTTTAGCTTTGTTAGGCCATTCATTTTCAGGACACTTCTTGCAGAGTTCACTGTCTGTAGAGTAAAAATAAGTGAAAATAACATTAGGCATGGTAGCTATTTGACAGTATTAAATATTTAATTTTTCTGTATTTTTCCTTAATCTCTTGACCTCCAAAAGATTTACCCCCCTTCATGACCAGGCCATTTTTTGATCACCTCTGCAGTTTTTGTTTTTTGTGCTATAAACAAAAAGTGACCAGCAATCTTAAAAAAAAAAAAAAAAAATGTTCTGCTATAAAACACATTCAATAAAAAAAGTAAAAAAAATAAATAAAATTTCTTCATAAATATAAGCCGATATGTATTCTGCTACATGTTTTTGGTAAAAAAAAATATATCCCAATAAGCGTATATTGGTTGGTTTATGTGAACTATGGTATATATTTATGACATTTTTATTATATTTTTATTTTTTATACTAGTAATGGTGGTGATCAGCGACTTATAAAGGGACTGTGATATTGTGGTGGCCAATCTGACACTAACTGACACATTTGACACTTTGCGGCAACCAGTGACACTAATACAGTAATCTGTGCTAAAAATATGCACTGTCACTGTACTAATGACACTGGCTGGGAAGGGGTTAAACATCAGGGGCGATAAAAGGATTAACTGCATGCCTAGCCAGTGTTTATGTGTACTGTGTGTGCTGCTTTTACTAGGGTCAGAGGTAGAAGAAAAGTGCAGAAAGGCCTCATCAGTAATCATTAATTTCATACAATTTAGGGAGATGTTCCGCCTGCAAAGTGTAAATTATGTACAGAATCACTTTAATGGACTTTAAACATTTTAATTTTCTAATTCAATATCAGAGTTTATACTTAAAGAAACATAAAGCTTACCAGATTGGTTTGACATTTCTCCTTCTGAACATGGAGCACAATTATAACAACATGGGTGATATCCTTCTCTTACAGATTTTCTGAACCCTGGAAGACATTCCTCTGAGCATCGACCTCTTGGGACCTGAAATAATATAGAGCTATATGATCTATTCAAGAGCAAAAGTACAGATATAATAGTGTAGGTAAGCCAAGCTTCTGATGTTTACAATGATGCAGCATGTACAGTATACCTTGGTGGAAACACATGGACCATTCCAGAAGGTGGCCCTTCATTAGTCTGGATACCACAGAATATGCTCTGAACTAGGGATGAGCTTTATGTTCGGGCCGAACATGAGTTGAACTCGAACATTGGCTGTTCGCCCGTTTGCCGAATAGCGAACAATTTGGGGTGTTTGCGGCAAATTCAAAAGCCGCGGAACACCCTTAAAAAGTCTATGGGAGAAATCAAAAGTGCTAATTTTAAAGGTTAATATGCAATTTATGGTCATAAAAAGGGTTTGGGGACCCGGGTCCTGCCCCAGGGGACATGAATCAATGCAAAAAAAAAAGTTTTAAAAACTGCCATTTTTTCAGGAGCAGTGATTTTAATAATGCTTAAAGTGAAACAATAAAAGTGAAATATTCCTTTAAATTTCGTACCTGGGGCTTGTCTATAGTATGCCTGTAAAGTAGCGCATGTTTCCTGTGTTTATAACCAGTCCCTGCACAAAATAAAATTTCTAAAGGAAAAAAAGTCATTTAAAACTACTTGCGGCTATAATGAATTGTTGGATCCCGGCAATACAGATAAAAGTCATTGAAAAAAATGGCATGGGTTCCCCGCCCAGTCCATTACCAGGCCCTTTGGGTCTGGTATGAATATAACCAAAAAAAAAAAATGGAAAAATGGTGTAGGTGTCCCCCTCAAAATCCATACCAGACCTGGATTTTAAGGGGAACCCCGCGCCAGTAATAAAAATAAATGGCGTGGGGTTCCCCTCAAAAATCCATACCAGACCCTTATCTGAGCATGCAACCTGGCAGGCTACAGGAAAAGAGGGGGGACGAGAGAGCACCCCCCCTCCTGAACCTGTATCAGGCCACATGCCCTCAACATGGGAAGGATCTTGCCCAGTGGTTGTGGGGGTCTGCGGGTGGGTGGCTTATTGGAATCTGGAAGCCCCCTTTAACAAAGGGGACTCCCAGATCCCGCCCCCACTATGTGAATTGGTAAGGGGGACATTGTGCCCCTACCATTTCACAAAAAAGTGTCAAAAATGTTAAAAAAACACAGTACACAGCTTGGGACAAGTCCTTTAATAAAAAGAAAAAAAAAGAAAAAAAAATTCCAGCAATGTAATCCAGTCTCGATCTCCAGCGATGTAATCCAGTCTCGATCTCCAGCGATATAATCCAGTCTCGATCTCCAGCGATGTAAATTCATTCTCGATCTCCAGCGAGGATACAATACCGACGCGGTCCTGCCTCCACTGACAGCCGTTATATAGCTGAGGGCGGGGCCACTCGTCAGTGTGCGGGTGACCCCGCCCCCTCTGATGCAACAGAGAAAGCCCAGGGTTGCCCAGTGACATGTACGGGTGACCCCACCCCCTCTGACACAACGGGAAACCCGCATTGCATCAGATGGGGGCGGGGTCACCCCTACATGTCACTGGGTAACCCTGGGCTTTCCCCGTTGCATCACAGGGGGCGGGGTCACCCGCAAACTGATGGGTGTCACCATCAACATGGGGACATCCTCCCCATGTTGAGGGCATGTGGCCTGGTATGGTTCAGGAGGGGGGCGCTCTCTCATCCCCCCTCTTTTCCTGCGGCCTGCCAGGTTGCATGCTCGGATAAGGGTCTGGTAGGGATTTTTGGGGGGAACCCCACGCTTTTTTTTTTGGCACGGAGTTCCCCTTAAAATCCATACCAGACGTGAAGGGTCTGGTATGGATTTTGAGGGGACCCCTACGCCATTTTTTTAAAAAAATTGGCGCAGGGTTCCCCTTAATATCCATACCAGACCTGAAGGGCCTGATATGGAATTTGGGGGGGACCCCCAAGCATTTTTTTATTTTATTTTGGTTCGGGGTTTTTTCATGCCGTTTTTTTCAATGACTTTTATCTGTATTGCCGGGACCCGACAATTCATTATAGCCGCAAGTAATTTTGAATTACTTTTTTATCCTTTAGAAATTACATTTAGTGCAGGGACTGTTATAAACACGGGAAACATGCGCTACTTTACAGGCATACTATAGACACCCCCAGGTACGAAATTTAAAGGAATATTTAACTTTTATTGTTTCACTTTAAGCATTATTAAAATCATTGCTCCCGAAATATCGTCTATTTAAAACCTTTTTTTTGCATTGATACATGTCCCCTGGGGCAGGACCCGGGTCCACAAACACTTTTTATGACAATAACTTGCATATTAACCTTTAAAATTAGCACTTTTGATTTTTCATGGTCGTGTTCCATAGACTTTAACGGTGTTTGCGTGTTCGAACACATTTTTTGCCTGTTCACATGTTCTGCTGCAAACCAAACCGGGGGGTGTTCAGCTCATACCTACTCTGAACCCGAAGACAGAAATAGACATCTAGGAGTGCTAGCAAAATCCTTTTATTAGAAAGGTTTCAGCAACAAAACTATCAGTACAAACATAAATGCTCAAAAAGTGTATGATGCACTACATGGTTTTGGTAAATCTGAAGACTAAAATCTTCAGAAAATCTAATAGTGTGCATGGGGCTTAATGGTGTGTATGGGGTCTAAGACTCAACTGCAACACACTGCACAACTGCTCGCTGTGATTACACAGACGGGATCGGACTGAACGCCTCTGAGAACCCACATCGGAGACATCCAACACATCCGCTTGCTGTGACCACACAGGTTGGATCAGAGCATGTGTCTGTGAGGAGCCGAGTCTAGGATACCTAGCACAATCGGACAGAGTGGATGGGAAGCTTGGTTGTAGACGTGTCATTTGGTCACGTGACCACACAAGCCTGATTTAACTCCTCCTGTCATATGATAGAAAGGGTCAACTCTGTCTGATGAGTCGGGATCCATATCCCGTTCACCCTGTTATTTACCTGTGGAAAGAAATGTGCCAGACAGCCTGTGATCACTGAGGGCTGCATGCAATCAAGCCTCACAGTCGCAATTCTTGGACGGAACACAATTTATTTCATTTTGGACTTTTAGATTTGAGTTCACATTGAGAATTTTTATTTTGACATATTGTTTCCACCACATGAATTTTGTTATCCAATCGCTCTTTAACATTGTTTTCACAGTGATTTCACGTAACCACTAATAATTTGTCCCAAGCATAAACACTGCTTTAAAAATCAAAAGAGAAAATCAACCGCATTTTAACGCATTTTAGGAGTCACTCATACAGAAATCCAGGTAGCTCCATGTTTTTTAATGTATATACAGTAACTGCACATTTCTGATCGAGGGAATTACTACTCTAAACTGTTTTTTTTCTTCTTTTTACATTCTGATGAATTCAGAAGGTCTGGGTAGAATCTGGCCATGGATAATACTGGCGGTCATTCCACTCCAAAGTCTAGAAGATGTTTTGTAGTTCATCCACTTCTTCAGTTATATAGAGTGATGGGAACATATCCCGGCATTTCTATCCACACATCTAGACCTGACACGTTCATCTAATCACCATGGAATGGGTCAGGGCAGATGTTGGCGGTCTATGAACAGGATGGGGGGAGGGGGGGAGGTTTTGTCTGGAGATGGGTTTAGGGTCAAAACTAGTATGTTTCTTGTATAAGTTCTGGATCAGCTTCCCCAGTGTAACTCACCTTGTCTCCTTTCCATGATATTAGCTCTGGTTCTAGTGTAAGTTGCTGACCCTCTGAAAGGGACCCATCAAAGTGACCCACCATCATACAATCAGTGATATTTGTATCTTTAATTCTTGTAATCCAATTTACAATTTCCAGTGGTTTGGGTAGTTCTCCTTTATCATTAAAAATCATGACCTTGCCATTCGGATCCTTGTACTGGACTTCTTTTACATAGCGGGACAGCTTAAATAATGACAGAAATGATTTTAGGTACAGTAACAAGCATATAGAACGTTTAGTAATTTTTTTGACTATTGATTGTCTATCTAATTATATCTCAATCAGAGAATGTCATCGGGATCATTTGCTGAGCATTTATAATCAGATACATTTATAAACAATTTGCTTTGCAAATGCGAACGATCCAGAGATAAATCAATAATTCTACTCTTTTACAAAACACTGGCTCAGCCTCATCTTGAATGTACGATTCAGTTTTGGTCACCAATCCTCAGGAAATATTTCAATGAATTAGAAAGAGTTCAGCAAAGGGAAACAAAATGAACAAGGAGGACAGAGGATCTCATCTATGAGGACTGATAGATTACCCTTTCGCCGCCGGGTCCATACGTTGTACGGACCTGATGGTGGGGGTATTGCACACAATCCGGTGACTGCAGCAACTGGGATTGTATGTGAAACTGAGAGGCAGCCTCTTGCCTGTCAGGTGAAAGCATTTGGGTGGCGCCACTGCCACATAATCGCTCTCACACCCCCCCGGTATCGGCACCCCCAGCCACTGCACCCCACCATGCTTACAGTGCTCCGCTTTCCCATCTGTGGGCCCAGGAGCTCCATGGCGGGTGCTGGAGGAGAAGGATAAGATCGGACACACCCCCCTAAAAAAAAAAACAAGGCCCCCACCCCCATATACAGGCGGTCCCCTACTTACAAACATACGACTTACAAACGACTCCTGCTTACAAGTGGAGGGAGACAACAGGAAGTGAGAGGAAATCTACACCTAGGAAGGGAAATTCGCTCCTCTAAGTGTTATTATGGGAAAAAGGTGTCTCCACTGATGCTTTATCACAAAGACTTGTTTTCACAACAACCCGAAATTTTCAAAATCAAATTGTCATTGTGACAGAAAGTGAGGTGAAATCTTCTGAACAGTGGCACAGACAGCAAAACAAACATTACTGGGATGTTAACCATTCCCTATGCTATCCGAAAAGCTTAAAAATAGTTTTTTTGGGCTGGAGCTACACTTAAAAAATGTACCTGTTCCGACTTACAAACAGATTCAACTTAAGAACAAACCTACAGACCCTATTGTCATGGATATGCAGTAGTGTTTGTCTGTCAGCTTACCTTCCTTCCCATGTGTTCATCTTAGAGGCCAGAACCCTTTCACCTGGCTTCCTTTATAATCTCCTCCCAGCCTGACTCCACCCCAGGCCCTATCACAGAACACTATATTAACCTGTGCACTGCAAGCCTGCTTGGCTGATCAACGTGTTTGTTAGGCATTGTGTGTTTGGGTTCCTGCCTGCCGTGTGCTACGTCTGTCTCTCTGTTACGTTATTGGCTTGTCCCCGACTATCCCTGTCTGCTCGTGACCCTTGACCTTCGGCTTTTCTTTCGTTACTCTTATATCTCGTGCTGCTGCTTCCCCTCTTGTCCCCTTATCCTACGGGGCGTGAGCTAGGAGACTTTAGGGGCCGCGACCTGGACCCAGCCTGCAGCATAACATCCTCACCACTAGAGGCTCTGGAGAAGACCTGCTGGGTCTTAGACTCCGCGCCCTGGGGAATCTTGGCTCTAGCTTCCCATAGGATCCCGGTTGTGCTCCTCTGGTCCCTCTTTCCACAACCACCCAGTTTCCTATCCGCAGCAGTCAGCTATAGGGTTCACTACCTTGCGGTTCACTCCTCTCCCCCTACGGTGTGCATCTGTCACCTGGCCACAGGTGACCTGACACCTATCTTGTTTGTAACCCGGGGACCGCCTGTATACACACGCACAAATGTAAACGCATTCACCGGAAGCGTCTATGCATGAAAACGTTGATTTCGATAAACATATTGCCGTGCATGTCGGAGTGTAAGCAATAATTCTAATACAAGACCTCCTCCTTAATGCTAACCTGATACCGATATGAGGCTTCTAAAGCGTCACCTATAGAAAGTATAGGGTACTGACGTTTGACGCCATTTCACGGGCGTACAAAAATTTAAGGTTTGGCATTTTGGGTATCTATTTACTCGGTGCAAACTCATCTTTTATATTTATTGCATTTGCTTGGCCTAAAATTCACGTTAGTGCATTTTTTTACTGAAATGTTGCGTTTCCTTAACCTTTGTGGTAATATTGTATGACATAAAAAATTGGAACTACCACTATTTTATTCTTTAGGGTGTCTGCTAATAATAATATAGTGTATACAATAGCTCAAGTCATATTGTAATTGAATGTTTTTAAACATTACCTTTTCTCTTCAATCTGCAGCTCTGTATTGTTCTGTAAAATGCAATATGGCCACCTCACGCCCCTCCCCCTAGAAATATTACTTCCTGCTTGTGTGATTGGCTCACTCATTCTCCCAGAAGTAAAATACAAATCATTCAGATACAAAACAAATACAAATTGGATGTTGTAAAGGAAAGAGAAAGGCGCCTCTAAGTGCAGTAGTTTAAAGATTTATTACAGGCACAATGGGATTAACAACACTTACAAGAGAGTAAGAGGTCATAGGCATATAATGACTAGTCCTCATGTGGATCTCTATAATCCTCGTCTGTCTAGGGGAGAGAGCCGTCTGCAGCTGTCAGATTCTCTGGTGATGTGGATTAG
The DNA here is from genome assembly GCA_029206835.1 of Rana muscosa. Lineage (NCBI taxonomy): Eukaryota > Metazoa > Chordata > Amphibia > Anura > Ranidae > Rana > Rana muscosa. The sequence continues at coordinate 13,240,189 of CM055116.1, forward strand.
CAAAGAGGTGAAGTTGCAATGAGGCGACCCGGGTTCTGGAACCAAGCTGAAACGCATGCGGCCTATGTAACATCAGGTGAAGGCGGTGGGTGGTAACGCATTTCAAAGCATGAGCGGCTTCTTCGTCAGACCTGCATCCATGCTTGCCCGGTGGGCTTATGAGAGATCAGGGGGGAGGAGAGGGAAGGGGTTGTTGTCTGCTGATAGGAGGGGGAAAGAGAAGCGGAGTGTAGACCTGTGGATTGAAAGGATCTGGAGCCAGGGTTATGTACCTGTGACTCGATCGGGATGTAGTCTGTCAAGGGCATATACATAGAGATCACATTGTGGAAATGAGAGAAGGTGGTGAAGAAGGCATTGGAAGTTGGTAAAGAATTTATATGAGCCAGTGTTCATGGAATATAGTATTAATATTAAAGTGCAGCATGCTGAACATGCAAGGGTTATGTTTAAATTGATAAATGTTGGTTTCATAAAGAGACAGAGTCATGTGACAGGACATGTGACATATTAAGCATATTTAATTTAGTGTGTGTCTGGTCTTAATGGTCCTGTAAGAGACAGACAGGGTTAGAGCAGGATTAGCACAATGTAACAGCATAATGAGATGGAGGCGTGCATATATGTTTATATATACAGTATATATGAGTACCTGTCCATACATATAGGGGGATAGATTACAACTAAGGATGAACAAACGGTTCAGCCAGAGCAATGGTTTGGGCCGAATATTGGCTGTTCGGAAGTTCTCCGAACAACCAAATTATAAGGTCGTTCGACCTTTTGTTCGGCCCTCTAAACGACCACAATGCAGTGTGCCGCTGCACAGTGCATTGAAAGCCCTGATTGGCTGAAGCAATGAAAGCTTTACCCAATCAGGGCACAGAGCACTGTCAGAGCCACGCTTTGACGTTGTCATGATGACTGTATCCAATTAATCCTGCCCCACACTACAAAAGTATTCTTTCCATAGCGGCCATTTGTAGTGTGATAGCGGCATGGAGAGAGATAGAGCAGGGCTCTGTTCAGTGCTATTAGACAATTAGTGTGTTCTATTATGATTCTATTGTCAGTAGAATATTAGTTTAGTGTGAATCTAGGCATAGTTCAGTGTGAGTGTAGTGCAGCCATTAATCTTTAAATTAGTGTGAATGCGGTACTGCAAGTTTAACGCCACATACTGTAGTTCTGTGCGTTGCTGCAAGTTTAAAGCAGTATATTTCATTGCGTTACTGCAAGTTTAACGGCATAAAGTTCTGAGCGTTACTGCAAGTTTAACGCTGTATGGTTCTGTGCATTACTGTAAGTTTAACGCCATATAGTTCTGTGTGTTACTGCAGGTTTAAAACTTTATAATTCTGTGTGTTACTGCAAGTTTAACTCCATATAGTTCTCTGTGGTACTGCAAGTTTAACACCATTTTTTTCATTGCGTTACTGTAAGTTTAACGCCATATAGTTCTGTGTGTTACTGCAAGTTTAACACCGTACAGTTCTGTGTGTTACTGCAAGTTTAACGCCATATATTTCATTGCGTTACTGCAAGTTCAATGCCATATAGTTCTGTGCGTTACTGCAAGTTTAACCACTTAACGACCGCCCACCGCCGATTTACGTCGGCAGAATGGCACGGACAGGCAGAATCACGTAGATCTACGTGATCGCCTTTGTGCAGTTGGGGGGTCCATCCGGACCCCCCTTCACTGCAGTGAGCGGCCGTTAAGTGTTCGGGAGCGATCAGGCATGAGGGGGCGGCCGCTCGATTCCGCCCCCCCCCTCGCGATCGCTCCCGGCCAATGAAAATGCTTCCTCCGCCATGTGATGTAAACAAGGCTGGAGGAAGTGATGTCATCTCCCTCGCCGCGGTCTTTCCGTTCCCGGCGCCGAGCAGAGAAGAAGCAGGTTAGTGCACCAACAGTCCACTGACACGTAGGTACACATAGGCACACGAATCACCCCCCAGTCACCCCCAGATCACCCCCCAGGTCACCCCAAAGCCCCCAATCACAGTGTCACTGATTGCAGTGATCATTTATTTTACTGATCACTGCATTTAGTGTCATCTGTGATTGTAAAAAGTTGCAGGGCAGTTAGGATTAGGCCCCTTTAGGTCCAGGGTAGCCCCCTAACCCCCCCTAATAAAGGTTTAACCCCTTGATCACCCCCCAGGTAACCCTTTCACCCCCTAACTTCAGCGTCACTAAGCGATTGTTTTTCCGATCACTGTATTCGTGTCGCTGGTGTTTTAGATAGGCAGTTATTTTTTTTTAGGTTCGCCTTAGGTTTTTATTAGTGTCAGGTACCCCCATATATTATTTTAACCCCCTGATTGCCCCTAGAGTTAACCCTTTCACCAGTGATCGCCGTATAAGCATCACTGGTGTCACTGGTTAGCCAGTAAGTTATTTAGTTATTTAGGTTACCCGTCAGGTTTTTATATAGTGTCAGGTACCCCCATATTTAACCTAATAAAGGTTTTAACCCCCTGATTGCCCCTAGTTAACCCTTTCACCAGTGATCACCATATAAAGGTTACGGGTGACGCTGGTTGATTAGTTTGCTTTTTATAGCATCAGGGCACCCGCCGTATATAACCCAATAAAGGTTTAACCCCCCTGATCGCCCGGCGTGTGAGATCAATTAGGTTTTAGCGCCAGAGAGGGTCTGCGTCGCCCCAGGCAGTGTTAGGTTAGTGACAGTAACGCTAACACCCACGCGCAAAGCATACACCCCCCTTAGTGGTATAGTATCTGATCAGATCTGATCAGATCTATACTAGCATCCCCAGCGGTTTAGGGTTCCCAAAAACGCAGTGTTAGCGGGATCAGCCCAGATACCTGCTAGCGCCTGCGTTTAGCCCCTCCGCCCAGCCCAGCCCAGCCCAGCCCACCCAAGTGCAGTATCGATCGATCACTGTCACTTACCAAACACAACACACATAACTGCAGCGTTCGCAGTGCTTGGTTTTTGGGGCCCTGTACGCGGCTAGGCTCCCAAAAAATCCCACACATGTGGTATCCCCGTACTCAGGAAAAGCAGCAGAATGTATTTTGGGGTGCAATTCCACATATAACCATGGCATGTGTGAGCAATATATCATTTAGTGACAACTTTTTGTACATTTTTTTTTTCTTTTTGTCATTATTCAATCATTTGGGACAAAAAATAAAAAATATTCAATGGGGTCAACATGCCTCTCAGCAAATAGCTTGGGGTGTCTACTTTCCAAAATGGGGTCATTTGGGGGGGTTTTGTGCCATCTTGGCATTTTATGGCCTTCAAAACTGTGATAGGTAGTGAGGAGTGAAATCAAAAATTTATGCCCTTAGAAACCTTGAAGGCGGTGCTTGGTTTTTGGGGTCCCGTACGCGGCTAGGCTCCCAAAAAGTCCCACACATGTGGTATCCCCGTACTCAGGAGAAGCAGCAGAATGTATTTTGGGGTGTAATTTCACATATGCCCATGGCATGTGTGAGCAATATATCATTTAGTGACAACTTTGTGCAAAAAAAAAAAAGTTTGTCATATTCCCGCAACTTGTGGCAAAATATAAAATATTCCATGGACTGAACATGCCTCTCAGTAAATAGCTTGGGGTGTCTACTTTCCAAAATGGGGTAATTTGGGGGGGTTTGTGCTATTTTGGCATTTTATGGCCTTCGAAACTGTGATAGGTAGTGAGGAGTGAAATCAAAAATTTGCGCCCTTAGAAATCCTGAAGGCGGTGCTTGGTTTCCGGGGTCCCGTACGTGGCTAGGCTCCTAAAAAGTCCCACACATGTGGTATCCCCGTACTCAGGAGAAGCAGCAGAATGTATTTTGGGGTGCAATTCCACATATAACCATGGCATGTGTGAGCAATATATCATTTAGTGACAACTTTTTGTAATTTTTTTTTTTGTCATTATTCAATCACTTGGGACAAAAAAAAAATATATTCAATGGGCTCAACATGCCTCTCAGCAATTTCCTTGGGGTGTCTACTTTCCAAAATGGGGTCATTTGGGGGGGTTTTGTACTGCCCTGCCATTTTAGCACCTCAAGAAATGAGATAGGCAGTCATAAATTTAAAGCTGTGTAAATTTCAGAAAATGTACCCTAGTTTGTAAACGCTATAACTTTTGCGCAAACCAATAAATATACGCTTATTGACATTTTTTTTACTAAAGACATGTGGCTGAATACATTTTGGCCTAAATGTATGACTAAAATTGAGTTTATTCGATTTTTCTTATAACAAAAAGTAGAAAATATCTTTTTTTTTCAAAATTTTCGTTCTTTTTCCATTTATATCGCAAAAAATAAAAATCGCAGAGGCAATCAAATACCATTAAAAGAAAGCTCTATTTGTGGGAAGAAAAGGACGCAAATTTCATTTGGGTACAACATTGCATGTCCGCACAATTTACAGTTAAAGCAGCGCAGTGCCGAATCCCAAAAACAGGCTTGGTCCTAATGGTCCGAAATGGTCCGGGGCTTAAGTGGTTAAAGGCATATAATTATGTGTGTTACTGCAAGTTTAAAGCCATATAGTTCTGCGCGTTACTGCAAGTTTAACGCCATTTATTTCATTGCGTTGCTGCAAGTTTAATGCCTTATAGTTCTGTGCGTTACTGCACGTTTGACGCAGTATATTATAGTGTATCCGTGGAGTGTGTCTGTGTCGTGAATACTCAAATTAATGTGCACCAAAGACCACTTGCCATTGATTAAAGTGCATCCATGTACACTTTGTTGAGAGTCAGCCTGGGGCAGGGTCAGGAAGGGGTCAATTGAGGAGGGCATGTACTTACCTTTTAGACCTGCTTATTATCAGGTGATCTAAAAATGTCAGTGGAGCAGTGTGCTTGGAGTGAGAGAGACATCAGCACGTTGAGAGGAGAGCTCCATTGCTTGATTGTGGCCTGCTGGGGTGAGCTAAACTTAATGAAAGACTGCAGCTCTGGCTAGAGCTGTGAACTGTGCACATAAACCTGTTTGCTATAGAGACTGAACTTTACCAGTGTGTGCAACTGTGTTACAAGACAAGCCTGTCGTTTTTCTGTTTGAATTACCTTTTGCTGAATAAAGCTTACTTTAATTTTACTGGACTGTCTCTGAGCTGGTTGTTCACCCCTCTGATCCTTTACAACATTTACACATTTTATTAAATGTTGTTAATAAGCAACCCCCACTCCCACCATCACGTCTGGGAGGACAGCAAGGAGAGGCAGGCATATGTGTCCACAGGAAAAGGTGGACGTGGTCAGTCCATAGGCAGGGCATCATTTCCTCTGTTTAGTGATGTTGCCCATGCTATCCAGCCACAGCATGCAGAGGAGGTGGTGGACTGGCTTACTAAACCATTCTTATCCTCCATCACCCAAGCAGAGACTAGTGTCCAGTCCCCTACAGCTGCCAGAGTGGCAAAACCTGCCTCCTTGTCCACAGCTATTCCTGCCATAGCCCCAGCATCAGCCATGGAGGAGTCTGCTAAGTTATTTGAACACAGCGTCAGCCACTTGCTCCTTGATGATGCACAGCAATTACTCAATTCAGTTGTTGGTTCTGACTCTGAGGTTGAGGAAGGCAGGACACAAGCCCACAGAGAGGGGAAAACACTGGTACAAAAATTGGCAGCCATGTTCCTCTAGCTGCAGCATATTGCCAAGTTGTCTCCAGTGTTAATGAGGATGGAGGAGATGATAATAGTAAGGTCACTGACTGGACTTGGGTGCCAGATAGAGCAGAGGAGGAAAGTGAGGGTGAGGCGCAGCCCCAACGAGGCAGCCATTGAGGAAGAATAGAGAGCAGCCAACCTATTCCATCACATTGTGGAGCTGTTATCTCCCGGCCCACTTGCCACAGCTCATCTATCTGGTCCTTTTTTAGTACATGTGCAGTCGATTGCACTATTGCTATTTGCAAACTTTGCAAATTTTGTCTCAAGCGCATCAAGGGTGGCAAAAACACCAACCATTTGAGTACCACATGCTTGACAAGGCATTTAACCTCTCACCACTCAGGCCATTTGCAAGAGCACCTAGAAGCCATACAAAAGGGGCACAAATCTGTCCCTCCTCTTTACTCACCTCAGTCTGTCTCTGTTATACCTCATGACCTCTCAGCAGCCTCCACTGACAGGGATGATGGTATAGCGCAGGGTGTCCCAGGTCCTTGCAGCATATGTGCCAGCAGCACACCACCAGCTATATACTATAGCCGGCAAATTTCTCTGCCCCATCTGCTGCAGCAGAAAATAAAATACAGTCCCTGTCAAACAGGTGTGGGAAATTTATTCATAGGGTGTTAATTGTGCCCATGAAACCTGAACCAAAAAAATTCTTCCAGATGAAGTCAACACCTACAACACAAGGCAGCCTAGAAGTCCTGCAGAGATTCCACATCCCAAAAACACTTAATTGGTGACATCGGCATCGGGGGCTTCATAGCTGCTGGTAATCCAGGACTGATTCATTTTGATAAAAGTCGGACGGTCTACCGAGTCTGTGGACAGACATGTTCTATGATCAGTAACAAAACCTCCAGCAGCACGGAATGCCCATTCAGAAATCACGCTGGATACAGGTCAGCCCAGCAGCTCAATAGCATACTGGGCAAGCTCTGGACACTGGTCTATTCTCCTGACCCAGTAAGCCAGTGGATCGTAGACTGGAAAGCTCTCCATCTGTTTTCGCGCCTAGATAAGTGTCCACCATATGATGTAGACTCTGCCGATGGGATGTGGAAGCTGACAGCCCTGGGCGACAAGGACTAAACAAATTCAGAAATGCATCACTTAGGTGGCCGCCTTCTCCACCGCTCCTCTCTTGACCAACAGAGGCCTCAAAACTACCTTTTTCACGACACTGTAACTGTCATGGATCTGCCACCTAAGGGTTAAAATAGTGCAGACTTATTTCAGTGCTTGGCAACAGGCTGCCTTATTAAAACACCTCAGCATCACTGTCTCTTTGCTGTCTGATCTGCAGCTCATACCTGTTCCTGTGACTTCCTGTTCCTGTTATCCGATCTGTTTCCTGTGTTTGACCTGGCTTGTTTGACTACGATTGATCTCTGTTATTCTGACTCTGGCCTGCCTTGTTAAAATGCTCATCTCTACACTGCTTGATATCCTGTTGCCGAACTTTGCCTGTATCCTGACCATTCTCTGCCTGTCGTCTATACCTACATCTGATTGTCTGTTACCAAACCTGGCTGGTCTCCCCAGCCCTGCACCTACTAGCCTGCTTCCTGTTTCCTGCTGCACCAGCTGAACTGATAAGACCAATGACGAACCAGGCACCCATACACCTCCAGGCTCTTGCGGCCACTCCCGGTGGCCCTTGAGCCAAGGTTGTACGAGAAAACCTTCCCACTGCACGTCAGGCTCATCCGGCAGGTACGTAACAGTATCAGACAGCCATGTCTGAGCCTGCAAGTGGGCAGTCGGCCATGGATGACATCTGTCAGCACCTTTCAGCCCTTACCCAAGCAGTCAACTCTCTACAGGAGGGTTATACGCAACTGGAACAACGTGTACAGACTCTAGCTACACCAGTAAGCACTGCTGCTCCTTCTGCCTCAGGGACTGCCACTGCAGCAACCTCAGTGGTGATTCTGCCCTCTGAACCCAGAGTTCAAGCACCAGATAGATTTTCAGGTGACCGTGGAAAATTTTGATCCTTCCGTAACGCATGTGAACTGTACTTCGCCCTGCAACCTCAAACTTTCTCCCTTAAAGCCACCAAAGTAGGATTCATCATATAACTGCTTCAGGGTGAGCCCCAGTCCTGGGCTTATCGTATGTTGGAGAAGACTAATGTATTGTTACAGTCCATGTCCGCCTTCTTCAGCGCGATAGCCGAATTATACGACGACCCGCAACAAACCACCACAGCAGAGGCTGCCCTTCATGCACTCCAGCAAGGCCGCAGAATGGCTGAAGATTATGTTACAGACTTTAGTCGCTGTAGTGCAGACACACAGTGGAATGACGCAGCCCTGCGACACCAGTTCCGCTTGGGGTTATCACAAGGTCTGAAAGACGAATTAGCATGTGTCGGAGTCCCAAATACCCTGGAGGCCCTTATCACACTGGGCATTCAAATTGACTGTCGTCTCCGTGAGCGACGATCCAAAAGATCAGCCCAGCAGCCACGTCCAGTCTGGATGATGCCCCGGAACCCAACTCCTAATCACTCCGCACCTGTTAGCTTCACTCCAGTTCAGCCCACTCCTGTTACTACTGCCACCGGAGCCTATGCAAATCGGCCTAATACTCCCCTCTCTGTCTCCGGAGGAACGCCTGCACTGACGACAGAATAACCTCTACCTATACTGTGGGGAAGAGGGCCACTATGTACCTTCCTATCCAACCAAGACACTTAAGTGGCGGATAATTTCTTCAGTTAATAACTTTTCTTCATCTACCAATGCCACCAACCTAACCCTTCACATCTCTTTCCAGCTGCTAGAAAGGGAAGTGCCAGTTACCGCGATCATTGATTTCGGGGCCTGCAGTTGCTTCATCGATCTAACCTTTGCAACACAACAACGCATCCCCTTGAGACCAAAAGCGCAAGGATTTTCAGTTTTTCTATCTGACAGGTCATGTATCAAGTCCGGACCTGTGACCCAAGAGACATTTCCCTTACCCGTGTTGGCCTCCTCCCAACATAAGGAAATCCTAAGCCTTGATGTCATCTCTTCCCTGCTATTCCCTGTTATTTTGGGCCTACCCTGGCTAAAGGCGCATAATCTACGAGTTGACTGGGCCACAGGGAGAATCAACTTCCACTCAGCCTATTGCCAGGAGCACTGCCTACCAAGGTCCCCAGCTTCTTTTACAACACTACTTTGTGTGGACTCTGAGTCTGAGGTGCGGCAAGTCGTACCTGAAGCCTACCATGAGTTCCTGGATGTCTTTAGTAAGTGAGGGGCTGACATTCTTCCCCTGCTTCGGCCATATGACTGCCCAATTGAACCGCTTCCAGGGGCTGAAATCCCTTTCGGTAGAATCTTCCCCCTCGCTGAATGAGAACAGGAGGCACTAAAAGTGTATATCCAAGAAAACTTGAAAAAGGGGTTCATCCGACCCTCTACCTCCCCAGCAGGAGCAGGAATATTTTTTTGTTGAGAAAAAGGACCACTCCCTACGACCTTGTGTGGACTATCGGGAGCTCAACAAAATTACAGTTAAAAACCGGTATCCTCTCCCTCTAGTAGCCAAACTATTTCAGAGATTAAGGTCGGCAACCATTTTCACCAAACTAGATCTATGGGGGGCCTACAATGTAGTCCACATTCGTCAAGGGGATGAATGGAAGACGGACTTTCGCACCCGATTCGGCCACTATGAATACCTGGTGATGCCCTTTGGACTATGCAATGCCCCGGCTACCTTCCAACACTTTGTCAATGACATATTCCGAGACTTCCTGGATATATTTATATATATATTTTTTAACGTTTTATTGAAAAGTAGTACATTACAGCTTAATGCCACCATTTCACTCTGGGGCATATTTCAAATTTGACAAAGCAGTATAACGGAGGTAACCATTTTTTTTTAAAGTAACAATAAATCATCCTCTGTGTACATAGGATACCTGAGTGTCCAAAAAAATGAAGTAAAACAGTGGGGTGCACTATTTTTTGCCGCCGGTCCAGACACCCCTTATGGGTACACACTGGGGCTGATTTATGAAACGTTTGCGCCATGAGTATCGGCGCATCTACGCATGCAATGACCGTTTTGGTATTTACAAAACATTTGCGCCGGTAGCGCAGCGATATTTCCCATTTACTATAGTGTTCTCGGCGGACGGGAGTAAGCGCTCAGTGCGCCACTATGGACCTGGCGCACGGCATCTTAAAATCTAAATATAAAGAAGCTGGAAGTGCCAATATAATGGGGGTGATGTGGGGTGATGTGAGGAAGTGTAGTGACACCTGCCCAAGTAACAAACATGCCCAAAATAGAGTGAGAAAGTAACTTTTTCAGAACCAGCCCGCTGCGCCGGCAAGTACGTTTAGAACTGCGAGAGGTTTTTTTGAGCTCAGCGCGAGAATTTTACTTGTTCAAATGCGCCGGGACACTGCGCCGGAAAAATCATAGTAACTGTCAAGTCACATAACTCAATTTGCATAAGTTCCTTCTTCCTTCGGTGTTCTCGTCCGCATCTTGCTCCGGCTTCTTGTTCCCCTTCGGCTGCTCCGCTTGAATTGGAGGTTCCCGCTGTGTGACGCTTCAGTTCTTCAGTTTCCCTCTTGGTCCGCTGCCACCCGGTGACCCCGCCCCCCTCTGACACCACGTGGAAAGTCCCCATGAAATCCATGTGCGTGAGAGGGGGGCGGGGTCACCGGGTGGTAGCGGACCCAGAGGGGAACTGAAGAACTGAAGCGTCACACAGCGGGAACCTCCAATTCAAGCGGGCGGCCGAAGAAAGAAGAAGGGAAGAAGAAGCCCGAGCAAGATGCGGACGAGAACACCGAAGGAAGAAGGAAGATGAAGATGAAGATGAAGATGAAGAGGAAGATGAAGAACAAGATGGAGGAAGAAACCCGAATGGAGAAAAGAAGAAGATGGAAGAAGAAGATGCAAGAAAAGAGAAGACATTAATAAAGGAATTGTCAAAAACCGGCTAATGTAATTTTTTACATTTTTTACACTTTCTTTGTGAAATGGTAGGGGTACATTTGTACCCCATTACCATTTCACACGGGGGGGCGGGATCTGGGGGTCCCCTTTGTTAAAGGGGTCTTCCAGATTCCGATAAGCCTTCCGCCCGCAGACCCCCACAACCACTGGGCAAGGGTTGTGGGGATGAGGCCCTTGTCCCCATCAACATGGGGACATCCTCCCCATGTTGAGGGCATGTGGCCTGGTACGGTTCAGGAGGGAGAAGGGCCGCTCCCTTGTCCCCCCCTCTTTTCCTGCGGCCGGCCAGGTTGCGTGCTCGGATAAGGGTCTGGTGTGGATTTTTAGGGGGACCCCCACGCTATTTTTTTTTAAAGTTTGGCGCGGGGTCCCCTTAAAATCCATACCAGACCTGTAGGGCCTGGTACGGATTTTGTGGGGAACCCCCACGCCATTTTTTTTTTATTTGGCGTGGAGTTCCCCTTAATATCCATACCAGACCTGAAGGGCCTGGTAATGGAATTTGGGGGACCCCCACGCATTTTTTTTTTTAAAAGACTTTCAATGACTTTTATCTGTATTGACGGGAACCAGCAATTCATTACAGCCATGAGTACTTTTAAATGACTACTATTTTACTTTAGAAATGTCATTTTGCTCTCGAACTGTTATAAACATGAAAAACATGCGCTACTTTACAGGCATACTATAGACACCCCCAGGTATGATATTTAGGGCCTGTTCACACCAGATGCAGTGCAGTGCGTTTTTTTGATGCATGAAAAATGCAAAGAAAGTTGATCACATTAATGCCAATGGCATAGTTCACACCACTGCAGTCCGTTCCAGTGCGTTTCAGAAAGGAAAAAATAATTGGTCATGCTGCATTTTTTAGGTACAGAACTGTACTGGACCGCAGTAAAACACATCAAAAACGCAACAGAATGTACCAAAAATGCACTGGAATGCACCGGAACGCACCTAAATGCACCAAAGACGCACTGCAACACACTTGTTCTAAGTGAAAAGAGGGGGAAAACACTGGACTGCATCAAAAACGCATCAAAAATGCACTGGAACGTGTCAAAAACGCGCATGCAGAAAAGAACCTGGAACGCATCCAGACTGCGTTTCTATGGTGTGAACTAGGGCCAGTTCACACCATAGAAACGCAATCCGGATGTGTTCCAGGTGCTTTTTTGCATGCACATTTTTGATGCGTTCCAGTGCATTTTTGGTACGTTTTTGATGCAGTCCAGTGTTTTTTTTTCACCCCTCTTTTTTATTAACCATAGATAAGGACAAGTGTGTTCCAGTGCGTTTTTGGTGCATTTAGGTGTGTTCCAGTGCGTTTTTGATGCGTTTTGCTGCATTCCAGTACAGTCCAGTGCAGGTAAAATGCAGCATGTTCTACTTTTTTTGGTGGAACTGGAACGCACTGGAACAAACACTGCCATTTAAAACCATATAAACAACTTTCCATGCATTTTTGATGCATAAAAAACGCAATGGACTGCATGTGGTGTGAAATGGCCCTTAAGCAATTTGGCATATTTGAAAGGCACTTCTCCTTGTTTTGTTTTTGGTGTTGTCCAAATTGGTGACATTGATATATGTCCCTTAGGGTGGGACCTGGGCCCTCATTTTAAGGCCAATAACTAGAAGATAAGCCAGCCAAGTGGGGACTAGAAAAATTAACAAGTCAGTTCCCATAGACTGCAATGGTATTTGTTGGTAGGGGGTGGGGTGTTTGTCCCATCTTTAATTTTGTAGCATGCTGGATGATGTGCTTAATTTTGGACAGGGGGGGGTTATTTTCTGCTAGCTGCATTTGTGTTGTTCTGAGCATGCCCAGGCAGTTAGATTTTTTTTGGTGCTTTTTGTGTGTGAACAGCACCTGGATATTTCTGGGCATGCTCAGAGAGTGTTTTTTTGTTTTTTTTATAACAATAAACTTTTTATTATAGAAAGCAAATTACAGATAAAATAGAGAAGTTCACAATAATATCCAAAGATACAGATCAGAAGAAAGGAGTTCTTGCTCCACATACGTAACAATTCAAAAGATAACTAACACAGAACGTGGCAAGATCTGAACAGCGTACCCAAAACACTCATAACAACAATTGCTCTTCCCTCGACCCCCGCAAGAGAGAAATGCATCAGTACTTCTGTGAGGGGGCTCACCCCGATTATCGTAGTATATGTTTCGGTAATTGTCTTCAGACAGAGAAAAACAAATGGGGGCAAACAAAGCAACACTTCAGGTCCCTTGCTGCCTTAAATTGGAGCCAGCTTGTTTAAGCTAAATGCAACCTAATCTGATCTGAGGATTCGCAAATTCCGAAGAGCCTGGACACCGGGGCCACCCATCGTGGCCCCAGCCCCCACGCCCCTCGCCCAGCAGAATCATACGGACAGAGAAGGAGGAAAGAGGGAGAGAGAGAGAGAGAAAGGAAAAGGAAATAGAAGAGAGGGAGAGAAAGGGGAGAAGCTCAGAGCGGGCTCAGGAGGAAAGAGTAAGAGAGGTGGGGTGTGGACTTGGAGGGGAGCACACCAAAACCAAAACCCCCAAAAAAAAGGGGGGAGGGGAAGGGGGGCAGAGGAATGTGTAGGGATCACTCCACTAAGAGGCAAAATCCTAAAGAGGGGGTGGTGGTACCACCATCAACCCTCTCCGTACATGTCGCTCGAAGGCAGGTTCCCATACCCGAACCTGCGAACCTGCCCTAGTCACATGAGAGCATCTTCGCTCAAACCAGGTCAAACCGTATTCAGCATTAGAGTCTGGTACTCTGCAGAGTTTCGAAATTTAAACCAATCATCCCATGTAGCAGTAAAAGTAGTAATGCTATCTTGCGCGGTGTGAATTAGTTCCTCTATCGCTGCAATACGGTTAAGACGTGTCAGCCATTCTTTCATCGATGGAGGCGTTGTATCCCTCCAGTGCACAGGAATACACATTCTGGCTGCGTTGATCATATGGATCGCAACCGAGGTGCGGTACGTCTTTTTTGATATTTCAGAGAGATGAAGGAGATAATGTGCTGATGAAAACTCCAGGGGTAGTGAGGAAGTCTTAGTCGTCACATCATGGACCCCTCGCCAGTAGGGTTGAATCAGAGGGCACTCCCACCACACATGTAGGAAGGTACCCAGCTCTCTGCCACATCTCCAGCACTGGTCTGACACGGTCGGGCAAAATTTATGAACGAGGTCCGGTGTCCTATACCACCGTGTTCTGATCTTGTACCCGTTCTCCTGGATGTTTACGTTTAGTGAACCTTTATGGATATACCAATGAACCCGTTCCCAGTTCCTTGGCTCTATAGATCTGTCCAGACGGGCTTCCCACGAGGCCCGTTCCGCTTCCATAGCTGTGAACGGTCGCTGAAACATCGAGGCGTATAGCATCGAGATTACATGCCTCTGGGGGGACGGACCGGAGCATAGAGATTCCAATACCGTAGCTGGCCTTGAAAAGCGGCCTCTTGTTTTCGGGCCGTCTAGAAAGTGCTTTAGCTGAAGGTAAGCAAAGAAAGGGAAAGCTTTGGTCAGGGACATTGCCTGCAGTTCCCTCAGCGTGAGGAATCTATCCCCAGAGAAAAAGTGTTTAGCTAGCATATCTGCACACTGCCATTCTAGTTCTAGGAAGGTCCCCTCCAGTCCTGGTGCGAAATCAGGGTTCCCCTTGATGGGGGTCAAACCACATTCCGTGGCTGAAACCTCATGTGCCCTGCAAGCCCGTGCAAAGGCCGACAGGGTTGCCCCCACTAGGGGATGAGACATCACGGGGGCGTCCAGTATTTCTTGGAAGCCAGGGCAAGTTCTCCAGCTCAAGTCCTAGGCTCAAATTTTCCAGGTGCACCCAACCCTTACGATGTGAGTGCACCTTCCAGTCGACCACTCGTGCCAGGTGGGTGGCCCAATAGTATCTTTGCAGGTCTGGGAGTCCAATACCCCCTTCTAATTTAGGGAGTATCAGCTTCGCCCAACCAATTCTTGGGGCCTTGGAGCCCCACAGGAATTTTCTACAAAGTCTCTTGTAGGAGGCGAAAAAGGAGGACGGCAAGGCGATCGGGATGGTCTGAAGTTTATATAGTAGTCGGGGGAGCACTGTCATTTTAATGATGGAGGCACGCCCAAACCAAGAAATCGTGGGAGATTCCCAGCGGAGCAAATCCTGTTGTATGGCGTTCAGTTCATTCAAGAAATTCTTCTCGTAAAGTTTTGAGAGGTTCTGCGGTAGCCGAATACCTAGATAGGTAATATCGTCCGACTTCCAAGAGAAGGGGAAGTTTTCTTGGCATTGGGCGACCAAGGTCGAGGGCAGGGTGATATTCAACGCAAAGGACTTGGAGTAATTAATTTTCAAGTGTGAGATACGTCTAAAATTGTCAAGGACAAACATCAAGTTAGGCAGGGAAATCAAGGGGGAGGAGAGGAAGAGCAGTATGTCGTCGGCAAATACCGCAAGCTTGTATTCCTTGCTGCGAACGACAACACCCCGAATATCAGGGCTTTCCCGTATGCAACGAAGGAGTGGCTCCAGTGTGAGGATATAAAGAATAGGGGATAGGGGGCAGCCTTGCCTAGTGCCGTTGTGTATGGAGAAGGCCTCCGACAAGTGACCATTAACCCTAACTCGGGCTCGTGGACTTGTGTACAATGCTCCAATATAAGTCCGCATTCTGGACCCCAGACCTAGAGCCTCCATAACAGAGTCCATGTAGTCCCAGGCCACTCGGTCGAAGGCCTTCTCCGCATCCATCGACAGAAAAAAACCCTCTTGTTTAGAAGAAGTGAGCCACTGATGTATGTTGAGGGCCTTGATGGTATTATCCCTGGCTTCTCTTCCAGGAACAAACCCGACCTGATCAAGTCCTACCCATGACGGAACATGGTGTGCGAGTCGGTTAGCAAGTATCTTAGCAAAGAGTTTTACGTCCACGTTAAGAAGTGAAATTGGTCTGTAGTTCGCTACGTCCGAGGGATCTTTAGTGGCCTTAGGGATTACCAAAATATAGGCTTCTAGCAAAGTGCTAGACTGGCAAGGAGGATTGGCGAGAGAGTTAAAGGCTTTTATAAAATTTGGCGCCAGGAGGTCTGGGAAGCATTTGTAATATTGTGCTGTGTAACCATCAGGCCCTGGGCTCTTACCAGGTTTCATGGTTTTCAAAGCGGCAGTCCATTCCTCCGACGACAGCGGCGCATCTAGGAGTTGCTGGTCTTCCTCAGACAATGCCTGAGGCGCATATTGACGTAGAAAGTCCTTGATCATGGACGCCCGAGCCTCTGCCGAAATTGCGCCTTCCTCTTTCCCCTTAATGTTATATAAATTGCTGTAGAAATCCTTAAACTGTCACGCAATGTCCTCATTTTTCGTATGAATCTTACCCTGTCTATCCCTCACCTGATGGATGGTTGAGGCGAGAACACGTTTTTGCGTAAGTCTCGCAAGCAGTTTGCCAGGCTTGTTCCCCTGTTCATAGAACAGTTTTTGGGATAGCATGAAGCGTTTCCGAGCTCCTTTAAACAGTTCCTCGTGCAAGAGAATTCTAGCATCCGCCAGTTCGGATGCTGCCCCAATTGCCAGCGAGCGCTTGTGTTGAGCTTCCAATTTGGAGATTTTCTCAACCAAAGACTGAATCAACTCCCTGCGTTCCCTCTTTTTCCTGGCCGCCAGAGACAGAAGGTGCCCCCTGATTACACATTTATGAGCCTCCCACAGGGTCATGGGAGAGACTTCCGAGGTATCGTTCTGGCAAAAATATTCGCTAATGGTTTGTTTGAGGGCGGCAACATTAGCAAGATCCGCAAGAAGTGAGGCGTCAAGCCTCCAGATCTTAGTGGATGTCTCCTTCTGCGGGAATCTTAAGGTCAGGGTGACTGGGTGGTGGTCTGATAGGATCATGTTTTCAATGGTCGCCTCGTATACAAACTGTAAATCCCGCTGGGAGATAAAGATGTAGTCCAACCTGGAGTAGCGTTGGTGTGGAGAGGAGAAAAATGTATAGTCTCTACCCCTAGGATGCAGAGTGCGCCATGTGTCATGGAGGGCCAACGAGGTCAACCCCAATTTAGCCTGTCGTAAGGCTGAGAAAGGGATGGATGAAGTGCCCGTGGAGGTGTCAAGGGTTGGGTCAAGAGCTAGATTGAAGTCTCCCCCCAGAATTAAGAGGCCTGACCTGAATGATGTGAGTTTCAGTAGTATTTTTTTCAGAAAAGGGACCTGTTTAGAATTTGGGCAGTATATGTTAGCGAGCGTAATCGGCTTGTCTTTCCACCGCCCTTTAAGGAAGAGGAATCTGCCTTCCGGGTCCACTAATTGATCCGTGAGCTGGAATGTAAAGGATTTAGCGAGAAGGATCGTTACCCCTTTCGATTTGGAGTCAGCACACGTTGCGTGAAACGCAACTGGGTATCTCTTGTTGGCAAGGTGTTGGACGGAGTTGGACTTAAAATGAGTTTCCTAGAAAAAGACAACTTGGGCCCTTTGTCTATGGGCTTCTGCTATGAAGCTGGAGTGCTTCTCAGGGACATTAAGGCCTTTAGCATTGACAGATAGAACCTTGAGCGAAAGAGGAATCGCGGAGTGCCTTACAGATGCTATGTTAGCGTATCAGCGGAGATTCACCTACTTCCAGATGCGGGGAGGGGGAGGTAAGGGAGAGAACAAAAAAAAAAAGGGGGGAAGGGGGGGCAGGTGAAATGGAAAGAAAAGGGAGATGGAGTGAGATGGGGGGAGGGAACAGCAAGAGAGGAGAAAAGGGAAAAGGAAAGAGAAAGCCGATAAAGAACAAGAAGGGGAGCAGAGATATATCTATCTACCCCCCAATTCAGAGAGGAGTACCCTCCCTCTCCAATAAAATACCCCAACTATGGGGCCCACCAAGGTAATACCGGAGGTAATCCCAGTCCTGCTAGGTTACCTATAGAGTCAGAGGGTATCCTGGAAGCAGGATACACTCTTCTTAGCCGGGAAGATCAAGAGGGGGACCCGCCTCTCCTGAGGTGGGTACCAGGACTAGCAACCGAGTTTCCTAAACACAAACCCACCGCCCAGAAACTCCAAACCCCAAAAATAACTCACTGAGAGGGAAAACTCCGAGCTCGAGACAGGGCAGGGAGGCTCACCATCAGAGCCCGTCCCCACAGGGTCGGCCGGCCCTTGGCGATCTCCTCCCCCACTCTTATCACAAAAAGACCACTCCCCAGACACAAATCTAGGGGGTATCACTACTTCCATAGAATCCTAACCTCCACCGCTTTAGTGCCTCTATCCCATAATGGGGAGGGTCACCCAATCCCCGTTCTCCGGGCGTCCAGTTCAGGCGTGCGCGGTACGCAAGAAGCCCCCATGAACTATTACCTGTCAACCTAGAAACGAAAACCCCTGGAGATTATCTAGTCATTCCAAGCATTCTAGACCCAGGGGCACCCAGGGACCCGTAACCAAGCCCCGTGACCCAGAAATTAGACAACAGGCATATAACTCATGTGTATACGAAGGACAAACAGAAAAATAACATGAGTAACTTAATAACAGAATTAAAATACAGTGAGTACCTTCACACTTTGTGCTTATGATGCGTCATTGACCTAAAAGGGACCCCCTCATAAACCACAAGGGGGGTCCCCCAGTCAATCCACTACCCGGTAACCACAGGTGAAAGCTGTACCCCAAATTCCACCAGAAAGGCCCGAGAGCCAGGGGGGTATGCTTCAACGTAGTTACACAGAGGGTGCCCCCTCTCCGCACTCCCCCAGGCACCACCCAGAGACCAGGCTAGCGTCCTACAGGGCACAGGGGGCCACCCCAATTTGCAAAAAAAAAAAAAGGAAAGGGGGCAATGCAGAAACATGTAGGCAGGTGCTGACTCCCAAATCTCCATCACAACCCCCATATAGCTAGACAGCAGTAGACTCAATAGCTCAGATATTGCATGTTCATGGCCGGGGAGGGGGGTAGGGAGGGATGGGCAGAGGATACAAAGGTCAGGAAGGGGGGAGGGGAAGGCCAGGGACAAATACAGGGAAGGGCGAGGGGGGATGTAAGGAGTGGGGAGGCAAAATGCAATCACAGTACCCAATAATGCTAAAGATTGCTCAATAAGGCAAACGATATTCTATCATAACTGGTACAGGTACCTGTGTGGCAAGATCATAATGACCAACAAGTCTCTTGTTATCCGGTCAGCATCATGGAGCTAGGAAACAAATGGGTTAAACAGCACGTGTTGGCATTAGTAATAACAATGATCCCCCCATGCAGTATGCTACCAGTATTAGAGGGAAGTCAGATGTTCTGGCATGAGGAGGTGCACAGTTCTGGGAGGGTAAAGCCCCCTCCGAGTCCTTGTGCTGCATTGTTGGAGGCTGAGGTAGTTTGTTCCTATACCGTAGCCCCAAATAATCCAGATCAGTAGTCTCATGCCCCAAAGCCTGGGGGCAGCTACAAGGTAGCCATCATAGGGGAAGTCTGTTCACTTGTAATATGCAGTCCATGGAAATACTCGGGTTGAGCAGGGGTATAGGGGCCAAAAGTAGGGGAGGGAGGGGAAGCGGAAGAGTCACAGGGCAGGGGGTCAGGAGTGGCCATTTTACTAGCAAGTGCAGACCAGGTGCACAAGTAGAAGCAGGGGGTAAATGCGTGGAATAAAGAAACAGGGATCAGCTTACCAGGCCTCATTAATGCTCAGAATGCTCCGTCCGACGCCGTACGGACTTCGGCGATGCCCGCGGACTGTCTTCTGTCTCCATGTCTCCCCTAGGTCTAGGTGGGGTGACATCAGAAGCCCTACGTCGTCTCTGCCGGCTCCTCTGTGAACGTGGGGTATCGTCGGGCCGGGTGGTGATCCAGGGATCCGGTTGAAAAAAAACGCCATACCAGTCAGGGACGCTGACTGCCGGGATACCTAGGGTGTCACAAAACTGTGGTAGATCCACAGGCGTCCTCAAGGATGCTGTGCGATTGCCCGCTGTGGCCTGAAGACAAAAGGGAAACTTCCACCTATAGATTATTCGCCTGTCCCTTAAGACCTGTAGGAGGGGACGCAGGTCCCTCCTGTGCTGCAGAGTGATGGCGGACAGATCCTGAAACAATTGGATGCGAGCTCCCTCGTATTCCACATTAGCTTGATTGCGCGCCAAGCGCAATATCTCTTCTTTCTGAAGAAAGTTAACCAGACAGCAAACAGTATCTCTGGGTGGGTCATTCTCCCTGCCCCTGGGTCGTAATGCTCTGTGGCATCTCTCCATTTCCACCGGCACGTCAGGGGGTCTGCCCAGGAGAGTGTTAAATATTGCTCATACCGCTGTTGCAGCTGTTGGGGACCCTCCACTGACTCAGGGATCCCTCTAATGTGCAGGTTATGTCTCCTGCCCCTATTGTCCAGGCCCTCCATATGCCTGTGCATGTCGATTAGGTGGTGGGCATGTGAGGTGGAGGCACTTTGGACCTGTTGTATCACGGCCGCATGTGTCATGGCGGTTGCCTCCACGCGGTCCATCTGGGTAGCCACCGCTCTCACCTCTCCCTTCAGGTCGGAGATCGCGGCGAGCATGGCATTTTTAATATCCGATGCAACCTGTTGTAGGTCTGCCATGCACAAAGGGGCGGAGGAGTATCTACTGTTCGTACCTTGTGGGGGTCCCGTGTAGGGAGCGGAGGAAGCCGCGAGTAGGTCCGAACTTGAGTCCGAGGCTTGCGGCACGGCCTGCAAGTCTGCCGGCTGCGTGCGGAACATCGCGGGGATGGTCTTGCTCAGCTGCGTGGATGGCTCAGTCAGTAGCCGGGCAGTTTGCTGACCTTTCCCGGTCATCTTTGCTTAGGAGGATCGGGGAATTCCGCTAATTGAAGCAGGGCTGGAGATCTGGGTGGCGGAGCTCTCCTACTATGCTGCCATCTCCCTCCGAAGCTCTCAGAGAGTGTTTTTATGGGTTAGTAATTGAAGGAAATCCTTAACAGGTGTGCCCACTTTGAAGTTCAGTCTCTACACTGGGTGAACTTGCATTTTGGGTGTTTCATGGACTGTGCATGTGTTTTCAATTGCCTCATTAGCTTACAAACCTATGTTATATAAATCTCGCAGATAGCATCCTCTCCCTTGCCCTGAAAAAGGCAAGTGTGTGTGCGTGCGTGCGTCCGTCCGTCCGGCAAAAAGTACATTTTGGTGTCCTTATCAAGTTTGTAACACATGTATTTTATTTGTTATGTCTTTGCAAAACAGTGTTTGTTTTAATTTTGTTGATTGTATTTTTTTGTGTTGGGGAAATGTTCCCCTGAAATAATTTTGATGTTGTTAATGTGTGTCGTTTGTTCACTTTGATTTAATTGTCTGTGCTGCATTATTTTGCAAAAACTTTCTCAAGATGTTGTGAGTCTGCGACTGTTTCAAACTGACCATGTTTTTTATTTTGGCTTCCCTTTGTTTTGTTAACCAATAAAATTTGATGCAAAGTTTTGATGTTTGTTTTGTCTTTTCTTTGCAACAAATGTGACAGCTGATTGGCATGTCAAAACAAAACAGGTGTGATTTGTCTACCCTGGTGCCTTCATGCTAGCATATGCATGTATTGTGTGCTGCCATGGATAATCGCCAGGAAATGAAAAATACAGAGCGGTAAGTATTCATTTTTCCTTTTTACTGCAGTGGTTCTCAGCCTCAGTCTTCAAGTACCCCCAACATGACATATTTTGTGAATTTATGAATTTATCTTACCGAGAATTGCTGTCCAAAATACAAAACCATTGACTGTGATTTAAAGCATGTGCAAGATGAAGGAAAACCTGCAAACATGGCCTGTTGTTGGTACTTGAGAAGCACTGATTTAGAGCACTGCACTTAAAAATAGCTCAAGGCAATCCGATTCTAATTGTGGGCATTTTGAGGGAAACCAAGTAAGTGTTAGAATCCCTGCTTGTTTTTGTTTTTTTTAGGTTGGACTTTGTGTCCCCTTTTAGTTAAATTGGCTTCACTTCCTGCCACACAGCTAAACAGGAAGTGAAGGTAAAACCCTACCAATGTCTTTTCTTGGGGACACACGGATCAATCTAACTAGTGTCCCCATTAAGCAAATTGCACTCTAGCACTTTGTTGTGTACACCCCAAATCATTAGATAGTTTGGGGTTTAGTAAAGACAAATCCACTCTGCAGTAAAAGTGTAGCTGCTTAAAATCTGAGGGGAAACACTGGTGATTGTAACATCCAATCATGTAAAAGCAAAGATGGTGTTTTTTTTGTTTGCTTGCATGTCCCCCTCGGATATCCAGCAAGTGCACTTGTAGTGCAAAGTAGATTTTCCTTTAGTAAATAAACCCCAAAGTACCTAATAATTTGGGGTGGGAATAAACCCAAAAAGGGCACAAGTACCCCCCGGTACAACGGGACTTTTAAGGGCAAACAGAAAAAAAGAAATCTGTCTCACAGACTCCATCACTGCAGTATATGCAGCTCTGCAGCTAACCCCAAAACACCAGTACTTTACCGTGGCCAAGTTTTTTCCTATTTCTGGCACCGCTGACCAGCAGGCACTGTGAATTTCATCTCCAGACCCCCGCATGGTTTTGGTTCTCTGAGAGTGCCGATGTCATGGATATGCATTAATGTCTGTCTGCCATCTTACCTTCCTCCTCATGTGTTCATCTAGAGACCAGACCTCCTTCACCTGGCTTCCTTTATAATCTCCTCCCAGCCTGACTCCACCCCAGGCCCTATCACTGAACACTATATTAACCTGTGCACTGCAAGCCTGCTTTGCTGATCAACGTGTTTGTAAGGCATTGTGTGTTTGGGTTCCTGCCTGCCGTGTGCTACGTCTGTCTCTCTGTTACGTTATTGGCTTGTCCCCGACTATCCCTGTCCGCTCGTGACCCTTGACCTTCGGCTCGTTCTTCGTTATCCTTGTCTGCTTGTGGCCCCTGACCTTCAGCTTGTTATTCGGTTCTCTCTATTGTGTGCTGCTGCTTCCCCTCTTTCCCCCTTATCCTACAGGGCGTGAGCTAGGAAACTCCAGGGGCCGCGACCTGGTCCCAGCCTGCAGCGTAACATCCTCACCACTAGAGGCCCTGGAGAAGACCAGCTGGGTCTTAGACTCCGCGCCCTGGGGAATCTTGGCTCTCGCTTCCGTTGGGATCCCGGTTGTGCTCCTCTGGTCCCGCTTTCCACAACCACCCAGTTTCCTATCCGCAGAAGCCAGCCATAGGGTTCACTACCTCGCGGTGCACTCCTGTCCCCCTACGGTGTGCATCTGTCACCTGGCCACAGGTGACCCTGACAGTTTGATCAGCCATGAACCCGGCTGACATCCCGCTTCCCGCGGATGATCCATTGCAGAGCATAGTTCGCAGACTTGAGACCCAGGAATCAAATCAGACCCAGGTGATGTGATTCCTCCAGGATCTGGCTTCTCGATTCGAGCAGCTTCAGGTCTCCTTGGGAACCCCGAATCCGCAACCCCAAGTACAACCAGCGGCTGTACCTATCGCACCAGTCGCAGCCTCACACTCACTAAGATTGCAAGCTCCGTTCCGTTTCTCTGGGGACTCCAAGGCCTGCAGGGGGTTTCTCAGCCAATGCACTATTCATTTTGAGCTTCAGCCTCAAAGCTTCCTGTCTGACCGGGCTAAGGTAGCCTATATCATTTCCCTCCTCTCCAGTGAAGCTTTGGCCTGGGCTGCCCCCCTGTGGGAGAGGAACGATCCGGTGGTTTCCAGTCTGTCTGAATTCTTGAAGCTCTTTCGTAATATCTTCGAAGAGCCGGCTCGGGCTTCTTCAGCGGCTAGTGCTGTCTTACGTCTTCGCCAAGAATCTAGTTCAGTGGGGCAATATGCTCTTCAGTTCCGTATCCACGCAGCTGAATTGAGCTGGAATAATGAGGCCCTGGTCGCTACCTTTTTACATGGCCTCTCTGACCGAGTGAAAGACGAATTAGCGGGAAGAGCCATTCCCGTCGGTCTGGACGATGTAATTTCATTATGCAACCAGATCGACATTCGTTTTCAAGAGAGGTCCTTAGAAAAAAGACGCCAGCACTCTCTGGGTCCTAGCCAGTCTGAGCTCCCCTCCCTTCATTCAGTGGAGCATCCTCTACCTGCTGAGGAACCTATGCAGCTGGGCCGGACCAGACTAACCCCCGAAGAACGTGCTAGGCGCAGAACTCTGGGCTTGTGCCTCTATTGTGGGGGCAAGGGTCATTTTCGTGACTCCTGCTCGCTTCGTCCGGGAAACGCTCGGGTCTAATACATTTGGAAGGTGGAGTATTGGACCCAGAAACATCACCTTCTCGCCTGCTCTTGCCGGTGTTCCTTCATGTAGGCACTTCTCCTCAGTCAACCCTTGCATACCTGGATTCCGGGGCTGCCGGCAATTTCATGGATTGGAGAACTGCTTCTTCTATGAAGCTTACCCTTTCACCTCTCACTACCCCATTGGTAGTCTCGGCAATTGATGGCACTGTTCTCCCAGGGGGCCCTATTCGCTTCCAGACGCTACCCATTAGGATGTCGGTAGGGATTCTCCACCAGGAGTGGATATCCTTTCTTATTCTACCCAAGGCCTCTACCCCAGTTGTATTGGGCCTCCCTTGGCTACAGCTCCACTCTCCACATGTGGACTGGGTTTCTGGGCAGATCCTGGCCTGGGGTTCCTCATGTTTCTCGTCGTGTCTTCTCAAGGTGACCCCCAAGGAGAGTCTTCCGGTTGCTGCCACTTCTGTTTCTTCTGATCTTCCCGCCGCATACAGCGATTACCGGGATGTGTTCTGTAAAAAATCAGCTGAGGTGCTTCCTCCCCACAGGTCTTTTGACTGTGCTATTGATCTTGTCCCTGGAGCAACTCTACCCAGGGGTCGTACCTACCCTCTGTCCATCCCAGAGACCCAGGCCATGTCGGAGTATGTAGCAGAGAATCTGGAGAGAGGTTTCATCCGGAAATCCTCATCGCCTGCAGGGGCAGGGTTCTTTTTTGTTGCCAAAAAGGATGGTACCTTAAGACCCTGCATCGATTATCGGGGTTTAAATGCGGTTACTATTAAAAATCGATACCCCTTACCCTTAATATCTGAGCTATTCGATAGGTTGAAGGGTGCCTCCATTTTCACCAAGTTGGATCTCAGAGGCGCGTACAATCTCATTCGAATACGGGAGGGTGACGAATGGAAGACTGCATTCAACACTAGAGACGGGTATTACGAATATCTGGTGATGCCTTTTGGTCTGTGTAATGCTCCAGTCGTGTTTCAAAACTTTGTCAATGAAATCTTCAGAGATCTGCTGTACCAGTTTGTTGTCATCTATCTGGATGACATTCTGATCTTTTCTGAAAATCTGCTCGTCCACAGAAACCATGTCCGCACTGTACTTCAACGTCTTAGAGAGAACAATCTCTATGCCAAGCTGGAGAAATGTTCCTTTGAATGTTCTGAGGTCTTGTTTTTGGGGTGCTTCGTCTCATGTTCGGGGCTTCGTATGGACCCTGGGAAGGTCTTGGCTATCACCAACTGGCCTCTTCCTGCTAGCCTCAAGGCCACACAGCGCTTTCTTGGCTTCACTAATTATTATAGGCAGTTCATAAGGAATTACTCTTCCATTGCCGCGCCTATTATCGCTTTGACCAAGAAGGGTGTGAATGCCAGAGACTGGCCTCCCGAAGCTGTCTCTGCATTTCACAACCTGAAACAGGCCTTTGTTTCTGGCCCCCTCTTGAGGAGACCAAATCCTGGGAATGCATTTTTTATTGAAGTGGACGCTTCCTCAATGGGGGTGGGAGCTGTGCTTCTTCAAATCTTTGAGAAGAGACGCCAACCATGTGCGTTCTTCTTCAAAAAAAATTCTCAGGCAGAGAGGAATTATGCCATCGGTGATCGGGAACTTCTCGCAATTAAATTGGCGTTAGAGGAGTGGCGTCATCTCTTGGAGGGTTCCCCTCACTCCATAACGATCTTTACCGATCACAAGAATTTACAGTATCTACAGAATGCTAAACGTCTGAATCCTAGACAGGCCAGGTGGAGTCTCTTCTTTGCCCGTTTTAATTTCACGATTACCTACAAACCTGGTTCCTGCAACGGTCGGGCTGATGCGCTCTCTAGGTCATTTGACACTTTGGACGAGGAGTCCGCCCCTGAACCTGAGCCGATCATTCCCACCTCATGCATTGTTGCCCACTCTACCACCCTGAAGTCTAAAATTCCGCCTGGTAAGACCTTTGTCCCCACTGAGCTAAGAGCTAAGATCCTTCGTTGGGGACATGATTCCAAGGTGGCAGGGCATTCTGGATTCCTCCGATCCTTCCTACTCATCAGTCGTCACTACTGGTGGCCTAATCTCCGCTCAGACGTCAAAGACTACGTTAAAGCTTGTCATGTCTGTGCTCAGTCTAAATCCTCCACACAAGCTCCTGCTGGTCTCCTCATGCCCTTGCCCATTCCTAAGGAACCCTGGGTCCATATTGCCATGGATTTTATCACCGATCTCCCACTGTCTGAGAATAATACAGTCATTTGGGTGGTAATCGATCGATTCTCCAAGATGGCTCATTTTGTTCCTCTTCCTGGTCTTCCTTCTGCTCCTGCCTTGGTTCCCATTTTCATTCGGGAAATTCTCCGCCTACATGGGGTCCCTTCTCATATTGTTTCCGACAGGGGAGTCCAATTCACGTCTCGTTTTTGGAGAGCCTTTTGCAAATCCCTCAATATTGTCTTGGATTTTTCTTCTTCTTACCATCCCCAATCCAATGGACAGACTGAGAGGGTTAATCAGGAGTTAGAGGTCTTTCTTCGCACCTTTGTGTCTTCTCACCATGACGATTGGTCCTCTCTACTCCCGTGGGCAGAATTCTCCCATAACAATCATGTGAATACCAGTTTGCAGAAGACACCCTTTTTCACAGTTTATGGAAAACACCCTCAACTTCCTCTTCCCATGATCTGTTCTCCAGACATTCCAGCTTTGGCTTCGGTTCAGGAGTCTCTCAATTCCGTTTGGGGTCACGTTCATGATTCCCTCCGGGCAGCTGCTGAAAAATTCAAAGGCTTTGCCGACCGCCGCAGGCGTAAACCGCCTTCTCTTCAGCCAGGGGCCAAAGTCTGGCTCTCTACCAGGAACATCAAGCTCCGAGTTCCTTCTCTGAAGTTTGCTCCACGATTCATCGGTCCATACACGGTAACTGCTAAACTGAATCCGGTTTGTTTCAAACTCCAGATTCCTAAGAGCCTTAAAATCACTAACTCCTTTCTAGGGATGAGCTTCGTGTTCGAGTCGAACATACGTTCGACTCGAACATCGGCTGTTCGATCGTTCAACGAAGATCGAACAATTTGGGCCGTCGCGCCAAATTCGAGTGACGCGAACGGCCCACAATGCACTACGCCATCGCAGTGTCATCCAGGCGCTGTGATTGGCCAAGCATGCACTGTGACCCCGCATGCTTGGCCAATCACAGCGCCGGCAGCGAGGAGAGCAATGATTGGCCACAGGCAGGATGCCTGTGGCCAATTATTGCTGAGGGTGTTTAGTACACGCCCCACACTATAAAAGGCCGCCAGCACGGCGGCCTAGTGTAGTGTGTTCCGGAGCAGGGAAAGAGAAACATAGGCAGGGACAGTGACATTTATTTTTTTCTTGCTTAACCTGGATTCCTTTAGTTTAGGGAAAGAGAAGGATAGGTAGGGAGAGTGTCAGTGTGTTTTACTGTGCGAATCCTTGTTTCTAGGGACAGGGAAGGACAGTGAGGGAATTCTCCTTGTGCTATAGTGTGCTTTAAAAAAACATTTTTTCTAGGGACAGAAAACTATAGGTAGGGAGAGTGTCAGTGTGTTTTACTGTGCGAATCCTTGTTTCTAGGGACAGGGAAGGACAGTGAGGGAATTCTCCTTGTGCTATAGTGTGCTTTAAAAAAAAAATTTTCTAGGGACAGAAAACTATAGGTAGGGAGAGTGTCAGTTTCTTTCACTGTGATAATCCTTGTTTCTAGGGACAAAGAAGGAAAGTGAGTGAAATTCTCCTTGTGCTATAGTGTGCTTTAAAAAAACATTTTTTCTAGGGACAGAAAACTATAGGTAGGGAGAGTGTCAGTGTCTTTTACTGTGCGAATCCTTGTTTCTAGGGACAGGGAAGGACAGTGAGGGAATTCTCCTTGTGCTATAGTGTGCTTTAAAAAAACATTTTTTTCTAGGGACAGAAAACTATAGGTAGGGAGAGTGTCAGTGTGTTTTACTGTGCGAATCCTTGTTTCTAGGGACAGGGAAGGACAGTGAGGGAATTCTCCTTGTGCTATAGTGTGCTTTAAAAAAACATTTTTTCTAGGGACAGAAAACTATACGTAGGGAGAGTGTCAGTGTGTTTTACTGTGCGAATCCTTGTTTCTAGGGACAGGGAAGGACAGTGAGGGAATTCTCCTTGTGCTATAGTGTGCTTTAAAAAAACATTTTTTCTAGGGACAGAAAACTATAGGAAGGAAGAGTGTCAGTTTCTTTCACTGTGATAATCCTTGTTTCTAGGGACAAAGAAGGAAAGTGAGTGAAATTATCCTTGTGCTATAGTGTGCTTTAAAAAAACATTTTTTCTAGGGACAGAAAACTATAGGTAGGGAGAGTGTCAGTGTCTTTTACTGTGCGAATCCTTGTTTCTAGGGACAGGGAAGAACAGTGAGGGAATTCTCCTTGTGCTATAGTGTGCATTAAAAAAAAAATTTTCTAGGGACAGAAAACTATAGGTAGGAAGAGTGTCAGTTTCTTTCACTGTGATAATCCTTGTTTCTAGGGACAAAGAAGGAAACTGAGGGAAATTCTCCTTGTGCTATAGTGTGCTTTAAAAAAACATTTTTTCTAGGGACAGAAAACTATAGGTAGGGAGAGTGTCAGTGTCTTTTACTGTGCGAATCCTTGTTTCTAGGGACAGGGAAGGACAGTGAGGGAATTCTCCTTGTGCTATAGTGTGCTTTAAAAAAACATTTTTTCTAGGGACAGAAAACTATAGGTAGGGAGAGTGTCAGTGTGTTTTACTGTGCGAATCCTTGTTTCTAGGGACAGGGAAGGACAGTGAGGGAATTCTCCTTGTGCTATAGTGTGCTTTAAAAAAACATTTTTTCTAGGGACAGAAAACTATAGGTAGGGAGAGTGTCAGTGTGTTTTACTGTGCGAATCCTTGTTTCTAGGGACAGGTAAGGACAGTGAGGGAATTCTCCTTGTGCTATAGTGTGCTTTAAAAAAACATTTTTTCTAGGGACAGAAAACTATAGGAAGGAAGAGTGTCAGTTTCTTTCACTGTGATAATCCTTGTTTCTAGGGACAAAGAAGGAAAGTGAGTGAAATTCTCCTTGTGCTATAGTGTGCTTTAAAAAAAACATTTTTTCTAGGGACAGAAAACTATAGGTAGGGAGAGTGTCAGTGTCTTTTACTGTGCGAATCCTTGTTTCTAGGGACAGGGAAGGACAGTGAGGGAATTCTCCTTGTGCTATAGTGTGCTTTAAAAAACATTTTTTCTAGGGACAGAAAACTATAGGTAGGAAGAGTGTCAGTTTCTTTCACTGTGATAATCCTTGTTTCTAGGGACAAAGAAGGAAACTGAGGGAAATTCTCCTTGTGCTATAGTGTGCTTTAAAAAAACATTTTTTCTAGGGACAGAAAACTAGAGGTAGGGAGAGTGTCAGTGTCTTTTACTGTGCGAATCCTTGTTTCTAGGGACAGGGAAGGACAGTGAGGGAATTCTCCTTGTGCTATAGTGTGCTTTAAAAAAACATTTTTTCTAGGGACAGAAAACTATAGGTAGGAAGAGTGTCAGTTTCTTTCACTGTGATAATCCTTGATTCTAGGGACAAAGAAGGAAAGTGAGTGAAATTCTCCTTGTGCTATAGTGTGCTTTAAAAAAACATTTTTTCTAGGGACAGAAAACTATAGGTAGGGAGAGTGTCAGTGTGTTTTACTGTGCGAATCCTTGTTTCTAGGGACAGGGAAGGACAGTGAGGGAATTCTCCTTGTGCTATAGTGTGCTTTAAAAAAACATTTTTTCTAGGGACAGAAAACTATAGGAAGGAAGAGTGTCAGTTTCTTTCACTGTGATAATCCTTGTTTCTAGGGACAAAGAAGGAAAGTGAGTGAAATTCTCCTTGTGCTATAGTGTGCTTTAAAAAAACATTTTTTCTAGGGACAGAAAACTATAGGTAGGGAGAGTGTCAGTGTCTTTTACCGTGCGAATCCTTGTTTCTAGGGACAGGGAAGGACAGTGAGGGAATTCTCCTTGTGCTATAGTGTGCTTTAAAAAAACATTTTTTCTAGGGACAGAAAACTATAGGTAGGGAGAGTGTCAGTGTGTTTTACTGTGCGAATCCTTGTTTCTAGGGACAGGGAAGGACAGTGAGGGAATTCTCCTTGTGCTATAGTGTGCTTTAAAAAAACATTTTTTCTAGGGACAGAAAACTATAGGAAGGAAGAGTGTCAGTTTCTTTCACTGTGATAATCCTTGTTTCTAGGGACAAAGAAGGAAAGTGAGTGAAATTCTCCTTGTGCTATAGTGTGCTTTAAAAAAAAAAAATTCTAGGGACAGAAAACTATAGGTAGGGAGAGTGTCAGTGTCTTTTACTGTGCGAATCCTTGTTTCTAGGGACAGGGAAGGACAGTGAGGGAATTCTCCTTGTGCTATAGTGTGCTAAAGCATTCCTCATCAACCATCTTTGAAATCCTTGTTTTTTTGGACAGTCAGGGAAATTGTTGTTGTGCTATTCTGTGCAAAAGCAATCATCCTCAACCATATTTAGAAATCCTTAAGTAAAGGGACAGAGAAGGACACCTGAAGGTAGCCCTTATTGCTTTTTTCCCATCTCCCTGCAGGCCATCTATTAGAATGTCTGGAAGGCAAACAAGGAGAGGCAGACAGTCAGGAGGCAATAAAAGAGGGCAAGCAGGCTCTGTGTCTGGGGGCAACAGTGCTGGTCGTGGACGCGGTGCATTGTCATCAGCACATGGCCATGGGACACGCTTGTCCTTCTTTTCGGCAGCTGGACATGTTGAGCCACATCATGCCGAAGACTTGGTAGAGTGGATGACCAAGCCCTCCTCCTCCTCCTCATCCTCTCTCACCCAGGCTCAGGGTACTGGAAAAGCAGCTGCCAAAGTGTCCTCTTCCCTGGTATCAATGTCAGACTCATCATCAGTCACTCCTTCCCTAGACCCACCATGTCCTCCTCCTGAGGAGTCCCCCGAACTGTTTGAGCAGAGTGTTGGGTACATGCTCCAGGAGGATGCCCAGCGTTTCGAAGGGTCTGATGATGAAACCCAGCTAGAGGAAGGCAGTAGCGTGAGAGCAGACAGAGGGGATGCTCAAGAAGGACACCAATCTGGCAGTCATGTTCCAGCAGCTGCAGCATACTGCCAGATTGGCTCCAGTGATGAGGAGGGAGGTGATGATGAGGTCACTGACTCCACGTGGGTGCCTAATAGGAGAGAGGAGGAGGAGGAGGATGAGGAGGAGGCACATCTCCAACGAGGCAGGATGCCCTTTGGTGGCCAGCGTAAGGGCAGTACACCAACGGAATCACACCGCAGAGCTCCGCCTGTGCAGGGCGCTGCCTCTGCCCGTCATTCAAAAAGTTCTTTGGTGTGGGCCTTTTTTGAGGCTAGTGCATCAGATCGCACAGCTGCTGTTTGCAACATATGTCTCAAGCGTATATCGCGTGGCCAAAACATCAGCCGCTTGGGTACCACATGCCTGACCAGACATATGTTGACCTGCCATGCAGCTCGTTGGCAAGCCTACCTCAAAGACCCACACCAAAGAACAAAGCGGACATCTCCTTGAACCGCATCAGCTGGGATCTCCAACCCCACTATAACTTCAGTCCTCTCTGAAACATGCACTGAGAGGAATGAAGGTGTAGAATTAGGTGTGTCACAGCCAAGTACTTGCGGCCACTCTGCTAGCAGTACACCGACGTCCGATTCTAGCAGGCAAATTTCCCTGCCCCAGCTGCTGGACCGTCGAAAGAAGTTCACTCCCAGCCATCCACATGCCCAGCGGTTGAATGCTAGCTTGGCTAAATTGCTAGCGCTTCAACTGCTGCCTTTTCAGTTGGTAGACTCGGCCCCCTTCTGTGAGTTTGTGCAATGTGCGGTTCCTCAGTGGCAGGTTCCCAAACGCCACTTTTTCTCACGGAAGGCTATTCCGGCTCTCTACCGGCATGTGGAAGGCAATGTCTTGGCCTCGCTGGACAGGGCGGTCAGCGGTAAGGTGCATATTACCGCTGACTCATGGTCCAGCAGGCATGGACAGGGACGTTACCTTTCTTTCACGGCCCATTGGGTCACTCTTTTGGCAGCTGGGAAGGATGCAGGACAAGGTGCAGTAGTGTTGGAGGTTGTTCCACCGCCACGCCTCCAAAATGCTACTACTGGTTGTGACACACCTCTCTCCTCCACCCCCTCCTCTTCTTCTTCCTCCATGGCCTCTTCCTGTGGTTTGTCCTCGGAACCAGCGGTGCTCCGTAGGCGTTCAAGGGGCTACGCAAGTACGCAGGCAAAAAGATGCCATGCCGTGCTTGCGCTGGTGTGTTTGGGGGACAGAAGCCACACTGGGGCAGAGGTCCTGTCTGCTCTGCAGGGCCAGGCCGAGAGGTGGTTGACGCCACGCCAGCTTAAGCCAGGAATGGTGGTTTGCGACAATGGCACCAACCTCCTCTCCGCCCTCCGACAGGGACAACTGACCCATGTGCCCTGTGTGGCTCACGTCCCTAACCTGGTGGTGCAGCGGTTCTTGGGCAGGTACCCGGGCTTACAGGATGTCCTGAGGCAGGCCAGGAAAGTCTGTGTGCATTTCCGCAGATCTTATAATGCCAGTGCTCGCCTGGCTGAGCTGCAAAAGGAGTTGAACCTGCCCAAGAACCGCCTTATATGTGACATGCCCACCAGGTGGAACTCAACGTTGGCCATGCTGCAGCGGCTGCACACGCAGCAGAGGGCCATCAATGAGTACCTGTGCGACTACAGCACCAGGACAGGGTCAGGGGAGCTTGGTTTTTTTTCTCCACGCCAGTGGGGCATGATCAGGGATGCATGCACTGTCCTGGCACCATTTGAGGAGGCCACGAGGATGGTGAGCAGTGACAGTGCATGCATCAGTGACACTGTACCTCTTGTCCACCTGTTGGAGCACACGCTGCGTGGAATAATGGACAGGGCACTTGAGGCAGAACAGAGGCAGGAAGAGGAGGACTTCCTTGCCTCTCAAGGCCCCCTTTACCCAGACAGTGTTCCTTCTGTCCCACCCATCGCACAGGAAGAGGAGGAGGAGGAGGAGGAGGAGGATTGTGTCAGCATGGAGGTGGAGGCTGGCACTCAGCATCATCAGCAGCAGTCTTTTAGGGATGATTTACAGTCCCAAGAAACCAGTGGACTTGTACGTGGCTGGGAGGAGGTGGCTGCGGATCATGTCGTCCTTAGTGACCCAGAGGACTCCGGAGCGAATGCCTCAGCAAACCTACGCTGCATGGCCTCCCTGATCCTGCAAAGTCTGCGGAAGGATCCTCGTATTCTTCGGATCAAGGAGAGGGACCATTAGTGGCTGGCCACTCTCCTTGATCCACGGTACAAGGGTAAGGTTGCGGACCTTATGTTACCGTCGCAGAGGGAGCAGAGGATGAGACAACTCCGGGAGGCCTTGCAGAAAGGTCTGTGCAACGCGTTCCCAGAGACTGGGAGGTTACAAACTCCTGGTCCTGGACAACGAGTTGCTGAGGCTTCGGCCAGTCAAAGAAGGAGCGGTGGGGAAGGTGGCCGTCTGACCGATGCGTTCAGACAATTCTTTAGTCCGCAGTCCCAAAGTATGATCGGTTCCAGCAACCATCGCCAGCGTCTGATAAACATGGTGCAGGAATATCTAGGGGCAAGGTCAGACTTGGACACCTTCCCCACCGAAAATCCTCTGGCTTACTGGGTCTTGAGGATGGATCACTGGCCAGAGCTTGCACAGTATGCAATTGAGCTACTGGCCTGTCCTGCATCCAGCGTTCTTTCGGAACGCACATTCAGTGCTGCTGGAGGATTTGTCACGGATCACAGGGTGCGCCTGTCCACCGACTCGGTTGATCGACTGACTTTCATCAAGATGAACCAGTCTTGGATCACCACCAGCTACCACACACCTGATGCTGATATAACAGACTAATTGATTTTAACATGTCACATCCCTTCAAGACTGATGCTGATGCTGAGTGCCTGTGCTGTTATGTTGACTGGCTATCCTCCTCCTCCGAGTCCTCAATGATACGATTGATGATGATAGCTTGGAAGATCATTTTTGTTTATGGGTGCCGCCACCAGTGGCTAAGGCCCAATTTTTCAGCCCCTGTTTTACAGGGGCGTGTAATTACAATTTTTTTAGCAATAATTTGCCATAGGGCTCATTGCTGTGCTCCAAGTACAGTATCTGTGAGGGGTTGGAGTGTTGTGGCACCAGTGCCTAAGGCCCAATTTTTCAGCCCCTGTTTAACAGGGGCGTGTCATTACAATTTTTGAAGCAATACTTTGCAACAGGGCTCATTGCTGTGCTCCAAGTACAGTATCTGTGAGGGGTTGTAGTGTTGTGCCACCAGTGCCTAAGGCCCAATTTTTCAGCCCCTGTTCAACAGGGGCATGCAATTACAATTCTTGATCTAATAATTCACAGCAGGGCCCATTGCTGCACCCACCAAGAGTAACTCTGAGGGCTTACAGTGTTGTGGCAACACCACCACCACCACCACGAAAGGCCCAATTTTTCAGCCCCTGTTCAACAGGGGCATGCAATTACAATTCTTGATCTAATAATTCACAGCAGGGCCCATTGCTGCACCCACCAAGAGTAACTCTGAGGGCTTACAGTGTTGTGGCAACGCCACCACCACCGCCACCACGAAAGGCCCAATTTTTCAGCCCCTGTTCAAAAGGGGCATGTAATTACAATTCTTGATCTAATAATTCACAGCAGGGCCCATTCCTGCACCCACCAAGTGTAACTCTGAGGGCTTACAGTGTTGTGGCAACACCACCACCACCACCACGAAAGGCCCAATTTTTCAGCCCCTGTTCAACAGGGGCATGCAATTACAATTCTTGATCTAATAATTCACAGCAGGGCCCATTCCTGCACCCACCAAGAGTAACTCTGAGGGCTTACAGTGTTGTGGCAACACCACCACCACCACCACCACCACGAAAGGCCCAATTTTTCAGCCCCTGTTCAACAGGGGCATGCAATTACAATTCTTGATCTAATAATTCACAGCAGGGCCCATTGCTGCACCCACCAAGAGTAACTGTCAGGGCTTACAGTGTTGTGGCACCAGCACCACCATCAAAGGCCCAATTTTTACTACCACTGTTCAACAATTATATGTAATTAAAATTCCTGATATAATAGTTGACAGCAGGGCGTTCCAGCACCAACCAAGAGTAACTGTGAGTGCTTACAGTGTTGTGCCAACACCAACAACTAAGGGGCCTATTTCTGCAGAGTATATACGGCAGGTCCCTACTTTCAAACATCCAACTTACAAACGACTCCTACTTGCAAACGCAAGAAGACAACAGGAAGTGAGAGGAAATCTACCACTAGGAAGGAAAATTCTCTCCTGTAAGAATAAATATGGGAGAAAGGTGTCTCCTCTGTACTGATGCTTTATCAGCAATCCTTGTTTCAAGAAAAACACCACATTTCAAAAACAGTTGTCATTGGGACGGAAAGTGAGGTGAAATGTTCTGAACAGGGGCACAGACAGCAAAACAAATGTTACAGGGGTGATAACCCTTACCTATGTTTTCCAAAAAGTTTAAAAATAGATTTTTGGGCTGGAGCTACACTTCAACAATGTACCTGTTCAAAATTACAAACAGATTCTACATAAGAACAAACCTACAGTCCCTGTCTTGTATGCACCGCCTGTATACGGCTGTTCAGAGTATATAGGGCCTTTTTTATTTTATGTGCGGGGTTCCCCTTAATATCCATACAAGACCCAAAGGGGCTGGTAATGGGCTGGGGTAGGGGGGGGGTCATGGGGTAGCTATGCCATTTTTCTTAAAGATTTTCATCCATATTACCGGGACCAGACATTACATTAAAGCCGCAAGCAGTTTTAAATGGCTTTTTTTCCCTTTAGAAGTGTCATTTTGTGCAGGGACAGTTCTAAACACGGGAAACACGTGGCACTTCACAGGCATACTTTAGACACCCCCCAGGTACGATATTTAAAGGAATATTTGACTTTTTTTTTTTCACTTTATGCATCATTAAAATGACTGCTCATGAAAAACGACCGTTTTTAAAACTTCTTTTTGCATTGATACATGTCCCCTGGTGCACAACCCGGGTTCCCAAACCCTTTTTAGGACAATAACATGCATAATAGTTGTTATAATTAGCACTTTAGAATTCGAACGTTCGCATCCATTGTATTTAATAGGGTTCTAATGTTCGTACGAACTTTCTGTCCGTTCGCGGGTTCTGGTGCGAACCGAACCCGGGGGTGTTCGGCTCATCACTACTCCTTTCATGTTGCTCTTCTAAAGCCTTTAGTCCTCAATAAATTCTCTCGTCCTCTCCCTACCGTGGCGCCTGTCTCTGAGGATAATCAGGAGTACGAGATCAGTCAAATTCTGGACTCCCGACTCTGTAAAGGCGTTCTTCAGTACCTCGTTCATTGGAAAGGGTTTGGTCCTGAGGAGAGGTCTTGGATCACTGCATCTGAGGTCTTTGCACCTCGTCTGTTAAAGGAGTTTCATCTGAAGTTTCCCTCTAAACCTGGGCCCAGGCGGGGAAGGGGGAGGCCTCGTAAGAGGGAGGGTACTGTCATGGATATGCATTAATGTCTGTCTGCCATCTTACCTTCCTCCTCATGTGTTCATCTAGAGACCAGACCTCCTTCACCTGGCTTCCTTTATAATCTCCTCCCAGCCTGACTCCACCCCAGGCCCTATCACTGAACACTATATTAACCTGTGCACTGCAAGCCTGCTTTGCTGATCAACGTGTTTGTTAGGCATTGTGTGTTTGGGTTCCTGCCTGCCGTGTGCTACGTCTGTCTCTCTGTTACGTTATTGGCTTGTCCCCGACTATCCCTGTCCGCTCGTGACCCTTGACCTTCGGCTCGTTCTTCGTTATCCTTGTCTGCTTGTGGCCCCTGACCTTCAGCTTGTTATTCGGTTCTCTCTATCGTGTGCTGCTGCTTCCCCTCTTTTCCCCTTATCCTACGGGGCGTGAGCTAGGAAACTCCAGGGGCCGCGACCTGGTCCCAGCCTGCAGCGTAACATCCTCACCACTAGAGGCCCTGGAGAAGACCAGCTGGGTCTTAGACTCCGCGCCCTGGGGAATCTTGGCTCTCGCTTCCGTTGGGATCCCGGTTGTGCTCCTCTGGTCCCGCTTTCCACAACCACACAGTTTCCTATCCGCAGAAGCCAGCCATAGGGTTCACTACCTCGCGGTGCACTCCTGTCCCCCTACGGTGTGCATCTGTCACCTGGCCACAGGTGACCCTGACAGCCGACTTGGGACCCCTGCGTTAGCCGATCCGG
The DNA here is from genome assembly GCA_029206835.1 of Rana muscosa. Taxonomy (NCBI): domain Eukaryota; kingdom Metazoa; phylum Chordata; class Amphibia; order Anura; family Ranidae; genus Rana; species Rana muscosa. The sequence continues at coordinate 13,277,350 of CM055116.1, forward strand.
GCTTTGATGTGGGTTTCTTTTTTCCCACAAGGGTTGCAACGGCGGCTTTGTTTTTGTGTTTTTTCCCCCTTTTTTCTTTTATTTGTAGGACTTTTTCATGTCCTTGATTTCAAATTTAATATGGAACATTCCTACATGCATAGATACCGGTTTCATGCGTGAAACATAATTATACTCTCTCCTATCAAGAGCCTCCGAAGAAAGGATTGATATTCCTGAAACATGTCAGGCTAAAGTAGTTGTTTGTTTGTTTTTTCTATTGGAATATGTGTACTTCATGTCTGAATGTTCCATTGTAAATCTATAATTGACATGTACAATTATCATTGTGTCCATACACTTTTTTGATATGTGCATATCTTTTACCCTTTTCTAAAAAATTGTTTCCTTTAAATAAATAATATATTTTTTTTTACAAAACTATTTCTTTTTTTCTGTTTGCCCTTAAAAGTCCCGTTGTACCGGGGGGTACTTGTGCCCTTTTTGGGTTTATTCCCACTATTTTGGGATGGTGGCAACATATACGTGGTTAATTTTCCATAATCTAATAATTTGGGGTTGTTGTGGAGATTTTTATGGATATGTATTAATGTATGTTGTCAGATGTCCCCCCCAGTGTCAGTTTTGCTGTAATGCGCTCATCTGAGCGTATTTGCACATACAGACGTTGGTGGAAAATCGGTGGCGGGAAAATCTTCCTGTGGAAACAGCGGTGTTTGCTCCATTTAGAGATGTTGTTTTGCGCCCCGTTGGGGCAACTGGCCAGCCCCTGGCGGGGGGCGTTAAATGACTCCGAGCGCACAGATCTGTGTCCACAGGAACAGTAGCATAACTATAAAATAATTGTGGTCCATTTGAGGCATAATTGTCATGTAGTTTCCGTCATTGGTAGCAGTGTATGTCACTGCTAGTCTATTTGAATGAATATTGTATCTGGTTGGAAGGATGTCCTTGTATGGTCATTCTCCTGTGTGGAAGGGACATCCTGTGATGTCCCCGCCCATGGGGGGAGGTGATTGCTTGCTGCAGCCAATCACCTCCTGTCTGAGATCTTTTGAGTTTAATAAAAGCCTATGATTAGGCGTCGGCTGGACAGTCTATGCTGGGAAGCCGAGATGAGAAGATAAGCTGTGTTGGTGCTGCCTTTCTTGGATGAATGATGGAATGAACGGTGAGTGGATCTTAGTAAACTTAGCTAAAGATAGCATTATTGCAAAAAGATTAATCTAAAGTGTGTGCTTATTTAGCACAGGAATTATGGGCTGTGTGCTCTGTAAACAACAGCCTAGAAATTCCACAACAGTTTATGGCGGGCCAGGATCTTTGGGAACAGATGGAGTCCCTTTGGACATCGGATCGAGATGGGGGGGGGAGAGTGGATCTACGTTCCGATGTGGGGGGCTCTACTTTGTAAAAGAACAAAAAAAATTGCTTTTTTGAAATAATGCTTTAAGTTTGCAGTGTGTGTGTATGCCTGTGAATCCGATCGTAGGCCTGTGAATTTGTTTGTGTATGCCTGTGTGTGCCTGTGTGTGATTAGATTGTTTGTGTGATATAGGACATGTGTACCCATGAATACGATTGAAATTGTGTAAGAGATGGCTGTTTGTGCGATGTACTGAGCAGTTTGTAAAGTGGACGATTGTTTGTGAGCCATGAGGTTTAGTGGGGGAGGGGCTGCCAGCATCTCAGTTACAAGGGTGAAAGTTGGTGACTTTCTGTAAATAGCATGCAGGAGTTTTGTAGTGGGAGGGCCCTGAGAGATGATCTGATGGAAACTGTATATTGTGTATGAAATGGAGGTATAGCTGTGGTATTTAGTGCACTGAGAAGTTTGTAAGTATATTGTTTGGCTGCCATGTGCTTGAATGGGGGAAGGGCTTGCCCACTGTTTTGTGTTGCTGGGGCTTTGCCCTGAGGGAAAGACACTCTGAGCAGACATGCAGGCAACAATATACTGTATGTGTGTGGTGTTTGTGATTTCTATGAAAAATAGAAATGGATAGATTGTGATTTTTGCCTTTATAGGGGACAAAGACACATGTCCCCATAAGTGTAAAAATATTTTAACGAAAGTGTTTGGGTTTTGAGTTGAAAGTTCCCGCCGCATATCCAAGTGGCCAGGCATTGCTAGAAGGCAGACAATAGTATGTCTCTGCAATGGCTTGTTATGGAAGCTGAGGCCACTGTGTGTGAACTTTAGGTAGAGAAAAGTGGTGAATATCTCAGAGTATATTAACTTAGAGAAATGAACATGTTTTTAATATTGTCATGTAACTAACATTTATTGAATGTGCTGTTTAGTTGGCAAAAGGGAGGCTAAGTTTGTAAGTGTACATGTGGTCCATGTAGAGTGTAGCTGACACATTTTTCAGTGGATTTTGATGATAATTTAGAAAAGTTTCAATGGTGTAGTCTGTCTTTGTGGAGAAAAGCATTTTTGGTTCTCTAGTGAAGAGATCCTGGTTTTGGCGGCAAAAACTGCATGTGGTGGCCATCTTGTGGTCTGCCATGCTGCCATGGTCATCGGCAGCCATCTTGAGAGATGCAGTTTCTCCTTAGCCTGTGGGCATCATATAAGGGAAGGTGCAGCCACCTTTCTTTTTGGCACTATACCATGTGGCATTCGTCTGCTATTTCGCTGGTGGAATTTCTCAGCCTTTGGGGCAGATTTTGATGTTTGGTGCGAATGTAGTGCGGTCTTTTCTGTGTTGGAACCTGGTGGAGGCCATTTGTGTTTGTCTTTGTGTGGGGGAACCCATGTGGTGTTCATTGTGACGTCCCATGCTGGTTTTGGCGGGAAAAATTGCATGGCGCCATTTTTGTTGTTGTCCATGAGGTAGGGGTGGTGGTCATCCACCATTTTGTTATCCTGGCTTGTCGGCCATTTTGAGACGTTTACAGTTTGAGATAGGAAGTTCCAGTTTAGCAAACACGGCTCCTGAATATGCTGTATTGGCATTTGTTGATTGGCGCAGTTTTCTTCTGATTTATGTGTTTACAGTATGACCTGTGCACTGCTGCGGAGAGTGGTGGGATGCCAGGGTGACATACTGAGAGGATGGTTTTGTCTCTGGTTTAAATTGTTTTTCTAAGCATCGCCTTTTGAGTTGAGTAGAGTGGTATCTTGAAATAGCGCGGTCTTACCCCGAGGGGACACGACGCGCTTGCGGACACACACACATGCTGGGGCCTATTTATGGATGGGATCTGGCTGACCTACCAGCAGTTGGAGTGTGGGAGGAGGCCAACGCAGACACAGGGAGGACATGCAAACTCCATGCAGGTGGTGTTAGGAGGGGGATTTCTCTGTTTTCATTTAAGTGAATGTAAGCTATTGCAGGGTCAGCTGACTTTGCAGTATATGAAAAAGTTCACTTTACACTGAATTTTGATGGATTGTAAGACTAACAGAGTTTTTGCACAACGGTGTGTTATGTTTAAATTGGAGTCTTGATAGACACAGCAATGTGGCTGGGCCTCCCCTCCCCCTCCCTCTTCCTGAACAATTGATATGTAAATAAACCAGTTTTTTTTTTTAAGTAGCTGAGCATAACCGGAAGTTTCTTTTCAGCATTTATATATCAGCAGAAAGTTGGTGGGAGGAGCTTGGGGTTGTCTGAATGAGATTTGTGCTTGGAAGGAAAATGGAAAGCATTTTGGCGTTTAAAAGTCTTTTATATTTTGTTCCAGTTTTGTAAAGTTTTGTACTGAAATACAGTTTCGGGTAGAGAGCAAACGGGGGCATCACCATTGTTTTATCATCTTGATGCAGGTAGAAAGAAGCCATAATATTGTTTTGAATAGTGGAGGATTTCATGATGCTTTGAAGGTTGTCTGACAAACACGTTTACAGGGCTGCCGATAATCGGTTGAAGAGCATGTAAACGTGAGGAGTAGATTCTAGCATACCGGGAGGCCGTGTAAAATAATCGGAATACGCCGGGTGCCAGTACTGTAAAAATGGTCACTAAGCAGTACTGCTCCGAAAATTAGTGCAAGGGTGTCCTGGACGCGGGACACTTCATAAGCGATTTGAATCGTCATGGGTAATGTGCCGTCCATGCGTTGGAGGAAAAAATTAGGCTCCACACCAGTCAGAAAACTGCACCGCACATGAGGTCTGGGTTTGGGGCTCCGGACATGAAACCCCTTAAAGGATGACATATCTGGTCAGAGGGTACAGTAAGGTGTACTCCTTTGGAAGGTACTTTTGATGTCTGGAGGTACGAGACCTCAGAATAAAGGAACCTTGGATGTAGTTGAGCTGTGGCTTCAGAAATCTGTAATGATGAGTGTTGATGGAGGTGTAGTACACGATATTGTGATTCTCAGAGGAGGAACGGTGGTTAAATTCTCATGCCCGTTTGTTTGAACTTTGTATGGCTGGTCCATGAAGGTTCTTGAGCTGCCCTCATGTTCTCATTGTATTTTTTTCTATTGCTGAAAGAGTGAAGGGAGAATTCTGGCTGTTTTTGTTTTTTTTTTCATTTGTGGTTTTGGAGACTATGAAGTATCTCCCCCACATTTGTATCGGAATGTTTGTATGTAGTAACGTGAATATGTTCGAACTTACCGCAGCGATCCTTTGATGCGTCGCGGCTGTTGTATGTTTGTAGGAACGAGAAAAGTAAGGGTTACAGAGGGTTTTGTTTGAATCGGTTTTGAAAGAATGTCATTGACAATTTACCAATGTACAGGAATGTCATTATTGTTTTACCATTCTTTGCAGGTTAAATATGAAGGATAGAGTAATGATTTTGCTTATAAGTAGACATGTGCAAAAGGAAAAAAATTGTTTAGTTTCGTTTCGTTTTAATTCGTTAATTAATTAATTTTGTTTAGTTAGATTCGTTAAATTTGTTAAATTTGTTTTCGGATTTCATTTAATTTTCGACCGAATTCGAAAATCTTAGTGATAGAAACCCCAAATTTGGAGATGGTGTAGTGCTAGTTCTACTCTGTTTGCATACCAAAGGTGGGATTTCTTGCTACAAGTGGCCCCGAGATATGTGGCCCCAAAGTCGGGTCGCAAAATGTCATTCTCTGCTGCAGAAAAGTGCTTGACATTTTGCGACCCGACTTTGGGTCCACGTATCTCGGGGTCACTTAGGGATAAAAACCCCAAAATTGGTATGCAAACACAGGAGAACTAGCATTACAACATCTCCAAATTTGGGGTTTCTATCACTAAGTGACCCTGAGATACGTGGACCCAAATTCGGGTCGCAAAATATTTTCGAATCCGGTTGAAATAGTTTCAAATGCGGTTGAAATAATTTTGAATCATGTTGATACTATTTCAACCGGATTCGAAAATATTTTGCGACCCGAATTGGGTCCATTTATCTCGGGGTTACTTGGTGATAGAAACCCCAAATTTGGAGATGTTGTAGTGCTAGTTCAACTGTGTTTCCATACCAAATTGGGGGTTTCTAGCTACAAGTGGCCCCGAGATATGTGGCCCCAAATTCGGGTCACAAAATGTCATTCTCTGCTGCAGAAAAGTACTTGACATATCGCCCATATCTGGGGGTCACTTGGTGCTAGGAACCCCATAACTTGTGGCAGGTGACCGTGGCAAGTGGACAAATAACCATCTTCCAAAATGTATAATTCAAATAGAAAAGATTAGAACAGAATAGAAAAAATATATAATTTAATAGAATAAAATAGAAAGAATATACAACCATCTTCTGAAATTCGAATAGAATAAATTCGAATTTCGAATAGTATGAATTCAATTTTTTTAATTAATTAATTTTAACTTTGGATAGAAAAGATTATAATAAAATAGAAAATAGACTAGAAAAACAATAACCTCAAATTTGGGGTTTCTATCACCAAGTAACCCCGAGATACGTGGACCCAAATTCGGGTCGCAAAATATTTTCGAATCCGGTTGAAATAGTTTCAAATGCAGTTGAAATAATTTCCAATCATGTTGATAGTATTTCAACCGGATTCGAAAATAATAGAACAGAATAGAAAAAAAATATAATTTAATAGAATAAAATAGAAAGAATATACAACCATCTTCTGAAATTCGAATTTCGAATAGTAGGAATTTTTTTTTTTTATTAATTAATTTTAACTTTGGATAGAAAAGATTATAATAAAATAGAAAATAGACTAGAAAAACAATAGAACAGAATAGAATATATTTATTCTATTCTGTTCTATTGTTTTTCTAGTCTATTCTTTTATATTCTATTAAAATCTTTTCTATTAAAATCGAAATCATTATATACTAAATTCGAATTTCGGAAGATGGTTATATATTTTTTTTTTCCGACATTCGAATTTCGTATAGAATGAATTCAAATTCGAATCGAAAAGATTATAATAGAATAGAAAATATTGGAAAGAATCGAATAGAAAAACAATAGAACAGAATAGAATAAAATACATTTATATATATATATATATATATATATATATATATATATATATATATATTATATTTTATTCTATTCTGTTCTATTGTTTTTCTAGTCTATATTATATTTATATTCTAATCTTTTCTAATTGGAATTCGAATTCATTCTATACACAATTCGAGCGTTGGAACATGGTTTTATATATATATATATATATATATATATATATATATATACATATATTTTTTATTGTTCTATTGTTTTTTTTAATGATATTTTTTTCTATTATTTTAGAATATTTTCTATTCAAATTCGATTTTATTCTATATGAAATTCGAATTTTGGAAAATGGTTATTTATATGTATGTATATATATGTATATATATAACCATCTTCCGAAATTCGAATTTAGTATAGAATAAATTCAAATTCGAATAGAAAAGATTAGAATAGAAAAACAATAGAATATAATAAAATATAATATAATACATATATATATATATATATATATATATATATATATTATATTTTATTCTATTGTTTTTCTAGTCTTTTTTCTATTTCTATTCTAATCTTTTCTATTCGAATTCGAATTCATTCTATACGAAATATTTATACATATAACTATCTTCTGAAATTCGAAATTCATACAGAATGAATTCAAATTCGAATAGAAAAGATTAGAATATAATAACTATAGAAAAGAATAGAATAAAAAAATATAGACGGTCATATTCTATTGTATTTTATTACATTCTATTCAATTCTATTCTATTCTCTACTATTCTTTTATTTCTATTCAATTGTTTTTTACTTTTATATTTTTATTTTAGTGTATTCTTTTTTAAAAAACGATTTATATTTTTTCTAATTTGATTCAAATTTATTTTGGAATTTGAGTCGAAAATATTTCGAATTCGATTCGAAAATATTTCGAATTTGATTCGAAAATATTTAGAATTCGATTCGAATTTCGTCCGCGATTTTTCGATTCGAAAAAATTCAGATTCGGTTAAATTCATTAGTATTGTAATTCGGTAATTCGGATGCATCCGAATGTCCGAATAATGAAAAATTCGTCCGAATTTCGATTCGGAACTAAACGAAATGCACATGTCTACTTATAAGTATTTTTCAGGTCCAAGGAGTTTGTGCACAGAGAATAGGTGTATGTAGACAGCTGTACATATGGATAAATATGAGTCTAAGGGAGGTAAAAGTATCATAGGTTATTTCATTGTTTCTTTTTTCCTGCACCACGCATTTCTTCCTTCAGTCTGTAATGAGGAAGAAAAGGGGGGGAATGATAAATGTAAGAATGACAGTTTTTTTCAAACTAATAATAACCTCTGTAATTCTAACCAAGTTTGTGCCAAGACTGTCTTTCTTTGATAGAATTTGAATCGGCAAGCAGCAGTCTGGTGAAGTAGGTTCCCATCCCAGAGGCTAAGAACCTTGTCAATGGTTCCAGGTGACTGGGTCGTTGTAAAGAAGCTTGAGGGATGAGACCACGCCAGCCACTGCAAGAAGCGGCTCAACCACACCAAAGAATGAGGAGTATCTTTGTTTATTTATATTTTTGTTGTTTAGTAAATTTTAGCAAGGGTAACGGTGAATAGCATCTCAAGTTATTATTTAAAGTGTATGTCCTGACTAGCTCAGAAAGCGAACAGGACCGATGGTCTGTTCTGAGTCTTCACCGAGTTTTAGTCCCCAGCGATGACAGCGGTACATGTCATTTATGATGTTATTATGGGTATGAGGAGTTTTGACAAAATAGTGAAGACTCCAGACAGACACTTGTCAATGGAACCTAACGATGTATTTTTAGAGGGTAAAATTGGTTTTAGTTTTAATGGCTCTGCCTCTTGTCGGTTTGGGTATCTAGGCAGCCCACAAGTGTGTTTGAACTTTAGTTTGGTGCTTCTGTGGATCTGCAGCTTATAAAAGTAATTCCCCCAAAGCAAGAGGTTCATGCGTGATGGTGAAGCTGTCCCAACATCTTATGTCGCGGCCGATCGCGAGGATCTGATGGCGCAGGAAATTAAGAATGGCAGGGACAGCTAGAAGGGATTTGTTCACCAACCCCGACCAGGTCTGGGCATGGTGTTCTGCATGTACAAGGTGGGGGGGGCTCGAGCTTGGGATACGATTGAACAATTCTCATCCGTTAAGGATGGGATTCTTCATGTAATTGTTAAAGCCAGAGCTGTAGCTAAGTGAAAGTTGGGAGTCTATTTTAAGGGTCTGGGAATCTTTGGGGATCTAATTTTTATTTTACAGCGGATCGTGGTTAAAGGAAGTGGGAATATATATACTCATGTCATTTTTATTTCTATTCTTTCTATGTCGTGACGAGATGCTCCTGTTGCCTGATTTGACGCGTGACCAGAGTTTCCTTGATGAGACGCCCCGAAGTCGGACCCACATACAAGACACAGAGGATCACAGACGGATCGGCGATTACTACAGCTCACCATGTCGTGTCCTCCTTTATAAGTCATGCCCCTGAAGAGTAGAGTCTACATGTCAAGCCGTGTTTTCCTTTTTATGGACTAAGGACTGATTCATTTCCGGGTGTAAGAAGCAGATCAACTTTCATCGAGGGACACATGGGGTGCATATGACAAAAAAGGGAGGACTGTTGTGGAGATTTTTATGGAAATGTATTAATGTATGTTGTCAGATGTCCTCCCAGTGTCAGTTTTGCTGTAATGCGCTCATCTGAGCGTATTTGCACATACAGACGTTGGTGGAAGATCGGTGGCGGGAAAATCTTCCTGTGGAAACAGCGATATTTGCTCCATTTAGAGATGTTGTTTTGCGCCCCGTTGGGGGAACTGGTCAGCCCCTGGCGGGGGGCATTAAATGACTCCGAGCGCACAGATCTGTGTCCACAGGAACAGTAGCATAACTATAAAATAATTGTGGTCCATTTGAGGCATAATTGTCATGTAGTTTCCGTCATTGGTAGCAGTGTATGTCACTGCTAGTCTATTTGAATGAATATTGTATCTGGTTGGAAGGATGTCCCTGTATGGTCATTCTCCTGTGTGGAAGGGACATCCTGTGATGTCCCCGCCCATGGGGGGAGGTGATTGCTTGCTGCAGCAAATCACCTCCTGTCTGAGATCTTTTCAGTTTAATAAAAGCCTATGATTAGGCGTCGGCTGGACAGTCTATGCTGGGAAGCCGAGATGAGAAGATAAGCTGTGTTGGTGCTGCCTTTCTTGGATGAATGATGGAATGAACGGTGAGTGGATCTTAGCAAACTTAGCTAAAGATAGTATTATTGCAAAAAGATTAATCTAAAGTGTGTGCTTATTTAGCACAGGAATTATGGGCTGTGTGCTCTGTAAACAACAGCCTAGAAATTCTACAACAGGGTGTACCCAGCAAAATGCTGGAGTGCAATGTACATGATTGGGGAAAGTATTTAGATTGACCTGTGTGTCCCCAAGGAAAGACATTGGTAGGGATTTCCCCTCACTTCCTGTGTGGCTATGTGACAGGAAGTGAATTATTTTGAAGGATAAAGTGGCCAAATTTGGGAGTTGTCTTCACCCTATCAGGGGTGCAGACATCCCCAAAAACTGTCTAGACTTGTAATCCCTCTGCACTCTATCCCCAAGCAAAAATAAGAAAGGATTTAATTTAGTTTAACTTTGCAAAGACACATTCCTAAGTTGAATTGTGATGCATGTCAATGGCCCATGTAGACCCTATTTAATCACTTGAGATCAGCGCTATAACTGATCGACGGCCACAGCACAGTCCTCAATTGCCGGGAGTCCGTCAATAGATGCCCTCCACTTCGCGCGTGCGCTGTGATCACCGAGTCACTGAGACTCGGGTGATGACAGATCCGAGTAAGGGGCCAATCCCTGCCCTTTACCATTTGATCAGCTGTCAGCCAATGACAGCTGATGATCACGTGATGTAAACAAAAGCTGGGTAATGGTTTTTCTTTTCTCCTTGTGCTGACAGTGTGAGCATAAAAAAAGGCAATCACCGGCTTATGTGCAAGGGACATCGGGCCCGAAGAGGAAGAGGCAATTCTGCGTCATCTGTGACAATCAGTAGCCCCTGCCAGTGCCACCTATCAATGCCCACCACTGGTGCCAATCAGTGCCACCTAGCAGTGCTGCCTATCAGTGCCCATCACTGCCAACTATCATTGCCACCTAGCAGTGCCACTTCTCAATGCCCACCAGTGCCAACTAGCAATGCCATCTCTCAGTACCCACCCTTGCCACCTTATCGGTGCCCATCAGTGCAGCCCATCAGTGTACATCAATGAAGGAGAAAAATTACCTTTTTTCAAAATTTTCAAAATATTAACCACTTTCCTACCGTCCACCGTTAAATGACGTCCTTGGCTTTGTGCGGTGACATCTGAATGATGCCCGCAGTTGCAGGCATCATTTAGATATCATTCTTTTCAGCCGTCGACTCTGTGCACGATAAAAATGATCATAGCGGCAGTTCCGCCGCTTGATCGGTCTTATAGGCGGTGGGAGGGGACGTCCCCCCCCCCGCCGCCATCCGGTGCTTCTCCGGGCTCTCCCGTGCCATCTGGGGCTCGGAGAACAAATTGTTCCGGCGCCGGATGGGAAGCATAGAGATGACTGGTGACCAGATGGTCACCAGTCATCTCTATGACCATCGGAGGCCCGGGCGCGACGTTATGACATCATCCCGGGTTCCCGTATGTAAACAAAGCCGTGATCTCGGCTGTCAGCATGAGATCGGTGAATTTTTTTGACCGATCTCATGCTTTCCAGCCTGGAGGAGAGATGTGGGGTCTTATTGACCCTGCATCTCTCCATAAAGAGGACCTGTCACAATAGAAGATTATTACAAGGAATGTTTACATTCCTTGTAATAGGAATAAAAGTGATCAAAAAAACAAAAAAGTTAAAAAAGAGTAAGAAATACAAAAAAGTAAAAAAACAAAAAAAAAAAAAAAAAACGCCCATGTCCCCGGTAGCTTGCGCTCAGAAGCGAACACACATGTAAGTCCCGCCCACATATGTAAACGCCATTCAAACCACACATGTGAGGTATTTCTGCGTGTGTTAGAACGAGTGTAACAATTCTAGCACTAGACCTCCCCTGTAATGCGAAAATGGTAACGTGTAAACATTTTTAAAGCATCACCTAGGGAGATTTTTAAGTACTGAAGTTTGGTGTCATTCCATGAGTGTGCGCAATTTTACAGCGTGACATGTTAGGTATCTATTTACTCAGCATAACAACATCTTTCACATTATACCAAAAACTTGGGCTAACTTTACTGTTTTGTAATTTTTTTTTATTCCTAAACCATTTTTTTCCCACAAAAAATGCGTTTGAAAATTTATTGCGCAAATACCGAGCGAGATACAAATTTGCAATGACCACCATTTTATTCCCTAGGGTGTCTGCTAAAAAAACATATATAATGTTTGAAGTTTTGAAGTAATTTTATAGCCAAAAATGTATGATTTTTACATGAAGGAGAGAAGTGCCAGAATGGGCCCAGTGCTAAAGTGATTAAAATATCCTATTTTTTTTTCTTTTTTCTTAAAGAGAGAACAAGAACAGGGATATACACAAGTTTAAGACATATACAAGACGGGATTGTCGCATTGGAAAAAAGGAAAGGCATCGTCATTAGGCCAGCCGACAAAGGGGGTGGAGTCGTTATATTAACAAAAGAAATGTATCACACGCAGATTATGGAAATGCTGTCTGATGAAGGCACGTATAAAGTGTTAGAAGGGGACCCAACACTGGCGTTCAGAAATCAGCTAACAGTACTAGTGGGAATTGGCTTAAAGTTGGGAGTACTATCAGAGAAAGAAAAACAATTTCTGATACCAGCAAGCAGCAAAATCCCCACGATCTATACATTGCCGAAAATACATAAAGACCCCATCAACCCACCCCCAAGACCTATTGTCAATAGTATAGACTTGATCGCATCGCGAATGGGACAATACCTAAATACGTTCCTACAAAAAAGTGTGACAATAACACAAGCGTACTTGAGAGATACGAAAGACTTCCTGAATTGTTTACAAAATATCACACTTACCGAAAACCAAGAAATTATTTTGGTAACAGCGGACGTGTCCTCCCTCTATACAATCATCCAACATGACGATGCTCTACTGGCCTTAAATTGGGCCTTGAGCAAGAGGGAGGACTTACCCCATAACCAAAAGGTGTTTATCGGCCATGCCCTAGATTACTGCCTCTCACATAATTATTTCTGGTATTCTAACAAATTTTATCTGCAACAAAAGGGGGTGGCGATGGGAGCTAAATTTGCTCCAAGTATCGCAAACCTTTTTATGGCAGAGTGGGAGGATAAAGTGATTTTTAAAAACAGAAGAGCTGAGCTCATTTTTTATAAACGTTTTATTGATGATCTGTTTTTAATATGGACGGGCACGGTAGAGACACTTCAAGAATTTTTAAAGGTTTTAAATGTGAACAATAACAACATCAGACTTACGTCAGAATGGCACAAAGAAACAATACATTTTTTAGATGTCACTATTTACCGCCAAAATCAACATTTGTGTACAAAAGTCTATTTTAAACCAACGGACAGGAATAGCTATCTCCCGACAACAAGTGGACATCATCCACAATGGCTAAAGAATATACCTAAAGGCCAGTTCATGCGAGTGAAACGCAACTGTACCGATGACAAGAATTTTTACACACAGGTGAAAATCCTCTCGGACAGATTCGCAGCAAAAGGCTACGCTCCTGAAACCCTACAGAGAATTGTAGAAGAGGTGGCAGTAATACCCAGGGAAACTTGTCTGCAAACCAAACCCAAACCACCTCCAGATGGAAGCAACTCAAAACAGTGGGGATTCATCTCTCAATTCCACTCCCAGTACAAGGAAGTAGAGGCTATATTTAAAAAACACTGGCACATTTTATTACTGGATAAAAAATTGGGCCCAGTATTACCTCCAAAACCTGAGTTCATTTACCGGAAAGCATCCAATCACGGTGACAGAGTGGTCAAAAAAGTTCTAGACCCCCCAGGCAAACCTCCAACATTTTGGAATCAAAACGGATTCTTCGCCTGTAGGAAATGTAAGGCATGTCGAGAAGTATCTCAACCAATCAGAGGTCTGGAACATTTTATCTCCCCCTCTAACCAACAGCAGTTCGACATTGAGCAGTTTATAACATGTAATAGTAGTTACGTGGTATATGCTCTTAGGTGTCCATGTGGACTGCTCTATATTGGTCGGACAAAGAGACTATTGAGGATCAGGATAGCAGAACACATCAAGAATATAAAAATTGGCTTCAAGGACCACAATGTGTCATTGCACTTTAAATTAAAACACAACCAAGATGCCTCAGGCCTCCAATTTTGGGGTATTGCATGCCTAGAGCCAAATTGGAGGGGCTCACACAAAGTAAGGGAACTATCAAAGAAAGAAACTAAATGGATTTTTCTAACAGACGTTTTAGTGCCGAAAGGACTGAACGTCGAGCTTGATATCAATTGTTTCATAAGTGACTCCTAAGATTGTTTTAGAAAATAGGGTCCAATTTTATGTTCACACGAGATTGAAAATCGAAAGATTTCAGAGACATTAGGTTTTATCCAGGTAGACCATATACATTTTATAGTACATCTAATTACGGTTCATCATGTGTACATGAGTTTTAGAAGACTTTATAGAGACACAGTTTTACTCATTTTTAATGTGGTGTGCATAGTTTATATGATCGTTTTATACATAAAAGCATTTTTGGATATATATTTTTATATATCTTTTATATGTATTTTATACACTTGGTTGTATGTATATATATATGGGTGGTTTTATGTGGCGAGGTTTGACCATTTTTATAGTGGTTTTACTGAGCTAACATTTTACCTAACTTATATATCCCTTTCTTACTGCTCATTTATGGGTATGCATAATTAACTTACAAGTACTTGCAGTATCACATAGATGGTGCCGTATGTACCAAGACGGCGCCAACGGTGGATATTAAGCAAGGCATCCTGCGGACAATAGGTATTGACAGATGCTGTCAGCAAAGCAGAAGTCCGCATTGTAGGAAGACCTGTATGCCTGCTTTATGTAAGAAGCCCTGTTCAGCATTCACAATACAACCAGTAACGTTACGCGAGGGGTTAACTGGCTCTGTATTGTCCAACTAACATTGCCATGGTTGCACTACGCATCCAATCAGAGTGGCCAGCGGACGTGTGCACCAATGAGGGCAGCGCAATTGCGAACCTCGTGATGAAGCACTTCCGCCCACAACAGCACTAGACGTGGATGGTCCAGTGCGCATGCGTGATGACGCGGACGCACTGACGCCATCCAGATGTCGATGGGCGGGATGGATGCATTACTTAAATCCGGTCACAGGTAACGCTGGTCACGCCCTCAGAAGAAGTCAGGAAGTGATGAAACGTCAGGGCGTGACCAGCAAACCAAGCAGACCGGAAGTGAAGCTGTATGCGCTCCACGACTTGCAGTACCAGGAGGACGCCAGGGGCGCTCATCAAGTGGCAAGTTTAAAGCGCCAACAGCGCTCATTATATACAAACGCCTGTTTACTATTGAGCTTTGGTACATGCATTTTGTAAAGGGGATTGTGGGGATTGATTGTTAAATAAAATTTGCAAACAATATTGCCCTATGTGGATTTGTTTTCCCCTTACATATGCAAGCGGTGTCCAAGTTTAAAGTTGCAGTCACATGGAATGAGGATGGTTTATACATGCCTTTTTTGATCTATTATCTGGTGAGTGCATCCCCATAAGGGGACTGTTTTTACCCCCCACGTGGTGAATCACATCTGGGTGAAAAGAAGCACTGAAACTAGGATCAAGTAGAACCAAACCCACCATTCACTATCATCATCACCGATATATTCAATTATATAGAAGACGCACAAATGAACATTGTTTGTCCGTAGCGCTGCTACAGTTTTATTCTGAACTTTTTTATGGGAGTTTTTATATGACTGTGTTTTATATGTACTTGTGATTTTTAAGCAGCTGCTGTCATCTTTTATATCCCTATTTTAGCATTATTCCTTTAGAGTTTTTATCCATAAGCGCAGAGTGATACTAAAAGGGAGGGCCATTATATTTTAGTATCTTTTATTGATTTTACATTATTGTTTTACTCCGCAGCAATGGATGCTCTAAGGTTTTTAAGCAATAGGAATATTAATTTAGATACATTATTTTCCGATAGTGAACCCATTGCAACCCAGGTAAATTATAATGGGGCCATGTCAATGTTGGGGAATATTTTAGAAAAGCAACTGAGAACATGGTGGGACATATGTACCCTAGAGAAATACATTAAAGAAAAAATCATTATTCGGAGCCTAAGATGGGAAGTAGTACCCCAAGATGGACTAGACGATCAAGGCTCCGTGCAAGAATGGTTTGATTTTTTCAATGGAGTGGGGTATAAGTTACAAGAACTAATCCTACAAAGAAAAAAACGTAAAATGACGATCCTGGAGAACAAAATTAATGCATTACAGCAACAATTAGAACCTATTAAAGACACTCAATCCATCACGGACTTCAATGTCAGAACCAACAGGAGATTAGAAAAAGTAGACAAAGACACACAAAAAAAGAAAATAAAGAAATTTCACAGAGATATGGGCGACTTCAAGGCCAATAGCATTTATGCATGGCAGCAAACCCTTCCTGAGAATGTAAACTTATTAGAAAAGCCAAAAACAACTGAACCCCTGATCAATCAAGCCATCACAACACTGATGGATAGAGTACGGGGCTTTATAAGTGATGACAATATAGAATTTGATGCTCCTGCAAACTTTTCTACCCCAATCCCAATAATTAAAAAGGGAAAACCGAAAGGAGGAGGTGGAAAAAACAATCAGGCAATGAATCACCAATATAATAATCGTCAATACACACCGTTTCAAGCACCTATTCAAAATAAATTCCAAACACCAGAACAACAGAATTATTACCCATCACCCCGTCCTTTTTTAGGGAGAGGAGGGGGGGGACCGAGAAGGGGAAGAGGGGCCCCACCACACAGAGGCAAACCCCAGTACCCCATGGTTTATCCGAGAGATCAAGATTAGAGGGACCCACAAATCCAGAACCAGTGGGCCAGAGACCAAACCCAGTATACACATCAAAGGAATGCAGATTTAGAGGATGCCGGGCAGGGAGGAAGGTCAAGAAAAAGAAGGAGAAATCAATGAACAACGGAATATACAACTTAAGCCCAGTGGAGCTTACACATAAAGAGGTGAACATTCTTAATATGGGCCTTAAATGTGGAATAAAGCAACCAGTGAATAAATTTAATGTTTATATAGACGTACACAAATATATCAGGAAGCTTAACATAAAAAAACATTTCGTAGGACTGAATACACAGAATATGATCACAAACACAGACCCTCAGAAGTCTGTAAACAGCGGACTAAAAAACAAATCGCTATTTAATCCCCTGAACAACCCCAATCATCAGGTGGAGGTATTCAAGGGTCTCATTATACGCGATCTACATGAACTTATACCCAAGAAGAATACAAGTTTAAGACATATACAAGACAGGATTGTCGCATTGGAAAAAAGGAAAGACATCGTCATTAGGCCAGCCGACAAAGGAGGTGGAGTCGTTATATTAACAAAAGAAATGTATCACGCGCAGATTATGGAAATGCTGTCTGATGAAGGCACGTATAAAGTGTTAGAAGGGGACCCAACACTGGCGTTCAGAAATCAGCTAACAGTACTAGTGGGAATTGGCTTAAAGTTGGGAGTACTATCAGAGAAAGAAAAACAATATCTGATACCAGCAAGCAGCAAAATCCCCACGATCTATACATTGCCGAAAATACATAAAGACCCCATCAACCCACCCCCAAGACCTATTGTCAATAGTATAGACTCGATCGCATCGCGAATGGGACAATACCTAGATACGTTCCTACAAAAGTGTGACAATAACACAAGCATACTTGAGAGATACGAAAGACTTCCTGAATTGTTTACAAAATATCACACTTACCGAAAACCAAGAAATTCTTTTGGTAACAGCGGACGTGTCCTCCCTCTATACAATCATCCAACATGACGATGCTCTACTGGCCTTAAATTGGGCCTTGAGCAAGAGGGAGGACTTACCCCATAACCAAAAGGTGTTTATCGGCCATGCCCTAGATTACTGCCTCTCATATAATTATTTCTGGTATTCTAACAAATTGTATCTGCAACAAAAGGGGGTGGCGATGGGAGCTAAATTTGCTCCAAGTATCGCAAACCTTTTTATGGCAGAGTGGGAGGATAAAGTGATTTTTAAAAACAGAAGAGCTGAGCTCATTTTTTATAAACGTTTTATTGATGATCTGTGTTTAATATGGACGGGCACGATAGAGACACTTCAAGAATTTTTAAAGGTTTTAAATGTGAACAATAACAACATCAGACTTACGTCAGAATGGCACAAAGAAACAATACATTTTTTAGATGTCACTATTTACCGCCAAAATCAACATTTGTGTACAAAAGTCTATTTTAAACCAACGGACAGGAATAGCTATCTCCCGACAACAAGTGGACATCATCCACAATGGCTAAAGAATATACCTAAAGGCCAGTTCATGCGAGTACCAAGAAAAGTATAGCAGGAAATATACTCTGCAAATACCATCATCTTCATCCTTATCCTCATTCTCATGACAATACTCATTCTCAGCACCATCATCTTCACCCTCATCATCATCATCCTCATCGGTATCCTCATCAGCAGCATCTTCCTCATCATCATCCTCATCCTCATTCACATCATCATCCTCATCTTCCTCTCAGCATCACCACCAGTTGTCCTGGCAAACCTGACAACTAGGTAAGTATACCGGGCTCCCCCATTAGCTAGCTGATCCAGGGCAGACCCGATCGCCTCTAGAGGGATCAGGAAGGAATTTTTTCCCCCGCTCTAGCACTATTGGCCCGTGCTTGGCTGGGGTTTTTCGCCTTCCTCTGGATCAACGGGGGGATTAGATAGTTGGGGAGCAGCGCCGTCTACACCAGGATCATCATCATCATCATCATCAGTCGTCCATCAAACCTGATAACCAGGTAAGTATATCGGACTCCTTCCATTAGCGGGAAGGTTAGGGTAGCTCCAACCGCCTCCAGGGATTAGGAAGGAATCATCATCACTAGGATCATCATCAGCATTGGATCATCATCAGCATTGGATCATCATCAGCATTGGATCATCATCACTATCGGATCATCATCACTATCGGATCATCATCACTATCGGATCATCATCACTATCGGATCATCATCACCATCGGATCATCATCACTATCGGATCATTCATCACTATCGGATCATCATCCTTGTCAACATCAAACACCAACTTCAAGCATTAGCACACCTCAGCAGCTCTCTCATCGCATCGCTCATCATCATCATCATCAACATCAGGATCATCATCGTTATCAACATCATCTCATCGCCTCATCATTATCAGCACTTTTTCAACATGGTTAACATTATATACTCAGCCGACACCATCCAAAGCCTAAAGAACTTTGCCACAACACTACCAACACCCATCCAAAAAAAATTACAAAAAGAACGAATCGTAAGAATCAGTCGACTATCAACAGGAAAAAACAGAGCACCATGGCATCTACAACATCTATCAAGTGCCCTAATCAACACCAGATCTGCAGTCAAACACAGACAGGAAATCCATGATTTCATAACCCAACACAACATAGACTGCCTCTTCATCACGGAAAGCTGGCTAACACCCGACTGCAATACCATCCTAGCAGAACTAGTGCCGGAGAACTACCGCATCCTAACGGAGCATAGAACAGGACAAAGAGGAGGGGGCCTAGCAGTAATTTACAAAGACCACCTTACGTTCATCAAACCAACTCTACAGAACTCATTGCCTTTCATGGAAACACTCACTCTGCAACTGCAAACTACACCCCAGGATACCATCCACATACTGCTCTGCTACAGACCACCGGGACCCAAGACACACCTCCTCACACATTTAAATGAATTTTTCTCGACATACACCATGAAAACCAAAAATCTGCTGCTACTTGGAGACTTCAACCTTTGGGCCAACTCCCCCGAAGACCCTATCGCCACTGCCTGCATCGACCAACTAGAAAAACTAGGCTTGCAACAATTGATAAATACTCCTACTCATGTATCAGGTCACACTCTTGACCTAATCTTCAAACAAGATATGGACATCAACACACTGGACAACCAGCCTCTACCATGGACAGACCATCATGCCATCAAGTTTACTATAATGACCAACACGGCCCTCCAAAAATCAATACAATCAGCAACAACACACTGGACAAGATCACAGAAGAAACTATACTCTGAGCTTTTCAAAACCACGCTATTGAACAATATGGAAATGCTAAACCAAAACCACTCAACAGAAGAAACACTCAACTTCCTGAACAATGCTTTGCTACAGACAGCAGATACGGTTGCTCCAAGACGCAGAGCACTCATCCGCAAAAACAATGCAGGCTGGTTCAATGACGCTCTTACTTTACTGAAACAAGAACGCAGAAGAGCAGAAGGAGCCTGGAGAAGAAATGCAACAAAGGAGAACTACACAATCTACAAAGCACTCACTAGGAAATATCATAAAGCAATCTTCAAAGCAAAAAGAGACCATTTCGCAAACACCATCGCAAAAGCCCTAAACCGCCCCCGCGAACTCTTCAAACTAGTAGCTCAGACCATGAATCCCACCTGTTTGGAGTCTTCAGCAAACGAAACTCAGGAATTCTGCAATGAACTATCCAATTTTTTTATCGACAAAATTGATAACATTAGGAAAATAATTCAGCAGGAAAAATCAAACAACCCCACACAGCCAAAGGAAGAAAAGAACCAGATAAATATTCTGCAATCAAAGAAATTTACTCTGGTCCCAATTACAATCGACACTACTAAAAACATCATCAGAAGCCTCCGAGATAGCACTTCACCGAACGACATCATTCCGGCAAAACTGCTGAAAGAATGTACCGACATCTTGGCACCCCACATAACACACTTCATCAACCAATCGTTCAAAGAAGGTATTGTGCCGACTTCCCTTAAACAAGGAATAATCAAACCCCTCCTAAAGAAACCTAACCTTGACCCGAATGACCCAAATTTTAGAAGACCGGTAACAAGCCTGAACACCATCTCCAAGATTATCGAGAAAGTTGTAACACAACAGCTACAACTTCATTTGGATACCCACAATCTCCTGGACCCACTTCAATCGGGGTTCCGCCCAGGCCATGGGACGGAAACGGCACTTCTCAAAATATGGGACGACGTACTAGAAGCAGCAGATGACGGAGAATCATGTCTCCTGGTGCTGCTGGACCTCAGTGCAGCCTTTGACACAGTAGATCACAAAATCCTACTTACGCGTCTCACCGAAGTAGCAGGAGTCGCAGACACGGACCTACCATATTTCGCATCCTTCTTAGAAAACCGATCCCAGACAGTGAAACTGGGAGCCTTTACCTCGGCACCACGCACAAATACATGCGGAGTACCTCAAGGATCACCCCTGTCACCGGTACTCTTCAACATCTACCTTCGGCCACTCCTCAAAATCATCAGTGAACAGGACATGCGTTATCACTCCTATGCAGATGACACTCAACTATACTTTCGCATCAACAACAAAAAAGATCAATATTACGGACTGGAAAAATGCCTTACATTGATCAACAATTGGATGACAGAGAGCTCCCTCAAGCTTAATGGATCCAAAACAGAACTGCTCATTTTCCACGCTAACCGAAAGAAAAACGCCAGGACCACATGGACGCCACCCACCATCCTGGGACAAAACATAACCCCAAGCACCAAAGTTAAAAGCCTGGGAGTTATCTTTGACTCAGACATGACTATGGACGCACAAATAGGATCAGTAGTCAGTGGATCCCACCACCTTCTCCGCCTGCTACGAAGACTCATCCCGTTCATCCCGGAAAAAGACAGAGCAGTAGTAGTCGGAACCATTATCAATTCACGGCTTGACTACGCTAACTCACTTTACCTAGGACTACCCAAATACCAAGTTGCACGTCTACAAGTCGTCCAAAACACAGCGGCCAGACTGGTAACAGGGAAAAAACCCTGGGAATCAATCGCACCATCCCTGAAAAGCCTCCATTGGCTAGCCGTAAAGGATCGGATCACATTCAAGACCCTCTGCCTCACCCACAAATGCGCACAAGGAAACGCTCCTGAATACTTATGCGAGAAAATAAAACACTACACCACTACTCGTGACCTTCGATCAACTAACCAAAACCTCCTCCACATCCCCAAGACCCGCTACAAAGCCAAGGGAGAACGAAGGTTTGCTGTCCAAGGACCAAGGCTATGGAATGCGCTACCCACGAATATCCGCATGGAAGAAAACCATCGGGCCTTCCGGAAAATACTAAAGACCCATCTCTTCTAACGATCTCAACGACACTGGATGCAAAGCGCCTTGAGGCGATTTAGTTCGCAATTGCAGCGCTATACAAGTTACTCACTCACTCACTCAACTGTACCGATGACAAGAATTTTTACACACAGGTGAAAATCCTCTCGGACAGATTCGCAGCAAAAGGCTACGCTCCTGAAACCCTACAGAGAATTGTAGAAGAGGTGGCAGTAATACCCAGGGAAACTTGTCTGCAAACCAAACCCAAACCACCTCCAGATGGAAGCAACTCAAAACAGTGGGGATTCATCTCTCAATTCCACTCCCAGTACAAGGAAGTAGAGGCTATATTTAAAAAACACTGGCACATTTTATTACTGGATAAAAAATTGGGCCCAGTATTACCTCCAAAACCTGAGTTCATTTACCGGAAAGCATCCAATCACGGTGACAGAGTGGTCAAAAAAGTTCTAGACCCCCCAGGCAAACCTCCAACATTTTGGAATCAAAACGGATTCTTCGCCTGTAGGAAATGTAAGGCATGTCGAGAAGTATCTCAACCAATCAGAGGTCTGGAACATTTTATCTCCCCCTCTAACCAACAGCAGTTCGACATTGAGCAGTTTATAACATGTAATAGTAGTTACGTGGTATATGCTCTTAGGTGTCCATGTGGACTGCTCTATATTGGTCGGACAAAGAGACTATTGAGGATCAGGATAGCAGAACACATCAAGAATATAAAAATTGGCTTCAAGGACCACAATGTGTCATTGCACTTTAAATTAAAACACAACCAAGATGCCTCAGGCCTCCAATTTTGGGGTATTGAATGCCTAGAGCCAAATTGGAGGGGCTCACACAAAGTAAGGGAACTATCAAAGAAAGAAACTAAATGGATTTTTCTAACAGACGTTTTAGTGCCGAAAGGACTGAACGTCGACCTTGATATCAATTGTTTCATAAGTGACTCCTAAGATTGTTTTGGAAAATAGGGTCCAATTTTATGTTCACACGAGATTGAAAATCGAAAGATTTCAGAGACATTAGGTTTTATCCAGGTAGACCATATACATTTTATAGTACATCTAATTACGGTTCATCATGTGTACATGAGTTTTAGAAGACTTTATAGAGACACAGTTTTACTCATTTTTAATGTGGTGTGCATAGTTTATATGATCGTTTTATACATAAAAGCATTTTTGGATATATATTTTTATATATCTTTTATATGTATTTTATACACTTGGTTGTATGTATATATATGGGTGGTTTTATGTGGCGAGGTTTGACCATTTTTATAGTGGTTTTACTGAGCTAACATTTTACCTAACTTATATATCCCTTTCTTACTGCTCATTTATGGGTATGCATAATTAACTTACAAGTACTTGCAGTATCACATAGATGGTGCCGTATGTACCAAGACGGCGCCAACGGTGGATATTAAGCAAGGCATCCTGCGGACAATAGGTATTGACAGATGCTGTCAGCAAAGCAGAAGTCCGCATTGTAGGAAGACCTGTATGCCTGCTTTATGTAAGAAGCCCTGTTCAGCATTCACAATACAACCAGTAACGTTACGCGAGGGGTTAACTGGCTCTGTATTGTCCAACTAACATTGCCATGGTTGCACTACGCATCCAATCAGAGTGGCCAGCGGACGTGTGCACCAATGAGGGCAGCGCAATTGCGAACCTCGTGATGAAGCACTTCCGCCCACAACAGCACTAGACGTGGATGGTCCAGTGCGCATGCGTGATGACGCGGACGCACTGACGCCATCCAGATGTCGATGGGCGGGATGGATGCATTACTTAAATCCGGTCACAGGTAACGCTGGTCACGCCCTCAGAAGAAGTCAGGAAGTGATGAAACGTCAGGGCGTGACCAGCAAACCAAGCAGACCGGAAGTGAAGCTGTATGCGCTCCACGACTTGCAGTACCAGGAGGACGCCAGGGGCGCTCATCAAGTGGCAAGTTTAAAGCGCCAACAGCGCTCATTATATACAAACGCCTGTTTACTATTGAGCTTTGGTACATGCATTTTGTAAAGGGGATTGTGGGGATTGATTGTTAAATAAAATTTGCAAACAATATTGCCCTATGTGGATTTGTTTTCCCCTTACATATGCAAGCGGTGTCCAAGTTTAAAGTTGCAGTCACATGGAATGAGGATGGTTTATACATGCCTTTTTTGATCTATTATCTGGTGAGTGCATCCCCATAAGGGGACTGTTTTTACCCCCCACGTGGTGAATCACATCTGGGTGAAAAGAAGCACTGAAACTAGGATCAAGTAGAACCAAACCCACCATTCACTATCATCATCACCGATATATTCAATTATATAGAAGACGCAC
Source organism: Rana muscosa (assembly GCA_029206835.1). Lineage (NCBI taxonomy): Eukaryota > Metazoa > Chordata > Amphibia > Anura > Ranidae > Rana > Rana muscosa. Next base: position 13,301,590 of record CM055116.1, read on the forward strand.
AAATGAACATTGTTTGTCCGTAGCGCTGCTACAGTTTTATTCTGAACTTTTTTATGGGAGTTTTTATATGACTGTGTTTTATATGTACTTGTGATTTTTAAGCAGCTGCTGTCATCTTTTATATCCCTATTTTAGCATTATTCCTTTAGAGTTTTTATCCATAAGCGCAGAGTGATACTAAAAGGGAGGGCCATTATATTTTAGTATCTTTTAGGGATATACATATGTTACATTCCAACATTTTCCATTGCCTATACATTATATATATCTGTACATATACACAGACCCTTTCCCCTCAAATCTCATAGTTCCCTAGTCCCACCCTGCCTATATCCTCCAGTATCTGCCGGTTGGTCTCAATATCTTTCTTAGCCCTTGACTCCCACTGGTAATCTCCGCCACGCAACCTGACATGTCAGATCGTATGTCACAACAGCGGTATTTACCGCGGAATACCGGCAGTGGATCCGTCTTACTCGGTTTCTATACTACTCCCTACGACCTTGGCCCGTGGGTTGGCTTGACAAATCCGCGCATAGACCTACATAGATGTTTCTGCATCCGCGGTCGCCATCGATATTGACCAGCGGGGACAGCGTCACGTGAGCCCAACTATACTCGTACGGCTTCGCTCCCGCTGCTCCGCTTAACCCACCTTCAGGTGCCCCTCTAATTCTCGTTGGTCGTATTTTAGGTACCCCTGAACTTCCCGTTCCTCCCTCCTATTTTCCCCCTTAAGAAATCCCTCCCCTTCCCCAAAGGGAAAAAAAACCCACCCCCTCCCACACCCCAACCCCCCCCCCCTTCGCCCCTCCCTCCTCTCCTCCCCCTCACCAGTTTCCCAGCCCCATTGAAAGGACAAGGTTTCCAAACCTTAATTAACCTATCCGGTGGTATCATTACTCATTTATGTTCCCTAATAACCTCTTCCCCTCTTCTAAGTATACGAATGTATTCCATGCTGTCCAGGCTTCATCACATTGCTCTTTTCTATCTTGGGCCGAAAGCACTAAATCCTCTATGGATCCCACATTTCTAACACTATTAAGCCATTCTGCCACCGACGGTGGCCTGGGATTTTTCCAATTTCTTGCGATACCTGCTAGGGATGGATGAACATCTCCCGGGACGGTTCGTGAATGCGATCGCGCGAACGCGGGTAAATGTTCGCGAACCGCGGGTTCACGGCGGGCCCCATTCATTTCAATGGGAGGCGAACATTAAAAACCTCCAGGTCATATATGCAGCCACAAAATAATTACTAGCTGTGCACACATAGTCCCACAACATGGACAATGACATAACAGAAGTATTAAGCAAATTTGTGATCGACAACGACAAGCATTCTTTTCTTATCTGAAAAATTTTGTCAATTCAGGAGCGCATGAAGGCCATGGAAGAGACGCAAGGCCAGGCTATGAAGGGGGTGCAGGAGATGATCCTGCTATTGGAAAAGTTGCCATAAATGTTTTTTTTTTTTATAAGTTATATAAATTGTTTATACAGTTATAACGTTTATTTCATTTTTTGTAATATTGCCCGGTTTTATTGTAATAGCTCGGCCTAAATCAGCCAGAACTGACAGCAGCCGGTAAATACATGTCAAATACTTATAGGGTCCATTCAAACGTCTGTAAAATGGGTCCGCATCCATTCCACAATTTAGCGGAATTGATTTTCAATTCCAGTCTGAAAAATTAGGCATTCACAGCCTGGATAAAGAAGTAAGTGTCGGCCAGTACAGGCACCAAAAATTAGCCAACAGGCATTCATCTGACAGCAAAGAACTTTGTATTCTGTGGCTGGAGGTACATTAGGCATTCACAGGATAAATAAGTTTCGGGCACTACAGGCCCCAAAAATTAGGCATTCAACGGACATAAAAGGCCTTTTATGCCGCTGTATTTTCCCAAGAAGACAGGGACCATGAATAATTGTTATAGGTGGTGGTGGATATTTGTGGCCTGTCATGAGGAATTTTAATGAAACATGGTCTACTGGTCACATGTGTTGAATTCCTCAGAGATCCATGCCTCATTCATTTTTATAAATGTGAGGTAGTCAACACTGTCGTGAGCTAGGCGAGTGCGCTTATCGGTCACGATCCCCCCTGCTGCGCTGAACGTCCTTTCGGACAGGACACTGGACGAGGGGAAAGCGAACAGTTCCATTGCAAATTGTGCAAGCTCTGGCCAGATGTCAAGCCTACCCACCCAGTAGTCCAGGGGTTCATCACTTCTCAGACCGCCCACATCGGCCGTTAATCCGATGTAGTCGGACACCTGTCGGTCTAGGCGTTCCCTGATGCTGGATCCGGATGAGACCTGTCGATGGGTCGGCTGAAAGAATGATCTCATATCAGAAGTGACCAAGACATCTTCAAACCGCCCTCTTCTTGCAGGCGCTGTTGGATTGGTATCCACAACTGTTCCTCTGGGAGTGGAAATTCCTCTGCCAGCGCACGCAAAAGCATAATGCAGCATTTCTCGAAGCAAGGCCTGGAAGTGCTCCATTCTGACAGCCCTCTGTGATGGTGGTAACATTTCTGCCATTTTTTGTTTGTACTGGGGGTCCAAGTACGTTGCCACCCAGTAATGGTCCTTGCCCTTTATGCTTTTTATACGGGGGTCCCTCTTAAAACACTGGAGCATGAAGGCCCCCATTTGCACTAAACTGGAAGCAGTGTGGTGGCCTGGCTCCTGCTCGTCATCATCCAGGATAATGTCATCCTCGATCTCCTCCCCCCATCCACAAACAACAACAGCAGGGATCCCAGAAAGGTTTAAAGCATGCTCTTCTTGCTCCTCCTCATCCGCCCCGGCACCATCCTCCTCTGACTCCTCTTCAGACTCCTGTTGTTGACTTGTCTCAGATAGAGTAGCCCCCCCTGGGAATTCATCCAGCATTGCGACTTCCTCATCTTTCTGCTCCTGCTCCTCGACGGCTTGATCAATGACACGACACAATGCACGCTCCATAAAGAAGGCATAAGGTACGATGTCACTGATGGTGCCATGGCTGCGACTGACCAGTTTGGTGATCTCATCAAATGGCCGCAAAAGTCTGCATGCGTCGCGCATGAGCAGCCACTGACGCGGTGAAAAAAAACAAGATCCCCAGAACCTGTTCTGGCGCAGAGTTCGTACAGGTAGTCTTTAACTGCACAGTTCTGCTGGAGCAGCCTATCAAGCATATACAAGGTTGAGTTCCATCGCGTCGGGCAGTCACAAATAAGACGTCTGACCGGCAGATTGTGTCGCCGCTGAATGTCAGCAAGGCGAGCCATGGCCGTGTAAGATCTTCTGAAATGGGCCGAGATTTTCCTTGCCTGCCGCAAGACGTCCTGGACCCCAGGGTATTTGACAATGAATCGCTGCAGGACCAAGTTCAAGACGTGTGCCATGCATGGCACGTGTGTAATTTTGCCCTGTTTCAACGCGCTCAGCAGATTGGCACCGTTGTCGCACACCACTTTACCAACTGTCAAATTGAGCGGTGTTAGCCACTGATCTGCCTGTGAACGCAAAGCTGAAAGGAGTGCAGGGCCAGTGTGGCTCTTGGCTTCCAGGCACAACAGACGCAGCACAGCATGGCAACGTCTCACCTGGCATGTCGAATAGGTTCTGGGGATCTTGGGCGGTGCAGCGGAAGAGACGGTAGCAGCGGAAGAGGAGGAGTCAGCCGAGGAGGAGAGGGAGGATAGAGTAGGAGGAGGAGGAGAAGAAGAGGCAGGCCTGCATGCAATCCGTGGCGGTAAAACCAAATCTACACGGGTGCCACGGGTTACATGCTTGACGGCCGTCAGAAGTTTCACCCAGTGGGCAGTAAAAGTAATATACCTTCCCTGCCCGTGTTTGCTAGACCACGTGTCTGTGGTCAGATGTATCTTGGCACCGACACTGTGTGCCAAAGATACATTCACTTTCCGCTGAACATGGCCATATAGCTCTGGGATGCCCTTCTGGGAGAAATATTTCCTTCCTGGGACCTTCCATTGTGGTGTTCCAATGGCCAAAAATTTTCGAAAAGGCCCCTGAGTCCACCAGTTTATATGGCAGTAGTTGGCGGGCTAGGAGTTCTGACAAGCCAGCGGTCAACCATTGGGCAAGAGGGTTATCCGGCGTCATCATTCTTTTACGCTCGAACATTTGGCCCACGGAAGCCTGCCTTTTTCCAGATAAACTTGGGGACGGGATGATGGAAGGTGGAGTGGAGGACAACTGTGAAGAGAGAGGAGAAGTAGTAGAAGAGGCTGGACGGTGAGAGCCTGGAGTTTGGCTTTGTGGGTTCTGACGGTGTTGCTCCCACTGGGCTCGGTGTTGGGAGTTCATGTGCCTTCTTAAGCGGTCGTCCCTAGGTGAGTTTTGGGCTTACCGCGACTTATGCACTGACTGCAAAGGCTGCAGATGGCAACACTATTGTCAGCAGTGGACACGTTAAAAAAAGCCCACACTGCGGAGCCATGTGCCGGCGTACTGGGAGTGTCAGATGTGACCGTACATGGTTGATGGCTCGCTCTGAGGCCTCGTACACACGACCGATTTTCTCGTCGTAAACAGTCAAGAAAAGTGCCGCGAGAGTTTTTTTGTCTAGAAAAACGTTCGTGTGTATGGTTTTACGACGAGAAACTTGACGAGAATCTCGACGAGAAAATAGAGAACCTGCTCTCTATTTTCTCGTCAGGAGTCCAGATTTCCTCGTCGTGTTTCTCGTCGGCCTGTTTTGTGACGAGAAAATGGTTCGTGTGTATGCTTTTACGACTCTTCCAAAAGCGCGCATGCTCACAAGCAACTATGAGACGGGAGCGCATCTTCTGGTAAAACAAGCCTTCGTAAAGGAGATAGCACATTCGTCACGCTAAAACGAACTGAAAGCACGAAGACTGAAAAGTGCGAATCGTCTCTTCCCAAACTTTTACTTCACACACGGTAACACGAGATCAGCAAAAGCAGCCCAAGGGGTGGCGCCAAGAAAAAAGATCTTCCCCTTTATAGTGCCGTCGTACGTGCTGGACGTGAGCGCAGAGAACCACGAGGAAATTGGGAAATGACAGTGTGTACGCATAGAAAGCTTGACGAGAAAATCGACAAGCTTAACAAGAATCTCGTCGAAAAAAACGACGTGTTTTTTACGACGAGAAAATCGGTCGTGTGTACGAGGCCTGAGTCCTGATACATTATCAGTCTGGTTTGTCCCTCCTGTGCAATGTAAGTTCCGCCTGCCTCTCCTCCCTATCTGCTGGTCCATCTCTCCCTCTGAACTCCCCTCCGGGTCCACTCTTGTGGGCACCCATGTGACGTCCATAGACACATCATCATCTACGTCACCTTCCCCACCACTAACATTAGAGATCTCGGAGTAGGCAGCAACAGCGGGGACCAACATCCTTGGGCTGATCTGGGTACTGTCGTCAGACTGCTGAGTGGTGGTTGTTGCTACCTCCTCTTCCTGATCCAATGTCAAGAATGCCGGCGCATCGGAGAAGTCTTGTGATGGATCGGAAAATAATTCCCGTGACTCAAGCGGAGGGTATATGGTGGCGGTGGTGTTGGTGGTAGTGTCTTTGGGGGTGCACACAGCAGAGAGTGAAGAGGGTGCAGATAGAGAGGATGAGGAGGGTGCAGAAGAGTAAGGCTGAGTGAGCCACTCAACCAAGTCTGGTGCGTCCTTTGAAGTAATCGAACGCACCTTCTGCAACTTCCCACTTTGGCTCCGGCCTGGTGCTCCTGCCCTACCCCTACCACCCCTGTGGAAGGGCCTGCCTCTTCCTCTGCCTGTCATCTTTTTAAATGACCCTGTGACAAAAGGCTGTAGAGAAGGGCAGTATATGTGGAAGAAGGTATATAACACCCCGCTTCAAACTGTCGTTTTCGGGGGCCACTGGTCTATCACAGCAGTTATAATACTTTTTTCTAATTGCGTTTGTCACTCTTTGTAGTATCGCTACAGAACCTCTCAGCAGTCACAATGCTGCACAGTAGAAATGCACTATACTATTCTTCCTATATGTGAAAGTATTTTATGCGTGTAGTACACCCCTATTTACTGCACACCAAATAGTACACCTATACCAGTCCTTAAATGAACTTTTGTGGAGCTTTATTGGTTAGCGATTTTAGTCACTAGTCTGTGCCTGCGACACACAGCGGCAACTTCTACCTAAACCGAGAAAAGAGCTGCAGCAGAACCGCTCAGAAGCTGCACAGTAGAAATGCTGCACAGTTGAAATGCACTATATATTATATAGTATAGTATATAGTATATATTATATAGTATGTTTGAAAGTTTTTTATGCGTGTATTAGACCCCTATATACTGCACACCAAATAGTACACCTATACCAGTCCTTAAAATGAACTTTTGTGGAGCTTTATTGGTTAGCGATTTTAGTCGCTGGTCTGTGCCTGCGACACACAGCGGCAACTTCTACCTAAACCGAGAAAAGAGCTGCAGAACCGCTCAGAAGCTGCACAGTAGAAATGCACTATACTATTCTTCCTATATGTGAAAGTATTTTATGCGTGTAGTACACCCCTATTTACTGCACACAAAATAGTATACCTATACCAGTCCTTAAAATAACTTTTCTGGAGCTTTATTGGTTAGCGATTTTAGACGCTAGTCTGTGCCTGCAAAACACAGCGGCAACTTCTACCTAAACTGAGAAAAGAGCTGCAGAACCGCTCAGAAGCTGCACAGTAGAAATGCACTATACTATTCTTCCTATATGTGAAAGTATTTTATGCGTGTAGTACACCCCTTTTTACTGCACACAAAATAGTACACCTATACCAGTCCTTAAAAGAACTTTTCTGGAGCTTTATTGGTTAGCGATTTTAGTCGCTAGTCTGTGCCTGCGACACACAGCGGCAACTTCTACCTAAACCGAGAAAAGAGCTGCAGAACCGCTCAGAAGCTGCACAGTAGAAATGCACTATACTATTCTTCCTAGAGTATTTTATGCGTGTAGTACACCCCTATTTACTGCACACAAAATAGTACACCTATACCAGTCCTTAAAAGGACTTATGTGGACTGTACACCTATACCAGTCCTTAGAAGGACTTTTGTTTTAGTAGAGTCTGTCCCTGCTAGTACACACACAGCAACCTTCCTACACTGACTAAAGACAGCTGCAGAACTGCTCAGAAGCTGCACAGTAGAAATGCACTATACTATTCTTCCTAGAGTATCTTATGCGTGTAGTACACCCCTATTTACTGCACACAAAATAGTACACCTATACCAGTCCTTAAAAGGACTTTTGTGGACTGTACACCTATACCAGTCCTTAGAAGGACTTTTGTTTTAGTAGAGTCTGTCCCTGCTGGTACACACACAGCAACCTTCCTACACTGACTAAAGACAGCTGCAGAACCGCTCAGCACTGCAGTCCCAATGCTGCACAATTGAAATGAACTAAAAGTGTATTACACCCCTATATACTGCATACGAAACAATTGTACACCTATACCAGTCCTTAAAAGGACTTTTGTGGACCTAATAGCTAGGATTACAGTCTGTCCCTGCTCCACACAGCAACCTTTCCCTATGCTGACAAATAACAGAATGTAAAATGGCAGCCAGATCAGGTCTATTTATAAGGTAGGGGGTATGTCCATCTGCTGAAATGTCTCAATTGGCTGTCCTGTACCACATGATGGATGTGTCATAGGTCAAAGTTCCACAATGTAAAATAATATGGCGGCCACGAACCGGCCACGAATAGCGCCATATGTCCGCCGGTTTCGCGAACCGCAAATGCGCAAAATTCACCGCGAACTGACCGTGGGGCGAACCGCAAGGCCATCTCTAATACCTGCTGTAACGGGAAGGCCCGGGGGACTCAGAATCGCTTAGGAAGTATGAAATACCCTTGCGCCAGCTTCCCCAATGGCTCTTATGTGTCAATCACCCTGTGTCTCTATTAGGGGCACAGGGTGAATGAAAACCCCAATATGGTCTATGATAGCCATATTCCAGGCTGTATATACATTGTATATAGATTGGATGTATACTGTATGTGGGGGTTAAGTATCATTGCTGTGAGGAATTAAGTTGTTTTGCATTTCTATTGTTCATTTAAGTCTGTCCTTGTGTGTATTGTCAAGTGCCAGACCCTTTGTGAAAAGATGTGTATTGGAGATCGTATATTCTATTGTGTTGGGATCTTTTGAAGCCTAGCAGACGTCAGGGTGAGGTGTTGAGTCTTGGGATGTGTGAGTGGAGCTGGGCCCTTGTTCATGTTAAATCATGTGCCTTGAATTGTGTATAAAGTTACAATGTTTCTCATTAATAAATCCATTCCTACGACAGAAGAGACAGAGTGCGTCTCGTCTTCTTCCAGAGGGGTCGGCTCCTATAGGAAAGGGTCGTTTAGCTGTGGATATCGGTAGCGAGTGGATGTGTGTCTAGGAGAGGGAACATCTTAAACGGCGTTAATACCCCTTGAGATTGGGGTGCCGTTACATTGGTGGCAGCAGTGGGATCTGAACCCACGCCTCCAAAGAGACTGGAGGATGTCAGCCTTGCTTTGCAAGCACTGGGAGATTTTCACCTACCACAAGTGGATGGGACTTCAGTCTCCACTTGTATACCACAGGGATGCCGGGCAGTCGACCCAGATCCCCAACAGCATGACGGACTGAGCCCAGTCACCCTGTCTTCTCTCCAGCGGCAGAAAGAACTCCAGGGAGAAGGGCCAGTCCAGGCCTCTCCCCAGCGGCGGGTGTGTTCTCTGAGAGAGGCAGAGGTTGGCTGGGTAAGCGATTCTCTGTTTGGAGAAATTTATTTGGGGTACTGTGTGGATACCGGCATTAGAAGAAGGGACCTATGGACTAACTTCGGAGTCAACCCGTCTGGGGTTCCCCCCTCTGTTAGTCTCCTGCCGAAAGGGGAGAGATGTAACGGGAAGGCCCGGGGGACTCAGAATCGCTTAGGAAGTATGAAATACCCTTGCGCCAGCTTCCCCAATGGCTCTTATGTGTCAATCACCCTGTGTCTCTATTAGGGGCACAGGGTGAATGAAAACCCCAATATGGTCTATGATAGCCATATTCAAGGCTGTATATACATTGTATATAGATTGGATGTATACTGTATGTGGGGGTTAAGTATCATTGCTGTAAGGAATTAAGTTGTTTTGCATTTCTATTGTTCATTTAAGTCTGTCCTTGTGTGTATTGTCAAGTGCCAGACAGACTGGCTGCCAACCCTTTGTGAAAAGATGTGTATTGGAGATCGTATATTCTATTGTGTTGGGATCTTTTGAAGCCTAGCAGACGTCAGGATGAGGTGTTGAGTCTTGGGATGTGTGGGTGGAGCTGGGCCCTTGTTCATGTTAAATCATGTGCCTTGAATTGTGTATAAAGTTACAATGTTTCTCATTAATAAATCCATTCCTACGACAGAAGAGACAGAGTGCGTCTCGTCTTCTTCCAGAGGGGTCGGCTCCTATAGGAAAGGGTCATTTAGCTGTGGATATCGGTAGCGAGTGGATGTGTGTCTAGGAGAGGGAACATCTTAAACGGCGTTAATACCCCTTGAGATTGGGGTGCCGTTACACCTGCCTTGGCCTCATTGATCAAATGGCAGATAACTAAGTTTTTGTATGTCTTTATTGGTATTTGTGAAAGATGCAGTAGAAAGAAAGCAGGGTCTTCCAAAACAGGGTAGGTTGAAAATTTTTGACATATTTTTTGTACTTCTGACCAGTATTGTCTGATCTTCGGGCATGTCCAGAATATGTGGAATAATGTTCCCTGTTCCTTACTACATGTGTTGTGTTTGTTAAAAATATGATTTTTATTATATTACTCAGACATAGGATACATGGGACAATTTTACAATAGTGAGTTGGTCAGATTACTGTCAGTTTTTTGGTTTGAGTAGATTTCTCAAACAAATGCTGTTTTCATACAATGGGGTTTAGATACAATTGTATTATAGCTACAGTAAACAAGTATGTTTTCTGTTGTTTGGTAACTCAGCCTGACACATAAAAGCAGGCATAAGCTAGGACACAGATACACACATCATGTTGCTGTAACATCAGAAGAAGCCACTCATCATAAGAAGAACAGAACCTGGTCTCCAAGAAGAATCATTGCCAATGGAGATCACGAGTAACAGAAGATAAGTAACTTAAATGTATTTGTAGTTATAGACCATAGGCTGTTCATTTGCTAGGCATTTTTGCTTGTTATAGAGATCTGTCAGTCTTGTATTGTAGTCCTAATATTGTAATAGTTTTGTATGTACAGCATCTTTGTATAGTAAAAGCACATTTACACACTGCAGAAGTCTCAGCTTCCTTGTTATACCACAGAGTAACCTTGCTAGATAGACGCAAGAAAAACATTTGGGGGCTCGGCCGCGATCTGTGCTATAATTCAATTGAAGCAGACTTGTTTTTCTGTAGTGTGTTGTGTAGCTTGTGCTAGGTAAAATGCTGCCTAAGCTGTTTAGGAAAAACAAGGCTGCAGAGGGTTCTGGTGACCAGAAGAAAGTGTGCAGCTTACCTATCTGGGCCAGAAATAATGAGTGGGAGCCTCTTGCTAAAGAATTTGTGAAGTATGCTTCTCCCTTGAAGCAGACTTGGGGTGATAAAGTCTCAGATCATTTTGTAGATTTTAGCCTTAAGGGGTTGGATTTAAGTAAGAAAGAGAAGAGGACAGTGTCCACAGTGGGTTAGACACATGCTTCCTCCATGCTCTCTATACTGAATCACATAGAAGGGAGAAGGCAGAGGCAGAAGTTGTGGATTGTCCACTTGCCACATCACCTGCCCCAAGTTGTGGATTGTCCACTTGCCACGTCACCTGCCCCAAGTTGTGGATTGTCCACAATGCAATGGAAGCAATTTCATATTTTTTTTGATATATATATATTTTTTAATGGTTTTTCCTAATTTGCCATAATTTTGGAGTTTATCAATGTAAAAAAATAGGTCACCTTTAAAAACGTTTCTAAACTAAAATGCGGCTAAACGCCGGTACCGCGTCTGAAACGTGGAAATCTTTGGCGTCTGAAGCTATTTTTAGGCTTTGTGAAAAACGAGGTTAAACGCAACTGCAGATTTTTGTTTCCAGGCCAAAAACAGTGTTTGGGATGTAATAGAATTCAATGGACCCGCATTCATAACGCAAGTACCACGATTTTGCGGCGTTTATCTTTACTTTTTAACCTGTTTATAGCTGGTTGTTAAAGGAAATGTAAAAAAAAAAAATATTGCCGGCTCTAAAACAAAAAATCTTGAAAAAAAAACAGCGTGGGGTCCCCCCCAGGTCCATACCAGGCCCTTGGGTCTAGTATGGATTCAAAGAGGACCCCCCCCACCAAAATGAAAAAAAATGGCGTGGGGGTCCCCCCAAAATCCATACCAGGCCCTTCAGGTCTGGTATGGATTTTAAGGGGAACCCCGCGCCAAACTTAAAAAAATAAAGCGTGGGGGTCCCCCTAGGAATCCAAACCGGACCCTTTATCCGAGCACGCAACCTCGTCCCCCCTCCCTCCTGAACCGTACCAGGCCACATGCCCTCAACATGGGGAGGATGTCCCCATGTTGATGGGGACAAGGGCCTCTTCCCGACAACCCTGGCCGTTGGTTGTCGGGGTCTGTGGGTGGGGGGTTTATCAGAATCCGGGAGCCCCCTTTAATAAGGGGGGACCCCAGATACCGGCCCCCCACCCTATGTGAATGAGTATAGGGTACATCGTACCCCTACCCATTCACCTGGTGGCAAAAAAATTCAATAAAAAACACAACACAGGTTTTTAAAGTAATTTATTAGGCAGCTCCGGGGGTCTTCTTCTGACTTCGGGGTCTTTCTGCCAGGCGCCCTGCTATCTTCCAGCTCTTTTGCTAGCGGGGTCCCGGTCTTCCTCGTCGTCTTCTTCTGACTTTGGGGGTCTTTCTGCCGGGCGCCCCACTATCTTCTTCCAGCTCTTTTGCTAGCAGGGTCCTGGTCTTCATCGTCGTCTTCTTCTGACTTCGGGGGGTCTCTTGTTCTGTTCTCCGGTGCCTTCTCCACGATCTGAGGTTCTTTCTGCCTTCTGCCGGGCACCCCGCTATCTTCTTTTAGCTCTTTTGCTAGCGGGGTCCTGGTCTTCATCGTCATCTTCTTCCCTCTTCTCTCCGCCCGATGTTGCCTCGTCGCTGTCCGCCGCTACAATGATGTGTGGGCGGAGCGCACCCACTTTTATTGGCATGGGGCGTGGTCACCGGGTGATGCCACTCGCTGACCCCGCCCCCATATCACGTCACAGTCCCATCATTCCCCGGGACTGTGACGTCATATGGGGGTGGGGTCAGCGGGTGAAATCACCCGGTGACCACGCCCCATGCCAATATAAGTGGGTGCGCTCTGCGGACAGGGCATTGTAGCGCCGGACAGCGACGAGGCAACATCGGGCGGAGAGAAGAGGGAAGAAGACCGGGACCCCGCTAGCAAAAGAGCTGGAAGAAGATAGTGGGGTGCCCGGCAGAAGGCAGAAAGAACCGAGATCGTGGAGAAGGCACCGGAGAGCGGGAGAAGAACCGGAGAGCGCGGAGACGACACCGGAGAACAGAACAAGAGACCCCTCGAAGTCAGAAGAAGACGACGAGGAAGACCGGGACCCCGCTAGCAAAAGAGCTGGAAGAAGATAGCGGGGCGCCCGGCAGAAAGACCCCCGAAGTCGGAAGAAGACGACGAGGAAGACCGGGACCCCACTAGCAAAAGAGCTGGAAGAAGATAGCGGGGCGCCTGGCAGAAAGACCCCCGAAGTCGGAAGAAGACAACGAGGAAGACCGGGACCCCGCTAGCAAAAGAGCTGGAATAAGATAGCAGGGCGCCTGGCGGAAAGACCCCCGAAGTCACAAGAAGACCCCCGGAGCTGCCTAATAAATTACTTTGTTGTGTTGTGTTTTTTATTGACTTTTTTGCCACCAGGTGAATGGGTAGGGGTACGATGTACCCCATACTCATTCACATAGGGTGGGTGGGCCGGCATCTGGGAGCCCCCTTATTGAAGGGGGCTCCCGGATTCCGATAAGCTCCCGGCCCACAGACCCCGACAACCAACGGTCAGGGTTTGTTGGGAAGAGGCCCTTGTCCCCATCAACATGGGGGCAGGGTGCTTTGGGGTGCCCCAAAGCACCAAACCCCCCATGTTGAGGGCATGCGGCCTGGTAAGGTTCAGGGTGGAGGGGGGCCGCTCTCTCGTCCCCCCTCTTTTCCTGCGGCCTGCCAGGTTGCGTGCTCAGATAAGGGTTTGGATTTTGGGGGGACCCCACGCCGTTTTTTCGGCTTAGGGGGTTCCCCTTAAAATCCATACCAGACCTAAGGGCTTGGTATGCTCCTGGAGGGGAACCCATGCCGGTTTTTTAATTAAAATTTGGCGTGGAGTTCCCCTTCATGATTCATACCAAACACGGGACAGCGAGCGCGAGGCTGCCGAGAACCAGCGCGATGCCATCGCGCTGGAGACATTCTCGGCCAGGTAGTCACCTCTAGGACACGACTTGAGCGGCTGCTTCACGCTCAAGTCGTGTCCAAGTTGCCTCACAAAGTCGCGCTGTCCCTGTGTCAGCCGGCACACGAGTCGCCCCGCGAGTTGGATTGTCTTAATCCGACTTCCCGGGCGACCTCTATTCAAATCAATGGGCTCCCATAGGGAACCATTCATTTTCAATAGAGCGCCGCTGACATTTTTATTTACTATAACAGTGCGCCGCTAGTTCCTGCACCCAGTGAAGGATTTATCCGGCGCAGCAATTAAGGTATCAACCAGCACAGCATGCTGTTATTAGTAAATCACCCCCACTGTGTCAGAGACCGTCTGATTCGGTTGATATGAGTAGTGCTCCACTTGAAAACGGGGTCGGTCCTACAGCTCCAGAATAACTGCGATCTCCAGAGCTGCGTGAGTGACCTTGGTTTGAGGCAGGTAAATATTTCTTGGCGAATCGTCTCCTCAGGAGAATCCCAGATGATATTACCTTAACTGTTTGAGAGCCCTTATCAGGGTGAAACTGAAGAAGGTGATGCTTCCAACTGCTAATAAATGAGCAATATTCTGTCATTGTTTCCAACTACAATAATAAACCGGAAAGAAAAAGAAAGATAAGAAGGAAGGAAAGAGGGAGAGAAAAGGGGGGATGAAGTGTCAGTTTGTGGCCTAGAGAGTGTGTTCATGTTGCCGTAACTCCCGGGATCAGGGAGATTCCCATATGTTTAGCCCAGAGTTCCCATGTCGCCTCAAATGATTTGGTGGTCTTCGGTATAGTACTGACCAACTTCTCTTGGGCCATTATCCACAAGATCTTTCTCTTGGCGGCCGCCAAGGAAACCTTTGGTTGCTTCCATGCTTTAGCTAACACGATTTTTGCACCCGGAAGCATAAAAGCTATCAATATTTGAGTATATTTAGTAGTTTTTGGTATGCTGGCATTCAGCAGGGCTATTTGGGGAGATTTCACTACCGGGGATCCCAATACTTTCCGGATAAGGCTAAATATCTTGTTCCAGAAACTTCTAATTTTCGGGCAATCCCACCAAATGTGCAACATGGAACACTGGGCTTGACATTCTCTGAAACATAGAGGTGAGGTGGAGGGGTACATCACTGCTAGTCTGGTGGGAACCAGGTACCATTTCATCATAACCTTCAGATTCGCTTCTATTAATGATACATTTAAAATACCTTTAAACGCTCTCGTTCCTGCTTTATGCCAATCCTCCAGGTGCCAGGAGTCCTGCAAGTCTTTTTCCCATGCTTCCATATAAGGGAATTTGGAGGTGGGTTCGGACAATGAAGAATAGATTATGGTTTTACCCCCTTTTTGTTCCGTTCTCTGGCCGCACCAGCATTCATATTGTGTGAACTCTGGGGACTTGGGTTTATTTTTCCATAAGGATGTTAGGAAGTGGGAGATTTGGAGGTGTCTGAACCTCTCGGAGTCTGGGAGTTCCAATTTATCTGTGCAGTATTTAAGAGAAAGAGGGCCAGAGGAGGTGAAAAAGTGTCCGATCCTGTACATCCCTTTGTCTAACCACCATTGGAATGATTTTATGTCCATGCCTGGACCGAATTGCGGATTGTGGAATATGTGAGCTTATAACTGTATATCTGATGTCAGTGAGGTGAGATGTTTCAAGTCGTCCCAAAGTTTCATTGAGTGAGATAGCGTGGGGGATAAGATCGAGGGTCTGGATTTACGGGGGCACCAAAGTAGATAGTCTAGCATATGTGTAGGAACCGCTTGCCTTTCTATACTTATCCAGTCAGGTTTCTCGTATCTAGAGTAGATTATTGAGAGTTGGACCAGTCTAGCTGCTTGATAGTATTTAAACAGGTTGGGTAGGCCAAGTCCCCCTCGTGTTTTAGGACCATAAAGAACGCTTTGGGAGAGCCTGTAGCCCTTTTTCCCCCATACAAATTTAATTATTTTCCCCTGGAAAGATTTGAGATGATCTCTACTGATTGCTATCGGGAGGGACCTAAACAGATAAAGGAGCCTGGGGAGTAGTGTCATCTTTATCGAGTGAATTTTACCTAGCCATGAAATGTTATAGTGTGACCATACTTGAAGGTCATTCTCAAGTTTACGATACATGGGGGGAAAGTTCGCCTTGTATAAATGTTCGATCTTGGGGGTTAAATTAATACCTAAATAATGAATTGAGGAGTTACTCCATTTGAATTTGAATGAAGGTTTCAATTGCTCAACCAATGTGGGTTGCAGGGAAATATTTAACGTTCGGGATTTGGACATGTTGACCCTTAGCCCTGATATATTCCCAAAGGACTTGAGGAGCTTGTTTATGTTGGGGAGAGATGTGATTGGGGAGGTGATGAAAAGGAGGATATCATCAGCGAACAAAGCGCTCTTGTAGACAGTTTGTCCGCAGCTGACACCTTTAATGTTGTCGTCTGTTCTAATTGCGATGGCTAGTGTTTCAATCGCTATGGCAAAGATCAGAGAGGATAGAGAACAACCTTGCCTTGTCCCTCTGGCGATTTTAATGGGTTCAGAGTAGTAACCCTGTAATTTCATCCTAGCTTCCGGAATGGAGTAAAGTGCTTTTAAAAGCCCCAGAAAAGCTTTGCCAAACCCCTAGCATCGTAATACTGTAAAAAGGAAGGGCTATGAAAGGGAATCAAAGGCCTTCTGAAGGTCCAATGAAAGCAGAAGGCCTTCCTGAGGAGGGCCCTCATCCCACCCCGATTGGAGGATTGAGACAATATCAACCGCTCTCCTTACTTGGTCTGGGCCTTGTCTCCCGGGGATAAATCCCACTTGGTCCTTGTGGATATATCGGTTAATAAAGCAGCCTACTCTATTAGCTAGAATTTTGGTAAGGATCTTCAAATCATTGTTGATCAGGGAAATGGGACTATAATTTTCTACTCGTTCAGGGTCTTTATTCGGTTTGGGTATTACAGAGATAAAGGCCGCATTGAGGTGAGTATCAACCGGTTCCCCATTACGTTTTGAATTAAAAAATTTGGTGAATCCCCTTTTAAATCTTTAATCACCCCCATGGTTTCCTCTGTTGATATTGGGGCTTCCATGAGATCTACATGGTCTTTAAAAGAAAAAGCTGACGCTGCCGACAACATGTCGGCATACGCAGCTGTGTGGGTGAAGGGCACTCAAGGCGATTACTCTCCTGTTTGGGACCTAGTTCTTAATAAGGTATTATTACTATGTATATTAGATTATCCTCATCTTCTATATTTTGGACCCTTATTCTTTGATAATGTAGCATTACCATTGTTACTTACTTTATTCTTCTATAAAGGGCTTGTACATCTCTTTTCTGCCATTCCCCGTTCTCCTTTTTCTTTGTCTTTTATCCCCTGTGATTCCCTTTCCTCAGCTGTCTGATTCCCTGCAATGGCCTGAGCAATAAGATAGTTTTTTGGTTATATATACCATAGTCCCCTGGTTAGTTGCTCTGTTATGTGTAGCAGGCCCAATACGCTATTACTCTCCTCATGAGCATATTGCCTTGATTGGGTTAGATTAATTAGAGCAATTGCTTAAATCTATTGCCACTATAGGTCTTTACAACAGAGCAACCCAGTATGAGACCATATTAATAATATATTTTTCTTTTTGGTCTACTTTTTATATACATATTCTCTTTTTTTTTTTTTTTGGTCCTTCTCTCTGGTCCTTTTTTTTTTTTTCTTTTTTTTTCTTACCCTCCATATTCTGTTCCCCTCTTTCGCATTTTCTCTTACTTGTTTTCTAATTCCAGTACATGCCTCAAACTTTTAATATCGTAATATACTTACTACTATCTTTCCTTATTCATATCACCAGTGCCCCGTATATCTGGGAGGGCAGTCAGTAGCCCCATCTTTTCTCTCTATATACTTTCTGGAAATAACAGAGGATATCTATAATACGGCCACAGTTACAGGTATATATGGACATTTTTATTATACCATTGTTTGTTTCTTTTTCCATCTGCTGCTTTTTAATGAGATGGACAATAATACTATTCCTTTTTGGACTAATGTGTAATTTGTATACATTATACCTCGTGGACAGTTTTATATGCATGTACTATATGTATGTGTACTAATGCCTTTCAGGCAGTGTATATATATATATGTATGCATTAGACATGTGCATTCGTTTTCGTCCGAATGCATATTTCAGCTATTTTCGTTATCGTTTTAACAAACGAAAACGAAAGCACAGAATCCGAAAACCGAAAGATCCGACATAAACAAATGCTTTCTTTTCATTTTCGTTGCTACAACAGTTCGATATAGATAGGAGATTCGACGTGATGCTGACAATAACAATCTGTGTCTATCGAACCTGTGGTCGAATGTGCCTAACCTTAACTCTATTAGTCCAAGATTATTCTACATAGGAGAGAAAAGATTCGACATTATAGAGAGAAAAGATTCGACATAGGAGAGAAAGATTCGACATAGGAGAGAAAAGATTCGACATAGGAGAAAAAAGATTCGACATAGGAGAGAAAAGATTCGACATTATAGAGAGAAAAGATTTGACATAGGAGAGAAAAGATTCGACATAGGAGAGAAAAGATTTGTTATAGAGAGAAAAGATTTGACATAGAGAGAAAAGATCACTGCTGGAATTGGGTGGGGGAAGTAAAATAAAAATAAAGTTGATGATGAATGTTATTGGCTGATTGTAACCAAAGAGGAGGAGCAGTAAAATAGCTAGAATGACGAAGATTCGACAAAGCATCGAAAGTTAGAAGATTCGACGGTGCAGCAAAACTGTACGACGCTGCAATCGTACATTTCCGGTCAAATGCATCCGCCCATAGGCTATAGAAGAATTCTAATGTTGGTTGACTAGTAATAGTAATGAATAAATATAATTATTACTAGTCATACAACATTAGAATTCTTCTATAGCTTGTGGGCGGAACATTCGACCGGAAATGTATGATTGCAGCGTCGTACAGTTTCACTGCTCCGTCGAATCTTCTTTAAACATTCGACAGACACCATAAGCCTTCAATGACAGATTCGACCTTAATTAATTCAGATTTTCGGACGAATGCAATTTCTAACGAAAAACGAAATAAATAAAAACGAATTTCGGGAGTAACTAAATAAATTTATTTTTCGGACGAAAACTAAATTCCGAAACGAAATATTTCAGTGTGCACATGTCTAGTATGCATTATTTATTATGCCTGCCCCCTTTTTTGCTGTGGCTATTTATCTTACTATCTTACTATTTTCTATTTCATAGACTTCCTACTGTATTAGTACAGTTAGGATTACACGGTCCAGCGGCCCCACGCTTTGGCCTGTTGGGTCTGGCACCCATAGGTCATTAGCCCCGTGAGCACATCATTAGCCCCCTATTTGTCGACACCCGACCAGCGGTGTACGTAAATTTTCAATACGCAGATAGACCAGGTGAGCACTGTATTACTATCGTATTTTTGGCATTATAAAATGTTGCAATTTACTGTATGTAATGTACTTTGTTTTATACTAATGACATATTCTTTGGTGTCTTACATTATTAGATGCAAATGTAGATGGATGCAGCGCCCTGACGATGCATCTTTGCGAAACATGTTGGCTCCCTGCACTTTTATCCATCCATCACCACGCATCTAAACTGTATCATAGTCTTACTGCATTCATGACTACGTCATATTTTAATCAATGCCTTTATTAAAATTTATTATTTTTCTTAAATACAGTTTCTGAGTGTTCACCTATTAACAGACTTACGATCTCCACAACAGTCCTTTTTTGCTCAGTGAGAGCTTAGTCTCTCTCTTTATTCTTTTAACGTTTTTGGGACTGGAGAATCTAGTCTGTTTCTGGAAACTGTCCAAACTTATTCACCCTATATAATCTACATTGTCTTTATGGAGGGAAGGTTATCTAGAAACTAACTTATGGTGGATTCCCTAGCCGTATTGTTTTCCTGATAAAATTTATTGTAGAACTCCTGAAATGAATGTAGTATGCGTTTGGGGTTGAGGGTTGTGGAGCCATCCTGAAGTCTTATTTTTGGGAGAGTGAATATACAAAATTTTGGGGAGAGTTTATTGGCTAACATTGTGCTCATCTTGTCTGACTGCAAATAAAATTTTGCGCCAGACCAGCAAATGGATTTCTCGGCTTTGACTGTGAGTGCTAGGTTTAAGGCTAGTCTTGCAGTGTCAAGTTGTGCGGTATGGACTTTTGACGGGTCTTTTTTATGCTGTTTGCAGAGAGCTGTGAATTCCCTTTCAAGTTTCTCTACGTCCGAGGCTCTTTCTTTTTTTAATTTTGTAGCTATTTGGATGAGCTTTCCCCGGATTGTGGCCTTGTGAGCAGCACATAGGGTCTCAGCCGAGATTCCATCCGTGTCATTAAGAAGAAAATATTCCTTTATCGCTTTTTCGAGTTTTATAACCGTGATGAGGTCATCAAGTAAGGATTCATTGAGTCTCCAATGGGATAGGGAGGGTCTATTGAAATGACCTTGTAAGATCAGGATCATCATAGAATGATCTGATAGGGCTGTGTCTTTTATGAAGGCTTTGTGTACTGCGGGAATGTGTATAGTAGAAGTAAATATGTGGTCAATTCTGGAGTAGGTTAGATGGGGGTTCAAGTAGAGCGTGTAGTCCCCTTTTGTAGGATTGAGTTCCCGCCAGATGTCGGCCAGACCTTGTTGGTAGATCAATTCTGCTATCTTAGAACTAATTCTGGTGGGGCGGGATAGTTGTTTAGCTGGGATTTTCGACTTGTCTAGACTTTGGTCGAAAGCGATATTGGAATCGCCACCAAATAACACCGTTCCTTCCAATAATGTCTCTAAGCCCAGGTTCACACTGGGCTGCGGGAGTAAAGCCGTGCGAGTTCAGCTGAACTCACACGATTTCATTCTCGCTGGCAGTCCCGATTTCAGCCGCGATTACAAAGACATCTGTGCAGGTTTCTGCTTAGATGTCAATGTAAATCATGGCCCGAAACTACTTTTTGAAATCGGTGCAGCGCCGCAGATGCGGCGTCGCACAGATTAGGGCGGTGCCATTGCCGGCAATTTGCGGCAAATACCGCCGTTTTGACATGCAATTTGACATGCCAAATCGCATGTTAAAACGCACCAGTGTGAACCAAGGCTTAGGTATGAAACATCATTCGAAAGAATGTTGCTTGGCCTTTATTGGGGGCATAGTAAGAAATGAATTAGAATAGTGGGTCGTCTAACAACCTCTTTACTAAGATAAACCACCCATCAGGGTCTTTGTGTACTAGCGTGGCCTTAAACTTACAAATTTTGGCGAATAGAATCACTACACCTTTTGTCTTGCCTTCAGCGTTTGCTAAGAAGAATTGTGGATAGTGAGCATGTAGAAAGGAAGAGGAGTACCTCATAGGGAAATGTGTTTCCTGCAAAAGAACTACTGCCATTTTTTGGGTGTGATATGATTGAAGAATTTTCCTCCTCTTGGTAGCTGAGTTTAGTCCCTGAACATTATGTGAGACCATTTTCAGGGATGGATGTGGTGAGTTGTTATGTGTCATGGTGAGTAGAAGGGGGGAGCGCAACAATATAGCTATAACTTACCCCTAATGGCCGGGGACGTAGCACTTCCGAGAGGATCAAGAAGGTGGACCTGGGAACTGGAGTGGCGATGTGGAGATGCGGCATCTGTGTACTGTCAAATGGAGAAAAGGAGTTAGAGGGAGAAAGAGAGAAGATTAGAAGTAGGAGGGGGTGTGGCTTGGCGCGCAAGAGGAATGGTCGCACACTGAAGGAGCTCCGGAGCACACACGGCCTTCTACTGCTTCCTACCCGACCAACTAGCACCAGATGCTGGGCAAACGACTTTACAGCACCCCGCACTCGAGAACGAGAAGAGGCTCTGCGGCTCCCTCCACCAGAAACATTGCGGATATCTTTAAGACAACTCCGTGACACGCAGCAACAGTCAGCACTCCAAGATGGCGCCGACTCACCACTAGTGATGAGCCGAACACCCCCGGGTTCGGTTCGCACCAGAACCCGCGAACGGACCGAAAGTTCGAACGAACATTAGAACCCTATTAAATACAATGGATGCGAACGTTCGAATTCTAAAGTGCTAATTATAACAACTATTATGCATGTTATTGTCCTAAAAAGGGTTTGGGAACCCGGGTTCTGCACCAGGGGACATGTATCAATGCAAAAAGAAGTTTTAAAAACGGTCGTTTTTCGGGAGCAGTCATTTTAATGATGCATAAAGTGAAAAAAAAAAAGTCAAATATTCCTTTAAATATCGTACCTGGGGGGTGTCTAAAGTATGCCTGTGAAGTGCCACGTGTTTCCCGTGTTTAGAACTGTCCCTGCACAAAATGACACTTCTAAAGGAAAAAAAAGCCATTTAAAACTGCTTGCGGCTTTAATGTAATGTCTGGTCCCGGTAATATGGATGAAATTCTTTAAGAAAAATGGCATAGCTACCCCATGCCCCCCCCTACCCCAGCCCATTACCAGCCCCTTTGGGTCTTGTATGGATATTAAGGGGAACCCCGCACATAAAATAAAAAAGGCCCTATATACTCTGAACAGCCCTATACAGGCGGTGCATACAAGACAGGGACTGTAGGTTTGTTCTTATGTAGAATCTGTTTGTAATTTTGAACAGGTACATTGTTGAAGTGTAGCTCCAGACCAAAAATCTATTTTTAAACTTTAGGGAAAACATAGGTAAGGGTTATCACCCCTGTAACATTTGTTTTGCTGTCTGTGCCCCTGTTCAGAACATTTCACCTCACTTTCCGTCCCAATGACAACTGTTTTTGAAATGTGGTGTTTTTCTTGAAACAAGGATTGCTGATAAAGCATCAGTACAGAGGAGACACCTTTCTCCCATATTTATTCTTACAGGAGAGAATTTTCCTTCCTAGTGGTAGATTTCCTCTCACTTCCTGTTGTCTTCTTGCGTTTGCAAGTAGGAGTCGTTTGTAAGTTGGATGTTTGAAAGTAGGGACCTGCCGTGTATACTCTGCAGAAATAGGCCCCTTAGTTGTTGGTGTTGGCACAACACTGTAAGCACTCACAGTTACTCTTGGTTGGTGCTGGAACGCCCTGCTGTCAACTATTATATCAGGAATTTTAATTACATATAATTGTTGAACAGTGGTAGTAAAAATTGGGCCTTTGATGGTGGTGCTGGTGCCACAACACTGTAAGCCCTGACAGTTACTCTTGGTGGGTGCAGCAATGGGCCCTGCTGTGAATTATTAGATCAAGAATTGTAATTACATGCCCCTGTTGAACAGGGGCTGAAAAATTGGGCCTTAGGCACTGGTGGCACAACACTGCAACCCCTCACAGATACTGTACTTGGAGCACAGCAATGAGCCCTGTTGCAAAGTATTGCTTCAAAAATTGTAATGACACGCCCCTGTTAAACAGGGGCTGAAAAATTGGGCCTTAGGCACTGGTGGCACAACACTGCAACTCCTCACAGATACTGTACTTGGAGCACAGCAATGAGCCCTGTTGCAAAGTATTGCTTCAAAAATTGTAATTACACGCCCCTGTTAAACAGGGGCTGAAAAATTGGGCGTTAGGCACTGGTGGCGGCACCCATAAACAAAAATGATCTTCCAAGCTATCATCATCAATCGTATCATTGAGGACTCGGAGGAGGAGGATAGCCAGTCAACATAACAGCACAGGCACTCAGCATCAGCATCAGTCTTGAAGGGATGTGACATGTTAAAATCAATTAGTCTGTTATATCAGCATCAGGTGTGTGGTAGCTGGTGGTGATCCAAGACTGGTTCATCTTGATGAAAGTCAGTCGATCAACCGAGTCGGTGGACAGGCGCACCCTGTGATCCGTGACAAATCCTCCAGCAGCACTGAATGTGCGTTCCGAAAGAACGCTGGATGCAGGACAGGCCAGTAGCTCAATTGCATACTGTGCAAGCTCTGGCCAGTGATCCATCCTCAAGACCCAGTAAGCCAGAGGATTTTCGGTGGGAAAGGTGTCCAAGTCTGACCTTGCCCCTAGATATTCCTGCACCATGTTTATCAGACGCTGGCGATGGTTGCTGGAACCGATCATACTTTGGGGCTGCGGACTAAAGAATTGTCTGAATGCATCGGTCAGACGGCCACCTTCCCCACCGCTCCTTCTTTGACTGGCCGAAGCCTCAGCAACTCGTTGTCCAGGACCAGGAGTTTGCAACCTCCCAGTCTCTGGGAACGCGTTGCACAGACCTTTCTGCAAGGCCTCCCGGAGTTGTCTCATCCTCTGCTCCCTCTGCGACGGTAACATAAGGTCCGCAACCTTACCCTTGTACCGTGGATCAAGGAGAGTGGCCAGCCACTAATGGTCCCTCTCCTTGATCCGAAGAATACGAGGATCCTTCCGCAGACTTTGCAGGATCAGGGAGGCCATGCAGCGTAGGTTTGCTGAGGCATTCGCTCCGGAGTCCTCTGGGTCACTAAGGACGACATGATCCGCAGCCACCTCCTCCCAGCCACGTACAAGTCCACTGGTTTCTTGGGACTGTAAATCATCCCTAAAAGACTGCTGCTGATGATGCTGAGTGCCAGCCTCCACCTCCATGCTGACACAATCCTCCTCCTCCTCCTCCTCCTCCTCTTCCTGTGCGATGGGTGGGACAGAAGGAACACTGTCTGGGTAAAGGGGGCCTTGAGAGGCAAGGAAGTCCTCCTCTTCCTGCCTCTGTTCTGCCTCAAGTGCCCTGTCCATTATTCCACGCAGCGTGTGCTCCAACAGGTGGACAAGAGGTACAGTGTCACTGATGCATGCACTGTCACTGCTCACCATCCTCGTGGCCTCCTCAAATGGTGCCAGGACAGTGCATGCATCCCTGATCATGCCCCACTGGCGTGGAGAAAAAAAACCAAGCTCCCCTGACCCTGTCCTGGTGCCGTAGTCGCACAGGTACTCATTGATGGCCCTCTGCTGCGTGTGCAGCCGCTGCAGCATGGCCAACGTTGAGTTCCACCTGGTGGGCATGTCACATATAAGGCGGTTCTTGGGCAGGTTCAACTCCTTTTGCAGCTCAGCCAGGCGAGCACTGGCATTATAAGATCTGCGGAAATGTACACAGACTTTCCTGGCCTGCCTCAGGACATCCTGTAAGCCCGGGTACCTGCCCAAGAAGCGCTGCACCACCAGGTTAAGGACGTGAGCCACACAGGGCACATGGGTCAGTTGTCCCTGTCGGAGGGCGGAGAGGAGGTTGGTGCCATTGTCGCAAACCACCATTCCTGGCTTAAGCTGGCGTGGCGTCAACCACCTCTCGGCCTGGCCCTGCAGAGCAGACAGGACCTCTGCCCCAGTGTGGCTTCTGTCCCCCAAACACACCAGCGCAAGCACGGCATGGCATCTTTTTGCCTGCGTACTTGCGTAGCCCCGTGAACGGCTACGGAGCACCGCTGGTTCATAGGACAAACCACAGGAAGAGGCCATGGAGGAAGAAGAAGAGGAGGGGGTGGAGGAGAGAGGTGTGTCACAACCAGTAGTAGCATTTTGGAGGCGTGGCGGTGGGACAACCTCCAACACTACTGCACCTTGTCCTGAATCCTTCCCAGCTGCCAAAAGAGTGACCCAATGGGCCGTGAAAGAAAGGTAACGTCCCTGTCCATGCCTGCTGGACCATGAGTCAGCGGTAATATGCACCTTACCGCTGACCGCCCTGTCCAGCGAGGCCAAGACATTGCCTTCCACATGCCGGTAGAGAGCCGGAATAGCCTTCCGTGAGAAAAAGTGGCGTTTGGGAACCTGCCACTGAGGAACCGCACATTGCACAAACTCACGGAAGGGGGCCGAGTCTACCAACTGAAAAGGCAGCAGTTGAAGCGCTAGCAATTTAGCCAAGCTAGCATTCAACCGCTGGGCATGTGGATGGCTGGGAGTGAACTTCTTTCGACGGTCCAGCAGCTGGGGCAGGGAAATTTGCCTGCTAGAATCGGACGTCGGTGTACTGCTAGCAGAGTGGGCGCAAGTACTTGGCTGTGACACACCTAATTCTACACCTTCATTCCTCTCAGTGCATGTTTCAGAGAGGACTGAAGTTATAGTGGGGTTGGAGATCCCAGCTGATGCGGTGCAAGGAGAGGTCCGCTTTGTTCTTTGGTGTGGGTCTTTGAGGTAGGCTTGCCAACGAGCTGCATGGCAGGTCAACATATGTCTGGTCAGGCATGTGGTACCCAAGCGGCTGATGTTTTGGCCACGCGATATACGCTTGAGACATATGTTGCAAACAGCAGCTGTGCGATCTGATGCACTAGCCTCAAAAAAGGCCCACACCAAAGAACTTTTTGAATGACGGGCAGAGGCAGCGCCCTGCACAGGCGGAGATCTGCGGTGTGATTCCGTCGGTGTACTGCCCTTACGCTGGCCACCAAAGGGCATCCTGCCTCGTTGGAGATGTGCCTCCTCCTCATCCTCCTCCTCCTCCTCTCTCCTATTAGGCACCCACGTGGAGTCAGTGACCTCATCATCCCCTCCCTCCTCATCACTGGAGCCAATCTGGCAGTATGCTGCAGCTGCTGGAACATGACTGCCAGATTGGTGTCCTTCTTGAGCATCCCCTCTGTCTGCTCTCACGCTACTGCCTTCCTCTAGCTGGGTTTCATCATCAGACCCTTCGAAACGCTGGGCATCCTCCTGGAGCATGTACCCAACACTGTGCTGAAACAGTTCGGGGGACTCCTCAGGAGGAGGACATGGTGGGTCTAGGGAAGGAGTGACTGATGATTTGTCTGACATTGATACCAGGGAAGACGACGCTTTGGCAGCTGCTTTTCCAGTACCCTGAGCCTGGGTGAGAGAGGATGAGGAGGAGGAGGAGGGCTTGGTCATCCACTCTACCAAGTCTTCGGCATGATGTGGCTCAACATGTCCAGCTGCCGAAAAGAAGGACAAGCGTGTCCCATGGCCATGTGCTGATGACAATGCACCGCGTCCACGACCAGCACTGTTGCCCCCAGACACAGAGCCTGCTTGCCCTCTTTTATTGCCTCCTGACTGTCTGCCTCTCCTTGTTTGCCTTCCAGACATTCTAATAGATGGCCTGCAGGGAGATGGGAAAAAAGCAATAAGGGCTACCTTCAGGTGTCCTTCTCTGTCCCTTGAAACAAGGACTTTCACAGTGAAAGAAACTGACACTCTCCCTACCTACAGTTTTCTGTCCCTAGAAAAAATATTTTTTTTAAGCACAATATAGCACAAGGACAATTCACTCACTGTCCTTACAGGTCCCTGGAAACAAGGACTTGCAGAGTGAAATAAACTGACACTCTCCCTACCTACAGTTTTCTGTCCCTAGAATAAATGTTTTTTTTAAGCACAATATAGCACAAGGACAATTCACTCACTGTCCTTACAGGTCCCTGGAAACAAGGACTTGCAGAGTGAAAGAAAAAAAACACTCTCCCTACCTACAGTTTTCTGTCCCTAGAAAAAATGTTTTTTTTAATCACAATATAGCACAAGGACAATTCACTCACTGTCCTTCCAGGTCCCTGGAAACAAGGACTTGCAGAGTGAAAGAAAAAAAACACTCTCCCTACCTACAGTTTTCTGTCCCTAGAAAAAATGTTTTTTTTAATCACAATATAGCACAAGGACAATTCACTCACTGTCCTTACAGGTCCCTGGAAACAAGGACTTGCAGAGTGAAATAAACTGACACTCTCCCTACCTACAGTTTTCTGTCCCTAGAATAAATGTTTTTTTTAAGCACAATATAGCACAAGGACAATTCACTCACTGTCTTTACAGGTCCCTGGAAACAAGGACTTGCAGAGTGAAAGAAAAAAAACACTCTCCCTACCTACAGTTTTCTGTCCCTAGAAAAAATGTTTTTTTTAATCACAATATAGCACAAGGACAATTCACTCACTGTCCTTACAGGTCCCTGGAAACAAGGACTTGCAGAGTGAAAGAAAAAAAACACTCTCCCTACCTACAGTTTTCTGTCCCTAGAAAAAATGTTTTTTTTAATCACAATATAGCACAAGGACAATTCACTCACTGTCCTTACAGGTCCCTGGAAACAAGGACTTGCAGAGTGAAATAAACTGACACTCTCCCTACCTACAGTTTTCTGTCCCTAGAATAAATGTTTTTTTTAAGCACAATATAGCACAAGGACAATTCACTCACTGTCCTTACAGGTCCCTGGAAACAAGGACTTGCAGAGTGAAATAAACTGACACTCTCCCTACCTACAGTTTTCTGTCCCTAGAATAAATGTTTTTTTTAAGCACAATATAGCACAAGGACAATTCACTCACTGTCCTTCCAGGTCCCTGGAAACAAGGACTTGCAGAGTGAAAGAAAAAAAACACTCTCCCTACCTACAGTTTTCTGTCCCTAGAATAAATGTTTTTTTTAAGCACAATATAGCACAAGGACAATTCACTCACTGTCCTTACAGGTCCCTGGAAACAAGGACTTGCAGAGTGAAATAAACTGACACTCTCCCTACCTACAGTTTTCTGTCCCTAGAATAAATGTTTTTTTTAAGCACAATATAGCACAAGGACAATTCACTCACTGTCCTTACAGGTCCCTGGAAACAAGGACTTGCAGAGTGAAAGAAAAAAAACACTCTCCCTACCTACAGTTTTCTGTCCCTAGAAAAAATGTTTTTTTTAATCACAATATAGCACAAGGACAATTCACTCACTGTCCTTCCAGGTCCCTGGAAACAAGGACTTGCAGAGTGAAAGAAAAAAAACACTCTCCCTACCTACAGTTTTCTGTCCCTAGAAAAAATGTTTTTTTTAATCACAATATAGCACAAGGACAATTCACTCACTGTCCTTACAGGTCCCTGGAAACAAGGACTTGCAGAGTGAAATAAACTGACACTCTCCCTACCTACAGTTTTCTGTCCCTAGAATAAATGTTTTTTTTAAGCACAATATAGCACAAGGACAATTCACTCACTGTCCTTCCAGGTCCCTGGAAACAAGGACTTGCAGAGTGAAAGAAAAAAAACACTCTCCCTACCTACAGTTTTCTGTCCCTAGAAAAAATGTTTTTTTTAATCACAATATAGCACAAGGACAATTCACTCACTGTCCTTACAGGTCCCTGGAAACAAGGACTTGCAGAGTGAAATAAACTGACACTCTCCCTTCCTACAGTTTTCTGTCCCTAGAATAAATGTTTTTTTTAAGCACAATATAGCACAAGGACAATTCACTCACTGTCCTTACAGGTCCCTGGAAACAAGGACTTGCAGAGTGAAAGAAAAAAAACACTCTCCCTACCTACAGTTTTCTGTCCCTAGAAAAAATGTTTTTTTTAATCACAATATAGCACAAGGACAATTCACTCACTGTCCTTACAGGTCCCTGGAAACAAGGACTTGCAGAGTGAAATAAACTGACACTCTCCCTTCCTACAGTTTTCTGTCCCTAGAATAAATGTTTTTTTTTAAGCACAATATAGCACAAGGACAATTCACTCACTGTCCTTACAGGTCCCTGGAAACAAGGACTTGCAGAGTGAAAGAAAAAAAACACTCTCCCTACCTACAGTTTTCTGTCCCTAGAAAAAATGTTTTTTTTAATCACAATATAGCACAACGACAATTCACTCACTGTCCTTACAGGTCCCTGGAAACAAGGACTTGCAGAGTGAAATAAACTGACACTCTCCCTACCTACAGTTTTCTGTCCCTAGAAAAAAGGTTTTTTTTAAGCACAATATAGCACAAGGACAATTCACTCACTGTCCTTCCAGGTCCCTGGAAACAAGGACTTGCAGAGTGAAAGAAAAAAAACACTCTCCCTACCTACAGTTTTCTGTCCCTAGAAAAAATGTTTTTTTTAATCACAATATAGCACAAGGACAATTCACTCACTGTCCTTACAGGTCCCTGGAAACAAGGACTTGCAGAGTGAAATAAACTGACACTCTCCCTACCTACAGTTTTCTGTCCCTAGAATAAATGTTTTTTTTAAGCACAATATAGCACAAGGACAATTCACTCACTGTCCTTACAGGTCCCTGGAAACAAGGACTTGCAGAGTGAAAGAAAAAAAACACTCTCCCTACCTACAGTTTTCTGTCCCTAGAAAAAATGTTTTTTTTAATCACAATATAGCACAAGGACAATTCACTCACTGTCCTTACAGGTCCCTGGAAACAAGGACTTGCAGAGTGAAAGAAAAAAAACACTCTCCCTACCTACAGTTTTCTGTCCCTAGAAAAAAATGTTTTTTTTAAGCACAATATAGCACAAGGACAATTCACTCACTGTCCTTCCAGGTCCCTGGAAACAAGGACTTGCAGAGTGAAAGAAAAAAAACACTCTCCCTACCTACAGTTTTCTGTCCCTAGAAAAAATGTTTTTTTTAAGCACAATATAGCACAAGGACAATTCACTCACTGTCCTTCCAGGTCCCTGGAAACAAGGACTTGCAGAGTGAAAGAAAAAAAACACTCTCCCTACCTACAGTTTTCTGTCCCTAGAAAAAATGTTTTTTTTAATCACAATATAGCACAAGGACAATTCACTCACTGTCCTTACAGGTCCCTGGAAACAAGGACTTGCACAGTGAAAGAAACTGACACTCTCCCTACCTACAGTTTTCTGTCCCTAGAATAAATGTTTTTTTTAAGCACAATATAGCACAAGGACAATTCACTCACTGTCCTTCCAGGTCCCTGGAAACAAGGACTTGCAGAGTGAAAGAAACTGACACTGTCCCTACCTACAGTTTTCTGTCCCTAGAATAAATGTTTTTTTTAAGCACACTATAGCACAAGCACAAAACACACTGACACTCTCCCTACCTATCCTTCTCTTTCCCTAAACTAAAGGAATCCAGGTTAAGCAAGAAAGAAATAACAGTCACTGTCCCTGCCTATGCTGCTCTATCCCTGCTCCGGAACACACTACACTAGGCCGCCGTGCTGGCAGCCTTTTATAGTGTGGGGCGTGTACTAAACACCCTCAGCAATAATTGGCCACAGGCATCCTGCCTGTGGCCAATCATTGCTCTCCTCGCTGCCGGCGCTGTGATTGGCCAAGCATGCGGGGTCACAGTGCATGCTTGGCCAATCACAGCGCCTGGATGACACTGCGATGGCGTAGTGCATTGTGGGCCGTTCGCGTCACTCGAATTTGGCGCGAACGGCCCAAATCGTTCGATCTTCGTCGAACGATCGAACAGCCGATGTTCGAGTCGAACGTATGTTCGACTCGAACACGAAGCTCATCCCTACTCACCACGAGGGAGACATCAGTGAGGACTCACAGTCAGCTCCGGAGGACTCAGGTAGGGGACGTTCCCGCACGGATCACCTGCTAACCAATGCTGACATGTCTGTAATAGCAGCGGATATAAAATCCACATTCTTGGCAGCCATTACCGACTTAAAGACTAACTTTCTGGTGCTGACTGACAAAATGGCGACGGTGGAAGCGGCAGGCAAACATAGGGATAAAGCTATCCATAGACTGGAGTGTGTCGCATCTTCGCAGTCTCGTCACTATATAGAGATGAACAGGCACATTGAGGACCTTGACAATAGAGGACGGAGAAATAACATTAGGGTGAGAGGGATCCCTGAGTCGGTGGAACCAGACCAAATCCTCCCCGCTTTACAAAGGGTCTTTAATAGTTTGCTAGAAAGACAGAAAGATGGTGTGTTTGACTTTGTGCAGGCGCATAGAGCTCTTAGGCCAAGAGGAAACAATGCTGCCCCTCCCAGGGATATAATCTGCTGTCTACAGAATTCTGCCCTCAAGGAGGACATTATGCGTAAAGCAAGAAGAAATGAACGGATCATATTTAATGACGCCAATATCATGTTGTTCCAGGATTTATCTCAGATCACTCTGAGAAATCGCAGGGCACTGCGCCCTTTGCTGGAGATATTAAGGGAAAAGGATTTAAAGTATACATGGCGGTTTCCCTTTGCTCTAACAGTTTCTTACAATGGCCAGCAACACGCTCTGCGCACCCCGGAAGACCTCCATGATTTCTGTGCAGCTTTGAACTTAGAATACATTTCCCTGCCGGATTGGTACGCAGACTTTGCAGTGACACCACTGGAAAGAACCTTACAATGATCACCATTCTCTACGCCGGACAAGCGGCAGACCAAAAAGCAGAAACCGCCACGTTCTGGAGGATCCAAAGCTGGAACGCCTCACCGCCTACCGGAGGATTACAGGGATCGTGATGAGGACTGACCCGGCCGGGATCACCCTTTTGTCTCTACCTATTTCTGATGCTTAACGTTTAAGGCATGTCTGTTGTTACAACCCAGGGGGTCATGGTTTGAACCTCGCTATGACATTTTCTATAGCAGCTGATTCACCTCCTGCATCCACCCCTCCCCTTCCACCTATGTGCATCTATGCTCTGTGTGCACTGCAGATACTCTGAGGGAAGATTGCTCCTGCCATTTGGAGTGCCTTGATTTATTGCTCCTTATTATTGGAAATTTTTGTTGATGATCCTGGATTGTCCCCACCCAAACTAATTTTAATTTTTTTCTTATTTCTCCCTCTCCTACCCAGAAGAGCACTTTAATCTGAAGTTATTAATCTTGTTTACTGACTCTCTTAGACCAACATCTGAACTTAGATCTGGTTACATAAGTACTTGCATTATGCAGAACTCTGGGTTAGGGTCTGCAGCTGGGTGGATCTTACTCACATCTAAACTGGGGGAGGTGGGTGGCAGAGCAGGATATGTATCACTGTTAGGAGGTGGCTGCAGCTAAAGACGAAGTTTAGGTTATTGCTGGTTGTCATTGATTCTGCTACATGCCCACGTATCTATATGTTCACCCCCTGTTGGGTCGGGTAGACATAGTTACTCTGCACTAACCCCTGCTTAATATTAGAAGGCAGTGTGTGCTGAAAAAGTTGTTACCTTCTTTCTTGATTTTAATTCTAGTGTTTTCTAGTATTTCCCATTGCATACCTTACCATTGTCGGTCTACACTGACAGTGGTAACTGTTCGACCCATTTGGTCGCGACTCGCCTCCACCCTCCCCACAAAGTGTCCTGATACGTGTTTTTAATAGTATCAGGGATACTACTTTACCAGCCTTTGAGGTGGTTTATTCCACCTAGAAGGAGATACAGTTTTTCTCCCTTGATTTAATTATCTAAACTCTCTTTTCTTCTCTATCTTTTCTATATTTCTCTATACTCGGAGACAGTGCTTCTATTGATTTGTGTAGTGGTGTCCTTATTTGAACATAACTTGTTGTCTCCAGTTTTATTTTACAGCTTCGGTCTGATTGTCTTCTCTGGCTCCACAGATGGCCTACTCATCACTGGGGAGTGGCCCCTTCCTGATTTCTCATACTGTGAGGGGTCTGAATATTCCTGAGCGTCGCTCCACCCTCCTGAGAGAGCTTAAAAAAGGTAGGCCGCACTTTGTGTTTCTTCAAGAAACACATTTTAGGACACATCATATACCCAAATTGACTGATTCCTTCTTTACAGAGGCTTTCCATGCTACTAATGACGAATCCAAATCTAAGGGGTTTCAATCCTTATCAGCAAAATAGCCCCCTTCCAACTCAAGGAAACCATGATAGACCCCAAGGGTAGATACATCTTCCTGAAGTGGTGTTACAATGGCACTCCTGTAACACTTGCCAATGTGTATTTCCCTAACAAGTCCCATGTCTCCTTTTGCCAGAGAATGACCCAGGATTTATTGGGTTTTGTTTCAGGTTGCTTAATTATGGGTGGAGACTTTAACATTCCCCTGAATCCCTTGACTGACACCTCCAATGGGAAAACTTGCATTACCTATAAAATCCTTAAGAAACTTAAAAATATGCTGCAATCATTACAACTAATTGATACTTGGTGCTTTCTGAACCCTGAAGGGCGTGACTTCACGTATTATTCCACGCCACATGATAAACATGCGTGTTTAGACTATATCTTTGTTTCCCAATGAGATCTGCCCTCGGTAGCTGCAGCACACATAGGAATACAATCCTTTTCTGATCACTCGACTGTCTCTCTGACCTTGACCCCGATGGCTCCTCCTCGGAAACCTCAAACTTGGAGACTTAATGCTTCATTGCTGACCGATCCGACTTTATTAGCAAAACTCAATGTGACCTTAACACATTTCTTCCAACACAACATTACCCCCGACTCGGATCCACTTATGATATGGGAGGCTCATAAATGCACCATTAGGGGCAAACTCATCAGAATGGGGGCTCAACGCAAAAAGGACAGGGATAAACAAATTAAAGATTTGACAGACCGTATCAACCAGTTGGAAACTCTTCACAAGCAATCACTTATTACACATACAGCGCAGAAACTTCTTGACTCTAGAAAAGCCCTACAACAGATCTTTGAATGTACGACAAAGAGATTTTTGTTCTTTAAAAAAAAAGTTGTATTATGAATTTGGCAACAAACCGGGAAAATTGCTTGCTAGAGCCCTGAGAGAACAAACAACTGCTAACAATATATCAGGCATACGCCGTGGTGATGGTAAAATGGAAGTTTCCACTGAGGCTATAGTACAACATTTTCATTCTTTCTATACAAAGCTGTACAGTCTACCGACACAGCCTGGACAGGGTGGAGCGGGTGTAGACAGGCAGCAGTTAATCCGGGACTACCTAGATCAGAGTGGCATGCCTAAACTAACGGATGAAAACATAGAACTACTAGAGAGTCCAATTGATGCTGATGAAATTAAACTTGCAATTAAAAATCGGAAATCCGGTAAAAGCCCAGGACCGGATGGATATACATCCATTTACTACAAAATGTTTGCTGACATCTTGACCAAACCGCTTAAGGCGGCTTTGGGCTCGCTGTCAGAAGCTAGGTCAGTTACGCCCGACTTCTTATCTGCCTATGTGGCGGTGATACCGAAACCGGGTAAAGATATTGCGGACTGCGCTAGCTATCGCCCTATCTCACTGCTCAACCTAGAAGTAAAAATCTTTGCAAAGATATTGGCCTCCAGACTTAGCCCCATGCTTCCGACCCTGATTGGCCCAGAGCAGGTGGGCTTCATGCTGGGTCGTGAGGCCAAGGACAATGTCATAAAGGCCCTGCTTTTGACCCACGCAGCACATGTTCGGCGAATCGAAGGTCTTCTCCTGTCCACAGATGCGGAGAAGGCCTTCGATCGGGTGGCATGGGACTTCATGCTGGCAGTCTGCAGGAGGATAGGGCTCAGACCACACATGATGGCTAGGATTTTTGCTCTCTACCAAAATCCGTCGGCTAGACTAAAAATTAACGGCACTCTTTCTGACAAAGTCCTTATACAAAATGGCACCAGACAGGGATGTCCGCTCTCCCCGCTCTTATTCATTTTATCCTTGGAACCATTTATCAGACAGATCAATGACAACAAGGATGTTTCCGGCTTTAAAATTCAGGATAGGGAATATAAGGTAGCCGCCTACGCGGATGATTTGTTATTCTCTCTGACTAACCCGATAATCTCGATCCCAAACTTGTTAAAGGACTTTGCATTGTATGGAATGGACGTGTCTCCAACCTTCAAATAAACTACTCAAAGTCGGAGGCCCTGAACATATCTATAACCGATCGGTTACTGGTACAGATTAAAGTGAACTCCACCTTTAAATGGGACCCGGGTTCGTTGAAATACTTGGGAATTTGGCTTACACCTACGTTGACCACCACATACGAACGTAACTTTCCCCCTCTTATCAAAAATATTGAAAAAGATCTCATTAAATGGCAAACCGGATATTTCTCCTGGTTTGGCCGTGCGGCCATAATCAAAATTACTATTTTACCCAGACTCCTCTATCTCTTGCATACGTTACCGATTAAAATACCCTCCCGATTTTTCTCTACTATGAGATCCATCTTGTTAAGATTCCTATGGAATCACCACAAACCGAGACTCACGTTTTCCTTATTGACTAAACCTAAAGACATGGGGGGTATGGGTCTCCCTGACTTTGAGAAATACCACCGGGCCACTCACGTGACCAGAATAATTGATTGGCACTGTCACAATGACTCGAAGGATTGGGTATCTCTCGAAGCGAGTCTGACCCCAACCCAATTCCACTGAAATTCTCCCCCTGGATTTCATGGTAGAGCTACCCCTTAGCCCTACGTAGACACCCACTGATGGGTAATACTTTAGAAGTATTCCACAACATAGCTAAACATTCAGATATCTCATCCCATCTTAGTCCCTTGACACCGTTAATGGACAACCCAGACTTTGTACCCGGTGTTAATAACCCGGCGTTTAAACCCTCTCATCAGCAGGTTGCTTTGTTAGCAGGAGGGTGTTTTGCAGAGGGCAAAGTGAGGTCTTGGACTTTACTTAAAGGAGAAATGAACCTACCTCATATGCTCTTTTGGGCATATTTACAACTTCGCAGCTACCTTGGGGGGCAGGCACGTGGAGGAAATTTTGTCAGACCTCTCACAGATCTAGAAGCCACATGCCAGGAGGGAACACAGTTTCCCAGAGCCACTTCTATTGCATACAAATGGCTACAATCTTCCAATTCGGCAGGTCTGGATGGGCTCAGGAGGAGATGGTCAGAGGAGCTGCATCAGGAGATTTCAGGTAAACAATGGAGGTATGCTTGCATCTTTACCCACAGATGTTCTATTAGCACAAAAATGCAGGAGACGGCTTATAAACTGCTAACCCACTGGTACAATACACCGGCCAAGTTGCATAGATGGAACCCGCAGATCCCAGCGGATTGCTGGAGGTGCATGAAAGAGAGGGGTTCACTTTCACATATATGGTGGCATTGTTCATTGATTGCCCCATACTGGGAGTAGGTCATCAAGCTGATAAACTTGATTACGGAGACCAAACTTATCCTAAACGCAGCGTGCTGTCTTTTACATGTCACCAATTTTCCTTTTCGGAAATATAAGCGCTCTCTTTCAAGAACATATTGAATGGAGCCAAGTCCCTTATCCCGCTCTATTGGAAATCACAGAGGGTTCCATCTATTGCAGAGTGGTTGCGTAAAATTGGAGAAACTGACAAAATGGAGGAAACTCTGGCACAGGACACTGACGCTGTAGAGAGGTTTCATGAGACGTAGCAGCCGTGGTTACTCTTCCGATATTTACAAGCTTACAGTGATCTATTGACCTCTCGGGGCACTTTAAGCAACGCATAACACTGGATATTGACCCACTGACTTTGGTTACTTCTCTCTGTACTACCTGGACACCCTTCCTAATTCCCTAATTTCTAGTTATTACTAATTATTAATGATTATGTCTAATATGACGTTGCCCACTTCTGTGAACTTTTTCTGCTTCTTTATGTCTCTCATTTTCCTTTCTTTTTCTTTTCCTTTTTCTTTCCATATAAGATTTGTAATGTATGATAGCGGATGATACTGATGTTTTTGAGTTATTCGGAATATGGATACGAACACACCCTGCAGTTGAAGAGACTCATAATTTGTTTTACCAGTCCACTGTTATGGTACACATTGACGTATTGTTGCACTACAAGGAAGCTTTACCTTGAGGATTGATAGTTACTCAGGTCCTATTCACATGTATGCATCTTGTACTAAGTGAATTGTCCTTGTTATAAGCAGTTGCATCTGCGATCACTTTGTTATAACTCTACTTTTACTTTTCAATAAACCTTGAATGATAAAAAAAAAATTGAAGTAGGAGAGTACAGTGGCCTAATGGAGACCTGCGATGATGGGAGGGGGAAGAGTCCATTCCAACTTCGCCAAACAATAAACAGTTGTAGCCCTCAAGGTGGGCTACCAGTCCATCCCACTAACATGGCGTTGCCATGACTAAGAGATGGATGGAGGCACATGGCTGCTGCCTCAGCCAAAGCCATCCCTGTGATAAAACAAGAACAATGGATAAAGCAATATAACATATTTGAATAAACTATACCATTATGAAATAAACGGATCATAACCAGCGGGAGAGTTCAACATTAGTCCATAATGAGAAAATCGGGGAGAGGTGAGGGAAGGTCAAGGGTAGATAGGGAAGGGGGGGTTGGGGGGGTAAGATGGGGTTTGGGGAGGGATGGAGGGTGGAGAGTCAAATAGTGCAATGCATTTTAGCGAGTTTCAAATGAAGCCCCTAAGGGGGGCTTCTGTTCCAAACAAGTGCAGTAGAGTGTCCCCCTTGAATTGGATAAGGGGGAGGTGTTATCAAAATCGTTGACGTGGGAATCAACCTGGTTCCTGAGAAAGTTCATGTGAATTGTTTCTCTGGCGTGTCATTTGTTAAGCTGAGTGTTTTTCATCCAGCCCTCCGACCCGGACTTAAGTGTTTGTAACAGACAAAATAAGGAACAGGGGTGCAAATAACAAGCCTGCAGGAGAAAAACTGTTAAGGCAACAGTATAGGGTTGTCAGAAGGAATTCCAGGATCATGAAGGGGATCCAAGGTGGGAACTCCCAGCAGGGCTGAGCCCTGAGTAGAGAAAAGAAAGTGTTAATGAGTCCTCCGGTCTCAGGTGGGTAGAGCGACCTTTGTACGTCTGCTTTTGTGTGTCTTCCACGTGGGAGAAATCGGGCTAGAAGGAGTGGGACGCTTAGAGGGTCCCGTTCGAAGATTTGAGGTGTCCATTGCTGGGTCTTGCGTGATGAAATTCAGAGCAAGTAGCAGCCATTCGCCCTCAGGGAGGGTGGTAAATGAGTGGCTTTTACCTTTATAGGGAAATTTTAGTGCAAAGGGAAAGGCCCACCAGTATTTGATTTCCCTTTGCGAGAGAATCGGCAGTAGGGGCTTGAGGGTTCTGCGCTTTTGAATGGTCATGGGAGAGATGTCTGCAAAAAATCCGGATATCATGTCCTTGGAATGACAAGCAAGATTGTTGGCGCGATATTTTCATAATCTCCTATTTCACACTATAGTAGTTCGGATTCACCACCACATCCCTGGGAGACCTGTCCTTTCTGGGGGGGCCAAGGGATCGGTGCACCCTGTCTAACTCCAGTTTGTGTGGGGTTATTGCTGAGATGAGGGTTTTAATAAGGTCCCTGATAGCTGTGGGGACATCAGTAATGGATTCTGGCAGGCCTCTGACTCTGAAGTTGTCCCTTCTCGAACGATTTTCAAGGTCATCGATTCTGCTCAGAGCCAAATCCAATTGTTCCTGTATGACATGGATGTGATCAGTGTTTTGGTTAGCCCTGGACACTGTAACATCAAGCTTGTGTTTGAGCGCTTCTATTCTGGAGCCCAGGTTTTGGAAGTCAGAGCGAATGTCATTTGTGATTTTGTTAGCTGTATGTGCAAGTCCCCTTTCCAGCAGTTCTGATAGTTTCAGGAATAAATCGCCTGCATTCTGGGGTATGTCGTGGTCTGGGCCTCCCGGGGCGATAATGGAGTCCATGTGAGTAGGTGTTGCTCCCAGAGGTGTGAGAATGTAGTTATCAATCGATCGTTCTATGAGCGATTCTGTGGAGGTGGGAGATGGGGTCGCAGCATGGGAGATGTTGGGGGTCGCCTGCGGTGTGAAAGCCAGAGTGGCTGGGGCAATGACTTGCCTGCTTTCAGCTTGTCCTCCACTGTGCATGTCTCATGGCTGAGACGCGGCCGCCATCTTGGATTTGGCCTGGATCCCCTCGGCCGTCAATTGTGGTCCCAGGTCCCGGCGGACCAAGCTGCCTAGCATGGGGGTGGTGCTGGGGCATTCCCTGAATGATTCCCGCCATCAGCGGTTGTCCCTCAGGCGTGGATCCCGTGTTAGGGTGGCTGGTTGGCTGAGGCAGAGCAGAGCTCCCGGCATACGTGGCCATCTTGGAAGCTTCGTGCATGCGCCCTACCCTTGATATATTTTTGATTGTTTACCTAGATGACATGCTGATTTTTTCCATTTCTCTAGACTCTCATCGAGGTCATGTCAAAAGGGTGCTGAGCCGGATCCGCCAACACGGACTATATGCTAAAGATGAAAAATGTGAGTTTGAACAAAGCAGCATCCAATTCCTGGGACTGATAATCTCAATTGAAGGGATCAAGATGGACTCTGAAAAGGTCTCTGCTATCTTAGACTGGCCTGCACCTACCGACAAGAAGGGGGTGCAGCGCTTCGTAGGATTTGCCAACTTTTACAGGAGGTTCATTAGGGGCTTCTCCGCTATCATAACCCCTATCACACAGCTGACTAAACAGAACCTCCACTTCCATTGGACACCTGAGGCACCAGCCGCATTTGATACCTTTAAGGGACTGTTTACTTCAGCACCTGTTCATGGTCACCCGAACCCGTCTCTGCCATGTACACTAGAAGTAGACACATCTGAAGTCGCTATTGGAGCAATCATCTCCCAATGCCAAGGCCCTAAGGATCTGATGCATCCAGTAGCCTTTTTCTCCCGCAGGCGCTCTCCAGCAGAGAGAAGCTATGACGTTGGGGACCGAGAATTACTGGCCATAAAGGTGGCTTTAGAAGAGTGGAGGTACCTCCTAGAGGGAGCAGCGCATCCCATATTGGTCTATACTGACCACAAAAATCTTGAGTACCTGAGGACTGCTAAACGCCTAAAGCCACGTCAAGCACATTGGGCCCTGTTCTTTTCCCGATTTGTGTTCCACATTATCTACCAGCCAGGCTCGAAGAATGTCAAACCAGATGCACTGTCTTGTATGTTTGATGACCCCAAGGAACCACCTGTGGCAGATACCATCTTGTCTGAAAAGAACTTCTTACTTTTAGAGGGCAACCTCCTCAACCGAATGAAGCAGGCTTCGGCAGACGTTCCTAGCCCTCCAGGGGTCACGCTGACACTCCAGGAAGGATTGCTGTTTAACAGAAGCAAGGTATTTGTGCCTAAATGTTTACGTATAACCATTTTGGGTCTGTAAAATGATCATCCCCTAGCAGGTCATTTTGGGGTCCACAAGACGCTTGATCTCTTGAAACGCACATTCTGGTGGCCGGACCTAGAAGAAACCTGTAAGAGGTACGTGAATTCCTGTGCAATCTGCAACCTGAGCAAGGGTACAAAAAAATGAGACTGGGGTCTACTTCGGCCACTGCCATTCCCTGACAGACCATGGAGAATAATAGCCATGGATTTTGTTGTGGAACTTCCCCCATCGGAAGGATGCACAGCCTTCTTTGTGGTAGTGGACCGACTGTCCAAAATGGCCCATTTCTTGCCTCAGAAGAGTACTCCCTCGGCCAAGGAGATGGCTCAAGCGTTTATCAGAGAGATTGTGAGGCTTCATGGAGTCCTTATGAACATTGTCTCCGATCGGGGGTTCAGTTCACTTCCCGATTCTGGAAAACTCTGTGTTAATTCCTTAAAATCGAAAGATCCTTGTCCTCCGCCTACCATTCCCAGACCAATGGACAGACAGAGAGGACCAATCAGATGTTGGAGCAGTATATCCGATGCTTCACTACTTTTTTCCAGGATGACCGGGTATCACTGCTGCCACTAGCAGAGTTCACCTACAATAATGCCACTCACTCTGCCACAGGTCAGTCACCCTTCTTTGAAAAATATGGTTTTCACCCATCCTTCTTGCCCGACTTTATTCCAGAGACCACATTTCCTGCTGTCCAAGACACAGTGGATTTCCTCAACCGCAACACTAAGTTGCTTCAAGAAGCGGTTACCAAGGCACAAGCAGCAAGCAAGACGCCTTTTGACAGGAAAAGAAGGGGTGAACTGATTCTCCACCCGGAAGACCAGGTATGGCTGTCTACTACGAATCTCAGGTTGGCATGTCCCTCAAAAAACTGGCACCTAAATTTGTGGGACCATTCCCAGTCAAGAAGAAACT
Organism: Rana muscosa; assembly: GCA_029206835.1. Taxonomy (NCBI): domain Eukaryota; kingdom Metazoa; phylum Chordata; class Amphibia; order Anura; family Ranidae; genus Rana; species Rana muscosa. Next base: position 13,342,841 of record CM055116.1, read on the forward strand.
TAATGAGGTTGCTTATGAATTATCTTTACCTGATTCACTTAAGATACATCCTGTCTTCTGTGTTTCTCTCTTGAAACCCGCAGTCCCTGACTCTTTTCCAGATAGAGTATCCAGGCCACCAGAACCTGGGACCATAAATGGCGAAGAGGAGTACGAGGTGGAGGCCATCATAGACTGTAGGAGGAGAAGGAATCAGGTAAAGTACCTGGTTAAGTGGAAGGGTTATCGCCCGGAAGATAACTCTTGGGACGTTGAACAGGATGTGGACGCATGAGACTTGGTTAATGCCTTTTTTCGCAGTCATCCAAAGAAGAGAGACCTGTTGGGCACCCGGAGGTTGCCTTAAGGGAGGGGCAATGTCATAGATCTGCCACCTAAGGGTTAAAATAATGCAGGCTGATTTCAGTGATTGGCAATAGGCTGCCTTATTTGAACACCTCAGCAGCACTGTGTCTTTGCTATCTGATCTGCAGCTCATACCTGTTCCCGTGACTTCCTGTTCCTGTGATCCGATCTGTTTCCTGTGTTTGACCCGGCTTGTTTGACTACGGTTGATCTCTGTTATCCTGACCCCGGCTGCCTTGTAACCACTCTCATCTCTACACTGCTTGATATCCAGTTGCCAAACTTTGCCTGTATCCTGACCATTCTCTGCCTGTTGTCTATACCTACATCTGATCGTCTGTTACCAAACCCGGCTTGTCTTACTACGTATTCAGTGTCTCTCAGCCCTGCACCTACCAGCCTGCTTCCTGTTTCCTGCTGCACCAGCTGAAATGACAAGACCAAAGACTAACCAGGCACCCATACACCGCCAGGCTCTTGCGGCCACTGTTGCAACACCGGTGGCCCTTGAGCCGGGGTTGTACGAGAAAGCCTTCCCACTGCACGTCAGGCTCATCCGGCAGGTACGTAACAGTAGCCTATCAGAGTTGGGAAAAGCTTTTGATAAACTCCTCTTTAACCACTTCCCTACCGCCCACCGTCAAATGACATACTTGACTTTCAAGGGGGATATCTGAATGATGCCTGCAGCTACAGGCATCATTCAGATATCATTCTGTCATGCCGGCGATTCTGCGTACCATAAGAATGATCATAGCAGCAGTTCTGCCTCTTGATCATTTTTATAGGCGGCGGGAGGGGACACCCCCCTCCCACCACCATCCGGTGCTTCTCCGGGCTCTCCCGTGCCATCAGGGGCGCGGAGAATGAATCGGCCGGCGCCGGCTCACGACGATAGAGATGACTGGTGACCAGATGGTCACCAGTCATCTCTATGACCATCGGGCGCCCGGGCGCGATGTTGTGATGTCACGCCCGGTACTCGGAAGTAAACAAAGCCGCAATTGCGGCTGTCAGCATGAGATTGATGATTTTTTTTTCACCGATCTCATGCTTTCCAGCCTGGAGGAGAGATGTGGGGTCTTATTGACCCCGCATCTCTCCATAAAGAGGACCTGTCACAATGATTCCTATTACAAGCGATGTTTACATCCCTTGTAATAGGAATAAAAGTGATCAAAAAAAAAGTAAAAAAAAGTGTCAAAATAAAAAAAAATCATTAAAAAAAAAAAAAAATTGTAAAACGCCCCTGTCCCCGGTAGCTCGCGCTCAGAAGCGAACACGCATGTAAGTCCCGCCCACATATGTAAACGCCGTTCAAACCCCACATGTGAGGTATTGCCGCGTGCGGTAGAGTGCGAGCAATAATTCTAGCACTAGACCTCCTCTGTAACTCGAAAATAGTAACCTGTAAAAAAATGTAAAGCGTTGCCTATGGAGATTTTTAAGTACCGAAGTTTGGTGCCATTCCATGAATGTGCACAATTTTAAAGCGTGACATGTTAGGTATCTATTTACTCGGCGTAACAGCATCTTTCACATTATACAAAACAATTGGGCTAACTTTACTCTTTTGTTATTTTTTTAATTTGTGAAACCGTTTTTTTTCCCAAAAAAAGGCGTTTGAAAAATTATTGCGCAAATACCGTGCAAGATAAAAAGTTGCAATGACCGCCATTTTATTCCCTAGGGTGTCTGCTAAAAAAAAAATAATGTGTGGGGGTTCTGATTAATTTTCTAGCAAAAAAATTATGATTTTTACATGAAGGAGAGAAGTGCCAGAATAGGCCCGGTGGAGAAGTGGTTAAGGTGTCCCCAAAAGATTTCATCTTCTGCACTCTCTGTGAGGAAGGGATGAGTTCTGAGACTTTCCCCTTATAATGGTGGTCAAGTAGGCTTGCCAACCAATAGTGATCCTTTCCCTTTACGCTACGTATTCTAGGGGTCCTTTCGCAGGCTTTGATGAAAGTGGTCTCTATGGCAGATTTGCTGTGAGATCACTTTTATCAGTTGTGAGAGATGTGCCCACCCCCTTCCGCCACACTCCAGTCGTCTGCGCCGCTTACCGGACCTGCCGGTAAGCGGCAGAGACAATCACATCCTTTCCTGTGGATGCCTGGCTGCCAACTGAGGGGAAGATGGCCCCCGCTCCGCTCCATAGCATGGGAGGGCTAAAGCGACGTCAAACGTCACTTCAGCCCATAACTCTTAAAGGAGATTTATTTTTTCAAGTGACTATTTTTTTTTATTGCATTTTAGTGTAAATATGAGATGTGAGGTCTTTTTGACCCCAGATGTCATATTTAAGAGGTCCTATCATGCTTTTTTTTATTACAAGGGATGTTTACATTCCTTGTAATAGGAATAAAAGTGACCCAGTTTTTTTTAAAGACAGTGTAAAAATAAAAAAATAAAAAGTCAAATACATTTAAAAAAAAAATCAAATATTTTAAAGCGCCCTGTCCCGCCGAGCTCGCCTGCAGAAGCGAACGCATACATGAGTAGCGCCTGCATATGAAAACGGTGTTCAAACCATACATGTGAGGTATCGCCACGATAATTCTAGCAATAATTCTAGCCTAGACCTCCTCTATAGCTCAAAACTGGTAACCTGTAGAAATTTTTAAACATCGCCTATGGAGATTTTTAAGGGTAAATGTTTGTCGCCATTCCAAGAGCGGGCACAATTTTGAAGCGTGACATGTTGGGTATCAATTTACTCTGCAAAAAATTATCTTTTACAATACAAAAAAAATTGGGCTAACTTTAAAGTTTCCTTATTTTTAATTTAAAAAAAAATAATTCCCAAAAAAGTGTGATTGTAAGACCGCTCAGAAAATACGATGTCACAGAAAGTATTTCAACAACTGCCATTTTATTCTTTAGGGTGTTAGAAACAAATATATAATGTTTGGGGGTTCTAAGTCATTTTCTAACCCAAACAAAATATTTTAACTTGTAAACAACAACTGTCAAAAAGAGGCTCGGTCCTTAACCTCCCTGGCGGTATGATTCTCTCTGGAATTTTGTACCAAAAGCGGTACAATTATTTTGCATGGAAATTTGGTGTTATGTATTGTAGGCCTGCAATTCTTAGTAATTACTTACTTAAACCTGACCAAACAAGAGAGACATCCCGGGTATGATAAAGTTTGAAACACAAAATCATAAATTATAATAAATTAAATAACTATAAATAATTATAACAAATAGTAATGTAATTATAATAAAAATTATTCAATAATGTAATCAAATCAAAAACACTGAAATTTGCTCAGTTGCAGAATTGTCGCTGTCATTACTTTCAGTGTTTGATGACGAATTTCCCCACAAATCGCTATCGCTCAATTCTGCGAGTGATTCTAATTTATTATCGCTGTTTTCTAGCTGGTCTAAAACCAATTTTGACGTAAACTGACACTTTTTGGTTCTGTCTTGGGACCAATTATATTCTATTTATTCAGAAATGATATAGAGGATGGGATAAAAATAGCTCAATCTCAGGTTTTGCAGACGACAAAAAATAACCAGGACAATGATGTCACATCTAGATATAGAAATTTTAAAAAAATACCTGAACATAAAAATGGAGTGGCCAACTACATGGAAAATGAGGTTTATTGTAGAGAAATGTAAAAAACATAAATGTAAACTACTGACTAGGGGGAGAACCGCTGGGGGAATCAAGGCTGGAGAAAGATCTGGGGGTCCTAGTAGATGACAGACAGAGCAATAGCATGCAATGTGAAGCTGCAGCTACCAAAGCCGGCAGAATATTAGCATGCATAAAAAAGGGATATACTCCAGAGATAAAACTATAATCCTACCACTTAATAAATCTCTGGTTAGACCACATCTGGAGTATTCTGTCCAGTTCTGGTCACAAGTTCTCAGAAGGGATGTGCTGGATCTGGAGAGAGTTCAAAGAAGGGCAACAAAACCAATAAGGTGACTGGATGCCCTCATTTATGAGGAACACCTGCAAGCACTAAATTTATTGTCACTGGAGAAGAGACGCTTGAGAGAAGACAAATACCTCAATGGTGATCCCAGTATAGGAGAAAAACTATTCAGTCTCAATGAGTGTAAGAGGACACGGCTACACAATGAGGTTGGTGGAGAAGCAGTTTAACCTTAAACTGCACAGGTTTTTTTCACTGTCAGGGCAATTCTCTTCCACAATTGGTGCTGTCATCGCAGAGTATGGATATTTTTAAAAGACTCTTGGATGTGCATCTTAAAGAACACAACATACAGGGATATGAGAAATAAATATAGACACTGACACACACACACACCTACACAGGTTGAACTGGATGGACTATTGCCTTTATTCAACCTTACCTACTATGTAACTATGTAACTATATGAGTGCACTGATCGACACAACCACAGTCCATTGATGCTACAATTCTGTCTGCCACGATGGAAGACAGGACTTGTAGTTTATTCATTTATAGATTCTTGTAAATAAATGACATGGCTGACATTCCCGGTTTTGGGGAAGAGAAACGCCCTACCCACTGGCATGTGGGGTTTGGGGGATGAGGGAACATGTGCTGGAACATTTTGCACCCTAAATACTAGGGATGAGCTTCGTGTTCGAGTCGAACATACGTTCGACTCGAACATCGGCTGTTCGATCGTTCGACGAAGATCGAACGATTTGGGCCGTTCGCGCCAAATTCGAGTGACGCGAACGGCCCACAATGCACTACGCCATCGCAGTGTCATCCAGGCGCTGTGATTGGCAAAGCATGCACTGTGACCCCGCATGCTTGGCCAATCACAGCGCCGGCAGCGAGGAGAGCAATAATTGGCCACAGGCAGGATGCCTGTGGCCAATTATTGCTGAGGGGGTTTAGTACACGCCCCACACTATAAAAGGCCGCCAGCGCGGCGGCCTTGTGTAGTGTGTTCCGGAGCAGGGAAAGAGAAGCATAGGCAGGGACAGTGTCATTTTTTTTCCTTTACTAATCCTGGATTCCTTGTGTTTAGGGACAAATAAGGATAGGTAGGGAGAGTGTCAGTGTGTTATTCTGTGCTAAACCTTGTTTGTAGGGACAGAGAGGTACAGTGAGGGAAAGTGTCAGTGTGCTATTCTGTTCTAAACCAATCTTGCTGAACCATATTTTCAATCCTTGAGTTTAGGGACAGAGAGGTACAGTGAGGGAAAGTGTCAGTGTGCTATTCTGTGCTAAATCTTGTTTGTAGGGACAGAGTAGGACAGTGAGTGAAACTGACAGTGTGCTATTCTGTTCTAAACCAATCTTGCTGAACCATATTTGAAATCCTTGAGTTTAGGGACAGAGAGGTACAGTGAGGGAAAGTGTCAGTGTGCTATTCTGTGCTAAATCTTGTTTGTAGGGACAGAGTAGGACAGTGAGGGAAAGTGTCAGTGTGCTATTCTGTTCTAAACCAATTTTGCTGAACCATATTTGAAATCCTTGAGTTTAGGGACAGAGAGGTACAGTGAGTGAAACTGACAGTGTGCTATTCTGTTCTAAACCAATTTTGCTGTTCCATATTTGAAATCCTTGAGTTTAGGGACAGAGAAGGACACTCGTGGAAACTATCAGTGTGCTATTCTGTGCTAAATCTTGTTTGTAGGGAGGGACAGAGTAGGACAGTGAGGGAAAGTGTCAGTGTGCTATTCTGTTCTAAACCTATTTTGCTGAACCATATTTGAAATCCTTGAGTTTAGGGACAGAGAGGTACAGTGAGTGAAACTGACAGTGTGCTATTCTGTTCTAAACCAATTTTGCTGTTCCATATTTGAAATCCTTGAGTTTAGGGACAGAGAAGGACACTCGTGAAAACTATCAGTGTGCTATTCTGTGCTAAATCTTGTTTGTAGGGAGGGACAGAGTAGGACAGTGAGGGAAAGTGTCAGTGTGCTATTCTGTTCTAAACCTATTTTGCTGAACCATATTTGAAATCCTTGAGTTTAGGGACAGAGAGGTACAGTGAGTGAAACTGACAGTGTGCTATTCTGTTCTAAACCAATTTTGCTGTTCCATATTTGAAATCCTTGAGTTTAGGGACAGAGAAGGACACTCGTGAAAACTATCAGTGTGCTATTCTGTGCTAAATATTGTTTGTAGGGAGGGACAGAGTAGGACAGTGAGGGAAAGTGTCAGTGTGCTATTCTGTTCTAAACCTATTTTGCTGAACCATATTTGAAATCCTTGAGTTTAGGGACAGAGAGGTACAGTGAGTGAAACTGGCAGTGTGCTATTCTGTTCTAAACCAATTTTGCTGTTCCATATTTGAAATCCTTGAGTTTAGGGACAGAGAAGGACACTCGTGAAAACTATCAGTGTGCTATTCTGTGCTAAATCTTGTTTGTAGGGAGGGACAGAGTAGGACAGTGAGGGAAAGTGTCAGTGTGCTATTCTGTTCTAAACATATTTTGCTGAACCATATTTGAAATCTTTGAATTTAGGGACAGAGAGGTACAGTGAGTGAAACTGACAGTGTGCTATTCTGTTCTAAACCAATTTTGCTGTTCCATATTTGAAATCCTTGAGTTTAGGGACAGAGAAGGACACTCGTGGAAACTATCAGTGTGCTATTCTGTGCTAAATCTTGTTTGTAGGGAGGGACAGAGTAGGACAGTGAGGGAAAGTGTCAGTGTGCTATTCTGTTCTAAACCTATTTTGCTGAACCATATTTGAAATCCTTGAGTTTAGGGACAGAGAGGTACAGTGAGTGAAACTGACAGTGTGCTATTCTGTTCTAAACCAATTTTGCTGTTCCATATTTGAAATCCTTGAGTTTAGGGACAGAGAAGGACACTCGTGGAAACTATCAGTGTGCTATTCTGTGCTAAATCTTGTTTGTAGGGACAGAGAAGGACAGTGAGGGAAACTGTCAGTGTGCTGTTCTGTGCTAAACCAATTTTGCTGAAGCATATTGCAAATCCTTGTGTTTAGGGACAGAGAAGGATAGGCAGGAGACAGTGTCAGTGTCATTGTTGCTAAGCCTCATGCACAGTATACACCTGAAGGTAGCCCTTATTGCTCTTTTTCCCATCTCCCTGCAGGCCATCCATTAAAATGTCTGGAAGGCAAACAAGGAGAGGCAGACAGTCAGGAGGCAAAAAAAGAGGGCAAGCAGGCTCTGTGTCTGGGGGCAACAGTGCTGGTCGTGGACGCGGTGCATTGTCATCAGCACATGGCCATGGGACACGCTTGTCCTTCTTTTCGGCAGCTGGACATGTTGAGCCACATCATGCCGAAGACTTGGTAGAGTGGATGACCAAGCCCACCTCATCCTCCTCATCCTCTCTCACCCAGGCTCAGGGTACTGGCAAAGCAGCTGCCAAAGCGTCCTCTTCTCTGGTATCATTATCTTCATTAGTCAATCCTTCCCTAGACCCACCATGTCCTCCTTCTGAGGAGTCCCCCGAACTGTTTGAGCACAGTGTTGGGTACATGCTCCAGGAGGATGCCCAGCGTTTCGAAGGATCTGATGATGATACCCAGCTAGAGGAAGGCAGTAGCGTGAGAGCAGAGAGAGGGGCTGCTCAAGAAGGACACCAATCTGGCAGTCATGCTCCAGCAGCTGCAGCATACTGCCAGATTGGCTCCAGTGATGAGGAGGGAGGGGATGATGAGGTCACTGACTCCACGTGGGTGCCTAATAGGAGAGAGGAGGAGGAGGAGGATGAGGAGGAGGCACATCTCCAACGAGGCAGGATGCCCTTGAGTGGCCAGCGTATGGGCAGCACACCGACGGAATCACACCGCAGAGCTCCGCCTGTGCAGGGCGCTGCCTCTGCCCATCATTCAAAAAGTTCTTTGGTGTGGGCCTTTTTTGAGGCGAGTGCATCAGATTGCACAGCTGCTGTTTGCAACATATGTCTCAAGCGCATATCGCGTGGCCAAAACATCAGCCGCTTGGGCACCACATGCTTGATCAGACATATGTTGACCTGCCATGCAGCTCGTTGGCAAGCCTACCTTAAAGACCCACACCAAAGAACAAAGCTGACCTCTTCTTGCACCGCATCAGCTGGGATCTCCAACCCCAGTATACCTTCAGTCCTCTCTGAAACCTGCACTGAGAGGAATGAAGGTGTAGAATTAGGTGTGTCACAGCCAAGTTCTTGCGGGCACTCTGCTAGCAGTACACCAACGTCCGATTCTAGCAGGCAAATTTCCCTGCCCCAGCTGCTGGACCGTCGAAAGAAGTTCACTCCCAGCCATCCACATGCCCAGCGGTTGAATGCTAGCTTGGCTAAATTGCTAGCGCTTCAACTGCTGCCTTTTCAGTTGGTAGACTCGGCCCCCTTCCGTGAGTTTGTGCAATGTGCGGTTCCTCAGTGGCAGGTTCCCAAACGCCACTTTTTCGCACGGAAGGCGATTCCGGCTCTCTACAGGCATGTGGAAGGCAATGTCTTGGCCTCGCTGGACAGGGCGGTCAGCGGTAAGGTGCATATTACCGCTGACTCATGGTCCAGCAGGCATGGACAGGGACGTTACCTTTCTTTCACGGCCCATTGGGTCACTCTTTTGGCAGCTGGGAAGGATGCAGGACAAGGTGCAGTAGTGTTGGAGGTTGTTCCACCGCCACGCCTCCAAAATGCTACTACTGGTTGTGACACACCTCTCTCCTCCACCCCCTCCTCTTCTTCTTCCTCCATGGCCTCTTCCTGTGGTTTGTCCTCGGAACCAGCAGTGCTCCGTAGGCGTTCAAGGGGCTACGCAAGTACGCAGGCAAAAAGATGCCATGCCGTGCTTGCGCTGGTGTGTTTGGGGGACAGGAGCCACACTGGGGCAGAGGTCCTGTCTGCTCTGCAGGGGCAGGCCGAGAGGTGGTTGACGCCACGCCAGCTTAAGCCAGGAATGGTGGTTTGCGACAATGGCACCAACCTCCTCTCCGCCCTCCGACAGGGACAACTGACCCATGTGCCCTGTATGGCTCACGTCCTTAACCTGGTGGTGCAGCGGTTCTTGGGCAGGTACCCGGGCTTACAGGATGTCCTGAGGCAGGCCAGGAAAGTCTGTGTGCATTTCCGCAGATCTTATAATGCCAGTGCTCGCCTGGCTGAGCTGCAAAAGGAGTTGAACCTGCCCAAGAACCGCCTTATATGTGACATGCCCACCAGGTGGAACTCAACGTTGGCCATGCTGCAGCGGCTGCACACGCAGCAGAGGGCCATCAATGAGTACCTGTGCGACTACGGCACCAGGACAGGGTCAGGGGAGCTCGGGTTTTTTTCACCACCCCAGTGGGGCATGATCAGGGATGCATGCACTGTCCTGGCACCATTTGAGGAGGCCACGAGGATGGTGAGCAGTGACAGTGCATGCATCAGTGACACTGTACCTCTTGTCCACCTGTTGGAGCACACGCTGCGTGGAATAATGGACAGGGCACTTGAGGCAGAACAGAGGCAGGAAGAGGAGGACTTCCTTGCCTCTCAAGGCCCCCTTTACCCAGACAGTGTTCCTTCTGTCCCACCCATCGCACAGTAAGAGGAGGAGGAGGAGGAGGAGGAGGATTGTGTCAGCATGGAGGTGGAGGCTGGCACTCAGCATCATCAGCAGCAGTCTTTTAGGGATGATTTACAGTCCCAAGAAACCAGTGGACTTGTACGTGGCTGGGAGGAGGTGGCTGCGGATCATGTCGTCCTTAGTGACCCAGAGGACATTGGACTGAATGCCTCAGCTAACCTACGCTGCATGGCCTCCCTGATCCTGCAAAGTCTGCCGAAGGATCCTCGTATTCTTCAGATCAAGGAGAGGGACCATTACTGGCTGGCCACTCTCCTTGATCCACGGTACAAGGGTAAGGTTGCGGACCTTATCTTACCGTCGCAGAGGGAGCAGAGGATGAGGCAACTCCAGGAGGCCTTGCAGAAAGGTCTGTGCAACGCGTTCCCAGAGACTGGGAGGTTACAAACTCCTGGTCCTGGACAACGAGTTGCTGAGGCTTCGGGCAGTCAAAGAAGGAGCGGTGGGGAAGGTGGCCCTCTGACCGATGCGTTCAGACAATTCTTTAGTCCGCAGCCCCAAAGTATGATCGGTTACAGCAACCATCGCCAGCGTCTGATATACATGGTCCAGGAATACCTAGGGGCAAGGTCAGACTTGGACACCTTCCCCACCGAAAATCCTCTGGCTTACTGGGTCTTGAGGATGGATCACTGGCCAGAGCTTGCACAGTATGCAATTGAGCTACTGGCCTGTCCTGCATCCAGCGTTCTTTCAGAACGCACATTCAGTGCTGCTGGAGGATTTGTCACGGATCACAGGGTGCGCCTGTCCACCGACTCGGTTGATCGACTGACTTTCATCAAGATGAACCAGTCTTGGATCACCACCAGCTACCACACACCTGATGCTGATATAACAGACTAATTGATTTTAAAATGTCACATCCCTTCAAGACTGATGCTGATGCTGAGTGCCTGTGCTGTTATGTTGACTGGCTATCCTCCTCCTCCTCCTCAATGATACGATTAATGATGATAGCTTGGAAGATCATTTTGGTTTATGGGTGACACCACCAGTGGCTAAGGCCCAATTTTTCAGCCCCTGTTTAACAGGGGCGTGTAATTAAAATTTTGGATGCAATACTTTGCAACAGGCCTCATTGCTGTGCTCCAAGTACAGTATCTGTGAGGGGTTGCAGTGTTGTGCCACCAGTGCCTAAGGTCCAATTTTTCAGCCCCTGTTCAACAGGGGCATGCAATTATAATTATTGATCTAATAATTCACAGCAGGGCCCATTGCTGCGCCCACCAAGAGTAACTGTCAGGCCTTACAGTGTTGTGGCACCAGCACCACCATCACCACCACCACCACCACCAAAGGCCTAATTTTTCAGCCCCTGTTCAACAGGGGCATGCAATTATAATTATTGATCTAATAATTCACAGCAGGGCCCATTGCTGCACCCACCAAGAGTAACTGTCAGGCCTTACAGTGTTGTGGCACCAGCACCACCATCAAAGGCCCAATTTTTAGTACCACTGATCAACAATTATATGTTATTACAATTCCTGATATAATAGTTGACAGCAGGGCGTTCCAGCGCCCACCAAGAGTAACTGTGAGTGCTTTCAGTGTTGTGCCAACACCAACACCTAAGGGGCCAATTTCTGCAGAGTATATACGGCAGGTCCCTACTTTCAAACATCCAACTTACAAACGACTACTACTTGCAAACGGAAGAAGACAACAGGAAGTGAGAGGAAATCTACCCCTTGGAAGGAAAATTCTCTCCTGTAAGAATTAATATGGGAGAATGGTGTCTCCTCTCTACTGATGCTTTATCACCAATCCTTGTTTCAATACAAACACCACATTTCAAAAACAGTTGTCATTGGGACGCAAAGTGAGGTGAAATGTTTTGAACAGGGGCACAGACAGCAAAAAAAATGTGACAGGGGTGATAACCGTTCCCTATGTTTTCCAAAAAGCTAAAAAAAAGGAATTTGGCATGGAGCTCCACTTAAACAATGCAGCTGTTCAAAATTACAAACAGATTCTACATAAGAACAAACCTACAGTCCCTGTCTTGTATGCACCGCCTGTATACGGCTGTTCAGAGTATATAGGTCCTTTTTTATTTTGTGTGCGGGGTTCCCCTTAATATCCATACAAGACCCAAAGGGGCTGGTAATGGGCTGGGGTAGGGGGGGGGGGGTGATGGGGTAGCTATGCCATTTTTCCTAAAGATTTTCATCCATATTACCAGGACCAGACATTGCATTAAAGCCGCAAGCAGTTTTAAATGGCTTTTTTTCCTTTAGAAATGTTATTTTGTGCAGGGACAGTTCTAAACACGGGAAACACGTGGCACTTCACAGGCATACTTTAGACACCCCCCAGGTACAATATTTAAAGGAATATTTGACTTTTTTTTTTTCACTTTATGCATCATTAAAATGACTGCTCCCGGAAAACGTCCGTTTTTAAAACTTATTTTTGCATTGATACATGTCCCCTGGTGCAGAACCCGGGTTCCCAAACTCTGTTTTGGACAATAACATGGATAATAGTCGTTATAATTAGCACTTTAGAATCCGAACGTTCGCATCCATTGTATTTAATAGGGTTCTAATGTTCGTGCGAACTTTCGGTCCGTTCGCGGGTTCTGGTGCGAACCGAACCCGGGGGTGTTTGGCTCATCACTACTAAATACTGATGTGCCATGTAACATGTTCCAAAAGCATTACCTATGGAAAAGTGAAGATACTAAAGTTTGTCACCATTTCAGAGGTGACGGTCATTTTTTGGCTTGACATACTGGCTATCTATTTATTCAGTGAAACCTCATCTTTTATATTTTACCAAATAAGTGGGTAATATATTACATGTGTATGCCCTAAATTTTTGGAAACCATTGCACTAATATCATGTGACAGAAAAAGATGATACAGCAAGCATTGTTTCTCCAGGGTCTCTGCTTTCAGAAAATATACTGTATACTGTTTAGGGCAGGGGTCTCAAACTGGTGGTCCTCCAGCTGTTGAGAAATTACAAGTCCCATCATGCCTCTGCCTGTAGGAGTCAGGCTTGTAATGGCTCATGGGATTTGCAGTTTTGCAACAGCTGGAATGCTGCCAGTATGAGACCCCTGGTGTAGGGCTTTTATATAATCTTCAGGCCTAAAAAGATAAAAATAAACATGTGTAGCGGGTGGCTATATTTAAGGGAAGCATCTGAGTGGTAACTAGGCTCAGATGTATTAATTGTTAGGGTTCATGGACCAATTTATGCCAGTGGAGGATATCATTGGTGTCCAGTTCCCTGCGGCCTACAGGTGGCGCTGTCGCCATAGGCCGGGGTTGAACCACCATTGGAGGGCTGTGCCTTTTGTGTCCCCTCGCGGCAGTAGTACAGCGGGGCAGGGAACCTGCTGTGCCTGCTGGGAGAGGATATAAAAGAGGCAGACGTCTTCCGCTCGGGGTCCACGCCCAGGCACCTTCGACCTGGGGGTGAGTGATGGTCGTCTCCGGGTGCCCTGGGCCCAGAGACGGAGATGCTATTCCACCCCAGACACCTTCAGTCTGGGGTGAGGTACTTTGAGAGAGACCCGGGGCCCAGTACCTTCGACTGGGTCCCACAAGGGATCGAGGGCTCCTAGGGTACCCCCTGGAGTGGGTGCCCAAATTTAGGACGAGGAGGCCAGGGAGGTGACCCTTCCCGAAGACCCAGTACAGCATCACTGGTGACGGTGGGGCCTCTGGTAACTCTCCGGATGGATGTCTTTTCCCTGACAGGGGTCATTACTTCTAGAAGGTAATCCACGTTCTCATGGTCTGTGGCTGAGACCCATTGTGAATCAGGTCGGTGGCAGAGACCCAACAACCGGGCCTGTGGCAGAGGCCCTATTCACCTGGTCTGTGGCAGGGACCCTTTCATGGTCGGTGGCAGCGACTGTGCGCCAACCCTGTTCGTGCTATCCAGAACAGGAGAGAATCCAAATTCAACTTTGTGCCTGGACCTCCCTCACACCTTATCTGATCTGTGTCTGTTCCAGCCTGTCTGCTCGTAAAGAGACTATTTATTGTGCTTCAAAGAATAAATAAGTGTTGGACATTTCAGTTGGTGTGGACAGTTGCTTACTGGGGAGAAATAAGGAATTGTCTCTAAATACCGCAGAGACGAGGTCAGTACTGGAGGTTTTAAACACTGGCTTCAAGCAAGCCCAAGAAACTAACACCGCTCAACCTCCCCATCCAGGAGGGTACGGGCTTGTAGTGCGGTGTGCCCCATTCTTTCCTGCGGAGGAGCCAAGGAGAAGAACAGCAGGTAAAGTCTGGGGTTGGTGTGCTACACGTGGGGGCACGAGTCCGGGATGTGTTTGCGGCCACAGAGTGGAAACCCCCCCCCCCAGATGCTGAACTTTTATTCCCCAGTGAAGCTCCGTGGAGGTCGGCCATGTTTAGAGTTGCGCCACGAGGAGAACCCTGACTGCGCAATTTGTGGGCGCGTCTATTCAGAAAAGCCCGCAAACGATGCAGGAGATGGGAGGAGTCTGGCCATGTGTGGTGTTGCACGTGGGGACTTTGGCGCCAAAAGTCAGTGCGCGATGGAGCAGCAAATGGTCAGCATGTCGTCTCATGCCTCATGGGTTCCAGCTTCAAATACCATGAAAATTACATCATTCGCTGCTTCGCTTACGGATATGGGGATTCGGCTCAAGCCCCAAGGAAGGTTTGCCCTCTACGTGTGCAAGGACGTGAAGGCCCTCGGTATGATTTGTCCCGGCTGCTCGGGCCTGGTGGTTCATCTGAAGCCATTTGGGCGATGCGAGAGCTGCAAGGAGTTTATTTTTGAAATCAAGCAACCTACAGAGAGGCCTCAGGCCTTCCACCTCAACTGCCTTACCGGCACCACCACTCTCGAGGGAGGAATCGAAGCTTGTACAGCCACCCCTACGCGCACTGACGGGACTTCGGAGGAAGTCACAGAAGAGATCGCTTCGGCAAGTGAGAGGCCGGAAGATGCTGCATCGGCCACAATGGAGTCTTTTCTCCCACCGCCCAAGAGGAAGATTGGTCTGGTTAAAGCTTCCCGCGGCCGTGATGGAGCAACGCCCCAGCGCTTACCCGATACGGATGTCCCCGAAGGGAAAAGTCCCAGACGTCCGAGTTCTGCTACAAGCTGAGGTAAGCCGGGGGGAGAGACTTTGTTGAAGGCCCCTAGCCCTAGGAATTCACATGCTGGTGAGTTGGCCAGAGGGGGTGAATCGTCAGTTACCAGGAATTATGTCCCTGCAGAAGAGTATGATACCTCCGACCTGGAGTCCATCTCTGATGCGGGGAATAACGCTGAGATTGACGAACTGTTTGAGAGGAAGGGATGGGACAAGATGCCCCTGTCCTTGTTCCGTAGGCCTAGGAACCCACCCATGTCTACTGGGGAAAGTACACCCCGGGTGGTGGCCTCTGAGCCTGAGGGGGGATCTGTCCCCGTGTCTACCCTTCCACCGCTGGGAGCACCTGCTTCCGCCACAACTACCACTACAAGTCAGGTGTCACTGCGGGCCCCTGCAACAGGCCCGGAGGCAGTTAAAGTGCCTCAACACCCAGATGCTGTATTTTTGCCCGGCGCAGGAGACCGCGCCAATATGCCACCGCTGTCCCGTCTCCAGAGACTCTTCAACCAGAAGGTTGCTAGCGAGTATGGATGGGAGTACCCATACTTGCCCAAAGAACTGCTGTTAGAGGTTGAGGCCTGCAGAGACCGGTGGTATTCGGAGTTTGTGTGGGCACACCTCAAGGTACCCCACGCTAGAAGGTACTTTTCCTGTTTGCCCGCAGCCACTCTGCGGTTTAAGGATTGCAAGGCTGCTTGGATGTTGGGTCGGCACATTCATGCGGATAAAGTGCTCATCTGCCGAAAGGACAAGGACAGTGTGGAGTACCACATAGATACTTTCGACAAACATTGGAAGCCGCTGGTGTTGCCTGATCCACATTACTATTTGTAAGAGACCAGACTGATACCAGACTGTTTGAATAATTTTCCTCAAGCCCAGGAACTTTCCCCTATGCTAACGGGTACCTTACTCTTTGGAGGAGTGGGAGCTGTTGCTGTTGTTGTTCTCCCTTCTCTTCCCACCGCCAAGATAACAAAGACTTTGGGGTTGTAGTCAGCTTAGGGCCAAAGATCAAGAAAAAAAGGGAAGTTCTCCAGAGACCAATGGACTCATCACAGCACCACCACCAGTTGGCGGTTCCGCGCAACTGTTATGTTGTTAATTTCACACCGCACTCACTGTTAGAGCGAGGAGGTTCTTCCTTAGGGAGGAACCTGTTCATTCTAAATTACACACTGTGTTAGATTATGTTTCTTCCCCCTGCAGGTGAACAGCAAGCAAGACTGCTGAGTATGGGGCGGGTCTTAGCTAGTTCTGTGGGAGGGAATGCAAATTTTACTGTGAAGTTTATGTGACCGCAAAAATGTTTGTACACATGTGCACCCCTTTTTCCATCTGTGTTTCCCTTTTCCTCCCCCTTTTGGGTTCCAGCACAAACGAAACAAAAATTTAAATTGACATTTTTGTTTGGTTAGTTTGTCTCTGGATCGAGCTTATGCTGACTCTGGCTGAGGAAGCATAAATTAGTTCCAGACACTGTGGACCAGTGTCAAATAATTGGGGGGATGTGTAGTGGGTGGCTATATTTAAGGGAAGCATCTGAGTGGTAACTAGGTTCAGATGTAGTAATTGTTAGGGTTCATGGACCAATTTATGCCAGTGGAGGATATCATTGGTGTCCAGTTCCCTGCGACCTACAGGTGGCGCTGTCGGTATAGGCCGGGGTTGAACCACCATTGGAGGGCTGTGCAGTAGTACAGCGGGGCGGGGAACCTGCTGTGCCTGCTGAGAGAGGATATAAAAGGGCAGACGTCTTCCGCTCGGGGTCCACGCCCAGGCACCTTCGGCCTGGGGGTGAGTGATGGTCGTCTCCAGGTGCCCTGGGCCCGGAGACGGAGATGCTATTCCACCCCAGACACCTTCAGTCTGGGGTGAGGTACTTTGAGAGAGGCCCGGGGCCCAGTACCTTCGACTGGGTCCCACAAGGGATCGAGGGCTCCTAGGGCACCCCCTGGAGTGGGTGCCCAAATCTAGGATGAGGAGGCCAGGGAGGTGACCCTTCCCGAAGACCCAGTACAGCATCGCTGGTGACGATGGGGCCTCTGGTAACTCTCCGGATGGATGTCCTTTCCCTGACAGGGGTTGTTACTTCTAGAAGGTAATCCACGTTCTCATGGTCTGTGGCAGAGACCCATCGTGAATCAGGTCAGTGGCAGAGACCCAACAACTGGGCCTGTGGGAGAGGCCCTATTTACCTGGTCTGTGGCAGGGACCCCTTCATGGTCGGTGGCAGCGACCTTGCGCCAAGCCTGTTCGTGCTATCCAGAACAGGAGAGAATCCAAATTCAAGTTTGTGCCTGGACCTCCCTCCCACGTTATCTGACCTGTGTCTGTTCCAGCCTGTCTGCTCGTAAAGAGACTATTTATTGTGCTGCAAAGAATAAATAAGTGTTGGACCTTTCAGTTGGTGTGGACAGTTGCTTACTGGGGAGAAATAAGGACTTGTCTCTGACTACCACAGAGACGTGATCAACACTGGAGGTTTGGTACACTGGCTGCAAGCAGGCCCAAGAAACTAACACCGCTCAACCTCCCCATCCAGGAGGGTACGGGCTTGTAGTGTGGTGTTCTTCATTCTTTCCTGCGGAGGAGCCAAGGAGAAGAACAGCAGGTAAAGTCTGGGGTTGGTGCGCTACACATGGGTGCAAAAATAAAAATAAAAACTGCTCCAGAAGTGAAATGGTTAAACACCTCTAAACTAAACATGAACAGGGCCAGTACTACCAATAGGCAAGGTAGGCAATGGCCTAGAGCGCACATCAGTTATGGGCGCCACCTGTAAACAGTGTGGTGCAACACGCACCAAGTGCAGGCTCAGAGAAAGCGGGCTGCCTGACATAGCGATGTCCCGTACAGCCGCGGCACCCGATGCTTCCAGGATGTTGTAATGTACAGGATGTTCGGTCATATTTTGTGATATAACTCCCTCACTATCATTGCACCCTCCACGCCTTCCCCTATTACACCACCAGGTGGCAGCGCTGTGTGGAAGTAGACAGAGGCGAGCCCTTCCCATTTTGCCAGTTCTCTGATGCCTCCCTGGTTGTGCTCTGTCTTTCCTGCGGCGGTGGTCAGTGTTGGCAGAGATAGGTGGAAGGAGGACAGGACAGGGCAGAGCAGGACGCGGGGCTGTGCCAGGCTTCTGAGGAATGGGATAAGGGGAGCCTCCTCCTCCCTGTACAGTACATGACAACCTTCCTTCTATTCATTTCCAGGACCATCCTCATGTGAATATGGCTGACAATGTCATAGCAGCCCAGGCATGCTGGGATCTGTAGTCCTGGGAGCTCTTCTCTTCACACTGTGTACTGCTGTAACCTATTTGTGTTGATATGCATTTTATTTTTGCGTGTTAACATGCGCTGCGTGATGTCAGGTCGCTACTTCCATCGTATACATGGACAGGGCAAAGGGGGTGGAGTCAGGGATTGGAGCCAAGGTGGGGGCGGCAAAATTAAGATTTGTCTAGGGTGTCAAAAATCCTTGCACCCGCACTGAACCACCGCCCATCATTCACCAAACCCCCTATCCCAACTGATTAGATAAAAGTTGGCATACACCAGTTAGGCCTATTAACCCTGAATAAAACTAACCTAAACTGGGTGTAATCTTTGTCTGGGCACATTGTGTTCCAGTACTGAACTGACCGAGTATAAAAAGATACAAGGAAACTTTCATTGGACACTCTCACCTTATACTTTAGTGTGTGTGGATTTATTTCAGATTTTTTGTTATATATTTTAAAAGAGAAATCCATGTCATGTAATGCTTGAGCCAAAATGGAGACTGAGATAAACACTCTATAGGATGTTTTCTCATCAGGAAAGTATAAATTAAGTGGACGTGTCTCCAAACTGCAGTCCCTAAGAGGTAATCTATGTATGAGTGGAATAAGGAAATTTTTCATTTGGTTTTTTGAAAAGCATCCATATTGAGTTATGAGAATATCCTCCATCAGTGGGTCATTTGGGCGGCTGGATGAATAAATACTATAAAAATATTTCAGCATTCCCTTTATGTAGAGATGGGGGAATGTAAACACCAAGCTGCCGTTACTGAGAGCAAAAAACATTTCACTCATTGACCAAGAATCTGGTATAATTAATGTTTTCTCCGTGTAATAAGGGACATTATTATCCAAAAACCTGTAATAAGTCAGACTAAATGAGCCACAAATAATAAGAACTTCCGTGGTTGAGGTCCGCAGCTCTGGAGGAATTTTATTATGATTCTCTTTAGACACCAGAATCTTGAATTCAATACAAATTCCATGATTAGATAAATGTTTGCTGAGTTGTTGGATCTCCCTCTCTCCGTATTCATCATCAGATGTAAGGATCCCGACCCAGTTCCACTTCAACCTTTCCAGTAACTTTGCTATGGCCACATATTGCATCTCATCATCCGGAACTGTCCGGAAAAAGTTTGGATACATCTTTCTATTACTTAGTAAAGTATCTCTGGCTCCATAACTAATCTAGAAAGAAAAAAAAAACAGTCTGTATAAATAATGTAGATCTCTTAATATCCAAATGGACAGAATAAAATCTTAACAGCTTCAACTCTTCTGGGAAGGCTGTCCACAGGGTTTAGGAGTATGTCTATGGGAATGTTTGACAATTCTTCCGGAAGCGCATTTGTGAGGTCAGGCACGGATGTTGGACAAGAAGACCTGGCTCACAGTCTGCACTAATTCATCCCAAAGGTGTTCTTTTGGGTTGAGGTCAGGACTGTGCAGGCCAGTCAAGTTCCTCCACCCCAAACTTGCTCATCCATGTCTTTAAAAGCCAAAGATTTGACTGAACCATTGGCCCATCCCTACACAGCACTGCCCTCTTATTTTAAAACAATGTTATATTTTACGATGCTTTGCCACAAAGGTTATTTGTACCCTTTTGACCCACCTCACCATAAGAAGACTAGCTTCCATAACGTTATGTGATATAGGAAATTCTGCTTTTCTTACCTGAGTGTAACCATATAGATTCAGCAGCTGGGCCATTTGGAGAGTGGTGTCAGAATTGAGATCTCCAATGAAACCAGCCAGGGCACCCCCCTCCATACAGGAATAATTTGGAGCTTCCTTTGTATGTCCAGACAATATCTGTAGAACGTCTTTTATAGCTTTATTCACATGTCCACAAGAATTATACACATGGTATCCCAGAGTTATGTTGGGCAGAATATCTGGACTGTGGTTTATCTCATCAATTGCAAATATAAAAGCCAGGAGATGTCTGTATTCTCTCCCATAAACCCTGCAGAAAATGGAGAGTTTTGCAAAATGTAGAACACATTTCAACTACAGATCTCTGGTGGGATTGGTGGTCATGTGTATTGCTCCACAGGACCAGCAACTTAAAAAAATGTAAACATGTTTATTATCATCAAAACATGACATGCACATAGCAGTTGATACATAACTAGATAGTAAAAAAATCACATATATATATATATATATATATATATATATATATATATATATCATAAAAACAATTCATATATGTACACAAGAGTCAAATAGTGGCACATAAATGTAGTTCTAGCGTAATCATATATGGGCATGGATCATATGGTGACATATTGTAGTACCGGGTAATGTAAACCATAAATCCCGGATATCATAAGATTAATTGGAAAAACAAAATTGCTGTATCAAGGTGAAAAATAAACTTGATATTAGGGACATGACTGCATCCCATAAGCTTGATGCATCAGGAGCGGACACATAACATGTTCTATTAAAAATAAAAATTACCAACATGATCCAATGTAAAAACCCAATAGGTGGTGCCTTCCTCAGGGATCAAAGGTCAGGTGTTGGGTGACAGCTTTTTGAAGCCCATATGCGTGGTCGCCTGACCTTTGAACCCTGAGGAAGTCACATGGTAGTGACGATATGCAATGGGCAGAGTCATGTGACAAAGCGCAGGCAACACACGAGAGCCACGACGCCGCTGGAGATAGAGATTGAATGCACTGTTTTTATCTTAAATGTAAGTGGATACTTTCAATAGATGTGTTTTTAAATACTTCACTATGGAAGCTTGTTTGCTTTGATCGAGGGGAAACGGATGAAAAATCACAGCTCACATAAAGCCTCTAACATAACTCGGAGAGTGGAAAGGAGGCGAAGGACACTGAACAGATGTCTCAGCAACCCGGATTATACCCAAGTTGGGGAGGATGAGATTGGACCTACACAGGTCTATTATTGAGGTGAGTGCAGTGGTGAATCGTTGTCGGGATTGATGCACATGCATGCTGTTTTGAACCCACAAAGGGTGAAGGTTACAGAGGATCATATTTAAGGAGAAAATTTGCTACAAACTATATGTTTTCTTGTTACACTGATAAGTGCAACCAACACATAGTATCTTTTTCACTTTTCAATTGTGGGAACACCATGTTTTGGTTGTTCAGCTGTCACACTAATATATTTTGACATTGAAGGAGACAGCGCGGGATAACACATACACTTATCTGTTATTATTTCGTTTAGAAAAATAAACGTGGCAGGGCTGACACCATTCCTTGTTATTTCATTTAACAAACAGAACGGTATTTTCAGTCCACAACAAGAACAGATCGATGGGAATTGTTCTGTGACTGCGTTGTCTTTAATCCTTTCACTGCCAGAGCCGCATTTGTGTGAAATATTAAAATGCCTGACAATTAGTTAAACTCCCCCAAACATTATATATTTTCTGAAAGCAAAGACCCTGCAGAATACAATGGTGGTAGTTTAAAATTGTTATGATATGAGAGGAGCTGTTTATCAAATACATATTTTCTGTAAAAAATACAATACAAGTAATGTTACTGCACACAAACTAAATGCATTACCCAACTTTTTGGTAAAATATAAAATATGAAGTTGTTCTGAGTAAATAGGAACCCAACATGTAAAGCCTTAAAATTGTGCATGCCGGTGAAAAGGTAAATGTAATTCCGGCCATCAGAAACAGAAATACCCTATAATGTTATTGTGGTGCCTTAAAATGCATGTCCAACCAAACCTTTTTTTTTTTTTGGAAAACCACTGTCCAAGGCTCCATTAGAGAGATTTCCCCTCAATTCCTGTCAGTGGCGGCTGGTGAAGTTTTAGGAGGGGGGGGGGGGCGCCAGACTCCACTCCTTCTTTTTGATCCCTCTTACTTCTCATAAGCCCCACCCCTCATATAATCCACCCACTCTGTCCCCTGTATTACAATAGCTTCCACGCATAGTGTCAGGAGTATTTAGCGAGTGAAAACATCAATGCAATGAAAAATAATGACATTTCTACATTGCTTTAAACAGCTTTACAATACCATGATCTACATCAGGGATATGCAATTAGCGGACCTCCAGCTGTTACAAAACTACAAGTCCCATCATGCCTCTGCCTCTGAGTGTCATGCTTGTGGCTGTCAGAGTCTTGCTATGCCTCATGGGACTTGTAGTTCTGCAACAGCTGGAGGTCCACTAATTGCATAACCCTGATCTACATCATACGTGACAGAATCATCAAAGACTGTAAATAAAAATGTCACTATAAAACATATACTGAAATTAAAGAAGAAATTTTTTATATTTTTAAATCAAATTTAAATTAAACTAATTAAAACTAAATTAAATCCAATTGGTTAGGAAACAAGTGGGGTTTCATAATACAAACAACAATGTGCAAAATACTGTAGCCCATAGCAACTAATCAATAAGCGCCTTTTATTCTTCTGGTATAAATTATACATTACATATTGTAGGTGCTCCTTTAAATGCCCATATATTCATTGGTAACAGTAATGTATGGTGGTGGCTGGTACATGTAGGAGAGGGGTGCAGAGTGTATGGCGGTGGGTGGTCCATGTAGGAGAGGAGTGCGGAGTGTATGGCAGTGGGTGGTACATGTAGGAGAGGGGTGAAGAGTTTATGGTGGTGGGTGGTACATGTAGGAGAGGGGTGTGGAGTGTATGGCGGTGGGTGGTACATGTAGGAGAGGGGTGAGGAGTGTTTGGCGGTGGGTGGTACATGTAGGAGAGGGGTGCAGAGTGTATGGCGGTGGGTGGTACATGTAGGAGAAGGGTACAGAGTGTATGGTGGTGGGTGGTATATGTAGGAGAAGAGTGTGGAGTGTATGGCGGTGGGTGGTACATGTAGGAGAGGGGTGCGGAATGTATGGCAGTGGGTGGTACATGTAGGAGAGGAGTGGGGAGTGTATAGAGGTGGGTGGTACATGTAGGAGAGGGGTGCGGAGTGTATGGTGGTTGGTGGTACATTTAGTAGATGGGTGCAGAGTGTATGGCGGTGGGTGGTGCATGTAGGAGGGAAGTGGAGTTCCACCTTCTGAGCCACTGTTATACCACCTTGGTGGATCACTTTTCAGAGGGAGTATGGCAGGTCTGGAAAAGCTCTAAAAGAAAAAAAAATCTCAAACTAATTTCTTACGGAAAATCATCAGAGGGTCTCAACAGGGCAGCGTACAGGAGGTCAGAAGGGCATATTACATGGGGGGGGGGGTGCAGAGCACATTATTTAGGGCACAAGATAGTTGGCTGCTGAACAGTGTAGAAGTAAATTGTTCATCCCATTGGAATGTAGCTGATGAGCTGTGCCCGTGTTGGGGGAGAGAGCAGATAATATATAGACTGAGCAGTTGGAGTGCTGGGATCGACAGAGAGATCGGATGGTCGGATAAGAGGGGGAGTACAGGAGTGAAGGACTGCAGGGAATGGGACACTATCCCAGTACAATCAGTGGGACTGAGAAGAGCAGAAGATCGGAGCAACTTTGCAGAGACAGAGGGGAGTTATATGACAGGGAGAGTGGGGGAGGGGAGAAAGATATATGACAGGGAGGGGGGACTGAGGTGAGAAATGAAGGTAGAGAAACAGAACAAGTGGAGTCAGACTGAGCACAGCAGGGCCACGCTGCAAGAGAAAGACAGGAGGATTGAACTCTCTCTAAAGTGGAGAGAGAGATAGAGAACCTCCTATCTCCGCACTCACCTTCAGGCTCAGCACTGTCAGCTCCGCACCCATCCGCTGCACCAGTGATCCGCTCCCCACTTGACACAGGGTCCTGGTGTCTCCACACTCCACTCCGACTCCACAACACTGGAAGTGGAAACTGGAAGTGATGCCATGGTGCCGAAAAAGCACCGCCTAGTTGTCCTCCGGTCCCAGCCAATTAAAATAACGGGCAGGAGCCAGAGACAAATGAGTGGGGACTCGGAGTGGGAGTGTTTGCGGGCACAGAGCTTGTGCCCCCCGAACACGCCCTGAACACGGGCAGATCAGCTTCCCAGCTTGCAATCAGCTAAATGCAAGCTGGGAAGCTTCCCATATACCGCTATGTGTCTGGCGCCTGGTCATTCTTAACCACTTAAGGACCGAGTCTCTTTATGAGATTTGGTGTTTACAAGTTAAAAACAAGTGACCATTTAAAAAATCATAATATATAAGAAAAGCTTGGGGGGGCAGTGCCCCTACACCCCCTATGGATGGGCCGCCACTGCTTCCTGTTCTGCAGATAACAGTTTTACCAGACAGGAAGAGAGGAAAAATCTACAATAGGGACACAGACAGAAATACAAGACTGACAGGGATTACAGCCTTCCAGTACTTTAATAAAAATGTTGTTTATTTCTGTGCTGCTATTGGAGAGATTCCCTCACTTTCTATGGTAGAATGTTATCTGCAGGACAGGAAGTGAGGGGAAATCTCTCTAATGGAGCCCTGGACAGTGGCTGTCCAAAAGAAAAAAGGTTTTGGTTGGACATGCATTTAAGGCATCACAATAACATCATATAATATTTCTGTGAGGGGAATCTCTTTTATGGAGCCCCAGATAGCAGTAAAAACCTGACAGGGATTCTTTATCCTTCTCCACTTTATTCAAAAGTGAAAAAAAAAGATATGGAGTCATTAAGGGCCAAACTCATTTAGGGTCCCATTCACAATTGTGCAGCACATAGCAATGCATGGCAAAGCCCCTTCTCTAAAGGCAGTGCAATGTGGTGTCATTCATTGTGAATTGCCCCCCAATGCATTGTACAGTAGATCCCAACACACAACATACCTCTAGGCTCCATAATACACATACCATGCTCTGCGGTGTGCTGCCTTATTAACAAACAGCTATTGTGTGTTTTTCCATTCATTGTGGTACATTGGCAGCTATTCATAATGAATGAATGTGACCATTAACACCCGGCAATATAACACCTAAATGTGAATGGGCCATATGTGATTTTCATGAACATATTGAAGGATATACTTTGATTTTATATAAATGCAGTGTAACAGACTGAATGAGTCCTGCACATTATCACACATATTTC
This sequence comes from Rana muscosa, assembly GCA_029206835.1. Taxonomy (NCBI): domain Eukaryota; kingdom Metazoa; phylum Chordata; class Amphibia; order Anura; family Ranidae; genus Rana; species Rana muscosa. The sequence continues at coordinate 13,368,132 of CM055116.1, forward strand.
CTAAAGACACAGCTCTGTAGATCAGATTGGAAGATTTACACTTCATATTTCACTTACGCTACACAGATGAGATTTGTAATAAGACTTCCCTTATGACTCCACTCTGTCACTGCAGAATGTACAGTGAATATCCCTCCTATAATGATGTCTCCATCCTGAGAATACTTGTACTCAAATGTATAATTCCTCATAGTCATATCACAGCGGTGAGCATAGTTCTGGGTGTCAGATGTGCAGGGGGTCACACACAAAGCCAACAACCACAATATTCTAAGTGGATATCTGAAGACAACATGGCCGAGTCTCTGATAGACTTCAATGAGTTCTTCCTCTTCTCCCGACCTCATCATCACTGACAGCAGCCCAGGATCCTGACACTGACTTCATGGATCAGCTGAAGGCTGTGAGAGTGTCAGGTTTATAAAGAATAATTCTGTTATTTATTACTGATAGACTGGAATATGAATCTGCTTATAGAGTAGGAAAAAAAGGCCAAACATAAAATACACAGAATCCATCTTTGTCAGCACTGTAGAAAGTGAAGGTTATAAAAATACCATTATGACATATTGTACATGAAACAGTAAAAATGAGAAGTTTGATGGCCAAGAATGCCATGTTTATTATTATTAATATTCATATTATTATTATTGTTATATAAATACAGGTGTAGGTAGAAGGTTTGGCAGCTACCATAGATTTTTGGTGAATCCCTGGGATTCGTAAGGTTTGTGAATCACAGACTTTTGGCTGAAATTTTTGCAGGTTTACCACCAAAATAGAGAACAACCTATAATGCATTACACAAGGAAAGGATGAAGGGATGGATAACTTATTGATGAAAGGGTGGGCTCACAGCATCTACAGTCTATTACCCAATGTGGAGAACAGCGGCGCTCATCTGAGTGCAGTATATAAAAATATTTAATGACAAATTTATTAAGATAAAAAATGTAAATAAGAATTATCTCACAGGGTAAAGGTTAAAAAGGCTAGTCACAAGGAGAGGCTCGCTGTGTAGTCCTGATCCAGATAGCCGGAGTTGTGGGATGCTGTTGCTGTCTCGCTAGCTGCAGGGGTTTTCAAGGCTCCAAGTCAAGCTGGCAGTCGTCTCCCTGTCGGCTGTGACATCACTGAAGACATAGCCTGAAGAAGAAGCATGCATGCTCCAAACGCGTGCCTGGCGGCCCTGTGTCCCACATCCAGTGACGTCACAGCTGATGGGGAGACGACTGCCAGCTTGACTCTGAGCTTTGGAAACCCCTGCAGCTAGCGAGACACCCCTAACCACTGGACTTATTACCACCTGTACCTATAGTTTTGTTTCCCACCCATCTGTGTCGCTCTAAGCGCAACTATACTCCCCCTTTCCTTTACAGTATATTATTTGTGTTTTTAGGGACAGCTGACACTTTTGCGTAGAGAGATTATTATTTTTAAAAACAATTATGTTTTCATAGGTACATGTCCCCCATGGCAGTGCATAAATCAGAATGTTAGCATGTTACTGCCAATCTGATCTTTAATCTGCCTTTTGTTTGAAGTATGCCACTGTATCATTTAAAAGACAAAGTGCAAGAACAGTGTGCAATTAAAACCACTGCCCATCATTCACCAAACCCCCTATCCCAACTGATAAGATAAAAGTTAGGCATACACAATTTAGGCCTATTATCCCTGATTAAAAACTATCCTGCTGCTGGACAATTTTACATTGCTGTTGGCTGTGCAGTATCCCAATTCTTAATGAGAATTTGACAATTTGAAATCAGTATAGAAACCTTTCCATGTGAAGCGCACCAAGATCTCTATATTGATGTCTGACTGTTTGTGCCTTCTACTTTGACAACAAATCTTTGATCCAGCAGATGATATTTTAGATTTAGAGGTTTTAATTTTTCACTTACAGCTTTCAGAGTTTGTTAAAGACCCCCCAAACCATATATTTTCTGATGGCACATGACCTGTAGAATAAAAAGAAGATGCTACTGATTTTAATGCCTTGCAATATTTGCACAAATGTTTATCAAAACAATATATTCACCTACAAATTCTCTAAAATCCGTATTAGCAGATATAAACACAGCAAATTTTACAAAATTCCTGCTAAGCTCCTTCTAAATATAAAAGCTTAACCTGTATTGAGTTAATAAATAACAAATATACATGCACAGCGCTCTGTGTGATGGCCGCCTGAACACATCCCGCTCCAGGCATTCCGCGCTCCCTGCAACGAGCACACTAGCCCCCACACAGTTAGACCAGGACCTGAGAGGTCAAGAAACCTCAGGGATCATTGTGGGGACAAATTGAGAGGCAGAACAAGCCCTAATAGCTCTCCTAGAGGCATCCCCTGAAACGGCTGAAAATGTAAGATGGCGGCGGATCGGCCACCACACAAGGCTCACACAGGGATCCCCTGCTCAGCTTCATGAAGGGATGCTTTGCATGAGGAGGTATGTGGAGGGGCCCCCTCACCCATCAAATGTGGAGGTTCACTGTCCCCAGTCACCACAGTATCACTCCTGGACCAAACCCTGGATGACATGCAAAGGCTCATGTCCTCCTCAGGAGCACATACTAATAGGCCTAATGTCTTATGTCAGGGGACAGATCAGCCCATCTCACAGCCCCAGAACATTACTTTTCTGTTCTCAAAATTTTCAGAGATGCTAGATAGGGGCTTAACGCAGACCACAGACAGAATCACCTCTGATATTGAAGCAGACCTTCAACTCCTAGGCACTCACATTGAAAGCATTGAAAATAAAGTGGACGCCCCGATCAACCGGGTGAATCAAAATACTGAACGTTTTCAAGAATTGCACGACCAACTAGAGGGGGCCATGGCAAAAATCGATGACCTTGAAATGAAAACAGGTCCAGGAGACTTAATTTTAGAATTAGGGGACTGCCTGAGTCTGTCACAGATGTTTCTGAAGCAGTACACTCACTTATCAAAAGCCTCATCCCCGACATCCGTGCTCACAAATTGGAGCTTGTCCGAGCTCATAGGGCCCTGGGACCTCCCCACCGGGATGGCCTCCCGCGCGAAATTGTGGTCAAACCACACTACTACAATGTCAAGGAGGGGGTGATGAAAAGAGCCCGCACCACCCCACACATCCAACTGATGGGGCACTCAATCCAAATTTATGCGGACATCTCTCCCCTCACTATTCAGAAAAGGCAGGCGCTTAAACCCCTTTTGACGGTTTTGACATAGAAGAATGTCAAATATTGGTGGTTTTTCAGCTTCAGCCTAAAGTTTGATTTCAATGGCAAGCCCTTCAGATTCTCCACATTCCAGGAAGGAGAACAATTGTTGCAGACACTAGGGTTACTTCCCAAGGATCCACCCTCTCCAATGCAGACTTCTATGTCACGCTTGACTAAACGTCCGCCTCCATCTAGCCGTTTCACCTCCCTTTGAATGAAGCCCAGGAACAAGAAAGCTAGGGAAGGACTTCCCCCATGATTTAGAGGAGCTCCCTTCCTTCTCTCTAAACACACTTCTTTCTGGGTCTGGTCCCACCTGGACTCCCAGGCATCAAAACCCAACTGGATTTTACCATTGGTCTACTTCAAAGCCCTATTGCTCCTCTGGCTACTTGGGCCCCTCCCCTCTACGGTTCTCTCCATCATGTTAATGGACATCTGAACTTATGCAGACTTCGTGGAGACCCTCCTTTCCTTGGCCTTGGCACCTCCTGAGAATCCCTTGGCTCCCTACACGTCACCCAAGTTTGACCGACAGGACATATCCAGTCTGTCATACGAACCAAACTTCACCTAAGGTGGAGGAACATTTCTTCAGATTGAATTTCCTCGATTTTTATGGCTCAGGGGCGCTGTCATAGAGCACCTAGAGGGAACTTTCATAGCCCCTTCCCAGCACCATTAGTGCTGAACAGTAACTAACCATTGGGCTTCCCTCCTCCTCCTCCCCTTTCCCTGTTTTCTGTCATATTTTCCCATTCGGGTTCCCATGGCTGGTTCACGACCAGATTCACAGATCACAGTCCCAAGTTATATGTTACTTTTTTTCTTGTACACCCCAAATTCCTTGCACATACCTGATTTACCCTTGGTTTCTGACCTATCTGTTTGAGTTTATACGGGGCAGATACCCTGATTGCTTATACTTTTAAATTTATTTTTAGTTATAATTTAGGGGCGCGGAGGACAGAGCGCGTCCAATGCACCTCCTCCCATACTCTGAGCCGTTAACTGTTATGTTTTTTTCCGCTTCTAGTCGGGAACTCCCCCACTAGATGGGGGACACCATGATTGTATCTCCGGGTGAGGCGGATATGATTTCCCCTCTCCCCCGGAGCTTATTCCTACCATCTCTCTTCACTGTCCTCTTTCTCTCTTTCCTATCTTTCACCTTTCTAATTTTTCCTTCAGTGACAGATGTCGTTCTGCTCCTTTACGGGTTTCAGGTGGATGACAGGGTAAACCTTTTCGCAGCTCGAGCACTGGAACTGACCTCGGATACGAAGGTAGGTGGTCGGGGGCCGCCGGCGTTCGCCTCTGCTCTGCTAAATGGCTGATCCCACCACACATAGACCCGCCTTTCGCATCGTGTCCCACAACGTCCAGGGACTCAACTCCCTGGTAAAACGCCTGAAAATTTTCCAATGTTACCATGACCAAAAAATAGATACAGTAGGTGCCCGCGACATTGTGTCAATCTCGCTGCTGTTATCGGCGAGATCGACACCCACAAGCCCGTCGCGGGAACCTGCACCAAGCTCTGTCGCTCAAACTCAATATGGAAATATACCAGGATGAATAGGGATATTAGTATGAAGGGGAAAAGACTACTTCAAAAATTTAGGGTGCATGGAAAGGTAAGCCACAAATCTCCATTGTTGCATAACTACCCCCCCCCCCCCATTATATACGCCTCTCCTCCAGAGGGAGGGAAGTCGGAGGCGTTTTTTTATTTTTTATTTGGCACACGCAGGGTGGTCATACCCACAGGAGTTGGAAACGGCCACACACATCTGCTTTTTTCTTTTCTCTTGGGGTCGCAGGGATATACCGGACTCTAGAATACAAGCTTCTTCTGCTTTTGTCAGTTTTTTTTTCTGGGTTTTATTCTCCTTCTCTTCTCTTTCTTTCTCTCGTCTTCACTCTCTCCCCATCTCTCCAATTGGACTCCTGCTGCCCCATGCACACTTGATAAGTGTCGGGGACAATCCCGGAACTACCCTTGACAGCAGTAGAATGCACAAAAAGACTAACTTAACAAATTTAAAAAGATAAAACATCAGGATGACTAGAATAACGTTTACATCCTATAATGTGAAGGGACTGAACTCCCCAGAGAAACGCAATATGCTGTTGGCGGAATTGTGAAGACTGAAATCTCATATTAAATTTCTCCAGGAGACACATTTAAAAAAAAAAAATTCCAAGACTGGGGTATAGATTCCCGACGATATATCACAGTGCATCACAGACATCAAAAGCAAAGGGTGTGTCGATTATTATATCGAAACAGATACCGTGGAAAGAATTAAATACAATTAGAGATGAGGAAGGCCATCTCCTGATCGTAAAAGGGTTTATATATGATCAAAAAGTCACTTTGGTGAATCTTTATTTGCCCAATGAGGGTCAGGTGGCGGCCCTGGAAACATATATGACCCTAATACACCAAAACAAAGAGGGGATTTTGATGATGGGAGCAGACCTAAACATGGCATTAGACCCGACTTTGGATGTGTCAAAGGGCACCTCCCACCTATCGTATGCAAAATGACGAAAAGCAAAAAGACTGCTCCAGGAACTGCAAATTAGGGATAGCTGGAGAACTCTCCATGTGCACGACAGGGACTATACTTTTTTCTCTACAAAACATAAAACGTACTCTAGAATAGACTACGTATTTATATCTCAAAATGCCCTGCAGTGCATAGTGGAGACTACAATTGGGACACGTACGCTATCAGACCATGCGCCAATGAACTGTGTAGTAGAATGGGAAGAAGTAACAGCACGAGAATGGCAATGGAAGCTAAATGAGACTCTGTTGAAAGAGACAGAGTGTGAGACACAGATAGCACTGGAATTGGATTATTTTTTTCCATTAAACGAGACAGGAGAGGTGACCCCAACATGTCTATGGGAAACACATAAATGTTATATTAGAGGCATCTTGATATCATTAGGGACACATAGAAAACGTTGAATGGGTGCTAGGCTAGAGTCCTTGCTCGGGGAGATCCGTAGTCTAGAAATGACACATAAGAAATCACAAGCGATACAGATCGAGGAAAAGTTAACTCGTCTATGCGAGGAATTAAATTTAATACTAATGGATAAAGCTAAAGCCACAATGATCCCAAGCAGACAGGCTTTCTACGAGTACGGTAATAAACCGAGCAGCATGCTAGCGAATGCACTCAAAGAAATGAGAACACGAAACTACATTGAACATATCAAAACACAGGGAGATGTATTAGTGAATTCATCTCAGGCAATCGCAAGGGCGTTCAGAGACTACTATGTAAGCCTTTATCAGTTAGGGAACCAACATCGGACCCCAAGGATACTTAGCACAGTGGAAGCTAAGGAATACATAGAGGACTCGGGAATGCCCAGACTGCTGGATGAAGGAGCAGAAGACATAGATGGCCCAATTACTATGAAAGAATTAAATTGGCACCAAGATTCTTGGAGGCCTTCAACTCGATACGAGAAGGGCAAGTGATGCCTGCAGAAACATTGATGGGGCATGTAACTGTAATACCCAAGGAAGGGAAAGATCCGTCACAATGTGCAAGTTACCACCCAATTTCCCTACTAAATGTGGATCTAAAGATTCTCACGAAAATATTGTCAAATAGACTATTGCCGTATATTACAGCCCTGATCCATCCGGATCAAGTTGGGTTTACACCTGAGAGAGAAGGAAGGGAGAACACGCAACGGGTTATAAGTGCGATACAGTTTGCGCAACTCCACCAGAAACCATCTACAGATGCAGAAAAAGCATTTGACCGAGTGGACTGGAACTTTTTGAAAGCTACTATGCAACATATAGGACTGAGGAGAGGGATGCAGAATTGGGTCATGAGTTTATATTCCTCTCCAAAAGCTAGAGTCAGGGTAAATGATATATTATCTGAACCCTTTTCGATATATAATGGAACATGGCAGGGCTGTCCATTATCACCCATTATCTTTATTTTGACCCTGGAACCATTCTTAAGAACAATAGGGGCCAATCCAGATATTAGGGGTATCGTAGTTAAAGGAGAGGAACATAAGCTGTCTGCCTTTGCAGATGATCTTTTGTTTTTTATAACCCCCCCCAGTAATATCAATGCCTTCATTACTGGTCGAGATTGGTAAATATGGGAGACTGTCGAACTATAACAAATCAGAAGCAATGGGAGTTGAGCTAAACACTACGTTGCAACAGCAGTTAGGCACGTCTTTCTCGTTTAGATGGACAGATTTCCATATAGGATACCTAGGGACGAAAATACAAAAGACATTAAATAAGATACTCAAACTTAACTTTATCTGTCACTCCTCCCGCTCGATGCCCCCAATAGATTCCTAGGAATGCGCTGCATATCGCGGGGGGGCGGCGAGCGGGAGAACCACAGCCTCGCAGTGGCAATCTCCAAAAAAAAATTGGGCAATGGCTCCCTCACACAGAACCCCAAAAAGTTCTTGGAAGCCTTTCATGACTTTTATCGCAATCTACACAGCAAGAAAGGGAAGGAACCCTCCCCTAACTTTATAGACTTCTTCCTAGGATCTGTGAATATCCCTAAGATCAGTGCACAGCACAGGGATGAATTAGAGGCACCAATCTCAACAGAGGAAGTTACATAGGTCATTAAAATCCTTAAACATAAGTCAGTCCCAGGCCCTGATGGCTTCTCGGTACCATATTATAAGCATTTCTCCCCAATACTCTATCCGTACTTAGCCCGATTCTTTAATCATCTCTGATCTGGAGGCCCCCCTCGATAAGGCATCGAACGCGGCATTTATAACAGTGATCCCCAACCCAGGCAAGGACCCCAGTTGCACATCCAATTACCGTCCCATTTCTTTGATCAACAATGATCTCAAAATCCTAACTAAAATTTTAGCTGACAGGATATCCAACTTTATTAGTCTTTACATCCACAAGAATCAAGTGGGTTTTATACCTGGACGGCAGGGCCCGGACCAGATTAGGGGAGCAATCAACGTAATTTTGCTTCTAGGATCTGGATGGAATGGGGGCCCCCGGCAAAAGGGGTTTCTGCTCTCGCTTGACATCATGAAGGCGTTCGATTCTGTCTCCTGGTCTTTTATGGTTTCTGCTTTACAAAAATTGGGTTTTTGGACAGTTTTTCATGAACATAATAGGTGGTCTTTATTCCACTCCAGAAGCTAAAATTAAGCTGCAGGGCTTTCATTCGTAATCCTTCCCGATACAACAGGGTACAAGACAGGGATGTCCCCTGTCCCCCCTGATCTTTACCATGGTCATCGAGACTCTAGTCATTTCTATCAGAGATAACCCTAATATACAAGGGGTGAAATGCGGACCACAGTCTCACAAATGTGAATTGTTCGCTGATGACCTCTTGCTCATCATCTCCTCTCCAATTACTTCCTTACCTAATATTTGCAGCTTCGGGACTCTGAGTTAAATATGCAAAATCCTTGGCTCTGAATGTTAACCTACCAGCCCATATTTTTTTTTTTTATATCTTTTTTATTAATTTTTCAACAACATATCATACACTTTACAATACATAAAACACATATACAATCTCAACATTTCCCCAAAAAGGAGGAAAAAAAAGAGGAGGGGAAAGTGAAAAGAGGGAAATAGAGGGGGAAGGAGGAAATGTCCTCCTAAGTGTTTTATGATTTAATTATATATTAGATCTCTAATATTAGTGTCCTACCAGCCCATATGGTAACACATCTTCTCAATAGATTTTTATTGAAAAATTTTCAAGTTAACAGATATATGAATAAAGAAAATATATTTTATGACATATCGTACAAACTTAATCAAATAACATTGGTACAATGGACCATAAACAAATGAACTCAAAATCCTGGTTAGGCTTAAGTGTGGTGAGCATTTTCACCCAAACAATGAGTAATGAACTCTTTGACAAAACCTTTTGGATCTACAACTCTAACTCTGACTCTAAGGGACCTGGTTATACACATGAACATTTGTAGCAAGATAGGTAGGCTTACTATAGGAGGGATTAACGTAAGTGAATCAATAAAATAGTAGAAAAAGAAAGGACAAAAAGGAAAAGAAAAAGGGGGGGGGAGGCAGGAAAGGACTTCCCTGCCTGGACACCCCTAAGGGGAACACAACTGTGCCCACGCGGGAATGCCCTCCCCCGCCCCCAGGTTCCCCCCCTGTAGTCATATATAGAGTTACCTCGATAGAGCCATGCATTGGTTCGTATTCAGGGATGGAGATCAAAAATCCTCACCATATTTGGTGAGTCAATCCATTCTTTCCATTGTTTCCACATAAGGTCCACCTTCTGTTTGTTTTTGGGTTGTAATGCTAGGGTCGTTTCGTGGGTAAAGTGCACATGTGTAGTGCAAACTACATCTTTCAGTGTAGGGGGAAGTGGGTCCTTCCATTTTCTGGTTATGCTGAGTCTTGCCGCTAATAGAATATGTGATACTATATTCCTTGTTGGATTTGGGTAGCTGTCTATAGATAAGGAGAGTAAGGCTAAAGAAGGTTTCTTTGGCATTTTCGTGAGCGTTACATCTGTAATTAGTTTGAAAACCGAGTCCCAAAAGCTTATTAGTTTGGGGCAGTTCCAAAATGTGTGCAGTAGGCCACCTGTTCTACCGCATTTCAGGTACCATCTGTACGTTATTTTGTACGCTAATTCCCAGAGGGTAGAGCAGCTAGTGGATTGATATGTAGCTTTTAGTGATGAGCCGAACACCCCCGGGTTCGGTTCGCACCAGAACCCGCGAACGGACCGAAAGTTCGCACGAACATTAGAACCCTATTAAATACAATGGATGCGAACGTTCGGATTCTAAAGTGCTAATTATAACGACTATTATCCATGTTATTGTCCGAAACAGAGTTTGGGAATCCGGGTTTTGCACCAGGGGACATGTATCAATGCAAAAATAAGTTTTAAAAACGGACGTTTTCCGGGAGCAGACATTTTAATGATGCATAAAGTGAAAAAAAAAAAGTCAAATATTCCTTTAAATATTGTACCTGGGGGGTGTCTAAAGTATGCCTGTGAAGTGCCACGATTTCCCGTGTTTAGAACTGTCCCTGCACAAAATAACATTTCTAAAGGAAAAAAAGCCATTTAAAACTGCTTGCGGCTTTAATGCAATGTCTGGTCCCGGTAATATGGATGAAAATCTTTAGGAAAAATGGCATAGCTACCCCATCAACCCCCCCCCCCTACCCCAGCCCATTACCAGCCCCTTTGGGTCTTGTATGGATATTAAGGGGAACCCCGCACACAAAATAAAAAAGGACCTATATACTCTGAACAGCCGTATACAGGCGGTGCATACAAGACAGGGACTGTAGGTTTGTTCTTATGTAGAATCTGTTTGTAATTTTGAACAGCTGCATTGTTTAAGTGGAGCTCCATGCCAAATTCCTTTTTTTTAGCTTTTTGTAAAACATAGGGAACGGTTATCACCCCTGTCACATTTTTTTTGCTGTCTGTGCCCCTGTTCAGAACATTTCACCTCACTTTGCGTCCCAATATCAACTGTTTTTGAAATGTGGTGTTTTTATTGAAACAAGGATTGGTGATAAAGCATCAGTAGAGAGGAGACACCTTTCTCCAATATTAATTCTTACAGGAGAGAATTTTCCTTCCAAGGGGTAGATTTCCTCTCACTTCCTGTTGTCTTCTTCCGTTTGCAAGTAGTAGTAGTTTGTAAGTTGGATGTTTGAAAGTAGGGACCTGCCGTATATACTCTGCAGAAATTGGCCCCTTAGGTGTTGGTGTTGGCACAACACTAAAAGCGCTCACAGTTATTCTTGGTGGGTGCTGGAACGCCCTGCTGTCAACTATTATATCAGGAATTGTAATAACATATAATTGTTGATCAGTAGTAGTAAAAATTGGGCCTTTGATGGTGGTGCTGGTGCCACAACACTGTAAGGCCTGACAGTTACTCTTGGTGGGCGCAGCAATGGGCCCTGCTGTGAATTATTAGATCAATAATTATAATTGCATGCCCCTGTTGAATAGGGGCTGAAAAATTGGGCCTTTGGTGGTGGTGGTGGTGGTGGTGGTGATGGTGGTGCTGGTGCCACAACACTGTAAGGCCTGACAGTTACTCTTGGTGGGCGCAGCAATGGGCCCTGCTGTGAATTATTAGATCAATAATTATAATTGCATGCCCCTGTTGAACAGGGGCTGAAAAATTGGGCCTTTGGTGGTGGTGGTGATGGTGGTGCTGGTGCCACAACACTGTAAGGCCTGACAGTTACTCTTGGTGGGCACAGCAATGGGCCCTGCTGTGAATTATTAGATCAATAATTATAATTGCATGCCCCTGTTGAACAGGGGCTGAAAAATTGGGCCTTTGGTGGTGGTGGTGGTGGTGATGGTGGTGCTGGTGCCACAACACTGTAAGGCCTGACAGTTACTCTTGGTGGGCGCAGCAATGGGCCCTGCTGTGAATTATTAGATCAATAATTATAATTGCATGCCCCTGTTGAACAGGGGCTGAAAAATTGGGCCTTTGGTGGTGGTGGTGGTGGTGATGGTGGTGCTGGTGCCACAACACTGTAAGGCCTGACAGTTACTCTTGGTGGGCGCAGCAATGGGCCCTGCTGTGAATTATTAGATCAATAATTATAATTGCATGCCCCTGTTGAACAGGGGCTGAAAAATTGGGCCTTAGGCACTGGTGGCACAACACTGCAACCCCTCACAGATACTGTGCTTGGAGCACAGCAATGAGGCCTGTTGCAAAGTATTGCATCCAAAATTTTAATTACACGCCCCTGTTAAACAGGGGCTGAAAAATTGGGCCTTAGCCACTGGTGGCGTCACCCATAAACCAAAATGATCTTCCAAGCTATCATCATTAATCGTATCATTGAGGAGGAGGAGGAGGATAGCCAGTCAACATAACAGCACAGGCACTCAGCATCAGCATCAGTCTTGAAGGGATGTGACATTTTAAAATCAATTAGTCTGTTATATCAGCATCAGGTGTGTGGTAGCTGGTGGTGATCCAAGACTGGTTCATCTTGATGAAAGTCAGTCGATCAACCGAGTCGGTGGACAGGCGCACCCTGTGATCCGTGACAAATCCTCCAGCAGCACTGAATGTGCGTTCTGAAAGAACGCTGGATGCAGGACAGGCCAGTAGCTCAATTGCATACTGTGCAAGCTCTGGCCAGTGATCCATCCTCAAGACCCAGTAAGCCAGAGGATTTTCGGTGGGGAAGGTGTCCAAGTCTGACCTTGCCCCTAGGTATTCCTGCACCATGTATATCAGACGCTGGCGATGGTTGCTGGAACCGATCATACTTTGGGGCTGCGGACTAAAGAATTGTCTGAACGCATCGGTCAGACGGCCACCTTCCCCACCGCTCCTTCTTTGACTGCCCGAAGCCTCAGCAACTCGTTGTCCAGGACCAGGAGTTTGTAACCTCCCAGTCTCTGGGAACGCATTGCACAGACCTTTCTGCAAGGCCTCCCGGAGTTGTCTCATCCTCTGCTCCCTCTGCGACGGTACGATAAGGTCCGCAACCTTACCCTTGTACCGTGGATCAAGGAGAGTGGCCAGCCAGTAATGGTCCCTCTCCTTGATCCGAAGAATGTGAGGATCCTTCCGCAGACTTTGCAGGATCAGGGAGGCCATGCAGCGTAGGTTAGCTGAGGCATTCAGTCCGGAGTCCTCTGGGTCACTAAGGACGACATGATCCGCAGCCACCTCCTCCCAGCCACGTACAAGTCCACTGGTTTCTTGGGACTGTAAATCATCCCTAAAAGACTGCTGCTGATGATGCTGAGTGCCAGCCTCCACCTCCATGCTGACACAATCCTCCTCCTCCTCCTCCTCCTCTTCCTGTGCGATGGGTGGGACAGAAGGAACACTGTCTGGGTAAAGGGGGCCTTGAGAGGCAAGGAAGTCCTCCTCTTCCTGCCTCTGTTCTGCCTCAAGTGCCCTGTCCATTATTCCACGCAGCGTGTGCTCCAACAGGTGGACAAGAGGTACAGTGTCACTGATGCATGCACTGTCACTGCTCACCATCCTCGTGGCCTCCTCAAATGGTGCCAGGACAGTGCATGCATCCCTGATCATGCCCCACTGGCGTGGTGAAAAAAACCCGAGCTCCCCTGACCCTGTCCTGGTGCCGTAGTCGCACAGGTACTCATTGATGGCCCTCTGCTGCGTGTGCAGCCGCTGCAGCATGGCCAACGTTGAGTTCCACCTGGTGGGCATGTCACATATAAGGCGGTTCTTGGGCAGGTTCAACTCCGTTTGCAGCTCAGCCAGGCGAGCACTGGCATTATAAGATCTGCGGAAATGCACACAGACTTTCCTGGCCTGCCTCAGGACATCCTGTAAGCCCGGGTACCTGCCCAAGAACCGCTGCACCACCAGGTTAAGGACGTGAGCCATACAGGGCACATGGGTCAGTTGTCCCTGTCGGAGGGCGGAGAGGAGGTTGGTGCCATTGTCGCAAACCACCATTCCTGGCTTAAGCTGGCGTGGCGTCAACCACCTCTCGGCCTGCCCCTGCAGAGCAGACAGGACCTCTTCCCCAGTGTGGCTCCTGTCCCCCAAACACGCCAGCGCAAGCACGGCATGGCATCTTTTTGCCTGCGTACTTGCGTAGCCCCTTGAACGCCTACGGAGCACCGCTGGTTCCGAGGACAAACCACAGGAAGAGGCCATGGAGGAAGAAGAAGAGGAGGGGGTGGAGGAGAGAGGTGTGTCACAACCAGTAGTAGCATTTTGGAGGCGTGGCGGTGGAACAACCTCCAACACTACTGCACCTTGTCCTGCATCCTTCCCAGCTGCCAAAAGAGTGACCCAATGGGCCGTGAAAGAAAGGTAACGTCCCTGTCCATGCCTGCTGGACCATGAGTCAGCGGTAATATGCACCTTACCGCTGACCGCCCTGTCCAGCTAGGCCAAGACATTGCCTTCCACATGCCTGTAGAGAGCCGGAATCGCCTTCCGTGCGAAAAAGTGGCGTTTGGGAACCTGCCACTGAGGAACCGCACATTGCACAAACTCACGGAAGGGGGCCGAGTCTACCAACTGAAAAGGCAGCAGTTGAAGCGCTAGCAATTTAGCCAAGCTAGCATTCAACCGCTGGGCATGTGGATGGCTGGGAGTGAACTTCTTTCGACGGTCCAGCAGCTGGGGCAGGGAAATTTGCCTGCTAGAATCGGACGTTGGTGTACTGCTAGCAAAGTGCCCGCAAGTACTTGCCTGTGACACACCTAATTCTACACCTTCATTCCTCTCAGAGCAGGTTTCAGAGAGGAGTGAAGGTATAGTGGGGTTGGAGATCCCAGCTGATGCGGTGCAAGAAGAGGTCAGCTTTGTTCTTTGGTGTGGGTCTTTAAGGTAGGCTTGCCAATGAGCTGCATGGCAGGTCAACATATGTCTGATCAAGCATGTGGTGCCCAAGCGGCTGATGTTTTGGCCACGCGATATACGCTTGAGACATATGTTGCAAACAGCAGCTGTGCGATCTGATGCACTCGCCTCAAAAAAGGCCCACACCAAAGAACTTTTTGAATGACGGGCAGAGGCAGCGCCCTGCACAGGCGGAGCTCTGCGGTGTGATTCCGTCGGTGTGCTGCCCATACGCTGGCCACTCAAGGGCATCCTGCCTCGTTGGAGATGTGCCTCCTCCTCATCCTCCTCCTCCTCCTCCTCTCTCCTATTAGGCACCCACGTGGAGTCAGTGACCTCATCATCCCCTCCCTCCTCATCACTGGAGCCAATCTGGCAGTATGCTGCAGCTGCTGGAGCATGACTGCCAGATTGGTGTCCTTCTTGAGCATCCCCTCTCTCTGCTCTCACGCTGCTGCCTTCCTCTAGCTGGGTATCATCATCAGATCCTTCCAAACGCTGGGCATCCTCCTGGAGCATGTACCCAACACTGTGCTCAAACAGTTCGGGGGACTCCTCAGGAGGAGGACATGGTGGGTCTAGGGAAGGATTGACTAATGAAGATAATGATACCAGAGAAGAGGACGCTTTGGCAGCTGCTTTGCCAGTACCCTGAGCCTGGGTGAGAGAGGATGAGGAGGATGAGGTGGGCTTGGTCATCCACTCTACCAAGTCTTCGGCATGATGTGGCTCAACATGTCCAGCTGCCGAAAAGAAGGACAAGCGTGTCCCATGGCCATGTGCTGATGACAAAGCACCGCGTCCACGACCAGCACTGTTGCCCCCAGACACAGAGCCTGCTTGCCCTCTTTTTTTGCCTCCTGACTGTCTGCCTCTCCTTGGTTGCCTTCCAGACATTTTAATGGATGGCCTGCAGGGAGATGGGAAAAAGAGCAATAAGGGCTACCTTCAGGTGTATACTGTGCAGGAGGCTTAGCAACAATGACACTGACACTGTCCCCTGCCTATCCTTCTCTGTCCCTAAACACAAGGATTTGCAATATGCTTCAGCAAGATTGGTTTAGCACAGAACAGCACACTGACAGTTTCCCTCACTGTCCTTCTCTGTCCCTACAAACAAGATTTAGCACAGAATAGCACACTGATAGTTTCCACGAGTGTCCTTCTCTGTCCCTAAACTCAAGGATTTCAAATATGGAACAGCAAAATTGCTTTAGAACAGAATAGCACACTGACACTTTCCCTCACTGTCCTACTCTGTCCCTCCCTACAAACAAGATTTAGCACAGAATAGCACACTGATAATTTCCACGAGCGTCCTTCTCTGTCCCTAAACTCAAGGATTGAAAATATGGAACAGCAAAATTGGTTTAGAACAGAATAGCACACTGAAACTTTCCCTCACTGCCCTACTCTGTCCCTCCCTACAAACAAGATTTAGCACAGAATAGCACACTGATAATTTCCACGAGTGTCCTTCTCTGTCCCTAAACTCAAGGATTTGAAATATGGAACAGCAAAATTGGTTTAGAACAGAATAGCACACTGACACTTTCCCTCACTGTCCTACTCTGTCCCTCCCTACAAACAAGATTTAGCACAGAATAGCACACTGATAATTTCCACGAGTGTCCTTCTCTGTCCCTAAACTCAAGGATTGAAAATATGGAACAGCAAAATTGGTTTAGAACAGAATAGCACACTGAAACTTTCCCTCACTGTCCTACTCTGTCCCTCCCTACAAACAAGATTTAGCACAGAATAGCACACTGATAATTTCCACGAGTGTCCTTCTCTGTCCCTAAACTCAAGGATTGAAAATATGGAACAGCAAAATTGGTTTAGAACAGAATAGCACACTGTCAGTTTCACTCACTGTACCTCTCTGTCCCTAAACTCAAGGATTGAAAATATGGTTCAGCAAAATTGGTTTAGAACAGAATAGCACACTGACACTTTCGCTCACTGTCCTACTCTGTCCCTCCCTACAAACAAGATTTAGCACAGAATAGCACACTGATAATTTCCACGAGTGTCCTTCTCTGTCCCTAAACTCAAGGATTGAAAATATGGAACAGCAAAATTGGTTTAGAACAGAATAGCACACTGAAACTTTCCCTCACTGTCCTACACTGTCCCTCCCTACAAACAAGATTTAGCACAGAATAGCACACTGATAATTTCCACAAGTGTCCTTCTCTGTCCCTAAACTCAAGGATTGAAAATATGGAACAGCAAAATTGGTTTAGAACAGAATAGCACACTGAAACTTTCCCTCACTGTCCTACTCTGTCCCTCCCTACAAACAAGATTTAGCACAGAATAGCACACTGATAATTTCCACGAGTGTCCTTCTCTGTCCCTAAACTCAAGGATTGAAAATATGGAACAGCAAAATTGGTTTAGAACAGAATAGCACACTGAAACTTTCCCTCACTGTCCTACTCTGTCCCTCCCTACAAACAAGATTTAGCACAGAATAGCACACTGATAATTTCCGCGAGTGTCCTTCTCTGTCCCTAAACTCAAGGATTGAAAATATGGAACAGCAAAATTGGTTTAGAACAGAATAGCACACTGTCAGTTTCACTCACTGTACCTCTCTGTCCCTAAACTCAAGGATTGAAAATATGGTTCAGCAAAATTGGTTTAGAACAGAATAGCACACTGAAACTTTCCCTCACTGTCCTACTCTGTCCCTCCCTACAAACAAGATTTAGCACAGAATAGCACACTGATAATTTCCACGAGTGTCCTTCTCTGTCCCTAAACTCAAGGATTTGAAATATGGAACAGCAAAATTGGTTTAGAACAGAATAGCACACTGACACTTTCCCTCACTGTCCTACTCTGTCCCTCCCTACAAACAAGATTTAGCACAGAATAGCACACTGATAATTTCCACGAGTGTCCTTCTCTGTCCCTAAACTCAAGGATTTGAAATATGGAACAGCAAAATTGGTTTAGAACAGAATAGCACACTGAAAATTTCCCTCACTGTCCTACTCTGTCCCTCCCTACAAACAAGATTTAGCACAGAATAGCACACTGATAATTTCCACGAGTGTCCTTCTCTGTCCCTAAACTCAAGGATTGAAAATATGGAACAGCAAAATTGGTTTAGAACAGAATAGCACACTGTCAGTTTCACTCACTGTACCTCTCTGTCCCTAAACTCAAGGATTGAAAATATGGTTCAGCAAAATTGGTTTAGAACAGAATAGCACACTGAAACTTTCCCTCACTGTCCTACTCTGTCCCTCCCTACAAACAAGATTTAGCACAGAATAGCACACTGATAATTTCCACGAGTGTCCTTCTCTGTCCCTAAACTCAAGGATTTGAAATATGGAACCGCAAAATTGGTTTAGAACAGAATAGCACACTGACACTTTCCCTCACTGTCCTACTCTGTCCCTCCCTACAAACAAGATTTAGCACAGAATAGCACACTGATAATTTCCGCGAGTGTCCTTCTCTGTCCCTAAACTCAAGGATTGAAAATATGGAACAGCAAAATTGGTTTAGAACAGAATAGCACACTGTCAGTTTCACTCACTGTACCTCTCTGTCCCTAAACTCAAGGATTGAAAATATGGTTCAGCAAAATTGGTTTAGAACAGAATAGCACACTGAAACTTTCCCTCACTGTCCTACTCTGTCCCTCCCTACAAACAAGATTTAGCACAGAATAGCACACTGATAATTTCCACGAGTGTCCTTCTCTGTCCCTAAACTCAAGGATTTGAAATATGGAACAGCAAAATTGGTTTAGAACAGAATAGCACACTGACACTTTCCCTCACTGTCCTACTCTGTCCCTCCCTACAAACAAGATTTAGCACAGAATAGCACACTGATAATTTCCACGAGTGTCCTTCTCTGTCCCTAAACTCAAGGATTTGAAATATGGAACAGCAAAATTGGTTTAGAACAGAATAGCACACTGAAACTTTCCCTCACTGTCCTACTCTGTCCCTCCCTACAAACAAGATTTAGCACAGAATAGCACACTGATAATTTCCACGAGTGTCCTTCTCTGTCCCTAAACTCAAGGATTGAAAATATGGAACAGCAAAATTGGTTTAGAACAGAATAGCACACTGTCAGTTTCACTCACTGTACCTCTCTGTCCCTAAACTCAAGGATTGAAAATATGGTTCAGCAAAATTGGTTTAGAACAGAATAGCACACTGAAACTTTCCCTCACTGTCCTACTCTGTCCCTCCCTACAAACAAGATTTAGCACAGAATAGCACACTGATAATTTCCACGAGTGTCCTTCTCTGTCCCTAAACTCAAGGATTTGAAATATGGAACCGCAAAATTGGTTTAGAACAGAATAGCACACTGACACTTTCCCTCACTGTCCTACTCTGTCCCTCCCTACAAACAAGATTTAGCACAGAATAGCACACTGATAATTTCCACGAGTGTCCTTCTCTGTCCCTAAACTCAATGATTTGATATATGGAACAGCAAAATTGGTTTAGAACAGAATAGCACACTGACACTTTCCCTCACTGTCCTACTCTGTCCCTCCCTACAAACAAGATTTAGCACAGAATAGCACACTGATAATTTCCACGAGTGTCCTTCTCTGTCCCTAAACTCAAGGATTGAAAATATGGAACAGCAAAATTGGTTTAGAACAGAATAGCACACTGTCAGTTTCACTCACTGTACCTCTCTGTCCCTAAACTCAAGGATTGAAAATATGGTTCAGCAAAATTGGTTTAGAACAGAATAGCACACTGAAACTTTCCCTCACTGTCCTACTCTGTCCCTCCCTACAAACAAGATTTAGCACAGAATAGCACACTGATAATTTCCACGAGTGTCCTTCTCTGTCCCTAAACTCAAGGATTTGAAATATGGAACAGCAAAATTGGTTTAGAACAGAATAGCACACTGAAACTTTCCCTCACTGTCCTACTCTGTCCCTCCCTACAAACAAGATTTAGCACAGAATAGCACACTGATAATTTCCACGAGTGTCCTTCTCTGTCCCTAAACTCAAGGATTGAAAATATGGAACAGCAAAATTGGTTTAGAACAGAATAGCACACTGTCAGTTTCACTCACTGTACCTCTCTGTCCCTAAACTCAAGGATTGAAAATATGGTTCAGCAAAATTGGTTTAGAACAGAATAGCACACTGAAACTTTCCCTCACTGTCCTACTCTGTCCCTCCCTACAAACAAGATTTAGCACAGAATAGCACACTGATAATTTCCACGAGTGTCCTTCTCTGTCCCTAAACTCAAGGATTTGAAATATGGAACAGCAAAATTGGTTTAGAACAGAATAGCACACTGACACTTTCCCTCACTGTACCTCTCTGTCCCTACAAACAAGGATTAGCACAGAATAGCACACTGACACTTTCCCTCACTGTACCTCTCTGTCCCTACAAACAAGGTTTAGCACAGAATAACACACTGTCACTGACACTCTCCCTACCTATCCTTATTTGTCCCTAAACACAAGGAATCCAGGATTAGTAAAGGAAAAAAAATGACACTGTCCCTGCCTATGGTTCTCTTTCCCTGCTCCGGAACACACTACACAAGGCCGCCGCGCTGGCGGCCTTTTATAGTGTGGGGCGTGTACTAAACCACCTCAGCAATAATTGGCCACAGGCATCCTGCCTGTGGCCAATCATTGCTCTGCTCGCTGCCGGCGCTGTGATTGGCCAAGCATGCGGGGTCACAGTGCATGCTTGGCCAATCACAGCGCCTGGATGACACTGCGATGGCGTAGTGCATTGTGGGCCGTTCGTGTCACTCGAATTTGGCGCGAACGGCCCAAATCGTTCGATCTTCGTCGAACGATCGAACAGCCGATGTTCGAGTCGAACGTATGTTCGACTCGAACACGAAGCTCATCCCTAGTAGCTTTACATGCTCTCTCCCACTCGTAGCTCGAAAAGGTATGACCCAAGTCTTTTTCCCATTTGAGCAATGGTGCCGCTTTGATAAATGTAGTTTTTTGGTTGAATATCTTATAGAATAGGGAGATGCCCTTATTGTGTTTAGGAGATGAAGTGAGGAATAACCATGCCGTTTGGGGGATTAGACACGTCCATGAATTCAGTGAGGTAAGACAATGTTTAGTGCGTAAATAGAGAAAAATGTCGGAGCTAGGAAGATGGTATTCCTTCTGGAGAGAGGGGAATGATTTTATTTCGTTTTTGTCTGTATCTATCAGGTCGGTTAAAAATTTGATGCCTAGTGTTTTCCATCTTAGGAAAGATGTTGACTCCATTAAATGATGGAGAGTTTCAATGGGAATGTATACCTTGGAGTTCACAGGGGTGGTATGTGAGAGTTGTACGAGTTTTGTCCAGGCTTTGGTTGTAGCTACCATTGTTGGGGAGAGGTGATGGGGAAGTTTTCCTCCCAGGAATAAAGCTAGTAACCAGGGCGATAGGTTTTTGCCAGGGACTGAGGAGGATTCTATGGACCTCCATAGTGGGGGACTCGGGGCGGACAAAAATCATTCTTTAGCTTGGGTTAGGATGGATGATAGGTAATAATCGTGCAAATTAACATAACCCGTTCCCCCCGCCAGGCGGTGTTTGAATAATTGGTGTTGGGCACATCTAGGCTTCTTCCCTTGCCAGATATATTTGGAAAGGATTGATTGTAGGGATTGTAAATATACAGTGGGTAAAGGAATGGGTATGGTCCTAAACAGGTAGAGTATTTGGGGGAGGTGTAGCATTTTGAAAGCTGCTAACCAACCTAGCCATGAAAATTCAAACGACGCAAGCCTGGTAAGATCCTTCTGTAGTTTAGTACGTAGTGGTATATAATTTGATGCAAATAGAGATTTAGTCGAGGAAGTGAGCTGAATTCCTAGGTAAGTAATTCTATTTTCGGCCCATGTGTACGGGAATAATGTTTGAAGTTTTTTCCTTACGGTCTCACCCACCCCTAGATCAAGTATATTCGATTTAGTCTCATTAACTTTATAATATGAGATATCACTGAACCAGGCTAGCGTCTTATGAACCTCCGGCAATGATCGTTCTGGATCAGTGATTATGAGAATCACGTCATCCGCGAACAGGCTTATTTCATGTTCTACTTCTGCGATAATGATACCTTTGATATTAGAGTTAGCTCTAATGATCTCTGCAAGTGGCTCCATAACTAGATTGAATATCAGAGGTGAGAGTGGGCAACCTTGTCTAGTTCCATTAGATATTGTGAAGGGGATTGACATAGTGTCAGCCGAGTACACTCGGGCTGAGGGGTTAGAGTATAGTGCCATTATAGAATCGTGGATTTGACCTGTTAACCCAAATTTAGTTAGGACTGCCGAAATGTAACCCCAGTGATGGTAACACATCTTAAAAACAACTTCAGGTTCGGGTGGAACGAGACAGCTATCCCATATTTAGGGATTAATCTGACTGCCACTATAGACAAACTCTACTGTGCTAAACTCCCATTTATCTTCCGCAAACTGGAGAAAGATCTCTTATCGTGGGACAAATTGGGCCTTTCCTGGCTAGGCAGGTGAATTTGGTTAAAATGACCCTTTTACCTTGCATCCTTTATCTTTTCCGATCACTACATATCCCCATCCCTAGGGACCATCTCAGGAACTTCCAATCGAAGATTATAAAGTATATATAGGGAACTAAGGGGCACAGGATCGCCAAGGGGACTCTTTTTCGCAATAAAGATCAGGGCGGAGTTGGTGTTCCAAACCTTATCTGGTATTATCAAGCGGAACAATTATCCCAGCTATCCACTGTATACTCTTTCCCACTCCTTAACACTTTGGCACTCCATTAAAAATTCTCCACTCTTGATCTCTCACTGGTGCCCTCTTTCCCACATTTTCAGAAATCCACTGTTCCCACCTGGACTGGACATTAATGCCTTCCAGTGGTGGCTAGATAAAGGACTATACAGGATTGGGCACTTTGTCACCCCGGCAGGTACGCTCACCTAAGCTCACTGTACCAGTAAACTTGATATGCCAAGGGTGGAAAGATTTAGATTTCAGCAAATCTCCCATTTCATCCGTTCTCTAGGGCCCTCCAAACACACACCTCTATGGCCACGTACACACGACCATTTTTTTCTGCAAAAAACGACAAAAAAACGGTTGTGAGAGCTTTTTTGCCGAGAAAACCGTTTGTGTGTATGCTTTCTCGTCGAGAAAACTGGCCAAAATCTCGATGAGAAAAAAGACGCCCTGCGGTCTTTTTTCTCGTCGGAGTCTCATTTTTTCTCGGCGTGATTCTCGTCAGACTGTTTTCGGATGAGAAAACTGTTTGTGTGTATGCTTTTCCGAGTCTTCAAAAACCGCGCATGGTCAGACTCAAGTATGAGACGGGAGAGCACCTTCTTGTAAAGCTAGCATTCGTAATGGAGATAGCACATTCGTCACGCATTAACAATTTTTGCATCGTTTAAATGCTGCACATTAAAATCTTCTTTAGAATGGAACAATGATGAGCAATTATGATCTTTGGCTGCAGATATTCACACAGATTTTTGCCAAATTTTTTGCAACATTTCTGAATGCATATGTTATTTTATTTTCTCAAGCAAGATGTCTTTTTTTTTTTTTTTTAAGATATGCATTTAAAAATCTTATTTAATTTCTAGTGATCTCCATTTTTTTTTCTCCGGTGTAAATTTAACATAATTAGAAAAAAAATTATCTTCTATTTTTTGTCCTTCAAGGCGCTTTTTTGGTGTTATCTGTCCCATTTAAAATCTAGCTTTGTGTAATTTTTGTAAATTACCTGCCTACTCACCAGCTAAATATTTAGCTTTAACAAACACACAGAGGCAAGTATTAACAGTAAAAAAAATCCATTTATTCTGGTATACAAAATAAGAATAACCAAACTAGAAGGCAGTGCTGGAGAGCCTGCTGCAATTTGTGCAACTGTGTGGACACCAAAATTAGGACCTTGAGAAGCACATACAGTAGTGTGCCCAATCTGGTCTTGGACTCCCAGAGGTCAGGAACAGCAGCAGGTTAGATACATGTCCCAAGTCTGTGGAACTACAACAGGCTGCCTTCTGTCTGACCACATTGCAGCAAGTGAATCACTTCCTGGCCTTCTTGCTCCGCTTCCCTGTAGCCTTCTTGGTAGGCTTCCCTGCAGCCTTCTCTGCAGCCTTCCTTGTCCGCCTGGCTGGAGGCGGGGCCTCAGGAGGTGTACTCATGTCAGGAGGAGGGAGGTGGAGGTGGAGAAGAAGGAGGTGGAGCTGGAGAAGAAGGAGGTGGAGCTGGAGAAGAAGGAGGTGGAGGAGAAGAAGAAGGAGGTGGAGGAGAAGAAGAAGGAGGAGGTTGTGAAAAAGGAGGTGGAGGTGGAGAAGGAGGTGGAGGATAATAAAAATGTGCAGGAGGATGGCCGTGGTCACAGATAACAGTGGTCTCTTTGAGTCTGCCCCTCAACCCCTTATTTAAAAGGGACATGAGCAGGGCCTCACAAAGTAGCCGTTGTTCAGGTTGCATCTGGGCCATTTTCATGCCCACCAATGCCGCATAGCCCTCATCAGGGGTTGGGGGCTGCTGGAGGGTGGCATGTGCCTCTTTAATGAGGGCCAGTGCTGCCACACTCACAGCCCTATCCCTCCTGCCCCTTCTTGGTGGCATGCGGATTGGAGGCACCTGACACCTTGTCCTACTACTTGGACCAGCCACCTCCTCTCTGCCACTTGGATCAGGCACCTCCTCTCTGCCACTAACTCCAGCCTCCTCCTGCCTAACCTTTTCCGACCACTCATCCTGGCTGACCTCCTCCTGTGTAAAAAAAAGGGACATATTTTAGAGTTTTGTTTTATCAATCACACACAGGGGGTTATTTAGTAAAGGCAAATCCACTTTGCACTACAAGTGCAAACTACAAGTGCACTTGTAATTGTTGGCAAGTGTACTTGGAAGTGCAGTCGCTGTAGATCTGAGGGGGAAATGCAAGGCAAAGAAAAAGCAGAAATTTAGCTTGCACATGATTGGATAATAAAATCAGCAGAGCTTCCCCTCATTTCAGATCTACCCCTCTGATTTACAGCGGCTTTACTTCCAAGTGCAATTTTTATTGCACTTTGCACTTGTAGTTTGCACTTGTAGTGCAAAGTGGATTTGCTTTTAGTAAAGAACCCCCACAATTTTCAGGTCATTGACTGTTGCAAATACTTCTAAATTTTGGTTTATAATACTCTCATTATGCCCCAATCATTTTGCAATCTTCTCCCAAACCTTTTTGCCCACTACTGTCTATTGCTATGTCAAACACTTTTCTTGATTGACTAAATTTGTTCCCATCTTAACATCTATTTTACATCATAAATTTTTTCACAATAAAGGTTTTGAAAATACTATACCTGGCTCCAGACGGACAGATCTGGGTGCTCATCCAAGATGGAAGGCTCCTCTTGATCCTGGAAAGGATCATCTTGGCTGGAGGGAAGGCTGGGGGGAAGGCTGGACAGTGATTCCCTCGGTGTAATGTGGTCATTCAGAAAGGCCAACCTGTCGTAGTACCACAAATGTGGGACATATACCTCCCCTGCTGCTGCTCCTGACCTCTGAGATGCCAGGACCCGATTGTGCACAGTCCTATATGTGCCTCTCAAGGTCCCAATTTTAGTGTCAAGCTGCTCAACGGTTGCATTGGGCACCCTGGTGTGCACAAATGGGAGCAGGCTCTCAAGCGCTGCTTTCCTTACCCCTTTTTTTTTGCTGGGGATTTTTTGTCTCCCACAGAGCGGGCAGCTCCCTTAAACGATCAATGAATTCAGAAGGGAATTCTTTCTCAAGAAACGCGTTCATTGTTTCTGCAAGACAAAACACTAGACAAAAATACAAATGTCAATCACACTCTAAACTCGAGTAATCTTTATGCCCATATATGCCTCTACAATCTCTATGCAGTATAGGCCACTGATGTACCAAGTATTAAATGATACCTTTGGTCTTAACGTTCGGCAAACTTAACTCCTTCCTCCGCACACAGAACGTTGGTACGTCACATGTGTGTTAGCTTTATATACACTATGCATGCGTGACACACGTCGCCCGCCCATGAAGTTCTTTCACAATGTTTCCCTGCCCCTTCTCTTTTGGCACGCAGGCGACATGGCGGAGTCACAGCAGGTGTCTGTGAATTCAGAGAATTCTAATGAGGAGACAAGCCCAGAGCGGGAAACGTCACAAACAAGGAGGCGCTACAAGGCATCTAATATGTCCTTTGAGGAGATGGCGGAGATGGTGGCCATATTGAACAATTCTGATTATGATGAAAAGCATGGGCCGTATTCCCACCCTAATCTTTGGAAGGACAGAATTATGAAGAAAGTAGTGAAAAGTCTGAAGAAGAATTTTGGTGTGAAAAGATCCAAGGAGCAGCTCAGAAAGAGGTGGTCTGACCTCAAATTGAGGGAGCCGGAGCAGTTAAGGAGCATTAACAGAATGCTTAAAAAAAGTAAGTACTTCTCCTGTGTCCCTATTGTTGTATTTCACAACTTGCATGTTGCTCCCTGTTGTAGTTTTTTATTAATTAACATTCTTAAATGACATCTTCTCCAATTTAGTGGGCACAGTAATCGGTCGATATAGACACATCGTTTGCACACTACATACAATGATTTGTCAATATACGTTCTTTAAAAAAAAAAAAATGTATGTTTAAAATCACTAAATGTTATGACATTGTTGTCTAGATGATGTGTTTGTAAATAGAATGAAATGCAAACTTGAATCAATGTAAAGGAGAGGACACTCAGCAGTTGTTTACACATCTGCACTCACAGGAGCACTATAGTGTCGGCCACCAGAACAACCTTTTTAGGGTGTCCACCACAGGTGCTACAGTGGGTACTGGGGGGGGGGGGCCTGTGATAAAATTGTCGCAAAAAGGTCAGTATTCTAGCTTTGTCAAGTTCTCCAATCTGGTCTTCAGCTTGGAACTGTGCCAAAACAGACAAGTGTACCCCACCTGCAAGCAATGTTTCATATTCCTAGTTCTGACTTTATATATGTGTGTGTTAAGTGTACCATTTGTTTCAATCTCATAGGGGAGAGAAGACTGGGAGGACACCACTCCTCGGAGCCCAGGAACCCCACACCTTCTAAAGAACCCCAACCTCCCCAACAAGCCTAACCTGAGGATGTGGAGGAAGTCAAATTGGATAAAGGAGAGGTGGAGGAAGGAGAATTGGAGGAAGTAGAGGTGGATGAGGTGGTGGAACTTGTCACTACAACAGGTCAGTATCTGTCACCACAGCTTCAGGTAAAAGAGATGTAGGCCTGGAGATTGTTATTTTTTTTTATTTATTTTAGGGAATGAATATGTTGCTGAAATTCCACGATTCTCCAGGGATAGTGCACATCCAACAAGTAATGGATTGTAGTACTCAAATGGACTTCATGAAAAAAAGGATTAATGATATGGAGAATACATTTAAGGACATCATTGATGTGTTGGGGCGAATTGAATAAAACACCCTTTTTTTTTGCTAGTTTTTGTTCACTTTTGTAGCACTTTGTCCCAAAAACAAATTTAGAAGATGCACACAGTGGGTCAACATGTGCTATCTGCCATCACGGGATCTCCATGTACGTGTTTTGGGGGTGCAACCTCTTCCTCACAACTCAAGTAGGTGAAAGGAAGAAGGGGTTACCCCCCAAAACATGTTGAATGATCCCCCATGATGGCGGGTAGCACATGTTGACAATAGGGATGAGGAAGTAAAGAACCTCTTTTACCCACCCTAAAATTGTGTGCATCTTCGAATTTTGTCTTGTTCAGGGGTGACAACACTCCATCTTTGATGAAGGGCAGATAGACATTTGTTTTTAAAAAAAAGGTCTGAGATCTTGCCTATATACGTTAACATTGTTGTATTTTGAGGAATGTTGAGGAGAGTTTTTGTAATTTCATTAGCACCAAAAATTGCCATGTTAGGTGAAAAGCCAAAAATGGGTTTCTAAAATGTAGAGACACAAAAAAATGTAAAAAAAAAAACATATGTGTGATTGTGCACAGAGTAAAATACAATAAAAAAAATAAAGTGTGGCTGCTCTTTTTTTAACCTTTTTTGGATTTAGTTTTGTTGTTAGCAGTGAAATGTTTGGTGTTTACTAAGGATAATACACTTGGCACTACAAGTACACTTTGAAAAAGTAGCACACACCTCAAATATAAACAAAGCAAAACTACAGAATTTAAAGTTCAGATATTTTTTTTTTTTTTTTTTTTTTGGTAAAGGATAAAACTAGGATTGATTCTCTGGCATTGGAATGGCCCCCCTACCCATGAAATAATCCACATATTTCTGCCGTATTGCACGGGCACTTAGGGGGGGCAAGCCAGCATGGACATGTTCCAGGCCCGGCAGGGCATTGTCCGCAGCAAGTCCGGCCTCGGGCCCAATTGTGGCCATATAAGTAGGAGATTTCTTCCCTAAAAAATTGTGCAGAACACAACAACAAAAAACAATATAGTTCAATTTGTACTCCGCCAGGTTAATAGTAGTTAAAAATAGACGGAACCGGCTGGCCATTATCCCGAAGGCATTCTCCACAACTCTTCGGGCTCTGGCCAGCCGGTAGTTGAAGACCCTCCTCTCTGGGGTGAGGGTCCTCTGGGGGAAAGGCCTCATGAGTAGTGATGAGCCGAACACCCCCGGGTTCGGTTCGCACCAGAACCCGCGAACGGACCGAAAGTTCGTACGAACATTAGAACCCTATTAAATACAATGGATGCGAACGTTCGAATTCTAAAGTGCTAATTATAACGACTATTATGCATGTTATTGTCCTAAAAAGGGTTTGGGAACCCGGGTTCTGCACCAGGGGACATGTATCAATGCAAAAAGAAGTTTTAAAAACGGTCGTTTTTCGGGAGCAGTCATTTTAATGATGCATAAAGTGAAAAAAAAAAGTCAAATATTCCTTTAAATATCGTACCTGGGGGGTGTCTAAAGTATGCCTGTGAAGTGCCACGTGTTTCCCGTGTTTAGAACTGTCCCTGCACAAAATGACACTTCTAAAGGAAAAAAAAGCCATTTAAAACTGCTTGCAGCTTTAATGTAATGTCTGGTCCCGGTAATATGGATGAAAATCTTTAAGAAAAATGGCATAGCTACCCCATGACCCCCCCCCCTACCCCAGCCCATTACCAGCCCCTTTGGGTCTTGTATGGATATTAAGGGGAACCCCGCACATAAAATAAAAAAGGCCCTATATACTCTGAACAGCCGTATACAGGCGGTGCATACAAGACAGGGACTGTAGGTTTGTTCTTATGTAGAATCTGTTTGTAATTTTGAACAGGTACATTGTTGAAGTGTAGCTCCAGCCCAAAAATCTATTTTTAAACTTCTTGGAAAACATAGGTAAGGGTTATCACCCCTGTAACATTTGTTTTGCTGTCTGTGCCCCTGTTCAGAACATTTCACCTCACTTTCCGTCCCAATGACAACTGTTTTTGAAACGTGGTGTTTTTCTTGAAACAAGGATTGCTGATAAAGCATCAGTACAGAGGAGACACCTTTCTCCCATATTTATTCTTACAGGAGAGAATTTTCCTTCCTAGTGGTAGATTTCCTCTCACTTCCTGTTGTCTTCTTGTGTTTGCAAGTAGGAGTCGTTTGTAAGTTGGATGTTTGAAAGTAGGGACCTGCCGTATATACTCTGCAGAAATAGGCCCCTTAGTTGTTGGTGTTGGCACAACACTGTAAGCACTCACAGTTACTCTTGGTTGGTGCTGGAACGCCCTGCTGTCAACTATTATATCAGGAATTTTAATTACATATAATTGTTGAACAGTGGTAGTAAAAATTGGGCCTTTG
Source organism: Rana muscosa (assembly GCA_029206835.1). NCBI lineage: Eukaryota > Metazoa > Chordata > Amphibia > Anura > Ranidae > Rana > Rana muscosa. The sequence goes on from CM055116.1 coordinate 13,397,573, forward strand.
ATGGTGGTGCTGGTGCCACAACACTGTAAGCCCTGACAGTTACTCTTGGTGGGTGCAGCAATGGGCCCTGCTGTGAATTATTAGATCAATAATTGTAATTGCATGCCCCTGTTGAACAGGGGCTGAAAAATTGGGCCTTTCGTGGTGGTGGTGGTGGTGGTGGTGTTGCCACAACACTGTAAGCCCTCAGAGTTACTCTTGGTGGGTGCAGCAATGGGCCCTGCTGTGAATTATTAGATCAAGAATTGTAATTGCATGCCCCTGTTGAACAGGGGCTGAAAAATTGGGCCTTAGGCACTGGTGGCACAACACTACAACTCCTCACAGATACGTTACTTGGAGCACAGCAATGAGCCCTGTTGCAAAGTATTGCTTCAAAAATTGTAATGACACGCCCCTGTTAAACAGGGGCTGAAAAATTGGGCCTTAGGCACTGGTGCCACAACACTCCAACCCCTCACAGATACTGTACTTGGAGCACAGCAATGAGCCCTATGGCAAATTATTGCTAAAAAAATTGTAATTACACGCCCCTGTAAAACAGGGGCTGAAAAATTGGGCCTTAGCCACTGGTGGCGGCACCCATAAACAAAAATGATCTTCCAAGCTATCATCATCAATCGTATCATTGAGGACTCGGAGGAGGAGGATAGCCAGTCAACATAACAGCACAGGCACTCAGCATCAGCATCAGTCTTGAAGGGATGTGACATGTTAAAATCAATTAGTCTGTTATATCAGCATCAGGTGTGTGGTAGCTGGTGGTGATCCAAGACTGGTTCATCTTGATGAAAGTCAGTCGATCAACCGAGTCGGTGGACAGGCGCACCCTGTGATCCGTGACAAATCCTCCAGCAGCACTGAATGTGCGTTCCGAAAGAACGCTGGATGCAGGACAGGCCAGTAGCTCAGATGCATACTGTGCAAGCTCTGGCCAGTGATCCATCCTCAAGACCCAGTAAGCCAGAGGATTTTCGGTGGGGAAGGTGTCCAAGTCTGACCTTGCCCCTAGATATTCCTGCACCATGTTTATCAGACGCTGGCGATGGTTGCTGGAACCGATCATACTTTGGGGCTGCGGACTAAAGAATTGTCTGAACGCATCGGTCAGACGGCCACCTTCCCCACCGCTCCTTCTTTGACTGGCCGAAGCCTCAGCAACTCGTTGTCCAGGACCAGGAGTTTGTAACCTCCCAGTCTCTGGGAACGCGTTGCACAGACCTTTCTGCAAGGCCTCCCGGAGTTGTCTCATCCTCTGCTCCCTCTGCGAAGGTAACATAAGGTCCGCAACCTTACCCTTGTACCGTGGATCAAGGAGAGTGGCCAGCCAGTAATGGTCCCTCTCCTTGATCCGAAGAATACGAGGATCCTTCCGCAGACTTTGCAGGATCAGGGAGGCCATGCAGCGTAGGTTTGCTGAGGCATTCGCTCCGGAGTCCTCTGGGTCACTAAGGACGACATGATCCGCAGCCACCTCCTCCCAGCCACGTACAAGTCCACTGGTTTCTTGGGACTGTAAATCATCCCTAAAAGACTGCTGCTGATGATGCTGAGTGCCAGCCTCCACCTCCATGCTGACACAATCCTCCTCCTCCTCCTCCTCCTCCTCCTCCTCTTCCTCTTCCTGTGCGATGGGTGGGACAGAAGGAACACTGTCTGGGTAAAGGGGGCCTTGAGAGGCAAGGAAGTCCTCCTCTTCCTGCCTCTGTTCTGCCTCAAGTGCCCTGTCCATTATTCCATGCAGCGTGTGCTCCAACAGGTGGACAAGAGGTACAGTGTCACTGATGCATGCACTGTCACTGCTCACCATCCTCGTGGCCTCCTCAAATGGTGCCAGGACAGTGCATGCATCCCTGATCATGCCCCACTGGCGTGGAGAAAAAAAACCAAGCTCCCCTGACCCTGTCCTGGTGCCGTAGTCGCACAGGTACTCATTGATGGCCCTCTGCTGCGTGTGCAGCCGCTGCAGCATGGCCAACGTTGAGTTCCACCTGGTGGGCATGTCACATATAAGGCGGTTCTTGGGCAGGTTCAACTCCTTTTGCAGCTCAGCCAGGCGAGCACTGGCATTATAAGATCTGCGGAAATGCACACAGACTTTCCTGGCCTGCCTCAGGACATCCTGTAAGCCCGGGTACCTGCCCAAGAACCGCTGCACCACCAGGTTAAGGACGTGAGCCACACAGGGCACATGGGTCAGTTGTCCCTGTCGGAGGGCGGAGAGGAGGTTGGTGCCATTGTCGCAAACCACCATTCCTGGCTTAAGCTGGCGTGGCGTCAACCACCTCTCGGCCTGGCCCTGCAGAGCAGACAGGACCTCTGCCCCAGTGTGGCTTCTGTCCCCCAAACACACCAGCGCAAGCACGGCATGGCATCTTTTTGCCTGCGTACTTGCGTAGCCCCGTGAACGGCTACGGAGCACCGCTGGTTCATAGGACAAACCACAGGAAGAGGCCATGGAGGAAGAAGAAGAGGAGGGGGTGGAGGAGAGAGGTGTGTCACAACCAGTAGTAGCATTTTGGAGGCGTGGCGGTGGAACAACCTCCAACACTACTGCACCTTGTCCTGCATCCTTCCCAGCTGCCAAAAGAGTGACCCAATGGGCCGTGAAAGAAAGGTAACGTCCCTGTCCATGCCTGCTGGACCATGAGTCAGCGGTAATATGCACCTTACCGCTGACCGCCCTGTCCAGCGAGGCCAAGACATTGCCTTCCACATGCCGGTAGAGAGCCGGAATAGCCTTCCGTGAGAAAAAGTGGCGTTTGGGAACCTGCCACTGAGGAACCGCACATTGCACAAACTCACGGAAGGGGGCCGAGTCTACCAACTGAAAAGGCAGCAGTTGAAGCGCTAGCAATTTAGCCAAGCTAGCATTCAACCGCTGGGCATGTGGATGGCTGGGAGTGAACTTCTTTTGACGGTCCAGCAGCTGGGGCAGGGAAATTTGCCTGCTAGAATCGGACGTCGGTGTACTGCTAGCAGAGTGGCTGCAAGTACTTGGCTGTGACACACCTAATTCTACACCTTCATTCCTCTCAGTGCATGTTTCAGAGAGGACTGAAGTTATAGTGGGGTTGGAGATCCCAGCTGATGCGGTGCAAGGAGAGGTCCGCTTTGTTCTTTGGTGTGGGTCTTTGAGGTAGGCTTGCCAACGAGCTGCATGGCAGGTCAACATATGTCTGGTCAGGCATGTGGTACCCAAGCGGCTGATGTTTTGGCCACGCGATATACGCTTGAGACATATGTTGCAAACAGCAGCTGTGCGATCTGATGCACTAGCCTCAAAAAAGGCCCACACCAAGGAACTTTTTGAATGACGGGCAGAGGCAGCACCCTGCACAGGCGGAGCTCTGCGGTGTGATTCCGTCGGTGTACTGCCCTTACGCTGGCCACCAAAGGGCATCCTGCCTCGTTGGAGATGTGCCTCCTCCTCATCCTCCTCCTCCTCCTCTCTCCTATTAGGCACCCACGTGGAGTCAGTGACCTCATCATCCCCTCCCTCCTCATCACTGGAGCCAATCTGGCAGTATGCTGCAGCTGCTGGAACATGACTGCCAGATTGGTGTCCTTCTTGAGCATCCCCTCTGTCTGCTCTCACGCTACTGCCTTCCTGTAGCTGGGTTTCATCATCAGACCCTTCGAAGCGCTGGGCATCCTCCTGGAGCATGTACCCAACACTGTGCTCAAACAGTTCGGGGGACTCCTCAGGAGGAGGACATGGTGGGTCTAGGGAAGGAGTGACTGATGATGAGTCTGACATTGATACCAGGGAAGAGGACGCTTTGGCAGCTGCTTTGCCAGTACCCTGAGCCTGGGTGAGAGAGGATGAGGAGGAGGAGGAGGGCTTGGTCATCCACTCTACCAAGTCTTCGGCATGATGTGGCTCAACATGTCCAGCTGCCGAAAAGAAGGACAAGCGTGTCCCATGGCCATGTGCTGATGACAATGCACCGCGTCCACGACCAGCACTGTTGCCCCCAGACACAGAGCCTGCTTGCCCTCTTTTATTGCCTCCTGACTGTCTGCCTCTCCTTGTTTGCCTTCCAGACATTCTAATAGATGGCCTACAGGGAGATGGGAAAAAAGCAATAAGGGCTACCTTCAGGTGTCCTTCTCTGTCCCTTTACTTAAGGATTTCTAAATATGGTTGAGGATTATTGCTTTTGCACAGAATAGCACAACGACAATTTCCCTGACTGTCCAAAAAACAAGGATTTCAAAGATGGTTGATGAGGAATGCTTTGGCACACTATAGCACAAGGAGAATTCCCTCACTTTCCTTCTTTGTCCCTAGAAACAAGGACTGGCACAGTGAAAGAAACTGACACTCTCCCTACCTACAGTTTTCTGTCCCTAGAAAAAATGATTTTTTAAAGCACACTATAGCACAAGGAGAAATCCCCTCACTTTCCTTCTTTGTCCCTAGAAACAAGGACTGGCACAGTGAAAGAAACTGACACTCTCCCTACCTACAGTTTTCTGTCCCTAGAAAAAATGTTTTTTTAAAGCACACTATAGCACAAGGAGAATTCCCCTCACTTTCCTTCTTTGTCCCTAGAAACAAGGACTGGCACAGTGAAAGAAACGGACACTCTCCCTACCTACAGTTTTCTGTCCCTAGAAAAAAATGTTTTTTTAAAGCACACTATAGCACAAGGAGAAATCCCCTCACTTTCCTTCTTTGTCCCTAGAAACAAGGACTGGCACAGTGAAAGAAACTGACACTCTCCCTACCTACAGTTTTCTGTCCCTAGAAAAAATGTTTTTTTAAAGCACACTATAGCACAAGGAGAAATCCCCTCACTTTCCTTCTTTGTCCCTAGAAACAAGGACTGGCACAGTGAAAGAAACTGACACTCTCCCTACCTACAGTTTTCTGTCCCTAGAAAAAATGATTTTTTAAAGCACACTATAGCACAAGGAGAAATCCCCTCACTTTCCTTCTTTGTCCCTAGAAACAAGGACTGGCACAGTGAAAGAAACTGACACTCTCCCTACCTACAGTTTTCTGTCCCTAGAAAAAATGTTTTTTTAAAGCACACTATAGCACAAGGAGAAATCCCCTCACTTTCCTTCTTTGTCCCTAGAAACAAGGACTGGCACAGTGAAAGAAACTGACACTCTCCCTACCTACAGTTTTCTGTCCCTAGAAAAAATGTTCTTTTAAAGCACACTATAGCACAAGGAGAAATCCCCTCACTTTCCTTCTTTGTCCCTAGAAACAAGGACTGGCACAGTGAAAGAAACTGACACTCTCCCTACCTACAGTTTTCTGTCCCTAGAAAAAATGTTTTTTTAAAGCACACTATAGCACAAGGAGAATTCCCCTCACTTTCCTTCTTTGTCCCTAGAAACAAGGACTGGCACAGTGAAAGAAACTGACACTCTCCCTACCTACAGTTTTCTGTCCCTAGAAAAAATGATTTTTTAAAGCACACTATAGCACAAGGAGAAATCCCCTCACTTTCCTTCTTTGTCCCTAGAAACAAGGACTGGCACAGTGAAAGAAACTGACACTCTCCCTACCTACAGTTTTCTGTCCCTAGAAAAAATGTTTTTTTAAAGCACACTATAGCACAAGGAGAAATCCCCTCACTTTCCTTCTTTGTCCCTAGAAACAAGGACTGGTACAGTGAAAGAAACTGACACTCTCCCTACCTACAGTTTTCTGTCCCTAGAAAAAATGTTTTTTTAAAGCACACTATAGCACAAGGAGAAATCCCCTCACTTTCCTTCTTTGTCCCTAGAAACAAGGACTGGTACAGTGAAAGAAACTGACACTCTCCCTACCTACAGTTTTCTGTCCCTAGAAAAAATGATTTTTTAAAGCACACTATAGCACAAGGAGAAATCCCCTCACTTTCCTTCTTTGTCCCTAGAAACAAGGACTGGCACAGTGAAAGAAACTGACACTCTCCCTACCTACAGTTTTCTGTCCCTAGAAAAAATGTTCTTTTAAAGCACACTATAGCACAAGGAGAAATCCCCTCACTTTCCTTCTTTGTCCCTAGAAACAAGGACTGGCACAGTGAAAGAAACTGACACTCTCCCTACCTACAGTTTTCTGTCCCTAGAAAAAATGTTTTTTTAAAGCACACTATAGCACAAGGAGAATTCCCCTCACTTTCCTTCTTTGTCCCTAGAAACAAGGACTGGCACAGTGAAAGAAACTGACACTCTCCCTACCTACAGTTTTCTGTCCCTAGAAAAAATGTTTTTTTAAAGCACACTATAGCACAAGGAGAAATCCCCTCACTTTCCTTCTTTGTCCCTAGAAACAAGGACTGGCACAGTGAAAGAAACTGACACTCTCCCTACCTACAGTTTTCTGTCCCTAGAAAAAATGTTTTTTTAAAGCACACTATAGCACAAGGAGAAATCCCCTCACTTTCCTTCTTTGTCCCTAGAAACAAGGACTGGCACAGTGAAAGAAACTGACACTCTCCCTACCTACAGTTTTCTGTCCCTAGAAAAAATGATTTTTTAAAGCACACTATAGCACAAGGAGAAATCCCCTCACTTTCCTTCTTTGTCCCTAGAAACAAGGACTGGCACAGTGAAAGAAACTGACACTCTCCCTACCTACAGTTTTCTGTCCCTAGAAAAAATGTTTTTTTAAAGCACACTATAGCACAAGGAGAAATCCCCTCACTTTCCTTCTTTGTCCCTAGAAACAAGGACTCGCACAGTAAAACACACTGACACTCTCCCTACCTATCCTTCTCTTTCCCTAAACTAAAGGAATCCAGGTTAAGCAAGAAAGAAAGAAATGTCACTGTCCCTGCCTATGATTGTCTTTCCCTGCTCCGGAACACACTACACTAGGCCGCCGTGCTGGCGGCCTTTTATAGTGTGGGGCGTGTACTAAACACCCTCAGCAATAATTGGCCACAGGCATCCTGCCTGTGGCCAATCATTGCTCTCCTCGCTGCCGGCGCTGTGATTGGCCAAGCATGCGGGGTCACAGTGCATGCTTGGCCAATCACAGCGCCTGGATGACACTGCAATGGCGTAGTGCATTGTGGGCCGTTCGCGTCACTCGAATTTGGCGCGAACGGCCCAAATCGTTCGATCTTCGTCGAACGATCGAACAGCCGATGTTCGAGTCGAACGTATGTTCGACTCGAACACGAAGCTCATCCCTACTCATGAGATGCTGACCCAGGCCAAAGGCTTCATCAGCCAAAAAGACAAAGGGGAGTCCTTCCACATTCCCTGCATCCGGTGGCAATGCAAGGTCATCTGTCTGGAGACGAAAGGCAAACTCCGTCTGTGCGAAGGCTCCCCCATCCGACATCCGGCCATTCTTCCCCACATCCACATAGAGGGATTCATACTGTGCTGACACCACCACCATCAGCACGATACTATGAAACCCCTTGTAGTTATAAAAAAAGGAGCCCGAACGGGGTGGTGGCACGATGCGGACGTGCTTCCCGTCAATGGCTCCTCCGCAGTTGGGGAAGTCCCACCGCCTGGCAAACTCCAATGCCACAGTCTGCCATTCCTGTGGCGTGGAAAGAAGCTGGGGAATCAAACAAGATAAAAAAATATTAGTACTTTTGCAAATAACATTGCAAGCAGATTATACAAAAACATTTGTGGCCAACATAAGTATAACATTTTGGTTAAGGATTCTTAAAAAAATTAAAAATAAATCACAATTCTCACATTGCTCACCCCCCTCTGATGGCCCATTGATTTTCTTTGGGGGGGCTAGATGAGTTTGGAAGCCCCCAAAAAGCACATTCTGGAAAATGACTTAACCATTTGAGGGGGGGGGAGGACTATAATGGATATGAAAAAATACATTGTTAACAGACTAGGCTAGATGTGTTTGGGCCCAGGAGAGCATGCTGGAGAGGTAAGTGAAGGTAAAAATGCATGTAGGCCAAAAAATTACTTAAAAAAGTACAGCATGCATGGGGACAAAGGGGACATTCTCAGCATATTACAATCATGCTAATTAGGGAAGGATGAAAGAAATACAATACATTATCATACATGAAATACATAGAATGTGATATTAAATGTGAAAACTTACCCTCATATAGTCATCCTGCAGGACTTGGATGATGGCAGAACAAGTCTCTGGGATTATGACGCCCAGAGCCTGGGGGGAGATGCCTGTGGTGAACTTCAGGTCCTGCAGACTTCTCCCTGTCGCCAGGTAGCGCAACGTGGCGATGAGCCTCTGCTCAGCACTCATAGCTTCCCGCATAACGGTGTCCTGCCTGGTAATATAGGGGGACACCAAAGCCAACAGATTCTGAAAAACGGGGTCAGACATCCGCAGAAAATTCCTGTAGTCCTCAGGATTATTCTCCACGATCTCCCGCAGCAGAGGCATATGAGAGAATTGGTCCCGCTGGAGCAACCAATTCTTGGTCCATGAACTCCTCACCCTGTTCATAGACTCGTCTTGGTCCAAGACAAGAAAACCAACAGACACACAAAGTCGGTGCACAACACGATCTCTACTATGAGAACGTATCCGCAACATGGCTAAAAAATGGTCGTCTGATCAGAACGAACTAAACAGAACGCACTGAAGAACAGCAAGGCCTATGAAGAACGACCTGAAAATCAGAAACGAGTGGACAAGAACGCACTGAAAAACAGATACGACCTGACTACTCGCCCTGAAAGACAAGATACAAACCCACAAGCACCTACTGAACCGCAGAAAACAAACTGAAAGCACAAAGTCTGAAAAGCGCGAATCGTCTCTTCCCAAACTTTAACTAACACGCGGCAACACGAGATTAGCAAAAGCAGCCCAAGGGAGGATGCCATGAGAATGGAACTTCCCCTTTATACTGCCGTCGTACGTGTTGTACGTCACCGCGTTTTTAGACCGACTAGATTTTGGAATGACAGTGTGTATGCAAGGAAAGCTTCACAAGAATCACTTCAAACCTGACAAGAAAGCCGTAAAAAAAAAAAACATTTTTTTTTGCGACGAGAAACTCGGCCGTGTGCACGAGGCTTTCCTATCATGGACTATGAAAGGTGGTGCGGTCAGGTCATGGAGCAGAGGGGGGATACCGGTGATTTACCGAGCACTGGCTAGGGTGGATTCCAAAACGCTCTTCATTCAAGCATGGGAGACTGACCTACAACACAACTGGAGTCTAGCAGAGTGGCATAGAGCTGCTGTCGCAGCCTCAAAGTGCATTCTCAATAGGGATGAGCCGAACACCCCCCAGAACATGCGAACAGGCAATAAATTTGTTCGAACATCCGAACACCGTAATGCAGGTTTCCTGTTGCATCAGAGGGGGCGGGGTCACCCGCACGTCACTGGTAAAACCCGGGTTTCCCCTTGCGTCAGAGGGGGACGGGGTCATGTGACGGGTGGCCCCGTCCTCAGCTACATAAGACCTGTCAGGCTGCCGCAACGTCATTCCCGGGGTGTCTCCGGTGGAGACAGGACCGTGTGCTGTTCCTCGCTGGACATCATCGCTGGAGCCTGAAGATCATCCGTCGCTGGATACCGACATCACTGGAGTGGAGATAGAGACCACCGTTGGAATCTTTTTTTTATTTTTATTTATTTTTATTTTTAATAAAGGACTTATCCCAACGGTGTCCGTGTTTTTTTTAATATTTTTTACACTTTCTTTGTGAAATGGTAGGGGTACAATGTACCCCTTACCAATTCACATATAGGGGTCTTCCAGATTCCGATAAGCCCCCCGCTCCCAGACCCCCACAACCACCGGGCAAGGGTTGTGGAGATGAGGCCCTTGTCCCCATCAACATGGGGACATGGTGCTTTGGGGTCCAGACCCCAAAGCATCCTCCCCATGTTGAGGGCATGTGGCCTGGTACAGTTCAGGAGGGGGGGCACTCTCTCATCCCCCCTCTTTTCCTGCGGCCTGCCAGGTTGCGTGCTCGCATTAGGGTCTGGTATGGATTTTTGTGGGGAACTCCACGCCATTTTTTTATTTTATTTGCCGCGGCGTAACCCTTAAAATCCATACCAGATCTGAAGGGCCTGGTAATTGAATTTGGGGGATCCCCACACATTTATTTTATTTTTTTATCAATGACTTTCAATTACTTTTCTCTGTATTGCCGGGAGCCGACAATTCATTATAGCCGCGAGTACTTTTAAATTACTTTTTTTCCTTCAGAAATTTCATTTTGTGCAGGAAACAAGCGCTACTTTACATGCATACTATACACACACCCCAGGTATGAAATTTAAAGGAATATTTCACTTTAATTGTTACACTTTAAGCATTATTAAAATCACTGCTCCCGAAAAAACGGACGTTTTTAAAACAATTTTTTGCATTGATACATGTCCCCTGGGGCAGGACCCGAGTCCCCAAACACTTTTTATGACAATAACTTGCAAATAAGTCTTTAAAATTAGCACTTTAGATTTCTCCCATAGACTTTTACGGGGTGCTTTTCAAATTTGCCCTAAACACCCCAAATTGTTCACTGTTCGGCGAACGGGCGAACAGGCAATGTTCGAGTCGAACATGAGCTCGACTCGAACTCGAAGCTCATCCCTAATTCTCAACATAGCACTAGTTGAAGCTAATAGGAAAATCTTAATGAGATGGTATATGGTCCCCATGAGAATGGCTAAAATCTATCCGAACACACCCCCCTGTGCTTTCGCAGCTGCGGTCATATTGGCTCCAAGCTACACATTTGGTGGGATTGCCCCAAAATCAGGGGCCTATGGAACAAAATCTTCTATATTATTAGTAAAATTACGGATTTGCCCATCCCAAAAACACCTCAGTATGCTCTACTACATTTTTCTAACCCTAGGATTCCATAATTAGCCCAAAGTCTTATTAGGTTCATACTTCTTGGAACTAAATTAACAATTGCCCATGCTTGGAAACAGCCCATGGTCTCATTTTGGTTAGTTAAAAGAAAGATCTCTTGGATTATGGCTCAGGAGAAAACAGTCATCATCCTCTTGGACACTGTTGACAGAAATGAAGCCATCTGGGAACCCTGCGCCAAATACAATTCCTGTTCATTGGCCCTTGCCGTCCCATTTGGTTAAGTGTGAAGGAGCGAGCACCACACTGTCACCCAACGCTTCGTCATCGTCTTTCTTTCTCTTTCTCTTCTTCTTCTCATAGTCTTTTCTGTCTTCTCTATCTTCCTATTTGCTACGCTGGATCTACAGGTACAGCCTAGACCTAGTTTGGTCGCAAGGTTTAGGGACAACAGAGCTCTGAAAAAGACATCCATCTACCATTGGCCTCACAACTCTGGCCTTCCCTACACTACCGTATCTTGCTGGTCAGCCAGAACACGAACATCTGATGAGCGATCTACTATGGAGAGGGTGACGTCCCTCGATTCCTAGCACAGTTTGATTCCATTAGGGGTGCTGGGATTGGGGAGCCCTTACCTTCCTCAGATACTGGTGAAGGCCGCAACGCTATCAACCTAAGTACGCAGGTTTCAGTGTGTTTTAGATATGTTGCTCATGTTGCATGTCATTTTTTTCCAACTGAGTTTTAAATGATTGTTTATGCTGTAACCTGTTATTATTTATTAATTTATTGCCACATAAACCTCAATAAAAATCTATTGAAAGTAAAAAAAAAAAAAAATAATAATAATAATAATAACAAATGTAAATGTGAAACTTTGCCTTTTTGAGAAATAGTGCAAATTGGACGCAAACAATTCACAAAAAATCTGGCGGTTTTCCTTTTTCAGTAACAGCTTTCAGAGTTTGTAAAAGACCCCCAGACCATATATTTTATAAAAACACATGGCCAGTAGAATAAATAGAAGGTGATACTGATTTTTAAGGCACCACGATATTTGCGCAAATGTTTTTTCAAACAATATTTTCACAAAAAAAAATACACTAAAATTATTATTAGTGGATTCATACATAGTAATATTTACCAAATTCCTACTAAATATAAAAGTTAAAACTGTATTGGGTTAATAAATAACAAATATGTGTACATTTTAAATTGTGCCTTTTTGTGAAAAGGTGAAGACTGAGAGCCCATTCACACAGGGGCGTCTTTGGATCCGACTCCAAATCACCCCAGGTCGCCCCTAGTCGCCTCAGGTCGCGCTGGCTGAAGAAATCAATGTAAGTTAATGGAGCCGTCCTTATGTACACTACTGCAGTCGCTCCGACTTCAAAAAAGGTCCCTGTACTACTTCAATCCGACTTCTAGGCGACCTGTACCCATTCATTTCAATGGGAGTCGCCTCTCACTGTCTTAATAGGAGCAACTCTCCAGGAAGATAACATACATTTATCAGGCAAAGTTCTCCCTCCCCCTCCCTCCCACAGAGCTGATTCTTGTTTGATTGGCCACTGGAATATCTCTTGTCCTGCAGGCAACTTGGAGTTGCCTTGTAAGTAGCTCCAGGTCGCGCTGTGATTCATACTCAGGTCGTGTCTGAGTTGACTCATAAAATCGCGCTGGAAGTCGTGTTGCCCCTGTGTGAATGGGCTCTCAAGGTATGCAAAACTGTAAATAAAAACAATTTACTCTAAAAATCTGGAGGTTACCTTTTTTCACTTAAAGCTTTCAGAATTTGAAAAGACCTCACAAACCATACAATTTCTGAAAGCAAATGACCTGTAGATTAAAAAAAGTGCTACAGATTTTTTGGGCCCTGCAATAATTGCGCAAATGTTCATCAAATTGCTAAAATCACTTATAGTGCACATAAACACAACATAACTTACAAAATTCTTGCTAAATTGCTACTAAAGCATTGTTAACATGTGGCATATTAAAGTGTAAACCCATGGAGGGCCATGTTTACCTGCACAGGGATGCACAGGCGTTCCATGCATCCCAAACAGGCAGTCCCATTTATGTCAATTGGGATGCAACGGCTGCACAGACATAGCCTCTACTCCTATTCTGACATTCATGTGGGTGTGGGTGCACGACCCTAAACACAGACAGTGTGAGCTCAGGGATATGAACCTGGAACTACATGGTTCACAAATTGGGAGCAACGGCTCTGTTCGCACAGTTGTTACATCCCAAATGACATCAATGGGACTGCCTGCACAGGGATGTAGGGAACACCTTTGCATCCCTCTACAGGTAAATACAGCCTTGCAGGGATGTACGCTGTGTATGCCCTGTGTGTACAAGGCTTTAAGACCCTTTCACACAAGCAGACCGATCCGGTTCGCCTGCCCGTTTTTCAGGTGGGCCCAATCGGACCACCCATTGTTCTCTATTGAGAGGCTGATGCAAATGGACATGTGTTCATTTACACATGCCTGCTTCCGATTTGATCCGCTAAAAACAGATGGATAGGGATCCCATTCCCCATCCATCTAGCAGATTGGATCAGATGGAAATGGACAGGTGGTCCGTTTCCATCCAAAAGCAAGAGAACAGTGGACTGTGTCCGTGTTCACTCTGCATCAGCAGAGCCGACGTGGACCTGTCATACACCTGCTTAGTGAGGATCAGCGGAAAGATTCCCCCCCCCCCGCTGAATAGAGGGATCTGCTTGACAGAGTCTGCTTCATGTGGAAGGGGCCTTTCTATTTATTTTGTAATTTACATTTTTTTCCTTTTTGTGTTTTTTTTGGAGGGGGGGTCTTTGGTGAGATATCAGAGGTCTAAACAGATCCCCAGATCTCTTTATGGAGACAGAGAAAGGGACTAAAGATAGTCTCTTTCTCTGCAGCACATTATGTGAATTACCATGCAGTTTACTATGTTTAGTTGTGAGTGAACAAAGGAATGATCGGTAGTGATCGCTGCCTGCATCCACTGTACTAGAGGGAGGGGGTTGTTAAACACATGTTTACCAAGCCCCAATCTCACTCGCCCTCCCTCACTCTCCAGCCTGTCTGCTTACTGGAGCCCAGTGCAGACAGCAGCTGCAGGTGGTGGGAGGGGAAGGAGGGAGCAGGGATGGATTGGATATGCAGGGGCCATTGTGGGGGGGACATACTATGATCCCCTCTAAACCCCTGCATTACTTGAAGCCAGCGGGAGTTTCAGAGGAGGGAAGCCGGATTCTGAGGGTAGCTGCAGCGGATTGGGTTTGCGGGGGGGGGTTGAATCGGGTGTGGGGGAAGGTAATCAGTGCTGGGGGGAAGAAGGGGGATGAAGGGGATAGGAAAAAAGGGGGGGCGTTTTAGAGGAATAGGAGCAATGGGAGGTGGAGAGGCTGAGATTAGGGAAGCAGCAGCATGGGGGGAGTCACATTTGAGGTTATTAATATGGATGAGCCGAACACCCCCTAGTTCGGTTCGCACCAGAACTTGCGAACAGGCAAAAAATTTGTTCGAACATCCGAACACCGTTAAAGTCTATGGGACTCGAACATGAAAAATCTAAAGTGCTAATTTTAAAGGCTTATATGCAAGTTATTGTCATAAAAAGTGTTTGTGGACCCGGGACCTGCCCCAGGGGACATGTATCAAAGCAAAACAAAGTTTTAAAAACTGACTTTTTTTGGGAGCAGTGATTTTATTAATGCTTAAAGTGAACCAATAAAAGTGAAATATTCCTTTAAATTTCGTACCTGGGGGGTGTGTATAGTATGCCTGTAAAGTAGCAATTGTTTCCCGTGCTTAGAACTGTCTCTGCACAAAGTGTCATTTCTGAAGGGAAAAAAGTCCTTTAAAAGCACTCGTGGCTATAATGAATTGTTGGCTCCCAGCAATACAGAGAAAAGTCATTGATAAAAAAAAAAATGTGGGGGGGGTCCCCCAAATTCAATTACCAGGCCCTTCAGGTCTGGTATGGATATTAAGCGGATCCCTGCGTCAAATTAAAAAAAAAAAAACGTGGGATTCCCCCCAAATATCTATACCAGACCCTTCAGGTCTGGTATGGATTTTAAGGGGTACTCCACGCCAAATAAAAAAAAAATGGCGTGGAATTCCCCCCAAAAATCCATACCAGACCCTTTATCGGAGCATGCAACCTGGCAGGCTGCAGGAAAAGAGGGGGGGACAAGAGAGCGGCCCCCCTCCCTCCTGAACTGTACCAGGCCATATGCCCTCAACATGGAGAGGATGCTTTGGTGGTCTGTGACCCCTCAAATCACCATGTCCCCATGTTGATGGGGACAAGGGCCTCATCCCCACAACCCTTGCCCGGTGGTTGTGGGGGTCTTCGGGTGGGGGGCTTATCAGAATCTGGAAGACCCCTTTAGCAAAGGGGACCCCCAGACCCCGCCCCCCCATGTGAATTGTACCCCTACCATTTCACAAAGAAAGTGTAAAAAAAACACACAGACACCGTTGGGAAAAGTCCTTTATTAGGAGGGGGCCACTCTCGTCGCCCCCTCTTTTCCTGTGGCCTGCCAGGTTGCGTGCTTGGATAAAGGGTCTGGTATGGATTTTTGGGGGGAACTCCACGTATTATTTTTTTATTTGGCGTGGAATTCCCCTTGATATCCATACCATACCTGAAGGGCCTGGTAATTGAATTTGGGGGGACCCCCACGCATTTTTTTTATTTTTATCAATGACTTTTCTCTGTATTGCCGGGAGCCGACAATTCATTATAGCCGCGAGTGCTTTTGAAGGACTTTTTTTCCTTCAGAAATGACACTTTGTGCAGGGACAGTTCTAAGCACGGGAAACAAGAGCTACTTTACAGGCATACTATACACACTCCCTAGGTACAAAATTTAAAGGAATATTTTACTTTTATTGTTTCACTTTAAGCATTATTAACCACTTAAGCCCCGGACCATTTGGTAGCTAAAGGACCAGAGGTGAATTCAGAATTTTGCACTGCGCTGCTTTAACTGTAAATTGTGCGGACATGCAATGTTGTACCCAAACGAAATTTGCGTCCTTTTCTTCCCACAAATAGAGCTTTCTTTTAATGGTATTTGATTGCCTCTGCGATTTTTATTTTTTGCGATATAAACGGAAAAAGAGCGAAAATTTTGAAAAAAAATGATATTTTCTACTTTTTGTTATAAGAAAAATCGAATAAACTCAATTGTAGTCATACATTTAGGCCAAAATGTATTCAGCCACATGTTTTTAGTAAAAAATATGTCAATAAGCGTATATTTATTGGTTTGCGCAAAAGTTATAGAGTTTACAAACTAGGGTACATTTTCTGAAATTTACACAGCTTTAAATTTATGACTGCCTATCTCATTTCTTGAGGTGCTAAAATGACAGGGCAGTACAAAACCCCCCCAAATGACCCCATTTTGGAAAGTAGAAACCCCAAGGAAATTGCTGAGAGGCATGTTGAGCCCATTGAATTTTTTATTTTTTTGTCCCAAGTGATTGAATAATGACTAAAAAAAAAAAAAAAAAAAATTACAAAAAGTTGTCACTAAATGATATATTGCTCACACATGCCATGGTTATATGTGGAATTTCACCCCAAAATACATTTTGCTGCTTCTCCTGAGTATGGGGATACCACATGTGTGGGACTTTTTGGGAGCCTAGCCGCGTACGGGACCCCGGAAACCAAGCACCGCCTTCAGGATTTCTAAGGGCGCAAATTTTTGATTTCACTCCTCACTACCTATCACAGTTTCGAAGGCCATAAAATGCCAAAATAGCACAAAACCCCCCCAAATGACCCCATTTTAGAAAGTAGACACCCCAAGGAAATTGCTGAGAGGCCTGTTGAGCCCATTGAATATATTTTTTTGTCCCAAGTGATTGAATAATGACAAAAAAAAATAAAAAATTGCAAAAAGTTGTCACTAAATGATATATTGCTCACACATGCCATGGTTATATGTGGAATTACACCCCAAAATACATTTTTCTGCTTCTCCTGAGTACGGGGATACCACATGTGTGGGACTTTTTAGGAGCCTAGCCGCGTACGGGACCCCGAAAACCAAGCACCGCCTTCAGGATTTCTAGGCACAAATTTTTGATTTCACTCCTCACTACCTATCACAATTTCGAAGGCCATAAAATGCCAAAATCGCACAAAACCCCCCCAAATGACCCCATTTTGGAATATAGACACCCCAAGCTATTTGCTGAGAGGAATGGCGAGTATTTTACAGCTCTCATTTGTTTTTGAAAATGAAGAAAGAAAATATATATATATTTTAATTTTTTTTCAATTTTCAAAACTTTGTGACAAAAAGCGAGATCTGCAAAATACTCACAATACCTCTCAGCAAATAGCTTGGGGTGTCTACTTTCCAAAATGGGGTCATTTGGGGGGGTTTTGTGCTATCTGGGCATTCCATGGCCTCCGAAACTGTGATAGGCAGTGAGAAGTGAAATCAAAAATTTACACCCTTAGAAAGCCTGAAGGCGGTGCTTGGTTTTTGGGGTCCCGTACGTGGCTAGGCTCCCAAAAAGTCTCACACATGTGGTATCCCCGTACTCAGGAGAAGCAACAGAATGTATTTTGGGGTGTAATTCCACATATGCCCATGGCATGTTTGAGCAATATATCATTTAGTGACAACTTTGTGCAAAAAAAAAAAAATTGTTGTTTTTCCGCAACTTGTGTCAACATATAAAATATTCCATGGACTCGACATGCCTCTCAGTATATAGCTTGGGGTGTCTACTTTCCAAAATGGGGTCATTTGGGGGGGTTTTGAACTGTTCTGGCATTTTATACACAACATTAGGAAGCTTACATCCACTCTTCTAACCACTTGAAGACAAAGCCCTTTTTGACACTTTTTGTTTACATGAAAACATTTTTTTTTTTTGCAAGAAAATTATGTTTAACCCCCAAACATTATATATATTTTTAAAGCAAAGGCCCTACAGATTAAAATGGTGGGTGTTGCATTTTTTTTTCTACACAGTATTTGCGCAGCGATTTTTCAAACGCATTTTTTGGGTTAAAAAATACACTTTTTTTAATTTTAATGCACTAAAACACACTATATTGCCCAAATGTTTGATGAAATAAAAAAGATGATCTTAGGCCGAGTACATAGATACCAAACACGACATGCTTTAAAATTTCGCACAAACGCGCATTGGCGACAAACTACATACATTTTTTAAAGCCTTTAAAAGCCTTTACAGGTTACCCCAGTAGATTTACAGAGGAGGTCTACTGCTAAAATGATTGCCCTCGATCTGACCTTCGCGGTGATACCTCACATGCATGGTGCAATTTCTGTTTACATATGACGCCAGACCGACGCTTGCGTTCGCCATTGGGCAAGAGCAGGGCAGGACAGGGGTGCTTTTTTTTTTTTTTCTTTTTTTTTTTATTATTAATTTTGCTTTTTTATTTTATTTTTAAATTGTTCCTTCC
Organism: Rana muscosa; assembly: GCA_029206835.1. Classification (NCBI taxonomy): domain Eukaryota; kingdom Metazoa; phylum Chordata; class Amphibia; order Anura; family Ranidae; genus Rana; species Rana muscosa. Next base: position 13,415,800 of record CM055116.1, read on the forward strand.
AAGTATTTTTTTTTATCATTTTTATTGTTATCTCAGGGAATGTAAATATCCCCTATGATAGCAATAGGTAATGACAGGTACTCTTTTTTGAAAAAACTGGGGTCTATTGGACCCTAGATCTTTCCTCTACCCTCAAAGCATCTGACCACACCAAGATCAGTGTGATAAAATGCTTTCCCAATTTCCCAATGGCGCTTTTTATATCCGGGGGGGACATTCCCTCCCACTGCTTGTAAAAGCAGTCCAGAGGCTAATTAGCCACTAGGATTGCTTTTACATGAAAGCCGGCCGCTGGCTGAAAAGAATGATACCAAGATGATACCTAAACCCGCAGGCATCATTCTGGTATAAACATTCAAAGTCCAGCAACATACCAGTACGTTGCTGGTCCTTGTTGGACATGTATTGTAATCTTTTTATTTCATGCAGCCAGTTGGCTGAACGAAAAAAGAGATTGATCGGTGGGTATGCCCACCATTAGAATACCGCCCTTCATCCACCCACTTCCAATGATGGGCATACACGCACCATTTATATATGCCGAAGCATGGGGGCATCCTCCCGCAAAAAAGTTATGCCGCACACACATGGTCGGACTTTTCCACGGGCAAGCCTCCGTCGGAATTTCGACCGTATGTACGCGGCATTAGGAGCAAAATCGCTCCTCCGCCCCTGCTGCCCCAATGCTTCGGCATATTTGCTTTTTTTTTTAACTGTGGTGGTGAAATCACCTCCTACAGCACTGGAGTCGCAGGGATCAGGCCTGTCTCTGTGAACGCTGCAGTTATGTGTGTTTTTGTTTTGTAAGTGACAGTGATCGATCGATACTGCACTTGGGTGGCCTGGGCTGGACGGAGGGGCAAAACGCAGGTGCCAGCAGGTATCTGGGCTGATCCCGCTAACACTGCGTTTTTGGGAACCCTAAACTGCTGGGGACGCTAGTATAGATCTGATCAGATCAGATATTGATCTGTTCAGATACTATACCACTAAGGGGGGTGTATGCTTCACGCGTGGGTGTTAGCGTTACTGGCACTAACCTGACGCTGCCTGGGGTGTGACTCAGACCCTCTCTGATGCTAAAACCTAATTGATATCACCCGCCGGGCGATCAGGGGGTTAAACCTTTATTGGGTTATATACACGGCGGGTGCCCTGACACTATAAAAAGCAAACTAACTAACCAGCATCACCCGTAACACTTATATGGTGATCACTGGTGAAAGGGTTAACTAGGGGCAATCAGGGGGTTAAAACCTTTATTAGATAATATATGGGGGTACCTGACGCTATAAAAACCTGCGGCGAACCTAAAAAAAATTACCAGTTACCGATCTGCATCACCGACACTAAGACAGCGTTTAGAAAAACGATCGCTTAGCGACAGTGGTGATGGGGGTGAAAGGGTTACCTGGGGGGCGATCAAGGGGGTTAAACCTTTATTAGATAATATATTGGGGTACCTGACGCTATAAAAACATGCGGCGAACCTAAAAAAAATTACTGGCTACTATCTGCATCACCGACACTAAGACAGCGTTTAGAAAAACAATTGCTTAGCGACAGTGGTGATAGGGGGTGAAAGGGTTACCTGGGGGGCGATCAAGGGGGTTAAACCTTTATTAGATAATATATTGGGGTACCTGATGCTATAAAAACCTGCGGCGAACCTAAAAAAAATTACCGGCTACCGATCTGCATCACAGACACTAAGACAGCGTTTAGAAAAACGATCGCTTAGTGACAGTGGTGATAGGGGGTGAAAGGGTTACCTGGGGGCGATCAAGGGGGTTAAACCTTTATTAGATAATATATTGGGGTACCTGATGCTATAAAAACATGCGGCGAACCTAAAAAAAATTACTGGCTACGATCTGCATCACCGACACTAAGACAGCGTTTAGAAAAACAATTGCTTAGCGACAGTGGTGATAGGGGTGAAAGGGTTACCTGGGGGGCGATCAAGGGGGTTAAACCTTTATTAGATAATATATTGGGGTACCTGACGCTATAAAAACCTGCGGCGAACCTAAAAAAAATTACCGGCTACCGATCTGCATCACAGACACTAAGACAGCGTTTAGAAAAACGATTGCTTAGTGACAGTGGTGATAGGGGGTGAAAGGGTTACCTGGGGGGCGATCAAGGGGGTTAAACCTTTATTAGATAATATATTGGGGTACCTGACGCTATAAAAACATGCAGCGAACCTAAAAAAAATTACTGGCTACCGATCTGCATCACCGACACTAAGACAGCGTTTAGAAAAACAATTGCTTAGCGACAGTGGTGATAGGGGTGAAAGGGTTACCTGGGGGGCGATCAAGGGGGTTAAACCTTTATTAGATAATATATTGGGGTACCTGATGCTATAAAAACCTGCGGCGAACCTAAAAAAAATTACCGGCTACCGATCTGCATCACAGACACTAAGACAGCGTTTAGAAAAACGATCGCTTAGTGACAGTGGTGATAGGGGGTGAAAGGGTTACCTGGGGGGTGATCAAGGGGGTTAAACCTTTATTAGATAATATATTGGGGTACCTGACGCTATAAAAACCTGCAGCGAACCTAAAAAAAATTACTGGCTGCCGATCGGCATCACTGACGCTAAGACAGCGATCAGAAAAATGATCGCTAAGCGACAGTGGTGATAGGCGGTGAAAGGGTTATCTGGGGGGTGATCAGGGGGTTAAACCTTTATTAGGGGGGGTTAGGGGGCTACACTGGACCTAAGACTAAACTTTGGTGACACTTTTACAGTCACAAATGTCACTGATTGCAGTGATCACTAAATAAATGGTCACTGCAATCAGTGACACTGTGACTGGGGGCTGGGGGGTGATCTGGGGGGTGATCTGGGGGGTGATCTGGGGTGTCTGGGGGGCGATTTATGTCCCTATGTGTCCTGGTGTCAGTGTAGTGTTGTGTGCACTGACCTGATGTCTTCTCTTGTACAGCGCTCGGTATATGTGAGCGCCGCACCAGAGATGACATCACTTCCTCCTGCTCCCTCTGTCTGACACAGACAGAGGGGGCATTTCCATTCGCCGGGAGCGATCGCGAGGGGGTGGCCAAAAACGAATGGCTGCCCCCTCATCCCGGAACGCTCCCGGACACTTAGCCACCGCTCACTGTACAGAAGGGGGGTCCGATTGGACCCCCCAACTATACAAAGGCAATCACGTATGCTCTACGTGATTGTGCCTGTCGGTGCCATTCTGCCGACGTATATATACAGTGAGCGGTTGTTAAGTGGTTAAAATCACTGCTCCCGAAAAAACGGCTGTTTTTAAAACTTTTTTTGCATTGATACATGTCCCCTGGGGCAGGACCCGGGTCCCCAAACACTTTTTATCACAATAACTTGCATATAAGCCTTTAAAATTAGCACTTTAGATTTCTCCCATATACTTTTACAGGGTGTTCCGCGGCTTTTCGAATTTGTTTTAGTTTCATTTGTTTTATTTTTGTTTTTGTTTTTCAAGTCATTCATTATGATCGCAATTCGTAAATTTATACATTCGTAAATTAGAAAATTCATAAATTTGTAAATTCTAAAATTTGTAAATTTGAATATTCGTAAATTTGAAAATTCAAAAATCTGAAAATAAGAAAGAATAGCTAACTAACTAACTAATAATATCTAACTATTAAATTATAGGTATTGGAATTTCCTTTCAAATTTGTCTGTTAGTAAACATAACGATTACAAATTTATCCAAAGTTAAGAATTATCCAAAATAAAGAATGCCGCATCTAAATAAATGGAACGGAACAAATTAATAATAAATAATAGTAATAATAGTATTATTATTGTTTTTTTATTATTATTAATTTGTTCCGTTCCATTCGTTTAGATATGGCATTTGTTGTTTCAGATATATTGTAACTTTGGATAAATTAGTATTCACTAACAATTTTCAAATTCACCAATTATGAATTTACAAATTTTTTAATTTTTTAATTTACGAATTTACGAATATTAAAATTTACGAATTTTTGAATATTTGGAAAAGTTTGTTAAACGGGTTTTCATTAATTTTGATATTTCCAAATTAATGAATTTGTCAAAATTTGTTTAATAACAAATTTGGAACAAAACAAATTGCACATGTCTAATATTGGCTTCTGAGGGAAAATATCACACAACTGATCCTTGGAAATGTTGACAATGACACTTTCACAAGTCACCAGATGTAATTGTATGAGGTATAGATCTGACCAAGACAAATGTACCAAGTTAACAATGAGGATACATTTAAACTTCCATATGGTGCCATTTTCATTGTTCTACCGTAGTTTGTGGAGAATTTACGAGGCATCATGACCATCAGACACCTCCCTCCCTTGTAGGCAAATATACTCGTCTGTGTATAAATCTTTATTGTGAAATATCTTGAAAACTTTAGCCAACCAGCACCTTTGTCATCTGTTTTCTAATTCATCTAATCAAAATATGTAAGAATTAGAAAATTTTATCGTGGAGGGCGATAATTTCCCAAAATTTGCAGACCAATGTAATATCATTAAGGTTTTAAAGAAAAAATGATGATGATTCCTAGTTAGGCTGCTTTATAGTATGGAATAGAATAGAAAAGAATAGAAAAAAAAGAGTAAGAAAGAATAAAACAAAATATAATAGAAAATAATAGAATAGAATATAACAGAATAAAATAGAATAGAATATAAAAGAATAGAATAGAACAGCATAGAAAATAATAAATCAGAATAGAATGGAAAATAAAAGAATATAATAGAATATGATAGGATAAGAAAGGATATAATAGAATAAAAAGTATATAAAAAACAGAATAGAATATAAATAATACCATAAAACAGAATATAATAGAAAATAAAAGAGGACAAATAATAGAATAAAAATAACAGATTAAAATAGAATAGAATAGAATAGATAATGGATTAGAATATAATAGAATAAAAATAAAGAATATAACTGTCTTCCAATATTTTAATTTCAAATTTCGAATACAATTAATTTGTATAGAAAGAATATAGCCATCTTACTAAAATCTAAATTTTAATAGATTAAAATAGAATGGAGTAGAAAAAAATAGAAAGAATATAGCCATCTTCCCAAATTGGAATTTTGAATAGAATAGAATAAAATAAAAAGAATATAGCCATCTTCCCAAATTAGAATTTTGAATAGAATAGAAGAAAACAGAAAGAATATAGCCATTTTCTGAAATTTGTATTTCAATTATAAAATAATAAATACAAGCTGTCTTTGGAAATTCACATTTTGAAATAGGAATTTTGAATAGAAAAGAATAGAATTGAATAAAATAGAAAGAATATAACTATCTTCCAAAATTTAAATTTCAAATTTAGAAAATAATTGAACAGAATAAAATAGAAAGAATATAGCTTTTGTTCAAAATTAAAATTTTGAATTTCAAAGTTTGAATTTTGAATTGAATAGAATACAGTCCTCTTGGACACTGTTAACAGAAATGAAGCCATCTGGGAACCCTGTGCCAAATACATTTCCTGTTCATCGGCCCTTGCCATCCCATCTGGTTAAGTGTGAAGGAGCGAGCACCACCCCGTCACCCAATGCTCCGTCATCGTCTTTCTTTCTCTTTCTCTTCTTCTTCTCATAGTCTTTTCTGTCTTCTCTATGTTCCTTTTTGCTACGCTGGATCTACAGGTACAGCCTAGACCTAGTTTGGTCGCGAGGTTTAGGGACAACAGAGCTCTGAAAAAGACACCCTGAGGTTGTCTCCACCCATCTACCATTGGCCTCACAACTCTGGCCTTCCCTACACTACCGTATTTTGCTGGCCAGCCAGAACACGAACATCTGATGAGCGATCTACTATGGGGAGGGTGACGTCCCTCGATTCCTAGCACAGTTTGATTTAATTAGGGGTGCTGGGATTGGGGAGCCCTCACCTTCCTCAGATACTGGTGAAGGCCGCAACGATATCAACCTAAGTACTCAGGTTTCAGTATGTTTTAGATATGTTGCTCATGTTGCATGTAATGTTTTTTTCAACTGAGTTTTAAATGATTGTTTATGCTGTAACCTGTTATTATTTATTTATTTATTGCCACATAAACCTCAATAAAAATCTATTGAAAGTAAAAAAATAAAAATAATAATAACAAATGTAAATGTAAAACTTTGCCCTTTTGAGAAATAGTGCAAATTGGACGCAAACAATTCACAAAAAATCTGGGGGTTTTCCTTTTTCACTAACAGCTTTCAGAGTTTGTAAAAGACCCTCCAGACCATATATTTTATGAAAGCACATGGCCAGTAGAATAAATAGAAGGTGCTACTGATTTTTAAGGCACCACAATATTTGCGTAAACGTTTTTTCAAACAATATTTTCACTATAATGAAAATGATGATTAGTGAATCCACTAATAAAATTATTATTAGTGGATTCATACATAGTAATATTTACCAAATTCCTCTAAATTCCTACTAAATATAAAAGTTTGAACTGTATTGGGTTAATAAATAACAAATATGTGTACATTTTAAATTTTGCCTTTTTGTGAAAACTGTAAATAAAAACAATTTACTCTAAAAATCTGGAGGTTACAATTTTTCACTTGCAGCTTTCAGAATTTGAAAAGACCTCACAAACCATAAATTTTCTGAAAGCACATGACCTGTAGTTAAAAAAAAAGTGCTACAGATTTTTTGGGCCCCGCAATAATTGCACAAATGTTCATCAAATTGCTAAAATTACTTATACTGCACATAAACACAACATAACTTACAAAATTCTTGCTAAATTGCTACTAAAGCATTGTTCACATGTGGCATATTAAAGTGTAAACCCATGGAGGGCCATGTTTACCTGTACAGGGATGCACAGGTGTTCCATGCATCCCGTATAGGCAGTCCCATTTATGTCAATTGGGATGCAATGGCTGCACAGACATAGCCTCTACTCCTATTCTGACATTCATGTGGGTGTGGGTACACGACCCTAAACACAGACAGTGTGAGCTCAGGGATATGAACCCGGAACTACATGGTTCACAAATTGGGAGCAACGGCTCCGGGTCGCCTGCCCGTTTTTCAGGTGGGCCCAATCGGACCACCCATTGTTCTCTATTGAGATGCTGATGCAAATGGACACGTGTTCATTTACACCTGCCTGCTTCCGATTTGATCCACTAAAAACAGATGGATAGGGATCCCATTCCCCATCCATCTAGCAGATCAGATCAGATGAAAATGGACAGGTGGTCCATTTCCATCCAAAAGCAAGAGAATAGCGGACTGTGTCCATGTTCACTCTGCATCAGCGGAGCCGACTTGGACCTGCTTCATGTGGAAGGGGCCTTTCTATTTATTTTGTAATTTACATTTGTTTTCCTTTTTGTGTTTTTTTTGGAGGGGGGGTCTTTGGTGAGATATCAGAGGTCTAAACAGATCCCCAGATCTCTTTATGGAGACAGAGAAAGGGACTAAAGATAGTCTCTTTCTCTGCAGCACATTACGTGAATTAACATGCGGTTTACTATGTTTAGTTGTGAGTGAACAAAGGAATGATCGGTAGTGATCGCTGCCTGCATCCACTGTACTAGAGGGAGGGGGTTGTTAAACACATGTTTACCAAGCCCCAATCTCACTTGCCCTCCCTCACTCTCCAGCCTGTCTGCTTACCGGAGCCCAGTGCAGACAGCAGCTGCAGGTGGTGGGAGGGGAAGGAGGGAGCAGGGATGGATTGGATATGCAGGGGCCATTGTGGGGGGGACATACTATGATCCCCTCTAAGCCCCTGCATCACTTGAAGCCAGCGGGAGTTTCAGAGGAGGGAAGCCGGATTCTGAGGGTAGCTGCAGCGGATTGGGTTTGCGGGGGGGGTTGAATCGGGTGTGGGGGAAGGTAATCAGTGCTGGGGGGAAGAAGGGGGATGAAGGGGATAGGAAAAAAGAGGGGGGAGTTTTAGAGGAATAGGAGCAATGGGAGGTGGAGAGGCTGAGATTAGGGAAGCGGCAGCATGGGGGGAGTCACATTTGAGGTTATTAATAGGGATGAGCCGAACACCCCCCAGTTCGGTTCGCACCAGAACTTGCGAACAGGCAATAAATTTGAACATGAAAAATCTAAAGTGCTAATTTTAAAGGCTTATATGCAAGTTATTGTCATAAAAAGTGTTTGGGGACCCGGGACCTGCCCCAGGGGACATGTATCAAAGCAAAACAAAGTTTTAAAAACTGACGTTTTTTTGGGAGCAGTAATTTTAATAATGCTTAAAGTGAAACAATAAAAGTGAAATATTCCTTTAAATTTCGTACCTGGGGTGTGTGTATAGTATGCCTGTAAAGTAGCAATTGTTTCCCGTGCTTAGAACTGTCTCTGCACAAAGTGTCATTTCTGAAGGAAAAAAAGTCCTTTAAAAGCACTCGTGGCTATAATGAATTGTTGGCTCCCAGCAATACAGAGAAAAGTCATTGAAGAAAAAAAAATGCGGGGGGGGTCCCCCAAATTCAATTACCAGGCCCTTCAGGTCTGGTATGGATATTAAGTGGATCCCTGTGTCAAATTTAAAAAAAAATAAAGTGGGATTCCCCCCAAATATCCATACCAGACTCTTCAGGTCTGGTATGGATTTTAAGGGGTACTCCACGTCAAATAAAAAAAAATGGCGTGGAATTCCCCCCAAAAATCCATACCAGACCCTTTATCAGAGCACGCAACCTGGCAGGCTGCAGGAAAAGAGGGGGGGACAAGAGAGCGGCCCCCCTCCCTCCTGAACTGTACCAGGCCACATGCCCTCAACATGGGGAGGATGCTTTGGGGGTCTGTGACCCCTCAAATCACCATGTCCCCATGTTGATGGGGACAAGGGCCTCATCCCCACAACCCTTGCCCGGTGGTTGTGGGGGTCTTCAGGCGGGGGGCTTATCAGAATCTGGAAGACCCCTTTAACAAAGGGGACCCCCAGATCCCGCCCCCCCATGTGAATTGGTAAGGGGTACATTGTACCCCTACCATTTCACAAAGAAAGTGTAAAAAAAACACACAGACACAGTTGGGAAAAGTCCTTTATTAGGAGGGGGGCCACTCTCGTCGCCCCCTCTTTTCCTGTGGCCTGCCAGGTTGCGTGCTTGGATAAAGGGTCTGGTATGGATTTTTGGGGGGAACTCCACGTATTATTTTTTTATTTGCCGTGGAGTTCCCCTTGATATCCATACCATACCTGAAGGGCCTGGTAATTGAATTTGGGGGGACCCCCACACATTTTTTTTATTTTTATCAATGACTTTTCTCTGTATTGCCGGGAGCCGACAATTCATTATAGCCGCGAGTGCTTTCGAAGGACTTTTTTTCCTTCAGAAATGACACTTTGTGCAGGGACAGTTCTAAGCACGGGAAACAAGAGCTACTTTACAGGCATACTATACACACTCCCTAGGTACAAAATTTAAAGGAATATTTCACTTTTATTGTTTCACTTTAAGCATTATTAAAATCACTGCTCCCGAAAAAACTTCAGTTTTTAAAACTTTTTTTGCATTGATACACGTCCCCTGGGGCAGGACCCCGGTCCCCAAACACTTTTTATGACAATAACTTGCATATAAGCCTTTAAAATTAGCACTTTAGATTTCTCCCATATACTTTTACAGGGTGTTCCGTGGCTTTTCGTATTTGTTTTAGTTTCATTTGTTTTATTTTTGTTTTTGTTTTTCAGGTCATTCGTTATGATCACAATTTGTACATTCATAAATTAGAAAATTCATAAATTTGTAAATTAGAAAATTTGTAAATTTGAATATTCGTAAATTTGAAAATTAAAAAATCTGAAAATAGGAAAGAATAGCTAACTAACTAACTAATAATAACTAACTATTAAATTATAGGTATTGGAATTTCCTTTCAAATTTGTCTGTTAGTAAACATAACGATTACGAATTTATCCGAAGTTAAGAATTATCCAAAATAAAGAATGCCGCATCTAAATAAATGGAACGGAACAAATTAATAATAAATAATAGTAGTAATAAAATGTTTTTTGTATTATTATTGTTATTTATTATTATTAATTTGTTCTGTTCCATTTGTTTAGATGCGGCATTCGTTGTTTCAGATATATTGTAACTTCGGATAAATTTGTATTCCCTAACAGCCAAATTTGAAAAAAAATTCCAATACCTATAATTTAATAGTTAAGTTATTATTTTAGATTTCAAAATTTTGGGGTTTTCGGACTTCTAAATTTTGGAATTTTCAAATTCTCCAATTATGAATTTACGAATTTTAAAATTAAAAAATTTACGAATTGTAAGGTAAATTGAGGGTCTATTATATTATATTATATTTTAGCATTTTTTTATATTTCTAGTAATATCAAAAGTATATGCTATATTTTTCTAGTTGAATATGATTTCAAAAGGCTAACAGTTATTACAAGTTAAAACAGGATGTCTTGTGGTCAGCTAATTAGAGAACCCGTTAGACTAACTTGGCTCAACGCCTGGACATGGTTAGCACATATATTTTGTAACTTTGTCACCAAGCAGAAAAGGCAGATTATTTTATAATAGCTACTGATACATACTTCATGTTTTGCAACATATTCTGCTAACTTGTGAGTGTGGTTTAGGGAGGAGTCTCTCCGTATTGTAGGTTCATAAAAATGCAGAGCTATCAATAAACTGATCTAATCTTGATTCACCATAATCCTGTGTGTGTGTCTTGGTTACCCGATTGATCAGAGAGTAAACATCCATACACCCATTGGTCCAGCCTAGGCCCTAAGGGATAGAAGAGGTCTGAAGTGCTACTTTACAGAATGGTGCCAGAAGTGGGGTCTTTTGCTTGACATGTAACTGGAACTTTGCGAAAGCAATTTATGCAAAGCTAAACTCACTTATTCTGTCACGATTGACTTCCACATTGTTTAATTTTAACTGTAAAGGTCTCAAGGGTAGTTAGGCTGGCACCCTGGGACTTATAGGAGCGCAAAGTTTTACAAGGTCCGGCTAGGTTGGCCTGACTATAAACTAAGGAATATTACAGGGTAGCAAATACTGCTCCCGGTTTAAAAGGACGGGTGTATGGAGCTCTAAGGTTTATGGGAAAATTTTGATAGTATTGTGTGATAAACTATATATGCTTCATTGCATTTCTGCTTGATATATATATTGGTTTGATATTGGGTATTTTTCAGTGTCCACATTGATTGTTTGATATGCGATAGAGTTATAAGAGTGTTGAATGTCAATATATGCATAGAGTGATAAGGTTTAAAGTGAATGTATATTGATTTCATTTCTTTGTGATCCGTTCTGCCCTGAATAGATGCCACAAAAAAATTGCCCAGAGTGTTTACCAGGTGTCTTGTTCATATTCCGCGAACAAGTACCTACTTTATTGGCTACAGTTCCAGGGGGATATAAAAATAAAATTAGGAAAGGTCCATATTTTACGGCAGGGGGAACCCCAAAATTCTTGGTTTTAAGATTTAATCTTCATAGCCACAATTGGAGATTTACAGAGGGTTTAACTCCGTGGGAAATACAGAGTCTGTGTCACCAAAATTGAGAGGTGTACACCATTTGTCACAAATCAGTCAGAATTTGCGGTTACAAGGCACTCTATTTGGCATAATGGGGAACAAGCAGGGAAAGGATGGCTTTGAAGGTGAGCCTGGCCAGCCTTCCCCCTATGATCATGTAAGGGGAACATTAGGTCCCCACTTTGTTGAACCATTTTGGACTTTAGTGATACAAAGATCACAATGTTTGCAAATTTCTGGTTTGGGGCCAGCAGGGCCATGTAGTAAAGAGGATTGGAAGGAAGTAAAGAAAATATGCAGAATACATGATAAAAATAATTATCCTGAAGGGAAATGGGATCAGAATTATATGAGTAAATGTTGTAGAAAGTGGAAAAAGGCTATGATAGAGTACCAAAAAAGATATCCCCCTATTTTAAAACCAGAAAAGGCACCACCATATTCCTCTGCTCCTGACCCAAATCCGTCAGCACCCCCTCCGTACTTAATGTTAAAAGATGAAAAACCAAAACCAAAGAAACTTTACCCCCTATTAGATAATGCCACTACGGCTGCATTATTATGGACAGGTGCATCCGATGGACAGAAAAGAGAATGGGACAGGGATTATTGGGACCATGAGGCAGCGTTAGCAGAGTTTGTCCTGTCTTATTGCCCATTAGTACAGATCATGACCAACATCTTTTTGAAATGAGTTTTGCCGTTCTGACTGACTGTCCGCTTCCTCTGATGAGAAGAGACTTAATGTCAAGTTTAAACATACAGATCAAATTTACAAAGGATGGGGGCCTGCTGGCTACATCGGAAGTCTGTGATTTAAGTAACCCAAAGAGACAGGATCTTAGAGGGTACTTTATGTTACTACCGGCACACCTTGAAACACACCCTATATGGGCACTGGCCAAATCATCAACAGGGTTCATACACTGTACACCATACAAGCCAATCCTTATGCCGCGTACACACGATCGATTTTCTCGACGGTGAAAACACTGTCGAGAAAATCGACGGGAAAAACGAGGGAACGGCTTGGTTCCCTACACACGGCTGTTTTTCCCGACATTTTTTTTCTTGGTCGAGAAAAACTACCGTGTGTGGGCTCCATGGCAGTGTTTCCCTATAGGAAAACTGCAGCGGAAAAAAATTGCGGGAATCACAACGAGAAAAATTAGAGCATGTTCTAATTTTTCTTGTTGTGATTAATGCCATTTTTCCCGTCGGGAAAAATGACAAAAAGCCCACACGCAGTCGTTTTCTTGTTAAAAAAAAAATGAAATTTTTCCCGACGGGAAAAATGACCGTGTGTACGCGGCATTAGGAAAGGAGCAATAGAACATTACCAAAAACAATATCGCCTGTCAGAAGAAAAAATTGCAGGCATAAGACCACAAATAGAGAAATGTCTAGCAGAAGGAATACTGAAACACACAATTAGTCCCTGGAACACCCCCATTTACCCAGTAAGTAAAGCCAGTGGTGAATGGCGCTTTGTACAGGACCTAAGGGCCCTGAACAAAGCTATTGTCCCCCTTCCACCTTTGGTTGCGGACAGGGATGAGCCGAACACCCCCCTGTTCGGTTCGCACCAGAACCTGCGAACAGACAGAATGTTTAGAACCCTATTAAATACAATGGACTCGAACGTTCGAAATCTAAAGTGCTAATTATAAAGGCTTATATGCAAGTTATTGTCCTAAAAAGTGTTTGGGGACCCGGGTCCTGCCCCAGGGGACATGTATCAATGCAAAAAAAAGTTTTAAAAACAGCCGTTTTTTCGGGAGCAGTGATTTTAATAATTATTAGTCAGAACCTACATCACTAACATCATACATTCCCAATATATAATGTACCATTCCAGTGGCTTTCTTCTTCATTTTAAAAAAATAAGTTGTGAATATACACACATGTCATTAATTGTAGAAGTCCCTATGATCAGATACCTATGACTTACCAGGACATTTATATAAGGTCATGCATATATATATATATATATATATATATATATATATATATATATATTTGTGCATTTAGATATGTGCATATATATAATTTTAACATACTCTCTATATATATTTTCATTTGTTTTATTCTAAGATATTATATGTTTAAATAATTTTATTGCTATAGTGGTTTATACATTGTATATTGATTGTATAATTATTGTTGCATATCTAGGTATTTTTGATTTGTGGAGGCCTTGAGATCAATCATACTTTTTAGCCCCATTCATCTTATCAGAATTGCTGCAACATATATAACTATATTTCCAATCTTTATATCATGTTAGGTTGGAATTTTAACACTATTCGCACATATTTCTCTTTTACATTAAATATTTTATCTATTTTATCTATTTTTATCTATTTTTAGATACATTAAATAATATTATTGTTTTGAGTAGCATGTTAGTGGTTTAAAGATGGATAGCTGTCCCTTTGGGAAGACATGTATTTGATTGTCCCATGATACGTCTTACAAACAGTCGGCCAACTGTGGGTGATGGAACATGATATAACCTATGCTGTCTCTCATAGTAGAACAGATTTCTTTTATGACCCTGAGTCCACATATTAAATAATATGAATAATAAATATTCAGTTAGATGAAACATAAATATCGCTGTATTCGCCGTTTCATGGCATTGGTAATATGGCGGTGTCCATATACATAGACCAGGCTACAAGAAAATGGCCGAAAAACAACTTCCGGTATATACATATATAAACACTACCTCAATAGCCAATCAGGTTTCCCTGAAGAAGTCATGAGGTGCGTGACGTAACGCCGTAGGGAAATCGAGAGGTACCGCAAACCGGAAGTACCCGGACTAAGAGTAAGACGGCGAATGCGCCGCTCTTTATACATGCGCATTTAAATTATTTTTCCATGTAAGAGCATTATCATTTAAATAAATTGGTGTTACCCATATATACTTCACCATTGGAGATTCCTTCCCCCCCCCCCCCGGAGCCATTGTTGGAGCCGTGTCGTATACCCTTCCCTTCTCCTGTGTTTTCCCTATCCCCACAGGAGTATAGCGCCAGCAACGCTAGTGGAGGAGAGAGGGAGAGCTTTTCAATATATATATATATATATATATAGGCTGGAGAGGACACATCAGAGGAGAAAGATTTCACAGACTCTGTCTATATTCATCCACCTGGAGGTAAGAGTCCAGTGAGACTATAGTTTTGGGAAACACTCCACTAAGGAATTTGAATATTTACAAGACAGCTCACCACAGCTCAGCAAGAAGAGACTTATTTATTTACTAATATTGTGCATGGACTTTACTATTAACACACATAATTTAATATTATTTATTTCATTATTATTATAATCATTATTATCATCTTAACACATCACTCTCCTACTGCATTACCAATAATATTATTTTGGTTTTCTGGATTCTTTGGACTTTGTTGGCATAGGACTTAGTACCATACTAATTTAGATCCATTGCAGTAGCGTCACTTTTTCTTTTGGTGCACAGGCACTTGGTTATTGATGTGTAATATATATTTATTTTTAATATACACCATTGATATTTAATTTGCACGTTTATTTGATTGAACCTATTCATATATGCACGTATAATTTATATAATTTTTGTATTTCTTTCACATATATAAGTCTGTATTCATCACTATTTGTGTGTTAGCATATAGCGCAAATTCAATTTTCTTTATTCATTCTATTATTGTGTAAGGTGAACACATTTAGCTTTTGCAGCTGTTTGCACATTACTTACTGGCACTTAGCACTTTTATAACATTTCACTACTCACTAGAAGCGCGAAAGCACCCTCCCCCCCTTTTATTCATGTATGTGTAGCGGGTTTACACTTTTCTGTGTGTTTAAAACTGGCAGAGACACCAGTGATGTGCAGTTCCCGGCAGCCCCACGGGTTGCGCTGTCGTCTTGGGCTGGGGTTGAACCATTGCTGTGTGCTGTGCTCCCTTTTTGTCCTCCCCCGGCAGCGGTATGGTGGGGCGGGGAACCCGCCATGCTTGCTGGGAGAGGGTATAAAGGGGCCGGCCATCTTTGTCACGGGGTAGAGTCCCAGGCACCTTCAGCCTGAGGGCGGTGGTTCGTGTCGGTCCCCTAGGCAGCCTAGGCCTAGAGGGCGTTCGGAGGTCGTGTTCCATCCCAGGCACCTTTAGCCTGGGGTGAGGTACTCGGATGGAGGTCTGGAGCTCAGTGCCCACCACTGAGTTCCGCGAGGGAAGGAGATCCTAGGAAACCCCGGGAGTGGGTACCCGAATCCGGAAGGCGTAATGGACCGGTGGGAGACACTTGCTTGAAGACCCGGTGCAGCATATTGCCGGTGACAGGTGAGCCTTCCATCGGAGACCGCCTGGAAGGAAATCCCCCCTCGCTCGGAGACCGCAACCAACTTTCAGGAAGGAAAGTGGAGAGTTCATTGTGTCTGGGCCTACTCGCATCCACACTTCCTTGTCTGTTCTGTTCTCTAAGGGAGTCCAACTGATTGTGTTCACTTGTGCATTGAGAAGAATAAAGGAGTGTTGGACTTTAATGGTGTGGGGCTCATTTTCTGGCAGACATTGTTCAAGGTAACTCTCTTTGAAGGCTCCAGGTGCAGAACACCGACCCGAAGGTAAAATAAGAACTTTGCTTACACCACACAAACATCTGCGGTGAAGGCTTGGCGTGGTGACCCCGCATTCTCTCCTCTAAGGTACCCCTAGACAAAAGACAGACGAGCTGATAAAGAGAGGAGAGAGAGGGCCGCTACACGTAGTGGCTCGGGTCCGGTATTGGTGTTCGTGCTACTACGGAGTTGAACGTGTCTGCCGGGAGGAGTTCCCGAGTAGGTGGGCCACGTTATTGGCCAAAGTGCATCCCTGCTCGAAGTCGTGGACATGACCCAGTGAAGGGAAAGGCCCGCGCAGAAGAACGAGAGAAAGGGGGAGCCCAGCCGTGTAAAGTAGTACACGTGGGGGTTTCTATTTGCACTGTGCCACCAGGCACACCCCCACCGCATAGTTTGTGGGCGTGACTCAGAAAGGAAAAAGAAGAAAAGCCTGCGAACTGGAGCAAAGGGGAGGAGTCCAATACGTGTGAAGGACTACACGTGGGACGTTGGTGCAAAAACTTTGCAGTGCGGGATGGACCAACAGCAAGTCACCATGTTCGGGACAAACAACGTGGGTTCCACTTCATCCTTCTACCACGTCTTTGACTGCTGCTGCTCCGGTGATGGATACAGGGATTCGGCTAAAGCCAAGGGGACGATTCTCCCTGTATTCGTGCATGGACGTTAAGGCCCTGGGTGTGATTTGTCCCGGTTGTTCGGGACTGGTGTCCCAACTGAAGGCGTTCGGGCGATGCGAGGCCTGTGGGGAGTTTCTCTTTGAAGTAGATCCAGCGGTTGAGAAGCCCAGGACCATTTACCCCGGCCGTGTTGCAGGCAGCACCACTCAGAGAGGAGGAATCACTGCTTTGACAGCCATCCCTGTGCGCACTGCAGCGACCGCGGAGGAGGTCGCGAGTACTCAACGGGAGAAATCCGAGGATGCTGACTCGGTCTCCACTATCTCACAGCGTCCACCGCCGAAGAGAAAGACCGGCATGGTAGCCCCGTCCAGCGGTTGCGGTGGACCATCTCGCCTGCCTTAGCCCGGCCCAGATGGATCTGTTGATAAGAGTTCCGGACGTCCCGCTTCAAGAAAAGGCCGAGGTAAGCCAGGCGGAGAGATTTGGTGTGTGGGAGGAGGTGGTAATTCAGTCTCCACTACGGGCTACCTGCCTGCGGAGGAGTGTGACACCTCTGACCTGGAGTCGCTCTCGGATGTGGGAGACGATGTTGCTATTGATCAACTGTTTGCAGAAAAGGGCTGGGACAAAGTACCTCTTGCCTCATCCCGCAGAACCAGGGACCCACCCATGTCTACGGGGGATACTACACCCCGGGTGGAGGCACCAGCGCCTGAAGAGGGGTCCCATCCCCAGCCTGCCCTTACATTCCCGGGACCCCCAACACCTGGGACCGGGGAAAAGAGACTACTGTTGCGGGCACCTATGCCCAGATCAGATGTAATCAAGGTCCCTCGTCACCCGGACTCAATAGTTTTGCCTGGCGAAGGGGACAGAGCCACTATGCCCCCTCTGGCGAGACTACAACGCCTATTTGGCCAGAAGGTTGCAGTAGAGTATGGATGGGAGTACCCATACTTGTCCAAGGAGTTGTTGTACGAGGTGGAAGTGTGCAGGAAGCGCTGGTACAATGACTTTGTGTGGACCCACCTTCAGGTTCCACATGCCCGCAGGTACCTGGCATGCTCCCCCAAGGCCTCTCAGCGTTTTAAAGATTGCAAGACAGAATGGATGTTGGGACGGCACATCCACGCGGACAAGGTGCTGATCCGGCGCAAAGAAGGGGATGATGTCGAGTACCATCTGGAGACCATGGATCAGCACTTAAAACCACTTGTTTTGCCCCATCCCCATTTCTATCTGTAGGAGGAAAGAGACTCCGTTCTTGTTCTTATGCTGCTGAACTTTCTGGGGCTTATTGTCCCTGTTACCCAGAGGAATGAAGGACTGTTCCTGTTTTTGTTCTTCAATTTCCCAACAAGAGATCATGGACTCTGGGGTAGATAGGGCTCAAGAGAAGAAGAGAAGTTCCACGAGCGCAGTTACCGTGACACTGTCACCAGGTGTCAGTGTTGCGCATCGTTAACACTTTTCACACACTCACTCTTTGGAGAAAAGGGATTTCTTTACAAAGAAGTTTATTTCCTCTTACACGAATACATGTGTCAGGGTTTATGTGTGTTCATTTTCTTTTTCCCTCTGCAGGAGAGCATCCCATCAAGACCACTGAGAATGGGGTGGGTCTTAGTCAGGATGGGTGGGAAAAAGTGTAATGTGAATGTAATTCTAAAGTTATGGTTAAAATGTTGTCGTTTACCTTCTCTTTCATGTAAGGCTCAGACACAATTGCTTCAGTTGACCAAGTTTTCAAAAGTTTATTTTGTACAATTTGTAGTTGGTTTCTGGACTGGGCTATGCCAGCCGTTGAGGGCATAGTTTACTCCAGACACTGGGGACCAGTGTCAAATTACCAGGGGGAGAGTGTAGCGGGTATACACTTTTCTGTGTGTTTAAAACTGGCAGAGACACCAGTGATGTGCAGTTCCCGGGAGCCCCACGGGTGGAGCTGTCACCTTGGGCTGGGGTTGAACCATTGCTGTGTGCTGTGCTCCCTTTTTGTCCTCCCTCGGCAGTGGTATGGTGGGGCGGGGAACCCACCGTGCTTGCTTGGAGTGGGTATAAAGGGGCCGGCCATCTTTGTCAGGGGGTAGAGTCCCAGGCACCTTCAGCCTGAGGGCGGTGGTTCGTGCCGGTCCCCTAGGCGGCCTAGGCCTAGAGGACGCTCGGAGGTCGTGTTCCATCCTAGGCACCTTTAGCCTGGGAGGAGGTACTCGGATGGAGGTCTGGAGCTCAGTGCCCACCACTGAGTTCCGCGAGGGAAGGAGATCCCAGGGAACCCCGGGAGTGGGTATCCGAATCCGGAAGGCGTAATGGACCGGTGGGAGACACTTGCTTGAAGACCCGGTGCAGCATATTGCCGGTGACAGGTGAGCCTTCCATCGGAGACCGCCTGGAAGGAAATCCCCCCTCGCTCGGTAACCACAACCAACTTTCAGGAAGGAAAGTGGAGAGTTCATTGTGTCTGGGCCTACTCGCATCCACACCTCCTTGTCTGTTCTATTCTCTAAGGGAGTCCAACTGATTGTGTTCACTTGTGCATTGAGAAGAATAAAGGAGTGTTGGACTTTAATGGTGTGGGGCTCATTTTCTGGCAGACATTGTTCAAAGTAACTCTCTTTGGAGGCTCCAGGTGCAGAACACCGACCCGAAGGTAAAATAAGAACTTTGCTTACACCACACAAACATCTGCGGTGAAGGCTTGGCGTGGTGACCCCGCATTCTCTCCTCTAAGGTACCCCTAGACAAGAGACTGACGAGCTGATAAAGAGAGGAGAGAGAGGGCTGCTACATATGTTATGTTGGAACACTTTGTTACAATCATGTAATATCTAGACTCCAATTATTGTTACCCATCAATATCATTTTACCATCTTTTATGTGTATGCCATGCCTTTTTGTAATGAATAAACCATGTTTAATATAATTGGTTCATATAATTCAGTAGTGTGCTTCATATAAAGTCCCACCATTTAGCTTCTTTATTCATAATATCGGGGATGGAGGTGTATGTAGTCATTACCTCATTTAAAGTCCCAACTCTAGCCTTAGGTCCACTTTTGATCCATTCCTTCATCCATTCCTTGTGCACTGCATTATAGGCTGTTCTCTATTTTTGTGGTGAACCTGGAAATATTTTAGCCAAAAGTTTGTGATTTCAAAACTTTTGGAACCCCAGAGATTCACCACAAATCTATGGTAACTGCTGAACCCCATCCCTACATCTATATTTTATTCAAATTCACCTTATGAATATTAATAATAATAATAATAATAATAATTATAATAGTAAACATGGCATTCTTGGCCATCAAACTTCTAATTTTTACTGTTTTATGTACAATATGTCATAATTACATTTTATAACCTTAATACAGTGCTGACAAAGATGGATTCTGTGTATTTTATGTTTGGCTTTTTTTTCTACTCTATAAGCAGATTCATATTCCAGTCTATCAGTAATAAATAACAGAGTTATTCTTTATAAACCTGACACTCTCACAGCCTTCAGCTGAGCCATGAAGTCAGTGTCAGGATCCTGGGCTGCTGTCAGTGATGATGAGGTTGGGAGAAGAGGAAGAACTCATTGGAGTCTATCAGAGACTCGGCCATGTTGTCTTCAGATATCCACTTAGAATATTGTGGTTGTTGTCTTTGTGTGTGACCCCCTGCACATCTGACACCCAGAACTCTGATCACCGCTGTGATATGACTATGAGGAATTATATATTTGAGTACAAGTATTCTCAGGATGGAGACATCAATATAGGAGGGATATTCTCTGTACATTCTGCAGTGACAGTGTGGAGAGAGGAAGGAAGTCTTATTAATAATCTCATGTGTGCAGCGTAAGTGAAATATGAAGTGTAAAGCTTGTGATCTACAGAGCTGTGTCTTTAGGAGATATGTGTGATAACGTGCAGGACTCATTCAGTGTGTTACACTGAATTTATATAAAATCAAAGTATATCCTTCAATGTGTTCATGAAAATCACGTATGACCCATTCACATTTAGGTATTCCATTGCCAGGTGTTAATAATCACATTCATTCATTATGAATAGCTGTCAATGTACCACAATGAATGAAAAAAAAACATGCATGACCCTTTTTTTAATAAGGCAGCACAGCCTAGAGTTACAATAAATTGGGGTGCAATTCACAATGAATGACACTTCATTGCACTGCCCATAGAGAAGGTGCTTTGCCATGCATTGTTATGTGTTAAGGTGTCAATTATTACCACAATTCACAAGTGTGAATGGGACCTTGAATGAGTTTGGTCCTTAATGACTCCATATCTTTTTTTTTCACTTTTGAATAGAGTGGGGAAGGATAAAAAATCCATGTCAGGTTTTTACTGCTACAGAAATAGTATATAATGTTATTGCGGTACCCTAATATGCATGCCTCATAAATTGCCAACCACTGCTATAACTCATATCAGTTTAGGAATGATTGAATTTCATTATATGTTTCATGCAGCAATGCACACGGCCACCAATCCCACCATAGATCTGTAGTTGAAATGTGTTATATATTTTGCCATAAAGAATTTCTGCTTTAATCCTTGTCCTGTAGACCAATGCTAAACTCTCCATTTTCTGCAGGGTTTATCGGAGAGAATACAGACATCTCCTGGCTTTTATATTTGCTATTGATGAGATAAACCGCAGTCCAGATATTCTGCCCAACATAACTCTGGGATACCATGTGTATGATTCTTGTGGACATGTGAATAAAGCTATAAAAGACGTTCTACAGATATTGTCTGGACATACAAAGGAAGTTCCAAATTATTCCTGTATGGAGCGGGGTGCCCTGGTTGGATTCATCGGAGATCTCAATTCTGACACCACTCTCCAAATGGCCCAGCTGCTGAATCTATATCGTTACACCCAGGTAAGAAAAGCAGAATTTCCTATATTACATAACGTTAGGACAACTAGTCATCTTATGGTGAGATGAGTCAAAAGGGTACAAATAACCTTTGTGGTAAAGCATAACGTTGTTCTAAAAAAAGAAGGCAGTGCTGTGTAGGGATGGGCCAATGGTTCTGTCCAATCTTTGGCTGTTATGACATTTGGACAAATGCCTGAACTTTTTCCCATTCAGCCCCCTGATGATCATTTATATAAGTAATATTTCAGGAAGCTAAAAAAAGCACCAAAGTCAACAATGTCATTGGCTTACATGACCTATAATCCCCAGCCATGGTCATATTTGGTCAATGGTGTCATTGCTATCCCTGTTCCTTCCCTATCATATGTACTAGGTCTGTTGGGTTTTTAGTGTTGACAAATTCTCAGGCGGCAGACATCATAAATAATGATGGATTAACAACGAGGATCTTTTCTTGGGTTATTTTTTTTAAGTAAAAGACTTGTCAAACATTTGTGTGTCTTTATCTATAGGTTACTTTTTTTGTCAACGAGTAGTATTATGTCCCTCTTACTCATTCACATAGGGGGGCCAGTATCTGGAGGCCCCTTTGTTTTTAAAAGCCTCCCACCTGCAGACCCCCACAACCACCAGACCAGGGTTGCGGGAGAAGGACTTTCTATAGGAGGATCTTGAATCCCGCATATAATTGAAAAATGACTTTTAACACAAGTTTGATTTGTTATTGAATTATTGTATTATTTTATATTCCATTGAGCAGTCGGGGAGATTACTGTGCCCATGGTGGTGGCTAGCTATGAGTAAGCGTCAATTCATGACGTGAAACGCGTTAGCCACCCTTCCCTGCATGCATTCCATCTGCATTTTTGTTTTGGATTTATTTTGAATTTGGATTTTTTACTTGAAATTTTGGAATAAATAACTGTCTATACAGAGTGTGGCAGTCCAGGGTTTCTTTTTCTCCCATGCATCAGTGCAGAGCCAGCACCTGTGTGAGTGACCGGCAGAAGCAGCCATTTGGTGAATTCTCAAGCTTTTGAGCGGTACGTTTTTCCTTTTTTCTTTTCCATGCCCATGGTGGTGGGATGGATATATTGGAGATGTGGAAGCACTGCATAATTCTTTAATGTATACTGTATACAGTATATAGAGTAGCAAGCCTTGTATGTCTGAATCTTATACAGGTAAAACTCGAAAAATTTTAATATCATGCAAAAGTTCATTTATTTCATTAATGCAACTTAAAAGGTGATACTCTCATTACATGCAAAGTAATATATTTCAAGCCGTGATTTGTCATATTTGTGATGATTATGGCTTACAGCTCATGAAAACCCCAAATCCACAATCTCAGAAAATTAGAATATTACATGCAATCAATAAAACAAGGATTGTACATAGAATAATATCGGACACTCTGAAAAGTATAAGCATGCATATGTACTCAGCACTAGGGATGAGCCGAACACCCCCCGATTCGGTTCGCATCCAGAACATGCGAACTGACCAAAAGTTCACGCGAACATTCGAACACCATTAAAGTCTATGGGACTCGAACGTGAGAAATCAAAAGTGCGAATTTTAAAGGCTAATATGCAAGTTATTGTCCTAATAAGGGTTTGGGGACCTGGGTCCTGCCCCAGGGGACACGTATCAATGCAAAAAAAGTTTTAAAAACGTTTTTTTCAGGAGCAGTGATTTTAATGCTTAAAGTGAAACAATAAAAGTGAAATATTCCTTTAAATTTCTTACCTGCGGTGACCCCGGACTTAATGAAGCACAGTGGACCAACACCAGCAGATGACACGGCTCCCCAAATCAACACAGACTATGGAAACTTTAAGCATCTTGCAGTGTGTGCCTCTCCTTTCTTCCTCCATACTCCAACTCCTTGGTTTCCAAATGACATGCAAAATTTGCTCTCATCAGAAAAGAGGACTTTGGACCACTGAGCAACAGACCAGGCCTATTTTTCTTTAGCCCAGGTAAGACTCTTCTGACACTGTTTGTTGTTCAGTAGTGATGGACGAACATCTAACGGGACGGTTCGCGAACGCGATCGTGCGAACGCGCACAAATGTTCATGAACCGCAGGTTCGCGGCGGTTCCCATTAATTTTAATGGCAGGCGAACATTAAAAACCTCCAGGTTATATTTGCAGCAACAAAATACTTACTAGCTGTGCACACATAGTGCCACAACATGGACACTGACATACCAGAAGTATTAAGCAAATCTGTGATCGACAAAGACAAGCATTCTTTTTTTATCTGCAAAATGTCATCAATTCAGGAGCGCATGAAGGCCATGGAGAAGAGGCAAGGCCAGGCTATGAAGGGGGTGCAGGAGATGATCCTGCTATTGGAAAAGTTTCCATAATTATTATTTTTTTTATAATTTATTGTAGCCGGTACATGTGGAAGACCACTGGTCTATCACACCAGTTATAATACTTTTTCTAATTGCGTTTGTCACTCTTTGTAGTTGTAGTATCACTGCAGAACCGCTCAGCAGTCACAATGCTGCACAGTAGAAATGCACTATAATATGCTTTCTATATTTTAAAGTATTTTAGACGTGTATTACCCCCCTATATACTGCACACCAAATAGTACACCTATACCAGTCCTTAAAAGGACTTTTGTAGACCTATATTCGTTAGAGATTTGTGTCGCTACAGTCTGTCCCTGCGACAAACAGCAACCTCTCCCTACACTGACAAAAGACAGCTGCAGAACCGCTCAGCAGTCACAATGCTGCACAGTAGAAATGCACTATAATATGCTTTCTATATTTAAAAGTATTTTAGACGTGTATTACACCCCTATATGATGCACACCTAATAGTACACCTATACCAGTCCTTAAAAGGACTTTTGTGGACCTATAATCATTAGCGATTTGTGTAGCTACAGTCTGTCCCTGCGACACACAGCAACCTCTCCCTACACTGACAAAAGAGCTGCAGAACCGCTCAGCAGTCACAATGCTGCACAGTAGAAATGCACTATACTATGCTTTCTATATTTGAAAGTATATTATAAGTGTATTACACCCCTATATACTGCACACCAAACAATAGTACACCTATACCAGTCCTTAAAAGGACTTTTTTGGACCTAATAGCTAGTGATACAGTCTGTCCCTGCTCCACACAGCAACCTTTCCCTACACTGACAAAAGACAGAATGTAAAATGGCAGCCAGATCAGGTCTATTTTTAAGGTAGGGGGTATGTCCATGTGCTGAAATGTCTCAATTGGCTGTCCTGTACCACATGATGGATGTGTCATGGGTCAAAAGTTCTTCACAATGTAAAAGAATATGGCGTCCGCGAACAGCGCCATATGTCTGCCGGTTTGGCGAATAGCGAACACGCAAAGTTCGCCGCGAACCGACCGCTGGGCGAACCGCAAGGCCATCTCTATTGTTCAGGAGGGGCTTGAAAAGAGGAATAAGACATTTGAAGCCCATGTCCAGGATCCGTCTGTGTGTGGTGGCTCTTGATGCACTGACTCCAGCCTCAGACCACTCCTTGGGAAAGTCCCCAACACTTTTGAATGGCCTTTTCCTGACAATCCTCTCCAGGCTGCGGTCATCCCTGCTACTTGTGCACCTTTTTCTTCCACACTTTTCCCTTCCACATAACTTTCTATTAATGTACTTTGATACAGCACTTTGGGAACATCCAAAATCTTTTGCAATTACCCTTTGAGGCTTTCCCTCCTTATGGAGGGTGTCAATGATGATTTTCTGCACAACTGTCCAGTCAGCAGTCTTTCCCATGATTGTGATTCCTACTGAACCAGACTGAGAGACCATTTATAGGCTCAGGAACCCTTTGCAGGTGTTATGGCTTAATTAGCTGATTAGAGTGGGACACTTTGAGCCTAGATTATTGCACCTTTTCACAATATTCTACATTTCTGAGATTGTGGATTTGGGGTTTCATGAGCTGTAAGCCATAATCATCACAATTATGACAAATCACAGCTTTAACTATTTTGCTTTACATGTAATGAGTCTATCTCATATATTAGTTTCACCTTTTAAGTTGTATTAGTGAAATAAATGAACTTTTGCATGATATTCTTCGAGTTTTACCTGTATGTACTGTAGTTGCTATCAAAGTAGTTTTTGGGGATTGATACAATGTTTGTACACAGTGCAAGGAAGGTATTGAGAAGACCGATCAAAGTAGATAGAAGTGTGTTGTTTTTTTTGTTTTGTCTATAACTTTAATAAAATATTTTTTGCAAGACAATTTAGCATTTTTTAGCCCAAAAACTGGATGATATATATATATATATATATATATACATAAACAGTATATCACAGATTTTTTATCTGAAGAAATAGAGTTCTGGTTGAATAGACAGACCCATAGTGGAAATGTAAACATTGATCTGCTCCATAAAGGATATACAGGTTCAGGAGCTGAGCTGGTAATTGTGTTTATACTCGGTTGTCCACTTCCAGCTAAAGCCAAAATCAGTCTTGCAGTGGGAGTGTCTGTCCAGAAAACTGATGATCGGGAGACCCCTAGGTGGGATTACAGGAGGAAGAACTCTTATGCCGCGTAAACGCGATCGTTTTTTCTGATGAAAAAAGACAGATAGACTTTTTTCATCGGACAAACCGATCGTGTGTGGGCCCCATCGGTCTTTTTTCCATCAGTATAAAAAAATAGAACATGTTTTAAATTTTACCGATGGAAAAAAAACGATAGCAAACTCCGATCGTCTGTGGGGAACTCCATCAGAGAAAAAACCCACGCATGCTCAGAATCAAGTCGACGCATGCTCAGAAGCATTGAACTTAATTTTTCTCGGCTCTTCGGAGTGTTTTACGTCACGGCGTTTGGGACGGTCAGATTTTAGACTGATGGTGTGTAGGCAAGACTGATGGAAGTCAGCTTCATCAGATTTCCGATGGAAATTTTTTATTCCATCGGAAATCTGTTCGTGTGTACAGGGCATTAGAGGGGAATTTATCAAAACTGGAGCAGCCAGAATCTGTGGCAGTTGTGTATGACAACCAATCAGCTTCCATATTTCATCTTCAAACCTTAACTAAACAAGCTGAAGATAGAGACTGATTGGTTGCTCCAGATTCTGGCTGATCCAGTTTTGATAAATTCCCCATTAATATCATATTACACTTTCACTGATGGCTGTAATCATTTATGAAATAATACATTTATTCTTACATCTTTATTTGGTTGGTCCGGTGAAATAAAAGCACCACTAAAATCTGCTTATAGATCTCTTGCAGACAGCTCAGACAACATGTTTGTTGCTCTCTAAAAAACATTTAAATATGTTCTAAGGTTTTCTTCTGTCCATTTGGATATTAAGAGTTCCATATCATTTATACAGACTGTTTTATTCCTTTCTAGATTAGTTATGGAGCCAGAGATACTTTACTGAGTGAAAGAAAGATGTATCCAAACTTTTTCCGGACAGTTCCGGATGATGAGATGCAATATGTGGCCATAGCAAAGTTACTGGAAAGGTTGAAGTGGAACTGGGTCGGGATCCTTACATCTGATGATGAATACGGAGAGCGGGAGATCCGACAACTCAGCAAACATTTATCTAATCATGGAATTTGTATTGAATTCAAGATTCTGGTGTCTGTAAAGAATTATAATAAAATTCCTCCAGAGCTGCGGACCTCAACCACGGAAGTTCTTATTATTTGTGGCTCAGTTAGTAGGACTTATTACAAGTTTTTGTATAATAATGTCCCTTATTACACGGAGAAAACATTTATTATACCAGATTCTTGGTCAATGAGTGAAATGTTTTTTATTCTCAGTAACTGCAGCTTGGTGTTTACATTCCCTCTTCTCTACATAAAGGGGTTGCTGGAATATTTTCATAGTATTTATCCATCCAGACACCCAAATGACCCCCTGATGGAGGATATTCTCATAACTGAATATGGATGCTTTTCAAAAAACCAAATGAAAAATGTCCTTATTCCACTCACAACTAGATTACCTCTTAGGAACTGTGGTGTGGAGACACTTCCACTTGATTTATATTATCCTGATGAGAAAACATCCTATAGAGTGTATATCTCAGTCTACATTTTGGCTCAAGCATTACATGACATGGATTTCTCTTTTAAAATATATAACAAAAAATCTAAAATAAATCCACACACACTAAAGTATAAGGTGAGAACGTCCAATGAAAGTTGTCTTGTATCTTTTTATACTCGGTCAGTTCAGTACTGGAACACAATGTGCCCAGACAGAAATTACACCCAGTTTAGGTTCATGTTTAGTTTAGAGGTGTTTAACCCTTTCACTTCTGGAGCTGTTTTTTTTTTGTTGCACCCATGTTAAAAAAATAATTTTAGGCCTGAAGATTATATAAAACACCCACACAGTATACAGTATATTTTGTGAAAGCAGAGACCCTGAAGAAACAATGCTTGCAGTATTATCTTTTTCTGTCACATGATATTAGTGCAATGGTTTACCAAATGTACTCTTTTGTTTTCAGTAAAAGATACACTAAGTTCATTTAAAATCAGCATGGTTTGCAGGGCTTCGCCCACACAGCCATGTTATTTATTCACAAGAATCTGAGAATGAATAAACTACAAGTCCTGTCTTCAGTATCTAACAGTATCTTCTTTTCTTCTTTTTACATTAAAATATTTCCACTATATACCTTTTTGGCTTATCTGTATACCACAGTCAGTGATAAACTGCACAGTTTCTCCAGTGCTGAGAGTTAAGGTAGGAGGAGATTTCCACTTCCTGCCAATATCATGTGACCTGGCTATCTCTGAAAACAAGTAAATGTTCTCTCCAGCATAAAATACACAACTGAGCATGTGCAGGTTGGCTATTGCCTGTGTGTTAGCTGGCTTTCCCCAGATAGACATTGCAGGAGGGAAGGATCTATGCATACAGGATAAAACAGCCTTTTTACACAATGTAGAGGATTAACCCCTTGACTGATTTTACTGTTCTGGGTTTAGTAACACTTTAAAGTGAAGCAGTAATCCCACAGGAGGGAAAAAAACAGGCGGACGCAGCATCATACAGGCCGATATCTCTCTTGTGTTCAGATGTGAAGATACTGGCAAAAGTATTGGCAACACGACTGAACAGAATAGTGGCGAAATTGGTGCACCCGGACCAAACTGGATTTATTCCAGGCAGATCCACAAGCACTAATATAAGAAGAACATATCTAAACATTCAACTGCCAGCAGAAAAACAAGAGCAATTTTGTCTTTAGATGCAGCCAAGGCGTTTGATAGCCTTGAGTGGCACTTCTTGTGGAGGGTATTGGCAGAGTTTCTGTTCGGCCCAAAATTCATCAAATGGGTTAAGATGATGTATGAGGATCCAAGGGCCAAAGTAAGAGTGAATGGTGAGTGTTCAGAGTGGTTCCAGTTGGCGAGGGGGACAAGACAGGGGTGTCCACTGTAGCCCCTGCTCTTCTCCCTCGCAATGGAGCCCTTGGCCATCTCAATAAGGGCATCCCCAGAAGTGCAGGGATTTAAGAGGAAGTACGGGGAAGAAAAAGTCACCATGTATGCAGACAACGTTTTTTTTTTTTTTTTAGGGGACACGCAGTCCTCGCTGGATGCGGCAATGAGGATAGTCGGAGATTATGTCAAATTTTCAGGGCTGAGGATTAACTGGGAAAAATCTGCACTTTTACCGATCGGCCCAATACCACAGCAGATAACCCAAGTAAAAGTTGTAAACCAGATGAGGTATTTGGGAATAAACGTAACAAGAGATCCAGGACAATATATAGCCAGAAATTTAGTGCCATTGATGACAAAACTAAAACAGAAGTGCCGTGTTTGGAAGAGGCTCCCACTCTCAGTAGCTGGACGGTGTAACCTGGTCAAGATGGTGTGGATGCCTCAGATCTTGTACGTCTTACATAACTCCCCAGTGTGGATTCCAAATTATTGGTTTAAAAGACTGGACAGTGTATTTAGGGAGCTAATATGGAAAAAATGGAGCGGCAAGAATCCGCCTCCGAACCTTGCAGCAACCCAGAGAGAAGGGGGGTTTGGCATTGCCAAACCCGAGACACTACTTCCTAGCTGCACAAATGCAGCATATGAGTGGACGTAATTTACCGGTGGGTAAGGAGTTGGGAAAAAATCTACTACTGAATGATACAAAGCATGATACAGAGGTGGAGGCAGTGGAGGCAGATTCTTTTTGCTCCAGGAGCCCCACTGGAAAACTGATGGTAAAAAGTTGGGAAACAGTTAAGGGGATATTGGGGTATAGTGGATTCTCTGAATTCTCCCCTATCTGGGATAACAGTAAGCTAAAAGAGCTTAAAACCATGGGAAAAATTTTGGAATGGGACATGTGTGGTGTACACCTTTTGATACAGCTTTTTAAGGAGGGAAGAATAAAAACATTCCAGGAGATAAGGGAGGAGTATTCAGTCCCCAATAAATCATTTTACAGATATTTACAGGTTAGGCATGCCCTGAACGTGGAATTTGGGCAGGAGACACCAGTATGGAACGAAATGCCCCAGCTCCGTAGATTAGTAAATGCGGATACATCTAAAGGGACAATCTCAGAGATGTATAAGTGTATAAGTGAGGCGGACCAGGAAGAGAGACCTGATACTAAGAATAAAGGGAAATGGGAAAGAGATGTGGGTCCAATAACACAGGAACAGTGGAAGAAGATATTGGAAGCAGGCCCTAGAGTCTCACTCTCCCCCTCTCAAATGGTCTCCCAATTATATTTAATACATAGAGCATACTACACACCCCAAAGAATGTTACAGTTTGGTAGGAGACAAGATGCGAAGTGCCAGAGATGTGGAAATGAGGAAGGAGATTTGATACATATGGTTTGGAGGTGTCCTAAGTTGTATTGGTATTGGAAAGAAATAATAGATGGAATAAATTTTGTATTTGGGACATCTTTACAGCCAGAGGCCAGGCTATGTGTGCTAGGCTTAATGGAAGAAAGGGGAATACCAGGAGATACGCAAACGGCAATATTAAGATGCTTGTTCCAAGGTAGGAAACTCATAGCGCAAAGGTGGCAAGCAAAAGATCCCCCAACAGGAACAGAATGGAGGAAGGTAATAGACAACACCATTAGGAAAGAAACAAACACAAAAGTTCCTGCGCTGCTACTAAGTGCAAAATAAAAAAGCGGCTGCAAAACCTGTGGACAAAAAGGTGCATAGAACAAAAAAACAAAAAAATTGCAGCGCTAAGTGGGTGTGTGTCAAACAAATAAATGAGTGAAAATGCAAGGAAGAACTAAATAATTCCCTGTGTGAATAACAATACAATTTTTAGAAGAGTCCTTGATGAGTGGTCCTCAAAAACACACATTCAAACAATTATGAAAAATAAAAAATAAAAGTCCAATGGTGTTCCACAATGATCCAAAAAATCTGTGATGATTGGAAAACACTTCCAAATCGATGATAAAGGAAAAAAAGTAAAAAATAGGGGAGCCACAACCAATATAAAGGAGGCTTACCAGACTTAGTGGACCCTACTGAACATGTGTCCAGAGGGTCAACATAGGCTCAAGGTGTGTATTCCTGAAGGGTCAACAGTTGATAGTTGAGCCAAAGGGTGTCTCTCGCAGCAGCTCACAGTGAAGAGGTTAATCGAAACTTGAGAGACGATAACTCAATGGTGTTTAGAACCGAATCAATGCCACAATGTAAAATGAAAAGAGAGAAGAGGGCACATCGCGTAATACTGCTGAAACAGTATATTTTAATGTAGGTAATTACACTTACATTCAAGTAGTTAAAAAGCGCTTCATGAAAATCAATGGCAACAGTGGAAAATTCTGACGCGTTTCGCAAGAAATTTGCATCATCTGGGGTATGCATCCACTGCTGCCTCCACACATTATATAGACAACATAACCCCCTATTAGGGTAAGAGTAACCTCACCTGTGAATTCATCACATGAGCAATCAATTCCTGGGTCATCCAAAATGGCTCCTCAACGTCTGCTTCCTGCCTCTACGTGGGGTCATGAATGATGCTCAATGTTGATAAATATTCCAGGGGTATGTGGTCTTATAAAGTAAAAATGTAAATATATATGGAATTAAAAAGCCATACATAAATGGCAGGGGGGTGGGCAGACAAAGTTCTGGCCACCACACTTGGCCTATACATTAAATATGACCAACATGGTGTATCGTGTGCCCAAGCACACAGACCAGGCACAGGAAATGGACCAAATGTGGTCCATGGGGTGACCATACACAGACTAGTGTGTGAAAAGCAGAACGTCCGTGCTGATCGCGTCATGTCCTGCAGCACACCGTCATGTGTTTCACGCATGGCATATATAATGAATATGGCCAGCATGGTGTGTCATGTACACAGGCCAGGCGCAGGAAATAGGTTGAATATGATCCTTGGGGTGACCATGCAAAGATGATAGACTGACATGCAGAAAACAGGACATCTGCGCTAATCGCGTCACGTCCCGCAACGCACCGTCATATGACTCATGTGGCATCACGTGATGCGCTCCAGGCGCAATCGCGTGATGCGTTCCAAACAAGGGGGCCGGCGTGACACGTCCGCCCTCCACACCGACGTGATGTCGTGAGGGCTGGGCGTCCACACCAACTCATCATTCTCCACATGTGACCTGTACGGCATCACGTGATGCGCTCTAGGCGCAATCACGTGATGCGTTCCAGGGGAAAGACGGCGTGATACGTCCGCCCTCCACACCGACGTAATGTCGTGAGGGCTGGACGTTTGCACCGACCACATCCCATCCCACATGTGACCTGTGCAGCATCACGTGATGCGCTCCAGCCGCAATCACGCCGTGCGTTCCACACACAATGTGGTGACAGGCAAGGAACAAGTAGGAGACAGCAATGCGCTCCCCCATAAAATAAACACACAGTCAAAGTCTCAAAGAGACAAAGACCAAATGTGCCTATTGAGTTTCTCTAAAAGAAAGTTAGTCAATAAAACAATAATGAATTGTCATGACCCTTAACTGTATATCATAACAATCTTGTATATAAAAAAAAAATTAATTGAAATATCAAGTCTATATAAAAAAGCCCCGGAGATAATAATCTCCATAGCAATTAGGAGCGACTAGACTAGATGGCAAATCATGAATACATATACATATAAAACAAACCAGAAAATGAATTTTAAAATCCATCCAATAAGTTTTAATTGAATTGAATTTCGATTAAATTGAATTAGTGGGGAAGCTTCATGGATTGAAGAAATGGAGGGCAACAAATGTTGCAGGAAAAGGACCTAACAGGCCAGCCACTCACTAAATGAATCCACAGATAAGGCAACCCCTCACATCTTGCAATGAAGAAATACATTAATTTCAATTAAAAAATTAATCTTATATATCTAGAACAAATATGTATGTAACAGTCCTCACGCAGATTGATCCCTAAGCGTATTGAATTTGTAATATGTGTAGAAAAAAACGGAAAAAAGAGAGAAAGAAAAAGATGAGAACATAGAAAAACCCACACTAAGAGACAAATTGAGTAACAAATATATCATTAGGATTTATTAATAAAGGAATTTATATCCCACTCGACGTTCAGGCCAAGAGGCCTGTGTGTCTGGAGTTCATAAATCCAGTATGTTTCAAGTTGTGAAACACCCCTAGTTTTGGCCCCACCCCTCCATGGTGGTATATAATGGTCAATAATAAGAAACTGGCTGCCTGCCGAGTTTCTGTTATGACATAGCTTATAATGTCTGGGTACTGTGTGGTGAACATCACCACCCAAAATCAAAGCCACGTGTTCGCCCACCCTTACCGAAAACGTTCGGATGGTGCGACCCACGTACTGTTTGCCACATGGGAATGTGATTAAATATACAATGTATGTGGTGGCACAAGTGCAAAATTGTTTGATGGGGTAGGTTCTACCAGTCACGGTTGACCTAAATGTCAATGATTTTCCTCTCCCCGAAATATTGTATTTGCACACATTGCACCTTTTGCAGGGATGATAGCCTACTAATTGGTGAAAAAAAGATGGGCGTATGGGGGGATTAATGATGTTAGGAGCTATAGTGCTCTGAAGAGTTGGCGCCCCTCTGAACACTATTTTGGCCTGATCAGGCAATACAGTATTCAGAACACTATCATTTTTCAAAATACCCCAATGTTTGGCTATAATAGCTTTTACTTTTTTATGTTGGGTGGAAAAGGCGGTGACCATGGACCATTTATAGCTCTCATCCACTTCCCGCTTTGGTTTTATCTCCAGCAGAGAACTCCTTTCAGTCTCTAGAGTCAACATAAGGTCTCTGTCAATGACAGCAGGATCATAACCCTTGTCAATGAATCTACCTTTGAGGATTTTAGCCTGAGAAATAAACATATCCGTGTCAGTGCAGTTTCTCCGCAGCCTAATGAATTGACTGCGGGGAACTGAACTGAGCCAAGATCTATGATGGCAGCTATCATGAGGGATAAAGCCATTACGGTCAGTCTTTTTAAAAAAAGTTTGAAATTGAAACTGCCGGTTAGTGATGTTAATTTCAAGATCCAGGAACTGAATCCTGTCTTGACTAGCTGTATAGGAAAGAGAAATCCCTCTATTATTGGAGTTGAGATGGTTCATAAAGGTCTCTAAGGACGCCATGCTGCCATCCCAGAGGAGGAGGATGTCGTCTATATATCTAGCCCACAACACCAATGACGTGGCGCCCTGGGCATAGACGACATCCTCCTCCCACTTGGCCATGAAAAGGTTGGCCAAACTGGGGGCATATTTAGCCCCCATGGCCACACCCCTCAACTGTAAGTAAAATTGGTTATTAAACCAAAAGTAACTGCTCCTAGTGGCAAACTCAAGCAGCTCCATGATAAATTCTTTCTGAAAGGAAGCTAGAGATTCTTCCTTATTTAGAAAGTACTGTACCGCCTCTAGACCTAATTGGTGGGGTATGCAGGTGTATAACGAGGCAACGTCGGCTGTTACCATAATGTAATTGCCGCGTATATCTATGCTCTCGAGTTTCCTGATGGTCGCCCCTGTATCACCCAAATAGGACGGTGTACGTCTGACCAAGGGCTGTAAAAAGTGGTCGATATATCGACCAATTCGAGATGTAACTGAATTAATACCACTCACAATGGGTCGTCCAGGAGGGTTCACAGGGTCCTTATGGACCTTGGGTAAATAGTATATAGTGGGTATCCTAGGGACTGTGGGTATTAAAAACGCTTTCTCTCTTTTATTCAATATATTTCTATCATATCCATTATCAACCAACTTTTGAAGTTCCGCTTTAAATCGGGAAGTGGGATTGGTGAGTAATATTTGATAGGTGTTTGACTCCTGTAGAATTCTGAACATTTCCTTCTCATAGTCCAATTTGTCTAGGACAACTATGCCACCACCCTTGTCCGCCGGGCGGATCACGAGGTCCTTGTCTGAACACAAAGACATGAGACCCGTTTTGGACAAGGTCTGGCGGTGTTTATAGTTGTCGGGAATCTCTGCTAGATCTTTAAGAACTAAGTCCCTAAAAATATTAACAGCAGGTGCTGCTGGAACAGGTGGGTTGAATAACGAAGGGTTAGACAAACCTGAATGTACTGTCCCAGACGTAGCCGCCCTACACTCATTTCTAATAGGATTAGTGATGAGATATCGCTGTATGTTGATCTTACGTATGTATTTGTGTATGTCAATGAAAGTACCAAATTTGTCCAGTCTTTTTGGAGGGGCGAACTTGAGGCCCTTATCTAAAACCGACAATTCATCTGGTGTGAATACCTTGGTGCTTAAGTTGAATACACCATTAGGAAAGAAGAATTTATATACAATAAGAGAGGAAATGGAAAGAAATTTATGAAGATATGGAAACAATGGATAGAGGTGGAGGTATGGTAGAGAGGGGGGGTGGGAGGGAGAAATGAAAGGGAGGGGAGAGGAAGGGAATTGTGTGGGGTGTGGAAAGGGAGAATGGGTTTATTGCTTTACTTTATGTGGTAAAGGATATTTACAATGCTGTATATGGAAAGAAAGTATATATGTATAAGTATGTTTATATAAAAGAAATAAAGCATATCTGATCTAAAAAAAAAAGTGAAGCAGTAAAAATGCAAAATGTATTTAAATAACATGCCAGGGGAGGGGGGTATCCTAATCTTGCCTTAAAAAGGGGTGCATCTCCATCATGTTCAGAAAGTTCTTAAAGCTAAATTTTTTGTTTTGTTTTGTTTTTAGCGTATTTAAAAAAATTGGATTTTAAGACGGAACTCAACAAAACAAACAACACTAAATGTGGGAGATCTCCCTAAAAATCCATACTAGACCCTGTTTCTGAGGGTGCAGCCTGGCTAGCCAGGAAAGGGGAGGGATAAGCAGGCACCTCCCCCCTGAACCATTCCAGGCCACATGCCCTCAACATGGGGGTATGTCTTGTTGATAAGGACAAGAGCCTCATCCCCACAACCCTGGTCAGTGATTGTGGGGGTCTGTTGGTGGGTTGGCTTATCAGAATCTAAAAGCCCAATTTAATGACTACATAGTACTGTATCCCTACTCATTCACAAAAATGGACAGTGGCCATTTTCTTGCAAATGAAAAATTCTTAAATATGGCAAGTGACCCTATTTGGGCAGTGATGTCACTGCTATCCCCACCCATTTACTTATGTGGCCGGGATTTACAATAATGTCAATGGTTCCTAGGGATGCCTCGGGAGCAAGCATGCACTGCTTCCTTAGGAATCACTGACTGCAGGAGGTTGTCACATATAGAAGCTGTAAAAATATTCCTTCTGGGGGCGTGGCCTGGCAAGGAGCGGGATAGGACGTGCTGCTGCTAAGCTCCTGCTACCCGGGCTGCAATCCGCTGCATCCAACCTACAGGAGACCCATCCTGCCTCCTATACAACACCTGGAGCTCGCCAGGCAAAAAGCGCATTGCTTGTGCCCGAAATTGTGGTGTTTTGGGCACCTGTAATCTTCCGGGAGACGCATCGCGATTCCGGCCTAGTCCTGGGTCCGGCGGCCATCTTTCTCCACCTGATCGAGGCACCCACATCTGCTCCTGGCCTTACAGACCTCCCTCTGCTCAGCCCTCCCTCGATACCGGCACCGGAGCCATGCCACGGGCTAACCGCCCCCTCTGGAACCCGGTGACACTCACCCACGGAGGCCTGCAAGGGGTCTGGTGATCTCGGCCTGCTGCACAGCGGCCATCTTGCTCCACCCGACCGAGGAATCCACGTCAGTTCCCGGCCTCCCTGTGCTCAGCCCTCCCTTGACACCGACACAGAAAAAATAAGGAGAAGGGTCTGGTGTCCCCAGTGACACACTTCCATCCCTGTAACATGTAATAAAACAAAGAATTCGCCCTTTGGGACTTTAAATGAAGTGTGTGACATTTCCGCCAGTAAATATAAACAGTAGTAAATACAGTATATAGTTTATTCAAGTAAAATTGTTTACATGCATGGATAACACCAACAGTTGCCAATTAAAATAAAATGAACAGGGAATATTGGTACATGGATGTAGTAACAGTCAGAGTACACGGGCATCATACTACCCGACTAGTTTCGTGAGATCCAGCTCGCTCTTCAGGGGTGGATGTGTGTAACAATGTACCTAAGATGAAAAAATATATATTTGACAATATGGCACAGTATTGGTTATAAAGGCACAGGGTGGGAGGGGGTGTGTAGATCCCCATACTCACCACTGAGCTTGACCATGGCTACAGATGTGCGGCCCCAAGACCGCGGCAGCAAGTGCCTCACCAGGGAGCTGAGGGGGCGGAGTACAGATGGGACCCCACCAGGAGCCAAACGGAGAGCAGGCATGGATGGATGTAGTGATGTATCCATAAAGACCTCGTTAGTCCATAAAAAGTATAGGCTGTGAACATAAGTATGTTTGTCAGGCATCTAAAGTAGAGTAAATAAGTATTGGCATAAGAATATATATGCATGAATGAAAAGCCTGGGCCAAAGGTGGTAGGGACATGGAGGTAGTTGGAAACTTAGTATGGCAGAGGGATACTGATAGTGGCGAGATAGAAAAAAGAGGAAAGAGAGAAAAGAGAAGTGAACTGCAATTCTGTGAATGTGTGTGTAGTGATGTATCCCTAGACTCATCGTTAGTCCATAAAGAGTATAAACTATAAACATGAATATGTTTGTCAGGCGTCTGAAGTAGTAAAGTAAAGTCAATAAGTATTGACATATGGGTGTATATATATATATATATATGTATATATATATATCTCAATAAGAAGCCTGGGTCAAGGATGGTAGAGACCTGAAGATGATGGAAAAACATAAGATAGCAAAGGGGTGATAGCAATTGACAAGATGAAAAAGAGATGAACTTGGATTGTATGAAGGAATCTGTGATAGCCAAAAACAGACACAAAAATAAGAATGAAAAAGGGAGTTCTCAAGAGATAAACTGTGTGTAAGAAATGTGTAAGAAATGCAAGTGTGCCTAAATATAGTGAGTAACAAAGTGAATATAGTAAGTACCTGAGTATAGTGAATATCCCAAGTGACACCGACACAGGAGCTTAACCTCGGGCTAACCGCCACCTCTGGATCCCGGTGACAACCCACGACGGCCTGCAAGAGGGCTTGTAACCTCGTCCTGCTGCACGGCGGCCATCTTGCTCCACCTAGCTGAAGCTTCACGCCCCATTTCTGCTTCTCAGGACTCACCAAGCACCTACTTCACTTAAGGTATGGCCACTGATGCATGCCCTTACGCTACCCACTGCCCACAATATTTAGCGGCACTCCCTGTTTGCCAGCTGTCTGAGAGTCAGATACAGCCCGGTGCTCGGCGGCCATCTTGCTGCACCCTAGGGCCCATCATTTGGATTCTCCTTTATCTACCAGTTGCCCCTGGAAGCCTAGGTGCTTTGGCTGGTCAGGCTATGGCCCCTGAACTAGGTAGCTGTATATGCTAGCTTCTGATATGTTCCGAACTCATAGCCCTGGGGGGCGCATACGCAGGGTCGGGGAGGATGACAGCTTAATCTCCCTGCTCTGCGCCGTCGGACCTCCAAACCTCGGCAAATAAAGGCACATCTTGCTCCCTGACGCCACCATACAAGCTCTCTGAGCAACGGACACTACCAGACACCGGGCGGGTATGTACAATACACCCCGGAACCGGCAGCGCTACCGCTCCCAGAATAAAACCTCTCCGGCCGTGGGGAAAGGGAAAGGGAAGGGCAAAATGGCACCCGAGCCTCCGGAGCCGGATGGCACCACTCAGCATTCCGAGGACAGCTTACTTCAATTCCCCTCCAACTTGGTAAGCCCCACTGACGCTGGATCTGATGCCCTGCTCCAGAAGTTCTGCGGTATAGTTTGGGATGAAATAAATGCTGCCTCCCGTAAGCTCTCAGCAGAACTGGTAAGGGGTCTCAAAGAGATAGGCCACCGCACCAACCAACTGGAGCAGCGGATGGACTTGACCACAACAGTGCTGGAGGGTCATGAGGACGAGGTCGAGAGGCTGAATGCTGAACTTTTGAACCTACAGGATAAATTAGAGGACTCTGAGAACAGAGCTCGTAGGGATAACCTCCGCATCCGCGGGCTCCCTGAGACCGTCACTGACTTGCAGGGGACAGCCACGGCTTTCTTTCAGGAGCTGGCACCTGATCTCCCCCCAGAGCGCTTGGAATTTGACCGCATACACAGGTCCCTTGCTCCCAAACCCACCGAGGGTCCCCCCAGAAACGTTATCATTAAATTTCACTTTTACAGGACCAAGGAACGACTCCTGCAGGCTGCACGAGATCTCCCGAACCTAACCCATCAGGGTAACCCCCTCCAGCTATTTGCAGACCTCTCCCCGGTCACCATAGCCAAGAGGCGAAGTCTGAAGCCTTATTTACAGATCCTACAAGCTCGGGGC
This sequence comes from Rana muscosa, assembly GCA_029206835.1. Lineage (NCBI taxonomy): Eukaryota > Metazoa > Chordata > Amphibia > Anura > Ranidae > Rana > Rana muscosa. The sequence continues at coordinate 13,455,381 of CM055116.1, forward strand.
ATACGTTACAGATGGGGGTTCCCCTTTAAGCTCTCCTTCTATCACCTTGGCCGTCAGTTTCACGCCTCTTCCTTGCCTGACTTACGGCGACACTTTCAGGATCTACAGTTTGATCTCCCTCCCTCCCAACTAGACGCTCCCTCAGCCCGACCGAAATCATCCCGGTCGCCCCACGGATCCTCGCAAATGTCTCAGCAAGGGTCCCAGGCTCTTCGTTCACTGCAAGCACAGCGATTCCAGGATGTTCCTACGGGATGACAGCATTGATCCTCATTTGATACCCAGAGAGCCCTGTGGGGCTTGCCTACCTGGATCCTGTTACTGCTAACTGGCAGCTGAACCACATCTTGGACTATGGTTATGACTCTAAATTTCACCCTTGCCTTTCTCATTATGTGGACCCAGTTGCAATACATGAGTATCTCTGCTTCTAGATCAATAAGACATCTGGACTGCCCCCCCCCCTTTTTTTTTTCTTTTTTGTTCTCCCTCTTTTTTTTTCTGGGCTCAGTAGCCCCCCCTGTCCCCCCCTTGTTCCTGGAGGCCTTACCATGCGGTTGACCCCTTGCCTGGTGTTGCCCCAATTGCGGGATGGCAACATTGGGCCTCTGTGATGCGGTTACGTTCGCATGGTCATTTGGCCCATCTGGGTTTATATCCCTTGGCATACCCCCCGCCCTCCCGTTTTTTTTTTGGGGGTGCAGACTTTTTGACATGCAGCTCAAGAGGACTATCTCTATGCCGCGCTGCACGTATTCACCAGAGTCATGGGTGTGCGCTGCCTATCATGGACCGCGGTTTGTGCCCTTTACGGTTTCGGCCGTGGTCCGTGTGTGTTGTTGTCATTGTATTTGCTGCGGGTCGGCTTCGTGCTTCGGACTCCCCGGACTTTGTCTGGGGGCTCCGGGACACGGGGTCGGCCTCGGCTTACAGTCCACCGTTTACAGTTTAAAATGTTATGTTACATAATTTCGATTAAGACTGCTTTAATCTTTATCTAGGTGGAGTCTACCAAGCATGTTAGTTTTTGTTGTTTTTTTGCTTACTTTGTGCCATTGTTGTTTTGAACTGATTACTCAGTCTACTTTAACACCATGCCGAGTGGTTTCCGACGGACCACTGCTCCCCCTAGGCCCGGAACTTGGTCCGAACTAAAGTTTTGGCCAACTTCCGACCTTCCAGTGGGCTTTCAGTCCCACTACTAATCGCAACCTTGATGTCTGGAATGTTTTTATTTCGAGTTTTGCTCAGTTTTTTTGTCTTTCTTGATCTGATTCCTTTGACTTTCCTCCTACTTGACATTCTGGTCTTTTATCCTCTCTTTTCCTCCACTAGGTCCACGGGGTGTGTGCTTTGGGGAATGATCTTTTGCCTATTGTTAGATCTACTATGACGCTTAATTGGCTGTCCCTGAATGTTCAGGGTATGAACTCTCCTCAGAAAAGGGTGAAGGTCTTCAAGTATCTCGGGAGGCAGCGGATTGACATTGCCTGCTTACAGGAAACCCATTTTTCGGCGACTTCCTGCCCTAGATACTTTGATGCTAAATTTCCTCAGGTGTTTTTGGCAACTGCTCCAACCAAACAAAAAGGGGTGCTCATAGCTTTCCGCAAGTCGGTCTCATTTAGTTGCACTAGACAGATTGCAGATCCTGATGGTAGATATTTATTGCTACAAGGCACTATCCAAGGTAAAGAGGTCACCATTATGACTTATTATGCACCAAATTCTAACCCAGGACCCTTCTTGACTCACGTATGTGCCCTGTTAATATCCCACCATAAGGGTACTCTTTTCCTTGCAGGAGATTCGAATTTAGTTTTGAATCCTGCGCTGGATAAATACCCCTCGGAGCAAATTGCTCCCTCGTCCGGGGCTAAAAAATTTGCTCGCTCTTTACAATCACATGATCTGGTCGATCTTTGGAGGGAATGCCATCCTCAGGGTAAGGACTATACACATTACTCCCACCCTCACCACTTTCATTCCAGAATCGATCATATGTTTATGCTGAGACGCCACCTTCCTATGGTGGTCAGGGCCTCTATCCTGGCAGCTCCATGGTCCGATCACGACCCTGTGCTGGTGGTCTGCCACTCTGTCTTGGACAGGCCCCAACTCTCGCCCTGGGTGATGAACGATTTGCTCCTATCGCTTAAAGAGGTCCAGGAAGATATTTTCAAGGCCTCAGAGGAATATTTCAGCGATAACCGAGGGTCGGTTGAGTCACCTGTAACGCTTTGGGAGGCCTATAAGGCGGTACTCCGAGGCCACATTATTCGGTTGGCGCTGATCCGTAAGCGGGAACGGGGTCTGAAGCAAAGGGCCCTGGAGATTCGTCTGGAGGCGTTATCGGAAGTTTTTAAACAATCCCCCACCTCTAGCAACCGTAAACTCTTGGAGCAGGCCCGTTCGGAGTTAGATCTTTGTCTCACCGAGGGGGCTGAGCGCATCTTACGTTGGTCCCGCCAGAGGTGGTATACCAGAGCGAACAAACCAAACCGAATGTTGGCTAACAGACTTCGGACTTTCGCTCCTAAATTCACTCCCATCACTTTGCGCAACCGCCACAATGTCCTTACGGGTAACCCGTTGCACATCTTAGAGGAGTTTCGATTCCGTCTTACCAAACTTTACTCGGACCCGGAGCAGTTTAACGCTCAGGACACTGCCGATTTCCTTAACCGCCTCCCACTCCCGACCCTGTCGGAGGCGCATGTCACCCTTATGGACCGGGACATACAACCTTCGGAGGTCCTCCAAGGTATAAAAGACCTTAAGGTGGGAAAGCGTCCGGGACCGGATGGCTTTACGGCACTTTACTACAGGAAACTGGCCGTGGTGATAGCTCCGCATTTAACGGCCATGTATAATTCTGTTAAAAACGGTCGCTCCCTTACCCCAGACCTCTTAACGGCAAACATTGTGATGATCCCTAAACCGGATCGCGATCACTCCTCCTGGGCCAACTTCAGGCCTATCTCCTTAATTAACATTGATATGAAAATTTTGACCAAAATTTTGGCTAATCGCCTAAACTCTTTTCTCCCTCGGTTGATCGGGAAGGACCAAGTTGGTTTTATACCTCGGAGACAGGCTGGTGATGCTATTCGGCGTATATTACAACTCCAACACATAGCTCATACCCGCTCGCTGGAAACCATGCTCTTGTCTCTGGACGTAAACAAGGCCTTTGACACTTTGTCGTGGCCTTATCTCATGTCTGTTCTTCGGCATTATGGCTTTGGGTCTTCATTTATGCATTGGATGTCTGTCCTATATGACTCCCCCCGGGCAAAAATTAGGTATTTTGGATTCGAGTCTCCTCTCTTTAATATTAGGAGGGGCACACGTCAGGGATGCCCCCTGTCGCCTCTTCTTTTTGTATTGGCTCTGGAACCCCTGGCGGAGGCGATTCGTTCGCACCCAGACATACAAGGTATCGAAGTAGCGGGTTGTCCCCATAAAATTTCCCTATTCGCCGATGATATCCTTCTTACTCTAACCTCCCCCAGAATTTCTCTACCGAACTTACAATCCCTTTTGGATGCCTTTGCTTCCCTCTCGGGGCTCCGGGTTAATCCCTCCAAATCGAAAGCATTATTGGTTAACCTCTCCCCTGGCTTGTTGGGGGATTTACAGTCAGCGTTCTCCTTCCAATGGGTCTCCTCACTACCCTACCTGGGAATCCACCTTACCCCTACGTACTCTGGATTGTACCAGGCTAACTTTCCACCCTTGTTCAAGAGACTAACGGATATGCTGTTGTCTTGGTCTCATTTGCCTCTGTCTTGGTTCGGCAGAATAACTGCTGTTCGTATGTCCTATCTCCCGAAATTACTGTATATTTTTCGTGTCCTGCCTGTTCAGGTTCCCCCGCATAGCCTCCGCATACATCAAAACAGAATTATGCAATTTATGTGGGGTTCGACCCGCCCTCGAATTGGCAGACAGGTCTTGTTTGCAAGGCGAATTAATGGCGGTCTTTCGGTTCCTAACTTACGAGCCTATTATATAGCCGCCAACATAGCCCCCCTTTCGTGCCTTCATGAAACCTATCAGCTCCCACTCTGGGCTATGCTTGACCTGGTTGACACCGACCCTGTTCCTATCTCCTCATTACCCTGGCTCCCTCCTGTGCATCGTCCGACAGCTCTGGGGCCCTGTTTAGCCCACTCTTTGTGAATATGGGATTCGGTAAAGTACTCTGCAGGGTTGATCTCTCCTCATCTCCCTCTCTTACGACTCTTACACTGCCCGCTATTTTCTCCAGGCCGTGATAATCCCTCCCAATTTTCATGGTGGTCCATGAACGGGTTCACAGATGTTCACTCACTATTGAGGCCTACTAGGATTTTGGCATTTGAAGCTTTACGCTCCTCTCACAACATTCCCTTGCGAGAGCACTATCGTTATTTACAACTTCGCCACTTTGTTCAGAGTCTTATTCGGTCTCAATCTACCCCTTATACTTTGACCCCCTTCGAGGGTCTTTGTAGAGCCAGACCCCATTCAACAGGCCTAATATCACTGATTTATTCGGCTGTGATATCTACAAAGAGACCCCCATTGAGGCCTTACCACCTACAATGGGAGAGAGAGCTGGGGAAGCAGCTGGACCCTGAGGACTTGCAGGCAATGACACTAACTATTTCCAAGTGTTCCTGAAATGTGTTAATTCTGGAAAATGCCTATAAAGTATTGTATAGGTGGTATTACACACCAGCGAGATTGGCTCGCTTTATACCAAATTATTCTCCACTTTGTTTTCGGGGGTTCTCCCAGGAGGGCTCCATGGCACATATCTGGTGGTCATGCCCGCGGGCGTGCAGACTGTGGATTAGGGTTTTCACTCTCCTCCGTAATCTATTTCAGATCAACATTAAAAGGGACCCTTATGTAGCTCTCCTTGGTAAGCCCATCGAGGAACTATTGCGTCCAGAAAGGCAATTGGCCCAACATCTTTTTACTGCAGCTAGGTTGACAGTTGCGAGAGCTTGGAAGACCCCCGCACTTAGCTTTGAAGCAGTCAAAAACCGCCTGAACGATGTCATGGTTAACGAGAAACTAACGGCTATTCTTTCTGATACGCATGACAAGTTTCTTAAGGTCTGGCAACCATGGATCACATACCACCACCCTTCTAGGTTTGACGTTGCTTTACTATCACTATAGGACTCCTCTTGCGCGCACCCCGTGGACCTCCTGCTTTCCTCTTCTTTTCCTCCCTCTTCAGCTTCTACTCCCCTTCTTGTTCCGCTCCATTTTTTTTTTTTTTGTATTTCATTTCTCTCCCTCTTTCTCCATTTCTCTTTTGCTTTTTTTTTTTTCTTTCCCCTCTTTTATATAGTCACTTATTTTGCTGATAACCCTTTCTAACCTCTCTAAAGGATACTAACCTTCAGGTTTTCTTGTTGTGCATTACATGTTCACTCAACAGGTTTATAGACAGCCGGGCATGGCTCGGGTTTTGGACCATTTGGTCTTATGGTTTATTTTAATTTCTTCCTTTATTTGTGTATAGCATAGGATCGCGGCTCATGCTTCCTTAATGTTGATAAGGGCCTCCAAGCCCGGATCTGTTTTGTATTTTGTATGCTATAACACGCTATTGTAAACCTGCTCTGTCGGTTTGTATGACAATAAACCTTTTTGTAAAATAAATATTCCTTCTATATGTGATTATCAACTCCAATCCAAAAGAAAGTTGGATGGGAAAAAGTTTGGCCACTTGTCTGAATGCCCAAATAGCAGATTGTTTATACCAGATCATTGTCTCATCCCGACTGACCATCCATTTGTTTGTCCGTTCACATAGGATTCTCCATGGACTGTACACAGTGCAGAGGTCTTCTTCATATTATTTACCCTACTGGTCCAATATCCTTAGGCTATAACATTAGGCCATTTTCTCTATTGGTGAATGGTAACTTTCATGATCAAATGTTTCTGAAATGTTAGAGAATGTTACATGGATCGAGGAGGCCAGGGAGGTGACCCTTTCTGAAGATCCAGCGCAGAGTCGTGGTGACAGTGAGGGCCTCTGGTAACTCTCCGGAGGGATGTTTTTCTCCTTGACATGGGCCAAGTTCTCCAAGAAGGCAGTGCATGTTCTGTAGGTCATAGTGGCAGTGACTCTACGCACTCCAGGTCAGTGGCAGTGACCATTCTCAACAAGTCAGTGGCAGTGACTTTCATATTCACTAGGTCTGTGACAAAGATTGTACGCCAAACCTGTTCGTGCATATCAGAACAGTAAGAGAACCAAGATTAAGTTTGTGCCTGGACCTGCCTCCCACCTTATCTGACTTGTGTCTCGTCTAAACCTGTCTGCTCTTAAAGGGACTATTTATTATCCATGTGAAATAAATACAGAAGTTGGACTTTCAGTTGGTGTGGACAGTTACTTTACTGGGGAGAATTAAGGACTTGTTTCTGGCCAAGGCAGAAGCGAGATCAGCTCGAGAGGATTCTAACACCAACCGCAGGCAGGCCCGAGAAAACTAACACCGCTCAACCTCCCCATTCAGGAGGGTACGGGCTTGTAGTGCGGTGTGCCTCAGTCTTTCTTGCGGAGGAGCCGAATTAATAAAAGCAGGTAAAGACTGGGGTGGGTGCGCTATACGTGGGGGCTCGAGTCCGGGATGTGTCTGCGGTTGACAGTGTGAAACCCCCCCCCCCAGAAGTTTGGGTTTATTCCCCAGTGAAGTTCCGTGGAGGTCGGCCATATTGTGAACTGCGCCACGAGGAGAACCCTGACTGTGTAGTTCGTGGGCGTGCCTATACAGAAAGCCCGCGAACGATGCAGGAGATGGGAGTAGTCTGGCCATGTGTGGAGTAGCACATGGGGACTTTGGCGCGAAAAGGTCAGTGCGCAATGGAGCAGCGGATGGATAACATGGCGTCTCATGCCTCATTGGTTCCGGCTAATACTACCATGAAGGTGACTTCATTCGCTGCTGCTTTAACAGATACAGGGAAGATTTGCCCTCTATGTTTGCAAAGATGTGGAGGCCCTCGGAGTGATTTGTCCCAGCTGCTCGGGGCTGGTGGTTCATCTAAAGCCATTTGGGCGATGTGAGAACTGTAAGGAGTTTCTATTTGAGGTCGAGCAACCTACGGAAAAGCCTCTGGCCTTCCACCTCAATTGCCTTACGAGCGCCACCACTCTAGAAGGAATCAGGGCTTATACAGCCACCCCTGTGCACACTGACGGGACTTCTGAGGAAGTCACAAAGGAGCTTGTTGTAGCAAGTGAGAGACCGGAGGATGCTGCTTCAGTTAGTACGGAGTCCTTTCTCCCACCGCCCAAGAGGAAGATCGGGTTCATGAAAGATTCCCGCGGCCGCGGTGGAGCAACGCCCCAGCGCTTACTCGGAACGGATGCCTCCGAAGGGAAAAGTCACGGACGTCCTGGTTCTTCTTCAAGCCTAGGTAAGCTGGGGGAAGAGACTCTGTTAAAGGCCCCTAGCCCTGGGGATTCACATGTCAGTGAATCAGCTAGAGGGGGTGATTTGTCCTGTGCCAGGAGTTACCTTCCTGCGGAGGAATATGATACCTCTGATCTGGATTCCATCTCTGATGCGGGTGATGACACCACCATTGATGAACTGTTAGAGAGAAAGGGATGGGATAAGATGCCCCTGTCCTTGTCCCGTAGTGCTAGGGACTCACCCATGTCCATTGGGGAAAATACACCCCGGGTGGTGGCTTCCGAGCCTGAGGAGGGATCTGTCCCCTTGCCTGCTCCTCCATCATTGGAGGCACCAGTTTCAACAGCCGAGATGAGTCGGGTGTTGCTGCGGGCCCCTGAAACTGGTCCGGAGGTAGTTAAAGTACCTCGGCACCCTGAAGCCATCGTCTTGCCTGGAGCGGGAGACCGTGCTACCATGCCGCCACTGTCCCGGTTGCAGAGACTTTTCAATCAAAGAGTTGCCAGTGAGTATGGGTGGGAGTACCCGTACCAACCAAAGGAACTTTTATTTGAAGTGGAGGCCTGTAGACACCGGTGGTATGAGGACTTTGTGTGGACACACATCAAAGTACCCCAGGCCAGGAGATACCTCTCATGTTCACCCGCGACCACTCTGCGGTTTAAGGACTGTAAAGCTGCCTGGATGTTTGGTCAGCACATCCATGCAGACAAGGTACTCATTTGTAGGAAAGACAAGGATGATGTTGAGTATCACATAGACACCTTTGATAGACATTGGAAGCCGTTGGTGTTGCCTGACCCACACTACTACCTGTGAGAGACAAGACTCTTTGTTTTTGTGTTTTCATTTTAAATTTTTCTTTGAGTGCATTCTTCTTGAAAACCCAGGAACTTTTGCCCTAAGTTAAAGGGTAGTCTACTCTTTAAAGGAGCGGGAGCTGTTGCTGTTTTGTTGTTCTTCCCTCTCTCCCTACCACAAAAATAACAATGACTTTGGGGTTGTAGACAGTTCAGGGTCACAGTTCAAGAAAAAGAGGAAGTTTTACCCCGCAGGACAGAAGAAAAGTTTCTGTTGAGATGAGTGTTCTGACGTTGGCAATACCACTAGGTGGCGGTGTTACGTAACTATTGCAAGGACAATGAGATATTATGCAGTTTTACTTGTTGGAAGGAAGGGATTCTTCTCTAGGGGAGAGCCTTTTCATTCCAACTACTGTTATTTCAGGTGTGTTTTTCCTTTCCCTGCAGGTGAACGCCAAGCAAGGCTGCTGAGGGAGGGTGTTTTATACACATGTGTATTTCTCCTTTTTTCCTTCTGTGTTTCATTTCTTTTTTCCCCCGTGTTAGGTTCCGGCACAAACAAACAGTTTTTCTAAATTGTCATTTTTTTTTGGTAGTTGGTGTATGAAAGGGGGCGCTAATCGCACTTGATTACAATTAAATACTATGTGATAACATATATCTTTAAATTAATACAGTGAAAAAAAAGTGAATATTAGAAACACCATGGTTGTGTGATATTTGATAAACACCAAAGAATTTGTTTTGGCAATCAACCATACAAAATTATGGGCGCGACCCGTCTTCCAGAGGGGTCGCGCCCAGGCACCTTTGGCCTGGGTGGTGCGTGTGTTGCCTCCGGGTGCCCTAGGCCCGGGGGCCGAGTTGCTGTTCCATCCTAGACACATTCAGTCTGGGGTGAGGTACTAAATAGGAGGCCCGGGGCCCAGCAACCTTCGGCTGGGGTCCGCTAAGGATCGAGAGCTCCCAGGGTACCGCCTTGCGAGGAGACCCGTATCTTGGATCGAGGAGGCCAGGGAGGTGACCCTTTCTGAAGACCCAGCGCAGAGTCGTGGTGACAGTGAGGGCCTCTGGAAACTCTCCGGAGGGATGTTTTTCTCCTTGACATGGGCCAAGTTCTCAGAGAAGGCAGTGCATGTTCTGTAGGTCATAGTGGCAGTGACTCTACGCACTCCAAGTCAGTGGCAGTGACCATTCTCAAAAGTCAGTGGCAGTGGCTTTCATATTCACTAGGTCTGTGACAAAGATCGTACGCCAAACCTGTTTGTGCATATCAGAACAGTAAGAGAACCAAGATTAAGTTTGTGCCTGGACTTGCCTCCCAACTTATCTGACCTGTGTCTCGTCTCAACGTGTCTGCTCTTAAAGGGACTATTTATTATCCATGTAAAATAAATACAGAAGTTGGACTTTCAGTTGGTGTGGACAGTTACTTTACTGGGGAGCATTAAGGACTTGTTTCTGGCCAAGGCAGAAGCGAGATCAGCTCGAGAGGATCCTAACACCAACCGCAGGCAGGCCCGAGAAAACGAACACTGCTCAACCTCCCCATTCAGGAGGGTATGGGCTTGTAGTGCGGTGTGCCTCAGTCTTTCCTGCGGAGGAGCCGAATTAAGAAAAGCAGGTAAAGGCTGGGGTGGGTGCGCTATACAAACATTATGGTATTATTCATTACACTGCCACAAATGTTAAGACATTCATAGTTTATATAGTTTAAAAGGTTAAAAAAAAGACATAGGTCCACCCAATTCATCCGGTTTGTGTGTATGTGTGTGTGATTTTTAATCTTTAACCACTTCAGCCCAGGAAGGTTTTACCCCCTTCCTGACCAGGCAATTTTTTGTGATAGGGCAGTAAGTTGCTTTAACTGACAATTGCGCGGTCGTGCGATGCTGTACCCAAATAAAACGTATGTCCTTTTTTCCCACAAATAGAGCTTTCTTTTGGTGGTATTTGATCACCTCTGTGTTTTTTTTTTGCTATAAACAAAAAAAGGTCAACAATTTTAAAAAATATATATTTTTCACTTTCTGCTATAAAACATCCAATAAAAAAAAAAAAAAAAAAAAAATCAAATTTCTTTATCAGTTTAGGCCAATTTGCATTCTGCTACATATTTTTGGTAAAAAATCCCAAAAAGCGTATATTGATTGGTTTTGCGCAAAAATTATAGTGTCTACAAACTATGGAATAGATTTATGGCCTTTTTTTATTGTTTTTATTAGTAATGACGGTGATCAGCAATTTTTAGCAGGACAGCGACATTGCGGCAGACAAATCTGACGCCAAGTGACACTTTTTGGGGACCAGTGACACTAATACAGTGATCAGTGCTAAAAAAATGCACTCTCACTGTATAAATGACACTGGTAGGGAAGAGGTTAACATCAGGAACGATTACAGGGTTAAATGTGTTCCCTAGGTGTGCTTTCTAACTGTGTGGGGGATGTACTGACTGCAGGAAGAGAGACATATGTGTTCCTGATTAGCAGGAATCACAGATATCTCTCTTCCTGTCTGACAGAACAACGGTCTGCCTTGTTTACATAGGCAGACTGCCATTCTGTCATTCCTCCAAATGATCACGGGTGGCAGCCACGGCCGCCGGACCCATTGATTGGCACCCATTCTGTCCAATCAGGTACAAGTATGTGATTTTGTGCTTATGGGCCGTGTGACGGGAGTCACTTTGGGCAGAGGGCTTGTGGAGCCCAGCTTATCTTACAGAGGTTAGGAAACTCCTTCTCCAGCTCCCCTGGCCCCTCTTATGTGTAAGTCACCCTATGGCTATTAGGGGCACAGGGTGACTGAGAACCCCAGTCTGGTCTGCCTTAACCAGACTCACCGTACAACCACACCGGATTGTGCTGGTACCGGGCAAGGGGAGCTTATACGGCTGACATACTCCTGCTGAGGACAGGGGTCCATCACAAACCGCCCTGCCACAGTAAATATACGTGGGGCGGTCCTTAAGTGGTTACAAGTTCCCATAGCCTCATATATATTCTCCTTTCTGAGGAAGATATCTAAAAGGTTTTTGAAGTTTTTATCACTCACAGTTTGAACCACTTCCTAGGGAATGGAATTGCACATTTTTACTTCTGTAGCAGCAAAGAACTCTTTCCACAATCTAAGGTTACGCTTTCTTTTTTTCTAACCTCAAATCATGGTTACATGTCCTCTTCAGGGACAGTTTATCACAATTACTGAAGTCACTTTTAAATATATTTGTACATTGTTTTAATTTCCTCTCTTAAAATGTAACCCTTCCTACTGGGTGATCTATGTACATTGCATAGATTTTACCAAACTTTGTTGAAGATTCCTACCTGTTGTTACTCTGAAGAAATAGCTGTTTGTTTCTCTATGTCCATGTACTCGGTGAATGCGAATGGGAGTGGTTTAATAATTGTAGCCCCCTCTAGTGTGCTAGAGTAGGATTTTTGTAGTGTAGGAAACATTTTTCAGGCTTTGCTGGCAGCCAAACCTGTGTTGTATTATCTGGGATGGTTGAGTGACTCAGGGAGGGCTGGAAGTCTCACACACAGCATCTCTGAGACCTCCTCCTACTTCTAGAAATGTGCAGAAGATTCTATAAGAATGGGAGCAGAGGTGAGGAGGAGCTGCCTGGAGTATTCATGAGGGTCCTGACCAATCCCCAACAGATGGTTTGGCAGGGGGCAGGCCCCCTCAAATACTCAAGTTCAGCCCAGCTGGGTCAGGGAAGTTTGGGTGGAAGCTGGAGATGGAGTGTTAGGCTGTTGGTGGCCCTTGAGGATGCCCCATAGTCGGGGGTGACCTCGGGCCTGAGCTTGGGTGCGAAGGGACCCTCTTCATGTCACACAGAGGTGTTCTGACCAGAGGCACAAAAGCAAGTGGAGGACAGCAGGAGAACACTGCTGGGCAAATCTCCAGGGAGGAAGACAGCCAGATGGGTTGGTGAGTGTTACAGGAGTAGGACAGCTAGGCACTAAGACTTTGCTGTACAAACAAGGGGCCCATGGTCCCTGCCTGTAAAGGGTTTTTGCTACTCATCTGACTGAGACTTTGTCAGATTATACAAACAGTGCCGGCTGGTCCTGGGAGTTGTAGTTCTACAAGCAAGATTTGTGCTGGAATTAGAGGAGAAGTGTATATACAGACTGTGTATAGTTGTGTCTCTGCAGAGTTCTACTGCTTTGATCTAGTGGGCATTAGGGATGAGCCGAACACCCCCCTGTTCGGTTCGCACCAGAACCTGCGAACAGCCAGAATGTTCGCGTGAACTTTAGAACCCTATTAAATACAATGGACTCGAACGTTCAAAATCAAAAGTGCTAATTATAAAGGCTAATATGCAAGTTATTGTCCTCAAAAGGGTTTGGGGACCCGGGTCCTGCCCCAGGGGACATGTATCAATGCAAAAAAAAAGTTTGAAAAATATCAGTTTTTTCGGGAGCAGTGATTTTAATAATGCTTAAAATTAAAAAATTAAAGTGAAATTTTCCTTTAAATTTCGTACCTGGGGGGTGTGTATGATATGCATGTAAAGTCGCGCTTGTTTTCCGTGCTTAGAACTGTCCCTGCACAAAATGTAATTTCTGAAGGAAAAAAAGTAATTTAAAACTCACTCGTGGCTATAATGAATTGTTGGCTCCCGGCAATACAGAGAAAAGTCATTGATAAAAAAAAAAAAAAGGGTGGGGGTCCCCCCAAATTCAATTAGCAGGCCCTTGAGGTCTGGTATGGATATTAAGGGGAACCCTGACGCAAATTAAAAAAAAAATGCGTGCGGTTCCCCCAAATATCCATACCCTTCAGGTCTGGTATGGATTTTAAGGGGAACTCCACCCCAAATTTGAAAAAAAAAGGCGTGGAGCTCCCCTCAAAATCCATACCAGACCCTTTATCTGAGCATGCAACCTGGCAGGCCGCAGGAAAAGAGGGGGGGGACGAGAGAGCGGACCCCCCATCCTGAACCGTACCAGGCCACATGCCCTCAACATGGGGAGGATGTCCCCATGTTGATGATGTCCCCATGTTGATGGGGACAAGGGCCTCGTCCTCACAACCCTTGCCTGGGGGTTGTGAGGGTCTGCGGGCAGGGGGCTTATCGGAAAACCCCTTTAACAAAGGGGACCCCCAGATCCCACCCCCCTTTTTGTGTATTGGTAAGGGGTACATTGTACCCCTACCATTTCACAAAGAAAGTGTAAAAAAAAATGTAAAAAAACACACAGACACCTTGGGAAAGTCCTTTATTAAAAAAAAAAAAAAACATTCCAGCGATGAAATCCAGTGTCCTGCGGTGATCCGATGTCCAGCGCTGTCCATCATTGGCTGAGCCTGAGCGGACCTGATGTGGAACTTCCTCCGCAGTGTATTAAACGAATAGACCCGCCCCTTCTAAAGTTCCCCATCAGATCCGCTCAGCCAATAACTAGGTGTGAGGCTAAGCGGACCAGATGCGGAACGTGAGAAGGGGCGGGTCTATTCATTTATTACACAGTGGAGGAAGTTCCCCATCAGGTCCGCCCCCTCGTATGTCAGACCCCGCCTACGTCATTGGCTGAGCGAACCTGATGGGGAACTTCCTCCACTGTGTAATAAATGAATAGACTGCCCCTTCTCACGTTCAGCATCTGGTCCGCTTAGCCTTACACCTAGTCATTGGTTGAGCGGACCTGATGGGGAACTTTAGAAGGGTCGGGTCTATACATTTAATACACTGCGGAGGAAGTTCCCCATCAGGTCCGCTCAGGCTCAGCCAATGACGGACAGCGCTGGACATCGGATCGCCACGGGACACTGGATTTCACCGCTGGACTGTTTTTTTTTTTTTTTAATAAAGGACTTTTCCAAGGTGTTTGTGTGTTTTTTTTTAAATTTTTTTACACTTTCTTCGTGAAATGGTAGGGGTACCAGCCTTCCAGGGTCTTCCAGATTCCGATAAGCCCCCCGCACGCAGACCCCCACAACCACCGGGCAAGGGTTGTGGGGATGAGGCCCTTGTCCCCATCAACATGGGGACATCCTCCCCATGTTGAGGGCATGTGGCCTGGTAAGGTTCAGGAGGGGGGGCGCTCTCTCGCCCCCCCCCCCTCTTTTCCTGCGGTCTGCCAGGTTGCCTGCTCAGATAAAGGGTCTGGTATGGATTTTTGGGGGGACTCCACGCCATTTTTTTAAAATTTGGGGTGGAGTTCCCCTTAAAATCCATACCAGACCTGAAGGGCCTGGTATGGATATTTGGGGGAACTCCACGCATTTTTTTTTAATTTGCGGCGGGGTTCCCCTTAATATCCATACCATACCTAAAGGGCCTGGTAATTGAATTTGGGGGGACCCCCACACCCCCACGCTTTTTTTTTTTTATCAATGACTTTTCTATGTATTGCCAGGAGCCGACAATTTATTATAGCCGCGAGTGAGTTTTAAATTACTTTTTTTCCTTCAGAAATGACACTTTGTGCAGGGACAGTTCTAAGCATGGGAAACAAGCGCGACTTTACATGCATACTATATACACACCCTAGGTATGAAATTTAAAGGAATATTTCACTTTTATTGTTTCACTTTAAGCATTATTAAAATCACTGCTCCCGAAAAAACTGCAGTTTTTAATCCTTTTTTTGCATTGATACATGTCCCCTGGGGCAGGACCCGGGTCCCCAAACACTTTTTATGACAATAACTTGCACATAAGCCTTTATAATTAGCACTTTAGATTTCTCCCATAGACTTTTTGAATTTGCCGCGAACGCCCCAAATTGTTCGCTGTTCGGCGAACGGGCGAACAGGCAATGTTCGAGTCGAACATGAGTTCGACTCGAACTCGAAGCTCATCCCTAATAACAACAATTTAATATACATATAGGAGTAGGGATGAGGTTCAGCAGATACCATAGATTTGTGGTGAATCTCTGGGATTCAAAAAGCTTGGGAATTCCAAACTTTTGGCTTAAAAATGTCCAGGTTCATCACAAAAAAGAGAACAACCTTTAATGCAGTGCACAAGGAATGGCTGAAGGAATGGATGACCTCTCAAGCCGTGTACACACAATAGGTTTTACCGATGAAAACAGTCCGATGGAATTTTTTCATCGGACAAACCGATCGTGTATGGGCCCCATCGGTCTTTTTTCCATCTGTGTTTAAAAATAGAACATGTTTTAAATTTATCCGATGGTTAAAAAACCAATAGCAAATTACTATTGTCTGTGGGGAACTTCATCAGATAAAAAACCCACGCATGCTCAGAATCAAGTCGACGCATGCTCAGAAGCATTGGACTTCATTTTTCTTGGCTCATCGTAGTGTTTTACGTCACCGCGTTTGGAACGGTCGGTTTTTTGACTGATGGTGTGTAGGCAAGACTGATGGAAGTCAGCTTCATCAGTTTTCCGATAGAAATCCTTCGGTTTAAAAACCATAGGAAATCCGATGGTGTGTACAGGGCTTCAAGGAACAGGTGGGATCACAGCAGCTTTATTATCAGTGTTATTAGGGACAGCTGTCAATTCTGTGTAGAGAGAGATTATTATTTATTTTATTTTATTTTATTCATCTGTACATGTCCCCCATGGCAGTGCATAAATCAGAACATTAGCATGTTACTGCCAATCTGCTCTTTAAGCTGCCTTTTGTTTGAAGCATGCAACTGGATCATTTGAAAGACTAAATGCAAAAACGGTGAGCACCTAAACCACAGCCCATCATTCACCAAACCCCCTATCCCAACTGATAAGATAAAAGTTAGGCATACACCAGTTAGGCCTATTATCCCTGATTAAAACTAGCCTCCTACTGGACAATTTTATATTGCAGTATTCTAATTCCTAATGAGAATTTGACAATTTTAAATCAGTATAGAAGCCTTTCCATGTGAAGCGCCAAGGTTTCAATATTGATGTCTGACTGTTTGTGTCTTCTACTTTGACAATAAATCTGTGATCCATCAGATGGTATTGTAGACCTGTTTTTTTTATTTTTTATTATTTGATGTGTAATGGGACAAGGCAAGGTCCACAAGCTGAAAGTTTCTGCTGCAGATGCAGAAAAATGTATTAATATAAAAATTCTCTCCCTACACAGAATTGTGAGACGCCCCTACAAATTCCGACACACACTGACAATATGGCTGCTGTAAGGCCACCCTTATATAATAAGAGGTCTGGGTTATCCATTCCTTTACATTATTGGCTCTTATGACTCAGCTGACTAGGGGCAATAAGTTTGCACTGCATTATAAGTTGTAAAATGTGCAAACTTTGTAAATGCCGGGGGACTGCTGCAAATTCATTGTAGTGAGGTAGCCAAACTTTATACCTATTAACCTGTAATGTTAGGAAACCCTGCATGAATACAGGTATATGGGCAAAAGATAAATAAATATAATTAACCTTTTCGCTGCCAAGCCCTGCACTTTTAGACCCCTTTCACACTGGAGCGTATTGCAGGCGCTATAGCGTTAAAAATAGCGCCTGCAATCCGCCCTTAAACAGCTGTTACATTCACTCCAGTGTGAAAACCTGAAATCTTTCACACTGGAGTGTTGCGGTAGCAGGATGGTAAAAAAAAGTCCTGCTAGCCGCATCTTTGGAGCGTTTACCGCTCCTCCATCGCTCCTGCCCATTAAAATCAATGGGACAGTGCGGATATACTGCTGGCAATGTGCTGCTTCAGCAGCGCATTGCCGTCGGTTTTGGGTCCCGGCAATATAGATGTAAATTATTGAGAAAACGGCATGGGTACCCCCCCTCTCCAGCCCATTACCAGGCTCTTTGGGTCTTGTATGGATATTAAGAGGAACCCCGCTCCCAAATAAAAAAAAGAAAAAGCATGGGTCCCCCCTGGCCCTATATACTCTGAACAGCAGTATACAGGCGGTCCCCGGGTTACAAACAAGATAGGGACTTTAGGTTTGTTCTTAAGTTGAATCTGTTTGTAATTTGGAACAGGTACATTTTTTAAGTGTAGCTGCAGCCAAAAAATATATTTTTAAGATTTTTGGATAACATAGGGAAGGGTTATCACCCCTGTAACATTTGTTTTGCTGTCTGTGCCCCTGTTCAGAAGATTTCACCTCACTTTCTGTCCCAATGACAATTGGATTTTTAAAATTTTTATTTTTTAGGGAAACAAGGATTGGTGATAAAGCATCAGCGGAGACACCTTTTTCCCATATTAACTCTTACAGGAGAGAATTTCCCTTTCTAGGGGAAGATTTCCTCTCACTTCCTGTTGTCTCCCTCCGTTTGTAAGTAGGAGTCGTTTGTAAGTCGTATGTTTGAAAGTAGGGGACAGCCTGTGTAAACTATACGGCCTGCCCTATATACTCTGCAGAAAATTGGGCTTTAGGTGTTGGTGGTACCAGAACACTGTAAGCCCTCACAGTTACTCTTGGTGGGCGCTGGAACGGGTCCTGCTGTGAAATATTATATCAAGAATTGTAATTACATGCCACTGTTGAACAGTGGCAGAAAAATTGGGCCTTAGGCAGTGGTGGTGGTGACACAACACTATAACCCCTCACATATTCTCTTGTTGAGTGCAGGAATGGGCCCTGCTGTGAAATATTAGATCAAAAACTGTAATTAAGTGCACCTGTTGAACAGGGGCAGAAAAATTGTGCCTTAGGCGGTGGTGGTGGTGACACAACACTATAAAACCTCTCAGATACTCTTGTTGAGTGCAGGAATGAGCCCTGCTGCAAAATATTACAGCAAAACTTGTAATTACACGCCCCTGTTAAACAAGGGCAGAAAAATTGGGCCTTAGGCAGTGGTGCCGTGAACCAGAAATATTCTTAGAAGCTAGCATCATCAAGATTGAGGAGGAATAGGATAGTCACTCAGCATAATAGTATAGTCACTCAGCATAGGCAGGCTTCAAGGGATCCCACATCCATAGAAAAATTAATCAGCTACATCAGCATCAGGTGCTTGGTAGCTGGTGGTGATCCAAGACTGATTCATTTTTTTGAAGGTGAGCCAATCAACAGAGTCTGTGGACAGGCGCACTCTGTGATCGGATACAAAGCCTCCAGCAGATCTGAATGTGCGTTCAGAAAGAAAACTGGATGCAGGACAGGCCAGTATCTCAATTGCATATTGTGCAAGCTCTAGCCAGTGGTCCATCCTCAAGACCCAGTAACCCAGTGGATTTTCTGTTGGAAAGGTCTCCAAGTCTGATCTTGCCCCTAGGTATTCCTGCACCATGTAATTCAGACACTGGTGATGGTTGCTGGAACTGATCAGACCTTGGGGCTGCGGACTGAAGAATTGTCTGAAGGCATCGGTCAGACGGCCACCTTCTCCACCGCTCCTTCTGTGACTGACCAAAGCCTCAGCAACACGTTGTCCAGCACCAGGAAATTGTACCCTCCCAGGCTCTGGAAACGCATTGCACAAACCTTTCTGCAAGGCCTCCCGAAGATGTTTCATCCTCTGCTCCCTCTGTGAAGGCTGGAGAAGTTCTGCAACCTTACCCTTGTAACGTGGATCAAGAAGGGTTGCCAGCCAGTAATGATCCCTCTCCTTGATACCATGAATCCTAAGGTCCTTTCGCAGGCTTTGCAGGATTAGGGAGGCCATGCAGCGTAGGTTAGGTTTGCTGAGGCATTCGATCTGGAGTCCTCTGGGTCACTAAGGATCACATGATCCGCAGCCACCTCCTCCCAGCCACGTACAAGTCCATGGGTTTCTGGGGACTGAAAACGATCCCTTAAAGACTGCTGCTTATGCTGAGTGCTATGCTCCACCTCCATGCTGACACAATACTCCTCCTCCTCCTCTTCCTGTGTGATCGGCGGGCCCGCAGGTATACTATCTGGATAAAGGGGACTTTGAGAGGTAAGGAAGTCCTCTTCTTCCTCCTGCTGTTGTGCCTCAAGTGCCCTGTCCATTATTTCCCGAAGCATGTGCTCCAACAGGGAGACAAAAGGGACAGTATCACTGAAGCATGCACTGTCACTGCTCACCATCCTCGTGGCTTCCTCAAATCGTGACATGACAGTGCATGCATCCTTGATCAGTAGCCACTGGCGTGTCAAAAAAAAGGCAAGCTCCCCTGACCCTGTCCTGGTGCCATACTCACACAGGTACCCTGTGCAGCTCCTGCAGCATTGCCAACATTGAGTTACACCTGGTGGGCATGTCACAAACGAGGCGGTTCTTGGGCAGGTTGCATTTCTTTTGAAGGTCAGCCAGCCGAGCACTGGCATTATATGACCAGTGGAAATGACCACAGACTTTCCTGGCCTGCCTCAGGAGATCCTGTAAGCCCGGGTACCTGCACAAGAACCGCTGCACCACCAAATTCAAGACGTGAGCCAAACAGGGAACATGGGTCAAGTGTCCCTGTCAGAGGGCGGAGAGGAGGTTGGTGCTATTGTCGCATACAACTATTCCTGGCTGAAGCTGGCGTGGCGTCAACCGCCTCTGAGTCTGCCCCTGCAGAGCCCCTGCAGAGCTGACAGAATCTCTGCCCCAGTGTGGCTCCTGTCCCCTAAGCAGACCAACTCAAGCACCGCATGGCATCTTTTTGCCTGAGTGCTTGCGTAGCCCCTTGAGTGCCTACGGAGCACCGCTGGTTCAGAGGACAAATCAGCAGAGGAAGAGGCCATAGAGGAAGAAGAAGAGGAGGGAGTGGAGGAGAGAGCTGTGGCAGAATCACCACTACAAGCATTTTGGAGGCGTGGTGGGGGAGCAAGCTCCAACAATACTGCACCCTGTCCTGCATCCTTCCCAGTTGCCAGCAGAGTTAGCCAGTGCGCCTTGAAAGAAAGCTAACTTCCCTGTCCATGCCTGCTGGACCATGAGTCAGCGGTAATATGCACCTTACTGATGACCGCCCTGTCCAATGAGGCCAAGACATTGTCTTCCACATGCTGGTAGAGAGCCGGAATGGCCTTCCGTGAAAAGAAAGGGCGTTTGGGAACCTGCCACTGAGGTACCGCACATTCCACAAATTCACGAAAGGGGGTAGAGTCTACCAGCTGAAAAGGCAGCAGTTGGAGTGCTAACAATTTAGCCAAGCTAGCATTCAGACGCTGAGCATGTGGATGGCTGTGACCGAATTTCTTTTGACGGTTTAGCAACTGGGGTAGGGTAATTTGTCTGCTACAGTCGGATGTTGGTGTAGCGATAGCAAACTGCCCGCAAGTACCTGGCACACTTAATTCTACACCTTCATTCCCACCGTGCAGGTTTCTGAGACAACTGAAGGTACAGTGAGGTTGGAGATCCCAGCTGATGAGGAGCAAGGAGAGGTCCGCCTTGTTCTTTGATGTGGGTCTTTTAAGTACTGTTGCCAACGGACTGCATGGGAGGTCGACATATGTCTGGTCAAGCATGTGGTGCCCAAGTGGCTGCTGTTTTGGCCACGCTTGATACACTTCCAAAATATGTAGCAAACGGCAACGGTGCAATCTGCTGCACACGTGTCAAAAAAGGCCCGCACCAAAGAACTTTTCAAAATACACGGGGAGTTAGCAGCGTCCTGCACATGCTTAGCTCTTCGGTGTGATGCAATAGGGTGGCTGCCCTTAAGCTGGCCCCTGGAGGGCATCCTGCCTCATTGGAGATGTGCCTACTCCTTCTCTCTTCTATCAGGCACCCACGTAGAGTCAGTGACCTTATCATCCCCTCCCTCCTCATCACTTGAGCAAACTTGGCAGTATGATGCAGCTGGGGGAACATGACTGTCAGTTTGTTGTCCTTCTTGGGCACCCCCTCTCTCTAGGGTCACGTTACTCCCTTCCTCAACCTGGGTACCCTCATCGGAGCCTTCAAAATCCTGCACATCCTCCTGCAGCATGTACCCGACACTCTGGTCGAACAGTTTGGGGGACTTCTCCGTGCATGATGGTGGGGCTAGGGAAGGAGTGACTGACGACATGGAGCCGATGGAATAGGCCGCTTTGGCAGCTGCATTGGCAGGAAAACCACTCTGAGCCTGGGTGACAGAGGATGAGGAGGATGAGGACGGCTTTGTTATCCACTCCACCAACTCTTCTGCATGTTGTGGCTCAATAACATGGCCAGCTGCAGAAAAAAAGGACAAGGGTGCCCCACAGCCACATGCTGAGGATGCACCGTGTCCACGACCAGCACTGTTGGCTGTAGACATAGAGCCTGCTTGCCCTCTTTTAGTAGCCTGTGAGCGTCTGGCTCTTCTTGGTGGCCTTCCAGACATGCTGTAAATTTTGATTAGCAAAACACCGCCTGAAGTTTATTAGAAAAAGTACACCAGGAATGGCCTGCAGTCAGATGTAGGCTTGGCTAGACTGGATGCAGTGTATATATATATATATATATATATATATATATATATATATATATATGTAGGAGACTGTATATATATATATATATATATATATATATATATATATATATATATATATATATATATATATATATATAATGCACGGCAGCTCACTGAATCACCTGCCTGCCTGAAGTATATTTGAAAACGTACACCAGGAATGCCCTGCAGTCAGATATAGGCTTGGCTAGACTGGAATTCAGTGGATATATATATATGTAGGAGACTGTATATATATTTAATGCACTGCAGTTTACTGAATCACCTGCCTGCCTGCCTGAAAGTATATTTGAAAATGTACACCAGGAATGGCTTGCAGTCAGATATAGGCTTGGCTAGACTGGAATTCAGTGGATATATATATATATATATATATGTAGGAGACTGTATATATATTTAATGCATTGCAGCTCACTGAATCACCTGCCTGCATGAAGTATATTTGAAAATGTACACCAGGAATGGCCTGCAGTCAGATATAGGCTTGGCTAGACTGGAATGCAGTGGATATATATATGTAGGTGTCAGAGAATGTTAGCAAACCAGACTGTGTGACAGCACAGAGGAGACCAAACAGGTGTAGGTAAAAGTGTAATAATTTATTAAGTGAAGTAAACAGACAAATAAACACCTCAAACAGAACATAGTGCAAATAACCAAACCAAATCACAGTGACAAAAGGAGATATATACAGTAAAGGGGGAATACCGGAATCGTAGTAAAAGCCAGGCCGAGGTCATACACAAGGGGATCCAGCGGGTGGGTAGGAAGGGAATAAAACAGGAACAGGGAGGGGATGGATGGGTTGGCTGCAGAGCAGGGACCAAGGTAACCGAGGGACAGATGCAGGAAGGGCTAAAGGTAGGGATCAGGTCGGATCGGGTAAAGCAGGATACAGGTAGGGATCGGGATCGGGTAGGATGCAGGCTCGAGTCAGGGTCACAGGTCCTAGGTCGGGGAGAGAGCGATACCAGGGCAAGGAGTGCTTGCACTTGCCGGGTATTTAAGGAAGTCTAGTAATTAAGCTTCAGGTCACAGCTGACCACAGGAAGTGCTGCCTGTCCCATACTGCCAGAATACACCCGCTGGTGGATGCCGGTACTGCAGTCCATGTATCATGCATTACCACCAGCAGGTGAGATCCTCCAACAAGGATATTGGCTGCAAGAGGACACCTGCTGGCGGACACTAACCAAAGGACCAACAGCACCACCAGCGGGTGAAGCATTTCCTGACAGTAGGAGACTGTATATATATTTAATGCACTGCAGTTTACTGAATCACCTGCCTGCCTGCCTGAAAGTATATTTGAAAATGTACACCAGGAATGGCTTGCAGTCAGATATAGGCTTGGCTAGACTGGAATTCAGTGGATATATATATATATATATATATATGTAGGAGACTGTATATATATTTAATGCATTGCAGCTCACTGAATCACCTGCCTGCATGAAGTATATTTGAAAATGTACACCAGGAATGGCCTGCAGTCAGATATAGGCTTGGCTAGACTGGAATGCAGTGGATATATATATGTAGGTGTCAGAGAATGTTAGCAAACCAGACTGTGTGACAGCACAGAGGAGACCAAACAGGTGTAGGTAAAAGTGTAATAATTTATTAAGTGAAGTAACCAGACAAATAAACACCTCAAACAGAACATAGTGCAAATAACCAAACCAAATCACAGTGACAAAAGGAGATATATACAGTA
The DNA here is from genome assembly GCA_029206835.1 of Rana muscosa. Lineage (NCBI taxonomy): Eukaryota > Metazoa > Chordata > Amphibia > Anura > Ranidae > Rana > Rana muscosa. Next base: position 13,478,636 of record CM055116.1, read on the forward strand.
AAGGGGGAATACCGGAATTGTAGTAAAAGCCAGGCCGAGGTCATACACAAGGGAATCCAGCGGGTGGGTAGGAAGGGAATAAAACAGGAACAGGGAGGGGATGGATGGGTTGGCTGCAGAGCAGGGACCAAGGTAACCGAGGGACAGATGCAGGAAGGGCTAAAGGTAGGGATCAGGTCGGATCGGGTAAAGCAGGATACAGGTAGGGATCGGGATCGGGTAGGATGCAGGCTCGAGTCAGGGTCACAGGTCCTAGGTCGGGGAGAGAGCGATACCAGGGCAAGGAGTGCTTGCACTTGCCGGGTATTTAAGGAAGTCTAGTAATTAAGCTTCAGGTCACAGCTGACCACAGGAAGTGCTGCCTGTCCCATACTAACAGAATACACCCGCTGGTGGATGCCGGTACTGCAGTCCATGTATCATGCATTACCACCAGCAGGTGAGATCCTCCAACAAGGATATTGGCTGCAAGAGGACACCTGCTGGCGGACACTAACCAAAGGACCAACAGCACCACCAGCGGGTGAAGCCTTTCCTGACAGTAGGAGACTGTATATATATTTAATGCACTGCAGTTTACTGAATCACCTGCCTGCCTGCCTGAAAGTATATTTGAAAATGTACACCAGGAATGGCCTGCAGTCAGATATAGGCTTGGCTAGACTGGAATGCAGTGGATATATATATATATATATATATATATATATATATATATATATATGTAGGAGACTGTATATATATTTAATGCACTGCAGCTCACCGAATCACCTGCCTGAAAGTATATTAGAAAAAGTACACCAGGAACAGCCTGCAGTCAGATCTTGCTACACTGAATGCAGTGGATATATATATATATATACATTGGTACGGAAAGTATTCAGACCCCCTTAAATTTTTCACTCTTTGTTATATTGCAGACATTTGCTAAAATCATTTAAGTTCATTGTTTTTCCTCATTAATGTACACACAGCACCCCATATTGACAGAAAAACACAGAATTGTTGACATTTTTGCAGATTAATTAAAAAAGAAAAAGTGAAATATCACATGGTCCTAAGTATTCAGACCCTTTGCTGTGACATTCATATATTTAACTCAGGTGCTGTTCATTTCTTCTGATCATCCTTGAGATGGTTCTACACCTTCATTTGAGTCCAGTTGTGTTTGATTATACTGATTGGACTTGATTAGGAAAGCCACACACCTGTCTATATAAGACCTTACAGCTCACAGTGCATGTCAGAGAAAATGAGAATCATCAGGTCAAAGGAACTGCCTGAAGAGCTCAGAGACAGAATTGTGGCAAGGCACAGATCTGACCAAGGTTACAAAAAAATTCTGCTGCACTTAAGGTTCCTAAGAGCACAGTGGCCTCCATAATCCTTAAATGGAAGACGTTTGGGACGACCAGAACCCTTCCTAGAGCTGGCCGTCCGGCCAAACTGAGCTATCGGGGGAGAAGAGCCTTGGTGAGAGAGGTAAAGAAGAACCCAAAGATCACTGTGGCTGAGCTCCAGAGATGCAGTCGGGAGATGGGAGAAAGCTGTAGAAAGTCAACCATCACTGCAGCCTTCCACCAGTCGGGGCTTTATGGAAGAGTGGCCTGATGGAAGCCTCGCCTCAGTGCAAGACACATGAAAGCCCGCATGGAGTTTGCTAATAAACACCTGAAGGACTCCAAGATGCTGAGAAATAAGATTATCTGGTCTGATGAGACCAAGATAGGACTTTTTGGCCTTAATTCTAAGCGGTATGTGTGGAGAAAACCGGGCACTGCTCATCACCTGTCCAATACAGTCCCAACAGTGAAGCATGGTGGTGGCAGCATCATGCTGTGGGGGTGTTTTTCAGCTGCAGGGACAGGACGACTGATTACAATCGAGGGAAAGATGAATGCGGCCAAGTACAGGGATATCCTGGACAAAAACCTTCTCCAGAGTGCTCAGGACCTCAGACTGGGCCGAAGGTATACCTTCCAACAAGACAATGACCCTAAAATAACGAAGGAGTGGCTTCACAACAACTCAGTGACTGTTCTTGAATGGCCCAGCCAGAGCCCTGACTTAAACCCAATTGAGCATCTCTGGAGAGACCTAAAAATGGCCGTCCACCAACGTTTACCATCCAACCTGACAGAACTGGAGAGGATCTGCAAGGATGAATGGCAGAGGATCCCCAAATCCAGGTGTGAAAAACTTGTTGCATCTTTCCCAAAAAGACTCATCAAAAGGGTGCAAATACTAAATACTGAGCAAAGGGTCTGAATACCTAGGACCATGTGATATTTCACTTTTTCTTTTTTAATAAATCTGCAAAAATGTCAACAATTCTGTGTTTTTCTGTCAATATGGGGTGCTGTATGTACAGTAATGAGGAAAAACAATGAACTTAAATGATTTTAGCAAATGGCTGCAATATAACAAAGAGTGAAAAATTTAAGGAGGTCTGAATACTTTCTGTACCCACTGTATATGTAGGAGACTGTATATATATATATGTAAAGCAATAAAAAGCTGCGCTAGCGCAGCTTTTTATTGCTTTTCCTGTTGCTTTTTCCTGTTTGTTATTTATGTCTATCACATGAATATAGCTGCTGCTGTGTTTCCTTTAGTTTAATTTGTTTAGTTAGTGCAGTAATTTTTGCCCTTTTTTTCCTAGTATATATATGTAGCGCCCTCCCCAAAAGGTTGGGACGCTATCTCAAATTTAGAGGGATGTCTGAGCCAGTAGCTGGGCTCAGACTGTTGAATTATATTGAAATTACCTCTGTTCTAGCTGTGGTTTGCCCGATAGCAGTTTCCCTTATTGCCTGTAGGTGGCGTTACCACCTCAGGCACCTGTTGGAACACGGCAAACCATGGTGCATTGAGGCCCTTCTCGGCAGCGGTGCAATGGGAATGGTCGACCCGCTGTGCCTGCTGGGAGGGGATACTTAAGGGGAAGACGCCATTGTTTGGGGTCTTTGCCTCGTGGCCCTCCGGGCGCGAGGTACGTTGTGTGTGGTTTTGGTCTTGGGGCCACGTGGGCCCGAGGCTGCATCGCTACCTAGTAGGCCCAGCTGGTCTGGCTGGGGCCTACATTCAAGAGGGGATCCCAATCTGTCCGTCCAAATGGGGAGGAAGCTGTCTTAAGGTAGAAAACCAGGGGAGGACCTGCCCTGGAGGAGACCGGCAAAGTGCTGATGTCTTGGGTGAGGCCTGTTAACTTTTTTGAGGAGGGATCCACTATTCTACAAGCCATGCAGTTTGCCGGATTAGCTTAAAGGCCCTTTTGCTGCACAGTTGGAAGTTTGGGACTTTGAAATCCTGTGGCAGAGGATTCCTGGACTATCCATTTGCTCAACTTTAAAAGGTATGTGGCAGAGACTTTGTTCACTCTAAAAGGTCTGGGTGGACATTACAGAGTTTCCTACCTGGACAACGAAGCTGAAGAGGTAACGTGCAAAACCCAAAACTAACCAGCAGCTCCTACCGGGGTAGTGCTACATATATATTAAATTCACTGCAGCTAACTGAATCACCTGCCTGCCTAAAGTATATTAGAAAAAGTACACCAGGAATGGCCTGCAGTCAGATCTAGCTAAACTGAATACAGTGTGTATATATATATATATATATATATATATATATATATATATAAGCCTGGATGTATATATATATATATATATATATATATATATACTAAATACACTGCAGCTAACTGAATAACCTGCCTGCCTTCTCAATCTAAATGGAACTCTCTCTAGGTCCATGCCAGCAACACACTACACAGGGACAACGTGCAGGTGGCCTTATATAGTGTGGGGCGTGGACTTAGTCCCCCTGAGCCATAATTGGCCAAAGGTACACTGCCTTTGGCCAATTATGGCTCCCTTTGCTGATGGCGCTGGGATTGGCCAAAGCATGCGGGTCATAGTGCATGCTTGGCCAATCATCAGACAGCAATGCACTGCGATCTTGCAGTGCATTATGGGGCGTGACGCGCCGATCAAATTTGGCGCGAAAACCCCATAATGTTTGTTTTTTGGCAAACGGTTGAACAGCCAATGTTCGAGTCAAACTCATGTTCGACCCGAACATAAAGCTCATCCCTAGTGGCCATATTGCATTTTAAAGAATATTGCAGAGCTGAAGATTGAAAGAAAATTTAATTTTTAATAACATTCAATTACAATAATTGTATATGCAATATTATTTTTTTTATTTGCAAATTTTTTTTCTCATGAAAGTGGAATTGCCCTTTAAAGCGGTTGCATTAACCCCCCCCCCAAAAAAAAAAATTATATATGGGATATACTGCTCTGTGCAATAAGTGAACACAAAAATTAGCTGCCAACACAGCTGAGACAAAGCAAAAACTGGTGAATATGAAAAAGTGTAGCTCTTATTTTTGTGAAAAAGTCAGTTAACAACACATATCAAATGTTGCAAACATACATATATATGAAATCTTAATTTCAGTGACACCAAGTGACTGAGTGTGATCCGTGAAAAAAAATATATATATGTAACAAATAAATCAGAAGGAAGCAGTCCTCTATTGTGACCACACACAAATAACAGTCCAAAAGTGTAGAAAAAACTGCAAGGTTGAAATGAAGAGTCCCACATGGATGTGACCCTCTCTGTGAAAGGATAGAGACACCACCACCGATATAAGGAGGAGGCTTACCAGATGGTGTTGACTTGGTGAGGTGTATACCAAAACAAGTAAGTCAAAACAGGCTTATATGATCAGTATATGTGTTGTTAACTGACTTTTTCACAAAAATAAGCGCTACACTTTTTCATATTTACCTGTAGGTAAAAATGACCAAGCGGACAATACAACTGCTTTAAGTGCCTCTTCTCCAGAGAGAAAAACTGTAATCTATCAGTCCTCATAGCTGAGATCCTCTGTCCTCCTTGTTCATTTTGTTGCCCTTTGCTGAAATCTTTCTAATTCATTAACATCTTTCCTGAGGATTGGTGACCAAAACTGAATCGTACATACAAGATGAGGCTGAGCCATTGTATTGTAAATGGGTAGAATTATTGATCTATCTCTGGAACGATAGCATTTGCAAAGCAAATTGTTTAGAAATAGTCCCAATAAAATGTATCTGATTATAAATGCTCAGCAAACAGGTCATCTCATCCTGATGACATTCTCTAAATGAGATATAACTAGATAAACAATCTATATTTAAAAAAATACTAAACGTTCTATATACTTGTTACCTATAATCATTTCTGTCTTTTGTTAAGCTGTCCCGCTATGTAAAAGAAGTCCAGTACAAGGATCCGAATGGCAAGGTCACGATTTTTAATGATAAAGGAGAACTGCCCAGCCCATTGGACATTGTAAATTGGATTACAAGAATTAAAGATAGAAATATCACTGATTTGATGCATGTGGGTCACTTTGATGGGTCCCTTTCAGAGGGTCGGCAGCTTACACTAGAACCAGAGCGAATATCATGGAAAGGAGACAAGGTGAGTTACACTGGGGAAGCTGATACAGAACTTATACAAGAAACATACTAGTTTTGACCCTAAAGCCATCTCCAGACAAAACCTAACCCCCTCCCCCCATCCTGTTCATAGACGGCCAACATCTGCCCTGACTAACTGTGTGGATATAAATGCCGGGATATGTTCCCATCACTCATTATAACTGAAGAAGTGGATGAACTACAAAACATCTTCTACATTACAGAACAAGTCCAGCTGAATGTTACTGACTACTACTAGCTACCCCCCTCCTCATCACACAGACCGGGACATAAACACTCATAAAAGCAGAGAGAGAGATAGAGAGAGGGTGGAGGGTGAGATGGGGAGGAAGGGGGAGGGAGAGAGAGGGGGAAGGAGAGAGAGAGGGAGAGAAAGAGGGAGAGGAAGATATGAAGAGAGAGAGATGGAGAGAAAAAAGGGGGAGAGAGAGGGGGTGGAGAGAAAGGGAGAGGGGAAGAGAGAGAGAAGGGGGTTGGTGAGAGAGAGAAATAGAGAGGGGGAGGGAGGGAGAGAGGGAAGGTAGGGGGAGAGAGGAAAGGGGGTGGTAAGAGAGAGATGTGGTGAGAGAGAGGGGGTGGTGATAGAGAGAAATAGGGATGAGCTTTGAGTTCGAGTCAAACTCATGTTCGACTCGAACATTGCCTGTTCGCCCGTTCGCCGAACAGCGAACAAATTGGGGTGTTCGCGGCAAATTCGAAAAGTCTATAGGAGAAATCTAAAGTGCTAATTATAAAGGCTTATATGCAAGTTATTGTCATAAAAAGTGTTTGGGGACCCGGGTCATTTAAAACTCACTCGCGGCTATAATGAATTGTCGGCTCCCGGCAATACATAGAAAAGTCATTGATAAAAAAAAAAGCGTGGGGGTCCCCCCAAATTCAATTACCAGGCCCTTCAGGTCTGGTATAGATATTAGGGGAACCCCGCCGCAAATTAATGTTACTGTGTAATTCATGAATAGACCCGCCCCTTCTCATGTTCCGCATCTGGTCCGCTTAGCCTTACACCTAGTCATTGGCTGAGCGGACCTGATGGGGAACTTTAGAAGGGGCGGGTCTATTCATGTATTACACAGTAAAGGAAGTTCCCCATCAGGTCCGCCCCCTCGGTATGTCAGACCCCGCCTATGTCATTGGCCTGAGCGGACCTGATGGGGAACTTCCTTCACTGTGTAATAGTGAACTTTAGAAGGGGCGGGTCTATACATTTAACAGACTGCGGAGGAAGTTCCCCATCAGGTCCGCTCAGGCTCAGCCAATGACGGACAGGGCTGGACATCGGATCGCCGTGGGACACTGGATTTCATTGCTGGAATGTTTTTTTTTTTTAATAAAGGACTTTTCCAAGGTGTTTGTGTGTTTTTTGTTTTACATTTTTTTACACTTTCTCCGTGAAATGGTAGGGGTACAATGTACCCCTTACCAATTCACATAGGGGGGCGGGATCTGGGGGTCCCCTTTGTTAAAAGGGTCTTTCAGATTCCGATAAGCCCCCCGCCCGCAGACCCCCACAACCACCGGGCAAGGGTTGTGGGGATGAGGCCCTTGTCCCCATCAACATGGGGACATCCTCCCCATGTTGAGGGCATGTGACCTGCTAAGGTTCAGGAGGGGGTGGGCGCTCTCTCGTCCCCCCCTCTTTTCCTGCGGCCGGCCAGGTTGCGTGCTCGGATAAGGGTCTGGTATGGATTTTTGGGGGGACTCCACGCCATTTTTTTTAAATTTGGGGTGGAGTTCCCCTTAAAATCCATGCCAGATCTGAAGGGCCTGGTATGGATATTTGGGTGAACCGCACGCATTTTTTCTTAAATTTGCAGCGGGGTTCCCTTTAATATCTATACCAGACCTGAAGGGTCTGGTAATTGAATTTGGGGGGACCCCCACGCTTTTTTTTTTATGAATGACTTTTCTATGTATTGCCGGGAGCCGACAATTCATTAATAGCCTCGAGTGAGTTTTAAATGACTTTTTTTCTTCAGAAATGACATTTTGTGCAGGGACAGTTCTAAGCACGGGAAACAAGCGCGACTTTACATGCATATTATACACACCCCCCAGGTATGAAATTTAAAGGAAAATGTCACTTTTATTTTTTCATTTTTTTTTTTTTTTCACAAAATTTTTATTAGGATGTATGAAAAATAACAGCAGTTACAAGACATGTTATAAAGTAATTTTCAATTTTTTCAAATAGAGAAAAAAAAAGAGAAGTAGAGAGAGAGAAAAAAAGAAAAACATACCAAAGGGAGGCATATTAAGGGCAAGAATAAGCGTACTGTATACGCAGCTTAATCTCTGACTCTTATAGGAATAGAATCAGCGTGGTATATCATTGAAAACCATATAGAGAAAGCAGAGGATCAAAAGACCTACGTACTTTATCTGTTGTCTACTAGAGGGTAACTGGATGGATCAGATAGAGTATCTACCTAGAGTCTCAAGTATTACAACAGAATAACCAAAAAAAAAAATGTCTGGGAACAACACAGGGGAGTAGGGAGGGAGTAGGAAGGGTGGGAGGGGGGGGAGGGCATTAGCCAAGTCCAGAGAGAAGTAAGTATGAGTAAGCTTAATTCGGGTAACAGTTAGAGATCGTTGGTGACGGATTGACCGTCAGGGGAGAATTCCTCTCCTGGGCTTGAAGAATGGGGGGTAGATTTGAGGTATGAGAAAGAGTACTGATCAAAGCTGGCTATATCCTCCGGAGATAAAGCTGAGCGCATGAAGGGTCCCCAAACGGAGTAGAAACGGCTCTTAGAGACTGCAGATGTGAAGTCTGCATTAGCTCTTTCTTTAAATAGGAAGAAGGAGGTCCCGTTTGATTTGAGTGGTAGCAGGGCAGTGGGAAGAAATCCATTGCTTTAGTATGGTTCTCCGTGCGATCAGGAGGCAGATCAAGGACCAATCTTTGTGAGTGTGACCAAGGTTTGGGTGAACAGTGTTAGTTGAGTTCGTCACTCGGGACCAAGGCAGTAGTTGGGGGTCCCAGTAACCAAAGATGAGGAGGAGCGGATCCTTCGGAAGCTTCAGTAGAGTTATTTCGAAAATGTAGTTTAGAACCTGATCCCAAAAGGAGGAGATGAAAGAGCACGCCCAAAAACGGTGGGTTAGGGAGGGACTCCTATGGTGGCAGAGGGGGCATTTAGCACAGTTTTGATCCGTATCGGAGTAAATGAAGGGTATATGTGCACGGTGAACTATTTTCAGTTGAGATTCTCTCCAAATTTCATTGGGTGTTAGTCGATGTACTTTGTTGAGTCCGATTAGAATTTTGTCTATCAGGTCATCATCTGGGAAGTCTTTTCCCCAATTGGCTGCAGATGAGAATGCCAGCGGAGGGGTGGACTTTTGAAGTAATGGTTTGTATATGTCTGATATCGTATATGATCTTTCCAGGAGTAGCTGGTCTGTGAAACTTGGTGTGAACCGCTTATAGTCCTCTTTGCACGCAGATCTTAAGTAGCTAGTACATTGCCAAAAGTGAAAGGCATGTGATCGCGGGAGTGAATAAATTTCAGCAACGGTTGAAAAGGATAAAGGACGACCCGTTTTAGTGTCGCATAAAGATGCAAATTTTGTGAGACCGTTTTCTTGCCAAATCTTGAAAGGTTTATGTTCCAAGCCAGGTGGAAAGTTTGGGTTTCCTTGTATTGGCAGATGGCTTGACATAAGAGGGGAGAGCTTGAGGCTCTTTCTGGTTTCTCTCCAGGCGATGGCCGTGTCTCTCAGTAGTAAGTTGTGTTGATACAAAGGTGGGACCGATTTCCACTTGCAGTGAAGAAGAGCTGTTAGCGAGAAGGGATGTGCCATTGCGGATTCCAAGGAGTAGTTGGAATACCTCGAGGACTGTGAAATCCAGTCTAGACTAGTTCTCAATAAACATGCTAGGTTATAGGTTCTGACATTCGGGAGACTTATACCCCCTTCGCTCCTGGGAAGATATAGTTTCTTTAAAGCTATGCGTGGTCTTTTGCCATGCCATAGAAATTTTGAGATGGCTGTATTGATGAGTTTAACATCTTTGTGGTGAAGTAGCAAGGGGATAGTTTGCAGTGGATATAGTAGTCTGGCAAAACTGACCATTTTTATCAAGTGGCATCTTCCCAGGAGCGATAGGGGCAGATCCATCCAGTTAACCATTTCCTGAGAGAGCCTAGAGAGCAAGGGAGGATAATTGAGGTGGTACAGGGAGGAAGGCAGTTTGCCTATTTTGATGCCAAGATAGGTGATATGGGATCTAGCAACAGAAAAAATGGAGTGTTGGACCCAGGTAGGGTTGGATAGAGTACCTATGGGGAGGATTTCGCTTTTGCCGTAATTTATGCGGAGGCCAGAACAGGATCTAAAATCATCAAATACCTCTTTGATGATGGACATGTCTGAGGAGGGGTTCGCTGAAAAGATAAGTACATCATCGGCAAAGAGGGATGTGCGGAGATCGTGATTTCCTATTTTTATGCCATGCAAGGGGGCTTTTTGGGTAAGGTGTCTGGATAAGGGTTCTAGTGCAATGTTGAAAAGGAGGGGGGATAGGGGGCAGCCTTGTCGTGTACCTTTGTGGAGGCGGAAGTCATCTGAGAGTAGGCCCGCTGCCACCAGCTTAGCTGAGGGGGTTGTGTACATGGCGTTTATTAGATGGCAGAAGGGGCCTGTAAAGCCCATCTTTGTCATGGTCATGGAGAGCCAATCGAAGCTGACATTATCGAAGGCTTTCTCCGCATCTAACGTAATGATGGCAAAATCGCCGCCGGGATTTTGTTTGGCGTGTTCCAAGGCCAACATGACCTTACGAATGTTTAGGGTGGCCGTTCTGCCTTTCACAAAACCAGATTGCGCTGAATGTATCAGAGATGGGATGATGGCGGCAAGCCTAGAGGCGACAATCTTGGATAGGATTTTTACATCCAGGTTTAAAAGGGAGATGGGCCTATAAGATCCTGGTTCCTGGGGGTCCTTGCCTTTTTTTGCGAGTAATTTAATAGTGGCCTGGTTTCCCGAGGGTAGGTAGGGGCCGCCCGTCCATATGCCGTTATAGACCTTGTGGAGGGTGGGTTCTATTATGTTTTGAAGGGTCTTGTAGAATTCGCTAGTGAATCCGTCGGGGCCCGGGGCCTTAGAGGGGGTCAACTTTCGTATGGTGTTTGAGACTTCGGAAAGGGAGATGGGAGCATTAAGGTACTCAAGTTGTGAGGGAGTGACTTTGGGAATGGTTAAGTTCTCTAGGAAAAAGCCGGCTGCCTGTTTGTTTATAGGGTCTGGGGCATAAAGCGTAGCGTAGTATTGAAGCATAGCTTTATTTATCGTTTGCGGTGTGGTGTTCACTTTGCCTTTAGCATCTTTTAGAGATGTAATGTGAGTTGGGCGAAAGGGCCCCTTGCAGAGCCTGGCTAGTAATTTGCCCGATTTATTTCCGAATTTATGGAAGGTGGCATCTGAGTGTGCTTTCTTAGTTAGTTCAAGTGTGTCTGCCCAAGTATCAAAAGATCTCTTGGCTGCATGCCATTCGTTTCTATTATCAGTGGAGTCCATGGTGTATAAAGATCTTTGCGCCTGGTGGAGCCGGGAGCTAGCCAACTTGTACTTTGATAAGGTATTCCTCTTGAAAGAGGTCGCATAAGAGATGATCCGACCCCTGAGGAACGCTTTACCGGCGTCCCAGAAGAGGTTCGGGACATCAGAGTGTGGAGCATTGGCCGTGGAATATTCTGTCCATGACCTTGCCATGAATTGCTGGAAATCAGAGTTGTTGTAGAGGTATGAGGGAAAGCGCCAAATCTTGGGATGTGGGGGTAGGTCGAGGTTGTCAAATTGGGCCGAGATTGGTGCGTGGTCAGATATGGCAATGTCGAGGATGTCTACATCAGTTAACATGGGTACTAGGTTGTCAGAGCCAAAAAAATAATCTATTCTGGTGAATACGTTATGTGGGTTGGAGTAGAAGGTAAATTCCCTGTCCGCTGGATGTTTTAAACGCCAGAGGTCCTGGAAGTGAAGGGATTCCATGGTGGATGCAAAGAGTGTGGGGGAGACAGGGTCGAGGCCTGGCGAGGGGCGTCTAGGGGATGATCTATCATCAGTTTGGTGTATAACGTCGTTGAAATCACCTCCTATTAAGTGGGGGAGGTGGGTGTTATGAAGCAACCATGCCAAAAGTTCACTATAAAAGGTCGTGCCAGGGCTGTTGGGGGCGTATATGTTGGAAATTACCAATTCCGTGGAACCTAGTTGGACATGAGCTGTGACAAGCCGTCCGTGATCGTCTGAATTTACCGATAGGACCGTGCATGGAAGGTTCTTATGAAACAGGAGAAGGACTCCAGCTTTGCGGCCGCAGGCCCCCGAGCCTAGGACCGTGCCTACCCAGAGTTTTTTCATGCGATGAAAATCAGGAACTGATAAGTGAGTTTCCTGGAGTAGGGCGATATCAGTGTTGAGTCGTTTTAGATGACGGAGGATCTTCATTCTTTTATTGGGGGACCTAAGCCCTTTCACGTTCCAAGAAACTATTTTCATGTTGGGGATATTGGGAAATGGAATTGTGAGGAAGTTATAGCTAATCTACCGTGTAAGCGGCGTTTTAAGGTAAATACCGGGTGAAGAGGAAAGGTGTTATACCTGTCTTGGGAGACAGGAGACAGGAGGACTGTTACCACAGATGTTCCTAGGCTAAAGGGGGGAAGGGAGGGGGAGGAGATAAGAGGTGGGACCTGAAAGAATAGCAAAATTAACATAAACAACATAAGCAATCGCAAGAACTTCACTTTTTTCCGCAAGGAGTCACTGTGTAAGTCGGTTCCCAAAAGCACGGCTCTGATGTAGGGCGGCCGAGAGCCCGCGTTAGGAGAGGGGTTTTTTTTGCGATCGGCGAGGGACGCAGACTGAGGGGGGGATGTTGCGGCTATACACAGTGAGGCCGGGAAGGGTACACATAGAATAATGAACATCGTTTGGAGAGCATCCAAAAGGAAGCTGATCCTATCTGGGCAAGGATAACATAGAAAGCATAACTAGTTGAGCAGTCATCTGTAGGGTACAAATGTATATAACTGTGTAGCTGAGTAAAACTGCCACTGCGTTGTAAGCAGCATCGAGGATTTGAGGAATAAGTGCAAGAGTCACTTCAACCATTTTAACGCTGGGTTGGCTGGAATTGGACTGGGGCAGAAGCTCTGAAACGTTTGGGGGAGTCCTTTCGTGGGCTTCTTTGGTCCAGAGGACGGATGAGTGGTGCGGCTTTCGATGGAGTGTGAGGTTGCGAGTCGTGCCGGGAGGCCCGCAGGAAGGCTTCCGCCTCGGAGGGGTCATGGAAAGTCAGTTGTTCGCCAGTAGAGGCTTTGAGGCGGAGAACTGCTGGAAAAGCCAGAGTGAATTTGATTTGCTGATTATAGAGTTCCGTGCAGACCTGCTGAAAAGCTTACCTCTTTTTTGAGACCTCTATGGAGTAATCAGCAAATATGAGGACTCTTATTCCGTCAATTTGAAGTGAGCAGGTTTGTCTGAACTTTTGAAGAATGAGGGCCTTGTCAGAGTAGTTAAGGTATTTGGCAATTATTGGCCGGGGATTTTTGCGGTCAGAATTGAAAGCTCCCACGCGATGTGCCCTTTCCACTGTGCAGGGGCCCGAGAGGCCTAGGGCTTCCGGAATGCGCACAGCGCAGAAATCTGAAATGGCAGAAGCCTGCAGCGATTCCGGGATACCTACGAATCGCAGGTTACTCCTCCTGGCCCTGTTCTCTAAATCATCCAACTTTTGGATGATGTATTGATTAGTCTTATCCTGGGCTTGCTCTGCGGCCTGTGCCTGGTATAACTCCTCTTCCACGCTGGATAGGCGGTGCTCCAGCTCATTGAGTCTGGTGCTGTGTTCCCCTAACTGGGACTTGATCTGGGCCATCCCTGCATTCACTACCTTCTCCACAGATGCTGCTATCATGGGGGACAAGAGAGCAGCCACAGCCTGTGCTATGCGGTCTGTAGTGTTGTCACAAGGTGGCTGGGATGCTGAGGCATGAGGGGAGGTAAGAGGACTAGGGCAGCTGCTTACCTCCATCCCTGTCGGCGGTGGTGGTGGAGAAGGAGCCGTGTAGGCCAAGACCAGGGCCTCGATTTGCGGCTGGGCCATCGGCGCCGTCAGGGCCGTTTGCGACCGCGCACCGGATTTTTCCACAAATCGGTCCATATAGAAGGCGGGGAGTGCCCTGAGGTGTAGGGGTGACCGTCGGGCGTCTCAGGCCGGTTTTATAGGCCGTTATGTTGCCGTGATGCGGGAGCCGAGGAGAGAAGCAGTCACTCCATGCGGCGCCGGAACCGGAAGTGATTTTTTCATTTTAAGCATTATCTGTTCACCAAAGTGTCTGTTCACCAATGCCAGAAGTCTGCCAAGCAAAATAGGTGAGTTGGAAGCTCTGGTGCATGAGGAGAGCTATGATGTAATCGGTATTGCTGAAACTTGGCTTCATTCCTCACATGACTGGGCTAGTAATATTCCTGGCTATGCACTCTTTCGGAAAGACAGGGTAAAATGGAAAGGTGGAGGGGTCTGTCTCTATGTGAGAAGTGATCTCAAAGCGAGTGTGAAAGAGGACCTGGTGGATGGAGAGTGGGATGAGTCTGAAGCATTATGGGTGGAACTGCATACAGATGTGCGTAGTTCAAAGTTAATCATTGGAGTTTGTTATAGACCACCCAATGTTAATGAGGAGGTGGAGACTCAGCTCCTTGCACAGATGGAAAGGGCTGCAAGGGCTGGGACGGTGATAATAATGGGGGATTTTAACTACCCAGAAATTGACTGGAGTAATGGAACTGCTGGGACAGTTAAAGGGCAAAAATTTATAAACCTATTGCAGGACGATTTTATGGTCCAGTTTATTGAGGCCCCAACTAGGAATGATGCTCTGTTGGACCTGGTAATCTTAAACCATGCAGAGCGTATTACTAATGTTCAGATAAAGGAACACCTGGATAGCAGTGACCATAACATGATTTCATTTGATGTTAGTTGTAAGCAAAAATCACATACGGGAAAGATAAAAACACTTAATTTCAAGAGAGCAAATTTTCCAAGGATGAGCGCTGCTCTCCAGGACTTAGACTGGGAGAGAATATTGGCATCAATGGGCACAGAACAGAAATGGGAATTCTTCAAAAAGACTGTTTGTGAACTCACTGCAAAGTATATTCCCATGGGCAATAAGTTTAAAAGGCTAAAAATAAAACCTATGTGGCTCACTGCCAAAGTTAAAAAAGCTATAAACTATAAGAAAAGAGCTTTTAAAAAATATAAAAATGAGGGAACACTAGTGTCATTTAAATGTTACAAAGAATATAACAGGATATGTAAAAAGGAAATCAAGGATGCAAAAATTCAAAATGAACGACAGATTGCAAAAGATAGTAGGACAAACCCCCAAAAAATCTTCAAATATATTAATAGTAAAAAGGACAAGTCTGAGCATGTAGGCCCTTTACAAAATAATCTAGAGTGAGTGACTGGGGACAAAGAGAAGGCTAATTTATTAAATACTTTCTTCAGTTCTGTGTATACAAAGGAGCATGGGGGAGCTCATGTCCAAAATGGGGGTGGTAGTGACACAGCCCCAAATCCACAATGGCTCAAAAGTGATATGGTCCATAAATATTTAGATGGAATAAAGGTGGATAAAGCACCTGGACCAGATGGCATACACCCACGGATCCTAAAAGAATTGAGCTCTGTAATTTCAAAGCTATTGTATTTAATTTTTAGGGACTCTTTAATGACAGGAATAGTACCACTGGATTGGCGCAGGGCCAATGTGGTGCCTATATTTAAAAATGGAATTAAGTCTTTCCCAAGTAACTATAGACCTGTTAGTTTAACTTCTATAGTTGGGAAGATGCTGGAGAGATTAATAAAAGACCACATAGATGAGTTCTTGCTGGAAAAAAAACGATTTAAGCAACAGACAGCATGGATTCATGAAAGACAGAAGTTGTCAGACAAACCTGATTTATTTTTATGAAGAGGTAAGTAAGACAGAGGGGTGGCTGTGGACGTGGTATACTTGGATTTTGCAAAAGCGTTCAATACAGTTCCCCACTCACGGCTTATGTGCAAGGTAAAGTCTACAGGATTGGAAATATCAGTTTGTAAATGGATAGAAAACTGGCTAAAAGACAGAATTCAGAGAGTAGTGGTTAATGATTCTTACTCTGAATGGTCCAAGGTTATCAGTGGTGTACCCCAAGGTTCAGTGCTGGGACCCTTACTTTTTAATATCTTTATAAATGATATTGGGTCTGAGATCAAAAGTAACATTTCTGTCTTTGCAGATGACACCAAGCTATGCAGTGGAATAACGTCCTTACAGGATGTCGCCAATTTACAAGCCGACCTCAATGCTCTGTCTAATTGGGCGACTATGTTGCAGATGAGGTTTAATGTTGATAAGTGTAAAGTTATGCACTTGGTGGCTAAGAATATGAATGCATCATACATACTAGGGGGAGTACAACTGGGGGGATCCGTAGTGGAGAAAGATCTGGGGGTTTTGGTAGATCATAAGCTCAATAATTGCATGCAAGGCCAAGCTGCGGTTTCCAAAGCGAGCAAAGTCCTTTCTTGTATTAAGAGAGGTATGGTCTCCAGAGAGAGAGATATCATTTTGCCCCTGTACAAATCATTAGTAAGACCTCATCTGGAATATGCAGTTCAGTTTTGGGCCCCAGTTCTCAAAAAGGATATTGGTGAACTGGAGAAAGTGCAGAGAAGGGCAACCAAACTGATAAGAGGCATGGAGGAGCTCAGCTATGAGGAAAGATTAGAGGAACTGAATTTATTCACTCTTGAGAAGAGGAGATTAAGGGGGGATATGATCAACATGTACAAATATATAAGTGAACTTGGTGTTAAATTATTCACTTTACGGTCAACACAAAGGACAAGGGGGCACTCTTTGCGTCTAGAGGAAAAGAGATTTCACCTCCAAATAAGGAAAGGTTTCTTCACAGTAAGAGCTGTGAAAATGTGGAATAGACTCCCTGCAGAGGTGGTTCTGGCCAGCTCAGTAGATTGCTTTAAGAAGGGCCTGGATTATTTCTTAAATGTACATAATATAACTGGGTACTGACATTTATAGGTAAAGTTGATCCGGGGAATATCCGATTGCCTCTCGGGGGATCAGGAAGGTTTTTTTTTTCCCTGCTGTAGCAAATTGGATCATGCTCTGCTGGGGTTTTTTGCCTTCCTCTGGATCAACTGTGGGTATAGAATTGGGTATATGGGATTGTACGATAGAAAAAATGCGTATGTTCCTGCGCTTAGGACCTCAATTCAATGCTGAGCTGCAGCCCCCCTAATAGGATCCTAAAAAGGATCTTAATGATTGAAAAGTTTATATGGTGGGGTATGGTGCTGCTCGTTCCTTAAATACACTCTAAAATGTAGGAAGGTATGGCTAAGGACTAATGAGCAAACAAATTATATATATAAATACATGTATATGTGCTTTGACACAAAATATAGTGAATAAACCCTTAGTTCCAAGGGATTTGCGTATAAGCTATACCTGTGAGTAAACACTATAGTGCAATTTGTTCACTAATAAGTGTGCAGAAAAATATATATATATATATATATATATATATATATATATATGTGCAAACCAATACCATAAAAAATATGTGGTGCAAACCATAAACCATAAATATAAATGATATGTCAGTGATACCATAAAATAAAAAGTGAAAATAATATATAGTGAAAAGAAAATGTATATATATATATATATATATATATATATATATAACTATATATAACTATATATACACATATATAATAAAGTCCACTCCTCAGTGATTGTCAATGTTCAAAAATGATGATAGTTGACAACAGATAATCCTCCAATAATTTTCCAAATATTCCAGATATTCCCCCACAAGGGTCCCCACTCACCAGCTCCTCACACCCCTACGGGGGTAAACAGCATGATACGATTAACTTCCGATCAGGTCAAAGTGTCCCCAATGATTCCTCCAACTAGACCAGCTTGCAGCACAGTCTCAAAGATTTCCACGGTGCAGCTTTTTCAGAAGATCTCAGCAAGTGGACCCCTGAGCTAGTCAGTCAGGTCACAAAAGCAGTTCCCTCTCTGGGGTAAGTAACATCAGAATAACTGTAGTATAATGCACACCAGGGTGAATGGATGAACTCAGAGCGCTTGTCAGTCTCACACCAGGAAGTCAAATCCAGAAAGCCACATATATAAAGGAAAAGCAAGGACATCTAGTGCTCTCCGTTTTAAAACATTTAATTTTGCATAAAAAAGCATAAAATACACTTACCTGGGTAGGTGGGTGGTGGCCAGAGCATAGTTTTGCCAGAAGTATGATTGCCTAGGGATCTCCTGTTGTGTAGAATAATGGTCAAAAGCACATTTAGCTGCTTGCCAGGTAAGCATATTGGCTGTAGTATGGTTTAAAGTTATGGTACAGTGGGCCAATCATAGAGACTCAATGGCCGGCAGATATTGGAGGCAAGTTTTTTTTTGAGCTGGGATATATAGGAGATAATACGTTCTCTGAGAAAAGCTTTCCCCGCTTCCCAAAACAAATTATGGGTGGACAGATGGGCTCCATTGGTTTTGGCAAATTCAGCCCAAGCATAGCGAAGGACATGTTTAAAGTCATCGTTGCTTGCCAGATTAAAGGGGAAGAGTCAAGTGCCTGCCCCACGAGAGCATGTAATACCAGAAAACTGGACACTAATGGGGGAGTGATTAGAGATGACCATATTCTCGATAGTCGGTGAGGACACCAAAGGGAAAGCGCCAGATGAGCAAAAAAGGTAGTCAATACAAGCAGGGCAGCTGATATAAATAATGGGGCCCCCTACAGCCTACCTGATGGGGCCCCCTTCAGCTCCACCCCTGGTCCCGCCCCTGGTCCCTCCTTCAGCCCCACCCCTGGTCCCTCCTTCAGCCCCACCCCTGGCTCCGCCCCTGGCCCCTCCCCAGACCCCGCCTTGAAACTGTCTCTGCAGCACATTACGGCATTGGCAGCATGGGTGGCACTGTTTCTACAGGCAGCACATGCGTTATGGGCCGTAACGCATGTGCTACCTGCAGACAGTGGCACCCATGCCGCCAATGCCATATTGTGCTGCACACAGTGCCACCCATGCCATAATGTGCTGCAGACAGTGCCACCCATGACGCTAATGCCATAATGCATGTGCTGCTCCGTGAGGTGGAGCGAGGAGATCGAATGAGCTAGCATAGTGGGTGGGTTTGCTGAGGGGATTCATTTGCAAAGACCTATGGGGGGGATCCTCAGATGGGTGCATGACTGAATTAAAGTCCCCCCAATAATATGTAGGTGTTCAGGAACCTTCATAGAGGTTAAGTATTGAAAAAAGGACCGTCCCAGGGAGTTAGGGGCATAGACATTAGAAATACCAATGTCCCGAGAGGAAATAGTTAGATGAAGGGTAAGTCTGCGACCGACCGAGTCTGTTTCAATGGAGCGGATTGTGTGGTGGTTCTTATGAAGTAGAATAGCAACCCCAGCTTTGCGTCCCCCAGCTGGGGAGCCAAAAACCTTGCCTAGCCACAGTTTACAGAGGCAAGAGAGATCATCTGCGGTCAGGTGAGTCTCCTGTATGAGAGCCACATCTGCCCGCAAGCGCTTGAGGTGTCTCAAAATTTTCATACGCTTATAAGGGGAGCGTAACCCCTTGACATTCCATGATATTACCTTTAGATAATCCCTAACATCCAAAGGAGCCATGGCTGTTTTGGTAGATAGACGCGAGAAAGCCAGAACAGGGCTGGTATCACTGCAGACATCGCCCAGATCCGGCATCACTAGAGCTTTGGTAGAATCCTAGAGATAAAACAAGAAAAGATAGCACAATAAAATACAAATTGTGAACAACAAAAAAAGGGAGGGTAAGGCTCCAGAAAAAGACCAGGGACTTCACTTTTTTCCCTGTGGTGCACACTCCCAAGATACCCCCGCCAAAAAGTGCATCCTCTGTATTCGTAGACATGAAAAAGCTCTGAGGAGGGGGGTCTGGGGAGGTGGGGGGAGGATTAGGGAGAAGGGGGAGAGGCAGGGGAGGGAGGGGAGGAAGGGGAGGGAAGGAAGGGAGGGAAGAGCTGGTGAGGGAAGAAGAGAGGGAAGCCAATAAGCAAGTGGGGATAAGAGGCCTGTGCGTTAAGTAAATCAGAGTAGGCTGTGGGCGGCAGCTAATAAGGTCCGCTAGATGAGGCAAAGTAAGAGCAGGGGGTGAGAACTTAACATAGAGAGAGGGTCTCCCTGGAAATGATGTTCCAGATGATCGGTTCTCAAGAGGTATGAGATAGAAAAGAATAGGCAGCTATAAAGAAGAGACAACAGGTGAAAACGGCATAGATTATCAGGAACGGGTGATCAGCGATACGCAAAACGTTCATCTGGGAGGCCAAAGCGCACTCTCTTGTAGGGAGGTTTCTGAGGACTTTGCTGGTTTCTGCTTGACAGAGTAGATCTTCTAGGGGAGGAAGTGTGGCTTTAACCCCTCTCATACTCGGGGTGTCGTTACAGGAAGGATAGATGTAGGGGGAAGGATCTTCTTGTTCCATGGCTGAAGGGTGTGCAGTGTTAAGGTAGTGCTCGGCTTCGGATGCAGAAATGAATGTGACCCGCTCAACCCGTGGCAGGTTGTATATGCAGAATAACTGGGTACGCCAGTGTAAATTTGATGTGGCTGTTGTAGAGTGAGGAACAGACCACAGAGAAGGCCTTGCACTGGGGCATGACTTTGATGGAATAATCTGTGAAGAGGAGCAGTGGATGATCATCAATGGTCAGAGTGCGGGCTTGGTGGAATTTTTGAAGTATGGCATGCTTGTCTGTGTAACTAAGATATCTGACAATCACAGTCCGGGCTTGGATCAGGATTCAGATGGCTGACCAATACGATGGGTCCATTCCACAAGGCAGGGGGTGCATAGCCCTAGCTGTTATTGGTGGAGCAGATGGTGGCGAGCATGGAAGAAGAGTAGGATTCTGGGAGTCCTATTATGCGCAGGTTGTTGCACCTGGAACGATTTTCCAAGCCGTCCACTTTATCCTGGAGTTCCTTTTGCACTGTGGAGAGCCTGGCCAGAGCCGCGGACACTGCGGCAGTATCATCTTCCAAAGAGGAGATCCGCTCCTCTGTTTGGTTGATTCTCTGGACCTGAAGCTGGAGCTCATTATGAAGGTGCTCTAGCCCTTTAAGAACCACTCGATCCGTGGCCTTATCTACCATGGGGGTCAGGAGAGTCATCACTGCCTGTGCAATGCTTGCTGGAGATGCAGGGTCCATTTGTTGGAGCTTAGAAGGTGCTGGATGTAGCACAGAAGATTCTGCAGCAGAGGGTTCAGGACGAGGAGCGGGCGCCATGTTGGCTGCAGCATGTGCTGTGTGCCCTATGTCCGTGCAGGGAGCGGGGGTCACTCGAGGCCGCGGATCACTCCAAGAGGTGTTCCCCAGGAAGGAGGGAGGTAGTGGTGGGGGGCCATGTCTCCTAGATAATCCCTAACATCCAAAGGAGCCATGGCTGTTGTGATAGATAAACGCAAGGAAGCCAGAACAGGGGTGGTATCACTGCAGACATCGCCCCATCAGATCCGGCATCACTAGAGCTTTGGTAGAATCCTAGAGATAAAACAAGAAAAGATAGCACAATAAAATACAAATTGTGAACAACAAAAAAGGGAGGGTAAGGCTCCAGAAATAGACCGGAACCGGACGTACTCTACCAGTGAGGGTTTTTCTTTTATGTCCCATCACAAATCTGTCATGGCTTTGTGGTTGGGCGATTTTAATATTGTAGCCAATCCTAGCCTGGATATAATGGGCTTAGAGCCACAAGCACCACAGCTATATCATGAGACCAGATTTAGTCGACTATTGGTGGACTTTGCCCTTATAGATACATGGAGACATCTCTATCCAAGACAAAATGCTTACTCCTGTTTTTCTACCCCTCATTCCACTTTGTCTTAAATTGACTTTATTCTGTACTCCCAGCAGCTAATCCCAAGACTGCAGAAGGCTGGATTCTGCTCCTGTTTGTTATCAGATCATGCCCCTTATTGGGTCACCCTAACGTCTTTTACTAGTTCCTCTACACCAAACTGGGGGCTGAATCCATTCTGGTTATCTATATTACCGGATACAGATGAATTGAATACAGAATGGAAGTTTTTCTTTAATTTTAATTCCGGCACAGCAACCCTGCTGAAGGTATGGGAAGCATTTAAAAAACATGCCCATCTATTACTAACTGAACATATCTCTAGATATAAGCGGTCTTCTAAATTTTCCTATTTTGAGGCAGTAGCTCAGTTAACCTCTTTGGAGGAGCAATACATAACTGCACACCCTGCAGAATCTCTTACTAGACTGAAACTCCAAACTAGAGTTGTATATCAGATGTGTTATGAGAGGGCTAGACATAAACTTTTTTTCAATAAGCAAAGAATTTTTAAACATGGAGCTCACCCAGGTAAATCAATAGCTTATCTGGCTCATATATATTTCAGACCTCCAGTGGTTATTGCATTAAGATCACCTCCACATGGTTTCATTACAGACCCAGAAATGATTACAAGAGAGTTTGCCATTTTTTTCGGGACGTTTATACATCTAAGGTCGATTACCCTGCCTAAACTCTACATGACTTTTTGGATGCTATTACCTTCTCTAAATTGACAAAGGCACAGGAAGTTATATTGGAGGCTCCTATTTCAGTAGATGATATATAGATCGCTATGGCTCACTTTGCCATGACCAAGGCTCCTGGATCAGATGGCTTGCCTATTGAATTCTATACCCTCTTCTCTGACACATTAGTGCCTAAATCATTGACTCTTTATCTTTGAGGCTTCTACCCTTTCTGATTCCATATGTGAAGCTCTTATAGTGCTAATACCCAAGCCGGGAAAGGACCCCCATCAACCTGAGTCATATAGGCCTATCTCCCTATTGCAAACTGATATCAAAATACTAGCCAAGATCCTAGCCCTTTGTCTAAACAAGGTAATTTTGTATTTAATTCATCCAGGCCAATAACACAGCATTTAACACCAGCGTCTATTTATGAATCTTCAGGCCTCTCACGATCAAATTGGCACCATGGTGGTAGTGACACTTGATGCTGCCAAAGTGTTTGATTCAGTAGAATAGTTTTACTTACTGTATGCCAGTTGAACCCCAGACTATGTCACTTAGGTCCCACCCTGGAATTCAAGGTCTGTGTTCTGGTTCCTTAGTGGAAAAAGTGGGGCTCTATGCTGATTATATTATTTTATATCTTTTTGATTCAGATCCCTCCTTATCATCGGCACTTCATATCATTGAACAATTTTCTAGGTTCTCAGGTCTTAAAATCAACTGTTGTAAATCCTCCCAACTGATGTTTTCCCTCCATCAATGGATCAGGCAACCCTGCCCTCAGTCAGAGTCAGTTCCTTTAAATATTTGGGTATCCAGGTCACTAGGACCATATCAGACTTCATCTATCTGAATGTGGAGCCCCTAATACTATTGCTTACATGTAAAACTCAGATATGGGCAAAATTGCCATTGGGAGTTATGGGTTGGATAAGCCTTGAAAAAAATTATCTTACTGCTTAAAATCTTATATGTCCTCTGGCACTCTCCAGTGTATATTCCACTAAAATACTTTAAACTTATGGATACTTTGTTACAGACCTTTTTCTGTTGTGCCAGTAGACATAAGCTGTCATGAAAGGTCCTCAAAAACCCAATGTCTCTAGGTGGATTGGCAGTCGCTGACTTCGGTTTATATTACCTGGCGGCACAACTCTCCCACTTTTACCATTTTGATAAATATGATAAACAAAGATACCTCTCTCTGGTCTGTCAAGTCCCTGAGTCACATCTACCGCATCCATTCTGTGATTTGCTGAGGCGTCTGGGTGGCTCCCTTATTTCTTCGAGCCGCTCTGGCCTCCTTTTCCAGCACAGACGGATCTGGTACCTGGCCATGTCTAAAATTAACAGCTTTATGTTACATAACAATACTCCATTGTGGTATATTAAACACCTGGGTAAAATTCCACAGAATCCTTACCCAAAGGTCTGGATCTCAAAGGGTATATATTTGATTTCACGTGTCTTTCATGATGGTAGACTCAAAGCCTTTGACCAACTAAAATCAGTAATTTTTCCGAACCACATGCTGTTTAGGTACCTCCAGCTGAGGCATGCATTGCACGTGCAGTTTGGAGGTAATTACCCAGTTCTGTCTAATCTAGATGCCTTGGCCATGATAAGCAGTGATGAGCCCCGAAAGTTGATATCAGACTTCTAAGATATGCTAATCACCCCATCTGCATCCCAACTTGCTTACTCCCTCAAGCCTAGATGGGAAGCTGAGGCAGGTGAACTGGATGATGAAGATTGAAGTGAGGTGTTAGAGGTTGGTAAATGAGTGTCTCCTAAAATGTCAGATAGACTTACTCAAATATACATTAGTCCTAAATCATATCTTACCCCAGAACGTATGGCTAAGTTTTGTCCCTCCCCGAGCCCCATGTGCCCCAAATGTCTAATCTTCACTGATACCTTTGGGCATTTACTCTGGCATTGTCCTCGTATTCAGGGATTTTGGGTGCAAGTTGTACAATTCTTTCATTATCAGATGGGCTCACCGGTGACAATGGATCCTAGACAATGTCTGTTGGGTCTATTCCTGGACTCCAATATGGATAAACACACTCTTAAAGGAACACTAAAGACAATGTTTTTTTTTAAAATAACAAACATGTTATACTTACCTCCACTGTGCAGCTCGTTTTGCACAGAGTGGCCCCGAACCTGGTCTTCTGGGGTCCCTCGGCGGCTGTCTCTGCTCCTCCACGCAAGAATTCACCACCTTTATGCGAGCGAGCTCTCATGGTGGTGAGTTCTTGCGGGCGCGCTCCCGTGATACAGCCGGCAGCTATAGCCGCGCACTGTATCACTCGGTCCGGCCCCCCCCCGGCGCGCCGCGTGATTGGATGTGATAGACAGCAGCACGAGCCAATGTCTGCGCTGCTTTCAATCAACCAATGAATGAGCCAAGAAGCCCAGCCGAGAAGCCAGCGTTTTCACGGCGTGGGACTTTCAAGGGGTCAGGTAAGTAAACGGGGGCTCGGGGGGCGCTAATCCTCAGATGTTTTTTCACCTTAATGCATAGAATGCATTAAGGTGAAAAAACTTCTTCCTTTACAACCTCTTGAAGTTTGTGCATGAAACTTTGGTGGCAGAAAGGTGGTGGCTCAGGGATTGATACAGGCTATACCTCCCACTCTCACAGCCTGGATTAATGTAATAAACAACAATTTACCCTACAAAAAGGTTATTTATACAAATAGGGGCTGTCAGGGCAAATATATTAAAATCTTGGACATATGGCTACAGTCTCGATTGACTTGTACCTTGTAGTGGTAACTTAGACTCCTACTCCCTCCATTGTGTAAATGAACACTTACTGTAGGTTGTCCCCAATATATCACTTAGGCTAATTGTGATATTGCTTCTTTATTAATATATAATGCTCATTGTGGCTCGCCTGAGAGGCCCACCTGTGTGTCAATATAATTTTTTTCTGTCACATTGTGAATTGGTGTTGCTGCATAAATCAATGTCATCAATTTGTTTTTTGCTATTGGGTTTTATTTTAATGTCTATTATGCTACTTATACCTATATGTTGTATTTTGTATGGAACTCAATAAAGCTTAGTTTGTTAAAAAAAAAAAAACTGTGTGGTAGTGATTTAACCAGTTCAATACCAGACACTTACTGCCCAAGCCAATTTTCAGCTTTCAGGGCTGTCGCACTTTGAATGACAATTGCACGGTTATGCTACACTGCACCCAAATTTATTTTTTATCATTTTGTTCTTACAAATAGAGCTTTCTTTTGGTGGTATTTGATCACCTCTGCGGTTTTTATTTTTCGCTAAACAAATAAAAATAGACCATTTTTTTTTTTTACGTTTTTCTTTTGTTTCTGTTATAAAATTTTGTAAATAAGTAAGTTTTGTCCTTCACTGATGGGCACTGATAAGGTGGCACTGACAGGCACTGATAAGGCAGCATCGATGAGGTGGCACCAATGAGGTGGCACTGATGGGCACTGACGATGGGCACTGATAGGTGGCACTGGTGGGCACTGGTAGGCGGCACTGATATGCAGCACTGATGGGCATTGATAAGCAGCACTGATGGGCACTCATGGGTGGCACTAGTGGTCACTGATGGGCACTGATAGGCGACACTGATGGGTACTTATGGGTGACACTGATAGGCAGCACTGCTGGGCAATGATACGTGGCACTGATGGGCACTGATATGTGGCACTGATAGATGGCACTGATAGGCATCCCTGGTGGCACTGGCACTGGCAGGCATTGTGGATGGGCACTGATTGGCAGCTGCCTGGGCACTGATTTGCATATCCCTGGTGGTCTAGGGTGGAATACCTGGTGGTCCAGTGTTGATGCCTATCCCTGGTGGTCCTGGGCGGGCATTCAAGGGGGGGGGTGAGCTGATAAACAATCAGCACAGACCCCCCTGACAGGAGAGCAGCCGGTCGGCTCTCCTCTATTCGCGTCTGACAGATGCGAGTGAGGAAAAGCCGATCAACAGCTCTTCCTGTTTACATCGTGATCAGTCGTGATTGGACACGGCTGATGACGTGGTAAAGAGCCTCCGTTTGGGTTTCTAAAGCAGCGTTTATACTGTACTGATTTTGTTGCTGTAACCTTTTTAATGAAATGATTCTGCTAGTTCTCTGTGTGCTTTTCTAAAGGCCCTGATGAAGCAGGGCTACACGTGAAACGCGTAGGCCATACTCTCACTATACCTGACCAGGATCCACACATTATGGACCAAAGAAACAGTAAAACTGTAATTTGTTTCAAACTGTGATCTGTTTTTAAAGTTTTCCATCCATGGATGGTGAATAAAGTTTTTTCTATGCTGTTTTAAAACTACAGTGATATTTATTCAGGTTTTTTCTAACCCCACCGAGGAAAATTTAAAGTTTATACTTTGTACTTTTTTGAATTTACATTAGTATATCTGTAGTTTTGTTCTTGAATAGTTCATATCCTTCTTTATTATCTTAGGTCCCAAGGGGTCGATGCTCCGAGGAATGTCTTCCAGGGTTCAGAAAATCTGTAAGAGAAGGATATCACCCATGTTGTTATAATTGTGCTCCATGTTCAGAAGGAGAAATATCAAACCATTCTGGTAAGCTTTATGTTAATTTAAGTTAATTTAAGTATAAACTCTGATATTTAATTAGAAAATAATAAAACATTTAACCACTAGCCGACCAGCCGGCGTCGTTATACGGCGGCAGGTTGGCTCTCCTGCGCAAATCGCCGTAGCTGTACATCGGCTTGTTCAGGAGCGTGCCCGCGGGTCGGGTGGACTCTGCCGGCGACCCGCGATCACCTAGTACAAAGGCAGAATGGGGATCTGCCTTTGTAAACAAGGTGGTTCCCTATTCTGACAGGAGACATGACAGAGATCTACTGTTCCCAGTGATCAGGAACACTGATCTCTGTAATGTCCCTGCAGCCCATCCCCCCTACAGTTAGAACACACACAGGTAACACAGTTAACCCCTTGATCGCCCCCTACTGTTAACCCCTTCCCTGCCAGTGTCATTTTTACATTGATCACTGCATTTTTATAGCACTGATCAATGTAATATTGTCACTGGTCCCTAAAATATGTCATTTGGGGTCAGATTTGTCTGCTGAAATGGCACAGTCCCGCTAAAAACACAGATCGCCGCCATTACCAGTAAAAACAATAAAAAATAAATAGAAGTCCCTAAATATAATCTATGGTTTGTAGACGCAATAAGTTTTGCACAAACCAATCAATATACGCCTATTGTGATTTTTTTTACCAAAAATATGTAGAAGAATATATATCGGCCTAAACTGATGAATAAATTTGTTTTTTTATATATTTTTTTTGGATATGTATTATAGCAAAACGTAAAAAAAAAAATGTTTTTTTTTTTTTTAAATTGTCGTTCTTTGTTTATAGCGCAAAAAAAAAAAATCGCAGAGATGATAAAATACCACCAAAAGAAAGCTCTATTTGTGGGAAAATAAGGACATCACTTTTGTTTGGGTACAGCGTGGCACGACCGTGCAATTGTCAGTTAAAGTGACACAGTGCCGAATCGCAAAAAATGGTCTGGTCATTAAGAGGGCAAATCCTTCCAGGGCTGAAGTGGTTAAAGTCCTTTCAAGTGATTCTGTAACCACTTTACATTTTGCAGGCTGAACATCTCACTAAATTATATGAAATTAATGATTACTGATGAAGCCTTTTTGCCATTTTTGGGGAAAGATTGCAACACTTTTCTTCTACCTCTGACCTTTCTGGGAGTGTTGGAGGCTTTCTCAGGCAAGCAATAGAAATCAGCTTCTTCCTACTGTCTGCCTGAGAAAGCCTCCAACAGTTTTGCACTTATCAAAAAGTAATGGTCTTGAAAATGATTACACTGAAGAGATCAAAACTGTCAAATAGTTGCATTCTCGGTATACCATGCCTAATGTTATTTTCACTTATTTTTACTCTACAGACAGTGAACTCTGCAAGAAGTGTCCTGAAAATGAATGGCCTAACAAAGCTAAAACTATTTGTATTGACAAGGTCAATGAGTATTTATCATACGAGGAGGACATTCTAGTTTTATTTTTTTCTATAACTTCACTCGTCTTTGCTACAACATCTCTCCTTATACTTGGACTATTTGTTTGGTTTCGGAGCACTCCCATAGTCAGAGCCAATAACTGGAACCTCAGCTTCATTCTGCTCCTCTCCCTCATACTGAGCTTCCTTTCTGTATTCCTGTTCCTTGGCCGTCCTGTGGATATTACCTGTATGCTGCAACAAGTCACTTTTGGAATTCCCTTCACCATCTCAGCATCTTCTATCCTAGCCAAAACCATCATGGTCTTCATTGCTTTTAAAGCCACCAGACCTGGAAGCTCTTGTAGAAAATGGGTGGGAGTCAAACTTCCCAACACAGTCATGTTATTCTGCTCATCCATTCAGGTTATGAATTGCATTCTCTGGTTGTCCATCTCTCCACCATTTCAGGAGTATGACATGGACTCCTATCCTGGGAAGATCATCATTCAGTGTAATGAAGGGTCAGTTATCGGGTTCTACTCTATGTTGGGTTATATGGGGTTTCTGGCAGCTGTGAGTTTTGTTCTGGCTTTCATGGTGAGGACATTACCGGACAGTTTTAATGAGGCCAAGTACATCACCTTCAGCATGCTGGTGTTCTGCAGTGTCTGGATTGCCATGATCCCGGCCTATCTGAGCACCAGAGGGAAATACATGGTGGCTGTGGAGATATTCGCCATACTGACCTCCAGTGCTGGAATGTTATTGTGTATATTTTCTCCAAAACTCTACATTTTACTTTTCAAACCTGAACTGAATACAAAGAAAACAATGCTGGGGAAAAGAATGCTGTAAATGTAACACATTATTTCAATGTATAATACTGTAGATTAGATTAAACAAATTCAGCCATTGTGTTAAATCATCATCATTATGAAGGACTTTATCATCATCATTATAATTTTTGTGTAGGGATGAGCCGAACACCCCCCTGTTCGTTTCGCATCCAGAACATGCGAACGGACCGAAAGTTCGCACAAACTTTCGAACCCCGTTAAAGTCTATGGGACTCGAACGTGAGAAATCAAAAGTGCGAATTTTAACCGCTTAACGACCGCTCACGGCATATATACGTTGGCAGAATGGCTCGTAAAGGCACAATCACGTACCTGTACGTGGCCCTTTAACTGCCTGCCGTGTGGTCACGCGCGCCGGCACGCTCGCGACCATGCAGTCATCCCCGTGAGTCGGACCGCGGGTCCCGCGGTCTCGATCACCGCGGGGATCCCAGCGATCGTCTCACGGAGAGATGGAGTGGGGAGATGTTAGTGTAAACACAACATCTCCCCGCTCGCCTACTGACACTATCACGGATCTCCGCTCTGTGTAATCAGAGCGAAGATCGTGACGTGTCACTCGTAGCCACGCCCCCACTCAGTTAGAATCACGCCCTTAGGCACACTTAACCCCTTCAGCGCACCTAGTGGTTAACCCCTTCACTGCCAGTGTCATTTTTACAGTAACCAGTGCATTTTTATTGCACTGATCGCTGTAAAAATGACAATGGTCCCAAAAATGTGTCAAAAGTGTCCGATGTGTCCGCCATAATGTCGCAGTCACAAAAAAAATCGATGATCGCCGCCATTACTAGTAAAAAAATAAATAATAAAAATGCCATAAAACTACCCCCTATTTTGTAAACGCTATAACTTTTGCGCAAACCAATCAATAAACGCCTATTGTGATTTTTTTTACCAAA
The DNA here is from genome assembly GCA_029206835.1 of Rana muscosa. Taxonomy (NCBI): domain Eukaryota; kingdom Metazoa; phylum Chordata; class Amphibia; order Anura; family Ranidae; genus Rana; species Rana muscosa. The sequence continues at coordinate 13,508,575 of CM055116.1, forward strand.
AATATGTAGAAGAATACGCATCGGCCCAAACTGAGGAAAAAAAAAGTTTTTTAATATATTTTTTGGGGATATTTATTATAGCAAAAAGTAAAAAATATAGAATTTTTTTCAAAATTGTCGCTCTATTTTTGTTTATAGCGCAAAAAATAAAGACTGCAGAGGTGATCAAATACCACCAAAAGAAATCTCTATTTTTGGGAAAAAAAGGACGTCAATTTTGTTTGGGAGCCACGTCGCATGACCGCGCAATTGTTAATTAAAGCGACATAATGCCGAATCGCAAAAAGGGGTCTGGTATTAATGCTGCGTATTGGTCCAGGGCTTAAGTGGTTAAAGACTAATATGCAAGTTATTGTCCTAAAAAGGGTTTGGGGGCCCGGGTCCTGCCCCAGGGTGCATGTATCAATGCAAAAAAAGTTTTTAAAATGGCAGTTTTTTCAGGAGCTTAAAGTGAAAAAATAAAAGTGAAATATTCCTTTAAATGTCGTGCTTGGGGGGTGTCTATAGTATGCCTGTAAAGTGGCGCGTGTTTCCCGTGTTTAGAACTGTCCCTGCACAAAATGACATTTCTAAAAGGAATAAGTCATTTACTGCTTGTGGCTTTAATGTAAAGTCTGATCCCGGCAATATGGATGAAAATCATTTAGAAAAATGGCATGGGTACCCCCCCCCAGCCCATTACCAGCCCCTTTGGGTCTTGTATGGATATTAAGGGGAACCCTGCACCCAAATAAAAGAAAAAGGAAAGGCATGGGGCCCCCAGGTTCTATATACTCTGAACAGCAGTATACAGGCGGTGCAAACAAGACAGGGTCTGTAGGTTTGTTCTTAAGTAGAATCTCTTTGTAATTTTGAACTGGTACATTTTTAAAATGTAGCTCTAGACAAAAAAATCTATTTTTAAGCTTTTTGGAAAACATAGGGAAGGGTTATCACCCCTGTACCATTTGTTTTGCTGTATGTGCACCTGTTCAGAAGATTTCACCTCACTTTCCTAATGACAACTGGATTTTGAAAATTTTGTGTTTTTAGGGAAACAAGGATTGGTGATAAAGCATCAGTGGAGAGGAGACACCTTTTTCCCATATTAACTCTTACAGGAGAGAATTTCCTTTCCTAGGGGTAGATTTCCTCTCACTTCCTGTTGTCTCCTTCTGTTTGCAAGTAGGAGTCAGTTGAAAGTCGGATGTTTGAAAGTAGGGGCCTGCCCTATATACTCTGCAGAAATTTGGGCCTTAGGTGTTGGTGTTGCCACAACACTGTAAGCCCTCACAGTTACTCTTGGTGGGCGGAGGAACGGGCTCTGCTGTGAAATATTAGATCAAGAATTGCAATTACATGCCCCTGTTGAAAAGGGGCAGAAAAATTGGGCCTTTGGTGGTGGACGGTGTGGTGGTGTTGCCACAACACTGTAAGGTCTCACAGTTACTCTTAATGGGCGCAGGATCAGGCCCTGCAGTGAAATATTAGACCAAGAATTGTAATTACAGGCCCCTGTTGAACAGGGTCAGAAAAATTGGGCCTTTGGTTGTGGACGGTGTGGTGGTGTTGGCACAGCACTGTAAGCATTCACAGTTACTCTTGGTGGGCGCAGGAACAGGCCCTGCTGTGAAATATTAGATCAAGAATTGTAATGACACGTCCCTGTTAAACATGGGCAGAAAAATTGGGCCTTAGGCGCTGGTGCTGGTGCCACAACACTGCAACCTCTCACAGATACTATAGTTGGAGCGCAGGAATGAGCCCTGCTGCAAAGTATTACAGCAAAAATTATAATGACACGCCCCTGTTAAACAGGGGCAGAAAAATTGGGCCGTAGGCACTGGTGCTGGTGCCACAACACTGCAACCCCTCACAGATACTCTAGTTGGAGCACAGGAATGAGCCCTGCTGCAAAGTATTGCAGCAAAAAAATTAATTACACGCCCCTGTTAAACAGGGGCAGAAAAATTGGGCCTTAGCCACTGGTGGCTGTGCCCAGAACCAAAAATGTTCTTACAAGCTATCATCATGAACATTGAGAAGGAAGAGGATAGGGTTTCCTCCGGGTACTCCGGTTTCCTCCCACACTCCAAAAACATGTTGGTAGGTTAATTGGATCTTGTCCAAATTGGCCCAGTATATATGTGTACAATGTGTGTCCCAAACGCGTCAAAATCCTACGGGGTTAATGACCGCACCAGCCAAGCAAACACTGGCTGCAAAAAGCGCCTTGAGGTGATTCGGTTTTCATTTGTAGTGCTATACAAGTCACATTCATTCATTCATTCATTCACAAACCTTTCTGCAAGGCCTCCCGAAGATGTTTCATCCTCTGCGACGGCTGGATAAGGTCTGCAACCTTACCCTTGTATCGTGGATCAAGGAGGGTTGCCAGCCAGCCAGTAACGATCCCTCTCCTTGATACCACGAATACGAGGATCCTTTCGCAGGCTTTGCAGGATCAGGGAGGCCATGCAGCGTAGGTTTGCTGAGGCATTCAGTCCGGAGTCCTCTGGGTCACTAAGGACGACATGATCCCCAGCCACGTACAAATCCATGGGTTTCTGGGGACTGTAAATGATCCCTTGAAGACTGCTGATGCTGAGTGCTAGGCTCCACCTTCATGCTGACACAATACTCCTCCTCTTCCTGTGTGATCGACGGGCCCACAGGAACACTGTCTGGATAAAGTCTACAAATTAGCGTCCCGTTCCCCAGACAACGCTAATTTGTAGCGAAACGTACGTCGGGAGGCAGACGTGCTGACGTCATCACTGCGGACAGGAGACTGCATGCCGGCCGACTCTCCATTTGTTTTATACAAGATTTTATTCTACATTGATGTAAGTTGCCACTTTTGTGTTCAAATAAATTGTTTAATTGGACGTTACACGCTATGTGAGCCTTTTTTTATCCTTGGGTACTGATCTTGCTTCCCGTGACCGCCGAGTCACTGAGCTTATCTGCCTGAAGTGTCCACCTCCCTGGATAGGATTTTGCTGCATGACCAGGAGATTCATTCATATTTTTGGGCTTGTATTCCGCTTGCCTCTGGTAAGCACATTATAATATTGGTGGTGGTGCACGTGTGCTTATTGGTGCCAATCGTGAGGTTCACCCCTTTTCTTCCACTTGATTCATTTGTTCACATGAAGATTGGATTCCATACTCATCTTTATGGACTATTATTGTTGCACTAAATATTCATTCATTTATTTTTGGTGTATATGTTTTTCCCTACCTTCACTGTTGTTTATTTAGAGTCAGGATATATATCTTATTGTGACTGGGATTTACACCTATTTTTTATTTACCACAGGTCACTTTTCAAATTTATTTTCGCAGCTCTTTCCCCCTTTTTTCTGATTATTGAATGTTTTGTCTGACATTTTGAGTTTGCTGCATTCTTTTAGGTAATTTATTTTTATTCTTTGGTTAGCGCGGTACACCCCTTTCTTATATTGTTTAGAAGCCCAAATGAATTTTAAGCATAACTTTTTATACGTGTTAAAGAAAGAAGCAGGTAATTTGATCGGAATGGTCTGTAAGAGGTAAAGTAGTCTAGGGAGGATATTCATTTTTACTTAGCCACTCTCCCGAACCAAGAGAAGAAGCTCTTATCCCAGTTCAGAAGATATTTTTGTATAGTTTTAATTATAGGGAGGAAATTTCTGGAATATAGGTCCTGTAGTCGCAATGGTATTTGGATACCTAGGTATGTAAGGGCGTGTTCGTCCCAACCAAAGGGGATGTTATGTTGGCATAGAGAAACTGTATTGGCAAGTAGTGATGTGTTTAGTGCTCTGGATTTTGCAAAATTTATTTATAAATTAGAAATTAAATTAAAGAATGAAAAATCTTTTAACAAATTGGGTATCGTGGTGATAGGTTCAGTAAGAAAAAGTAAAATGTCGTCCGTGTACGCAGCTAATTTGTAGTGTATTTTTTTAATTTCAATTCCCTTAATGTCTGGGTTAGCTCGAATTCTGCGAAGAATAGGTTCCAATGTAAGTATGAAGATGATAGGAGACAAGGGGCAACCCTGGTGTGTTCCGTTCAACATGGAGAAGGCGTCCGACAAGCAACCATTAATCTTGATTTTCGCAGTAGGTGATGAATAGAGTGCAAGTATAAATTGAAGCATACGATCTTTGAACCCCAGTGCTTTCCAAGCTTCGGTCATATAGTCCCATGCCACTCTGTCGAACGCCTTCTCCACGTTGAGAGAGAGGAAGAAACCCGGCGTAGAGGATTTGGATAACCAGTGATGGATGTTAATGGCTTTCAGGGTATTATCCCTAGCCTCTCTCCCGGAAACAAATACCTGATCTAAGGAGATTAAATTAGGGAGTAAAGGAAGTATTCGGTTTGCAAGGATTTTTGCGTAAAGTTTCACATCAACATTAAGAAGTGAAATGGGCCTATAATTTGAAACTAATGAAGTATCTTTACCTGGTTTCGGGATCATGGTGATGTGTGCTTCAAGAAGATCTTTGTTACTTTGTGAAGGGGTAGGAATGGAATTAAATGTTTTCAAAAAATAAGGGAGGATAGTGTCAGTGAAAGATTTATAGTAACTAACAGATAGACCATCAGGACCAGGACATTTGCCTGTTTTCAGTTGTTTAAGGGCCTTAATTGATTCCTCCCATTCAATCAGTCTTTCCAGATTCTCAGCTTCTACCTGGGTAATGGAATTTTGGCTTTATTGTGACAAGAAATTGGCGATCAAATCCTTTCTGTGTGTGGTGTGATCCATAGAGATTTGTGTCGGTAGATTGTATAATTTGGAATTATTTTTTTTTAACTGCTTAGCAATGTCTGAAGAAGTGCAGAGTTTATTACCCTAGGGATCTGAAATGGAATGAATGGTCAAATCAGCCTTTTTAGCTTGGAGAGCTCTAGCAAGCAATTTCCCTGACTTGTTGCCAAATTCATTAAAAAGTTTAAGTGTTAATGCAAATTTGCGTCTGGTTGTTTTTCCTAGTTCCTCAAGTAGGGATTCTCTGGCTTTTAGGAGCTCAGTAAAAGTTTCTGTTGCCAAAGATTGTTTATGTTCACTTTCAAGAGAATTGATTTGGTCTGATAGGGCTGCGATGAGGGCTTGTCTGGCTTTCTTCATTTTTGTTGCAAGGGAGATAAATTCACCTCTGATTACACATGTATGTGCCGACCAAAGGGTCAATGCATGGATGTCGGAGAATTCATTCTCTTGAAAATATTGAATTAAGCGAGAATCTAAAGATTTTACATTTTCAGGATCATTAAGAAGGGAATTATCGAGTTTCCAAATTGGAGATCTAGTGGGCATTGTTGAAAACGTTAGGGTGATCGAGATAGGGTAGTGATCTGAGAGAACCATAGAATCTATTGTTGCCGTGATCAGAGAGTCAAGGTCCACTTGAGTTAAAAAAAAAAAAACAATCCTCGAGTACCTATTATGGGGTGGTGAGAAAAAAGTGAAATCTTTAGTGTTTGGATGTAAAGTGAGCCAAGTATCATGGAGAGTCAGGCCCTTAAGTAATGTTTTAACAGTTCGAAGAGCATTGTAAGGTAAAGTGGAAGAACCTGAGGATGTGTCAATCAAAGGGGTAAGGGCCAAATTAAAATCTCCTCCCAGAATAAGCAAACCAGATTGAAAGGTAGTAAGGAGTTGAATAATATTTAGAAAGAAGGGAATTTGTTGTTTATTCGGAACATAAATGTTAGCTAATGTGACAGGTTTATTGTATAATGTTACATTCCTAACCAGTTTCAGTATTACTACTAGTACATGGACTTGTATTATTGGGACTTTATTATCTATATCCACTTGTGTATATTATTTATTCATTATTTATAATACCTTTTTACCTTTCCTATAAGGTTTATTGTAGTATTTTATAGTATTGTATCACCGTACCATCCCCCAGCTTTTATATTTGGAATTTTCTGTATCCGCTTCTTGCGCCGTCATTTTTTGTTTGTTTATTGTATAATGTACCTTTTATAAAAATGTAATGTCCATTAATGTCAATTAAGGTATCTTGGATTTGGATAGGACAATTTTTTGAAATTAAGATAGAAACCCCCTTAGATTTAGATTCCGGGTTAGTAGAGTGATATGTAGTGGGATATAGTTTACTGTGTAGATTCGGTACGTTATTTGCTTTAAAATGGGTCTCTTGAAGGAAAACAATGTCAGCCCTGGCTTTCCGTAATAGTAGAAGTAGTTTAGATATTTTTCAGGGACATTTAGTCCCGTGATATTCAAGGAATATAACTTGATCTGGGGTGGAGGATGGACGTTATTCAAATGGGGCATGTTATAGGGAGTCGCACTCGCACTAATAAGGTATAAAGGTTATAATGTATCAAGGAAAACAAAAACAAGGAAGGTAGAGGGACGGGGCAAAAGCGGGAGATATATACTCCCAACCAAAGAACCGAGAAGAAATGGGACCTGCCCTCTCTTCAATATTTATTGAAGACGGTAAGGTATAGAGGAAAGCTAAAGGAAGCAAAACACTATACTTTACCACTATGTGGGGGTTGGAAAAATCCTAGCCAGAGAGATGTAAATGGGTGTCATGACAACCCGCCGCTACAGGTCACCACGGTTCTTATGAGGATAACAAAGGAGAGCGTGCCAAGATTTGAGTGTAGATAGGGTAGTGAGATGAACCAATAATGAAACATTTCATAAATTACAACAGTATAAACCTTTCAACTATGTCCATTGTAGTGGAAAAGGGAAGAGGTATCAGCAGTACCGAAAATCTGTGATCTAGAGGTTCGATTCAGTTGATATAGCACACCTGTATTTAAATGTCTAGGAACAGCCTATATCAATTAGATATCAATAATAACATTTAGAATATTTTAAACATCCACTGTTGGAACTTCGAAATAATCATATGAAAAATAATCAAAGAAAAACAAATAAACAATCCATCCTTCATATTTAGGTGAGTGGAGTGGGATGGTGTAGGGATTAACCTCTCCCTAGAATATGCATTTGAACTATTATGTAACAACCTTAAAAGTGATATTACAAAGTGAGAAATTGCCCACCTGACTAGTGTAGGAAGATTCTAAGCGATTTTACCATTCTCCCCTCTTGAAAAGGTCAAGAGCAAGGTCAGTCCCTCTAATACATTCAAGCGCCATCCTAGTGCCTCAGTGAGTTACATAACATATCATAAATCATACGGTTCATATACAAAAAAAAAAATGAAAGCTATACGTCACACCAACCCATGTAGATCTTCCAGGATATATTGCGCATGAATGTAGGTGTCAGGGAAATAGGCGCATCCCTGTGCGTAATGGTGCTGGGTTGGCAAACCTGCATAGGCAAAGGCACTTTCAGGGAACCAACAGCAGGAGAAGGACTTTAGGACCCAGCATCTCTGGCTGGAGAAGGACTTTAGGACCCAGTGTCTCTACCAGCAGGTCACATGGACCTATATAAGGAAGTCTGCTAGTGTCTGCATTTGCTGGGTTATCTTCAGCTCCCCCTGTGTTCCTGTATCCTGAATCATCTGATCTCCTGTGTACCGACCCGGCTTGTTCTGCCCACTCTTCCTGATCCTCTGGCTCGACCCTTGGCTTGCACCTGACCTCCTTCTGCCTGCTCCCTGTATCTGATCCAGTGCTGCCAACCCCCTGAAGTGAAATTTACTGGCAAGGATGCCAAAATTTCTGAACGGCACCAATTTTTTACTGGCAGAAATCTTGAAAATTGCTGGCAGAGCAGCATTTTTTACTGACGCTGCAAAAAAGTACCTAAAATTACTGTTTTCAGTGCTAAACAGTGCAAGTATAAATATTCGAACTATAAACACATAGATAGTGCTATTAGCAATGTGTTTAAGTTAAACAAAAGTCAAAAAACATATTTCTCCATTGACAGGAAAGTCAGCCAGCACTGGGTTCCCCCCTTACATCAGAGTCTGCAGGGATCCCCCTTACAGTGAAAGGGAACTCTTATGTAAAGGGGAATTCTGCAGATCATGATCTAAGGGGGAACTCTGATGTAAGGGGAGGCTCTGGTGACCAGAGACCACCTTATATCAGAGTCCACTGCATTCCCTTTACATCAGAGTTACCACTTACATCAGGGTCTGCAGCATTACCCTTTCACTGTAAGGGTAATCCTGCAGACTCTGATGTGAAGGGGAATGGCAGGAACTCTGATGTGGGGGGCACTCTGGTGACTAGAGACCACCTTCGCAGAGTGAATACACCAAGGTAAGTTACTAATATAGGGGGGAACCTTTATATCAGTGCCCCTTACATTATTGTATTCACTCTCCCCTTACCTCAGCAACCCCCCCCCAGACTGGCCTGGCGGCACTGTCACTGACCTCCGCTCAGGTGCATTGTGCAGGGCTCAGTCAGATGGCTCCAGCTTGGCGGCTCTGGTTTTCCTATGGTCTCCTCTCCACAGTCCACACATGTCCAACTTCTCCCGTGACCCCCACGATCCTGGCGGTGCTCCAAATCATGACTCCTCTCCCGACTTCCCTCAGAGACTGCAGATATGATGTAGGAAATGGTCAGAGACTGTGGGCAGGATACAGGAACAGGAGATGGTCAGAGGCTGAGGGCAGGGGATGGTCAGAGGCTGTGGGCAGGACTCAGAAGATGGTCAGAGGCTGCGGGCAGGACCCAGGAGATGGTCAGAGGCTACGGGCAGGACCCAGGAGATGGTCAGAGGCTACGGGCAGGACCCAGGAGATGGTCAGAGGCTACGGGCAGGACCCAGGAGATGGTCAGAGGCTACGGGCAGGACCCAGGAGATGGTCAGAGGCTGCAGGCAGGACCAAGGAGATGGTCAGAGGCTATGGGCAGGACCCAGGAGATGGCCAGAGGCTGCGGGCAGGACCCAGGAGATGGTCAGTGGCTGTGGGCAGGACCCAGGAGATGGTCAGTGGCTGCGGGCAGGACCCAGGAGATGGTCAGTGGCTGCGGGCAGGACCCAGGAGATGGTCAGAGGCTGCGGGCAGGACCCAGGAGATGGTCAGAGGCTGCGGGCAGGACCCAGGAGATGGTCAGAGGCTGCGGGCAGGAGATGGTCAGAGGCTGCAGGCAGGAGATGGTCAGAGGATGCGGGCAGGAGATGGTCAGTGGCTCAGGGCAGGAGATGGTCAGAGGCTGCGGGCAGGAGATGATCAGAGGATGCGGGCAGGAGATGGTCAGAGGATGCGGGCAGGAGATGGTCAGTGGCTCACTCAGGGCAGGACTCAGGACTGGAGATAGTCAGAGGCTGTGGGCAGGAGATGGCCTCCTCTACAGTGTCCTCCTCACCCCCCATGATGTCCTGTTGGGGCCCGTCACTCACGATGCTCCTCTCTGCACCGTTGCGATGCGCAGCGCTCCCCCCGTGGAACCGCCGCGCCGAGAACTTAGAACGAATGTTTAAAAATGGCGCCAGGCGGCGACATCACGTTACTGCGCATGCACCACCCAGTCGAGATTCTACGATCTTCCCCGAGTCCTGCAGGCTTCGGAACGGCGCATGCGCAGTTGCATGGCCGGCCCGCAGCCATCTTTCTTACTGGCACCGGCTGTCCGTAACGGACATTCACGGACACCCCGAAAATGGGATGAAAATCCCGTACTGTCCGTAAATTAACGGACGGTTGGCAACACTGATCTGATCCCGGCTTGTCTATTGAACTCTGCATATCCTGCTCCCTGTACTAATACTCGGCTCACTCCTGGTCATTCTGATTACGGACTGTCTTCCTGTGAATGATCCTTGGCCTGGCTCCCGGCTCAGCTTTACAGTTGCTCCACTGGTCTCTGTCTCCTGGACCTTCCAAGCACGTCTGTCTTTAGCAACCAGGCACCCATGCTTCTGTGGGCACTACACCTGCTGTGTCATCTTCAAAGGTGTGCTGCACTTGCCCGCAAGGGGAGCCCTCCCAGCATCTCGGCCTCCTACCAAGTTCCTGACAGTATAAACCAGCCATGTCAGAGGCCGACGGAGGTGTCTCCCCGCTGGAAGCCGCCAGCCTACAGATCATGGCCCCCGCAGGTCAAGGGTCATCTTTAACTAGTTCCTTGGCAACCACTCCTACTGTGGTTATGCCCCCTCCGGAACCACAAGTGCCAACACCTGAACGCTTCTCCGGTGATCGGAAGAAATTCAGATCCTTTAAAAACGCCTGTTACCTGTACCTGGCTCTGCAACCACTGACTTTTTCCTCTGAAGCAGTGAAAGTGGGATTCATCATTTCCTTGCTGACTGACGAACCCCAAGTATGAGCCCATGGCTTACTGGAGCAGGAGAGTCCCCTCATCAATTCCTTCTCGGCGCATTGGGTGACTCTGCTGGCAGCTGGGAAGGATGCAGGACAAGGTGCAGTAGTGTTGGAGGTTGTTCCGCCACCACGCCTCCAAAATGCTACTACTGGTGAATCTGACACACCTCTCTCCTCCATCCCCTCTTCTTTTTGCTCCATGGCCTCTTCCTGTGCTTTGTCCTCGGAACCAGCGGTGCTCCGTAGGTGTTCAAGGGGCTACGCAAGTACGCAGGCTAAAATATGCCATGCTGTGCTTGAGCTGGTGTGCTTGGGGGACAGGAGCCACACTGGGGCAGAGATTCTGTCAGCTCTGCAGGGGCAGGCTCAGAGGTGGTTGACGCCATGCCAGCTTAAGCCAGGAATGGTGGTTTCCGACAATGGCACCAACCTCCTCTCCGCCCTCCGACAGGGACAACTGACCCATGTGCCCTGTTTGTCTCATGTTCTTAACTTGGTGGTGCAGCGGGTCTTGGGCAGGTACCCGGGCTTACAGGAGGTCCTGAAGCAGGCCAGGAAACTCTGTGGGCATTTACGCCGGTCATATAATGCCAGTGCTCGGCTGGCTGACCTGCAAAAGGAATACAACCTGCCCAAGAACCGCCTAATCTGTGACATGCTCACCAGGTGGAACTCTACGTTGGCCATGCTGTAGTGGCTGCACACGCAGCAGAGGGCCATCAATGAGTATCTGTTGCAATATGGCACCAGGACAGGGTCAGGGGAGCTTGGATTTTTTTCCCACGCCAGTGGGCCATGATCAGGGATGCATGCACTGTCCTGGCACCATTTGAGGGGGCCACGAGGATGGTGAGCCATGACAGTGCATGCATCAGTGACACTGTCCCTCTTGTCCACCTGTTGGAGCACACGCTGCATGAAATAACGGACAGGGCACTTCAGGCAGAACAGAGGGAGGAAGAGGAGGACTTCCTTACCTCTCAAGGCCCCCTTTATCCAGACAGTGTTCCTGCTGGCCCGCCTATCACACAGGAAGAGGAGGAGGAGGATTGTGTCAGCATGGAGGTGGAGCCTAGCACTCAGCATCAGCAGCAGTCTTCAAGGGATCAATTACAGTCCCAAGACACCCATTGACTTGTACGTGGCTGGGAGGAGATGGCTGCGGACCATGTCTTCCTGAGTGACCCAGAGGACTCTGGACCAAATGCCTCAGCAAACCTACGCTGCATGGCCTCCCTGAAAGCCTGTGGAAGGATCCTCGTATTCGTGCTATCAAGGAGAGGGATCATTACTGGCTGGCAACCCTCCTTGATCCACGGTACAAGGGTAAGGTTGCGGACCTTATCTTGCCGTCGCAGAGGATGAAGCATCTTCGGGAGGCCTTGCAGAAAGGTCTGTGCAACACGTTCCCAGAGACTGGGAGGTTACAAATTCCTGGTCCTGGGCAACATGTTGCTGAGGCTTCGGTCAGTCAAAGAAGGAGCGGTGGAGAAGGTGGCCGTCTGACCGATGCGTTCAGACAATTTTTTAGTCCGCAGCCCCAAGGTATGATCGGTTCCAGCAACCATCTCCAGCGTCTGGTTTACATGGTGCAGGAATACCTAGGGGCAAGATCAGACTTGGACACCTTTCCCACCGAAGTATGCAATTGAGCTACTGGCCTGTCCTGCATCCAGCGTTCTTTCCGAATGCACATTCCGTGCTACTTTGTAACCGATCACAGGGTGTGCCTGTCCATCGACTCGGTCGATCGACTGACATTCATAAAAATGAATCAGTCTTGGATCACCACCAGCTACCAAGCACCTGATGCTGATGTAACAGAATCATTTTCTTTGAAATGTCAGATCCCTTCAAGACTGCCTATGCTGATGCAGAGTGACTATCCTGTTATGCTGAGTGACTATCCTCTTCCTCCTCAATGATCATGCTGATGGCATGTAAGAACATTTTCTGGGCACCGCCACCAGTGGCTAAGGCCCAATTTTTTCAGCCCCTGTTCAACAGGGGTGTATAATTAAAATTTTTAATGCAATACTTTGCAGCAGGGCTCATTGCTGCGCTCCAACTACAGTATCTGTGAGGGGTTGCAGTGTTGTGGCACCAGTGCCCCTGTTCAACAGATGCATGTAATTATAATTCTTGATCTAATAATTCACAGCAAGGCCTATTCCTGCGCCCACCAAGAGTAACTGAGGGCTTACAATGTTGTGGCAACACCACCACCAAAGACCCAATTTTTCTGCCCCTGTTCAACAGGGGCATGTAATTACAATTATTGATCTAATATTTCACAGCTGGCCCATTCCTGCGCCCACCAAGATTAACTGTGAGGACTTACAGTGTTGTGGCACCAGTACCACCACCAAAGGCCCAATTTTTCCTACCACTGTTCAACAATGGCATGTAATTACAATTCTTGATATAATAGTTCACAGCAGGGCGTTCCAGCACCCTGGACAATAACTTACATATTAGCCTTCACAATTAGTACTTTTGATTTTGAACATTCGAGTCCCATAGAATTTAATAGGCTTCTAAATTGGTGCAAACTTTCGGTCTGTTCGCATGTTCTGGTGCGAACCGAACCGGGGGGTGTTCGGCTCATCCCTAGTTGCAGCATGAGATCTGTTCCTGGATGGGGAACGCCTTCTGCGATATCGGGTCACCTGGTCTTCCATAGGTTCCTCGTTTTGTTGTTCTCTTCTTGTTGTTGTGTGGCGAAATTCAGCATACCAATTTGGGACGTCAATTTACAGGGATGTCACAGAATGTCTTAACATCCTCAGGTACCCGTAGCAGCGCCGTACGGCCTTGGTTGGTGGCTAAAAGGCCAAAGGGGAACTTCCACCTATAATTTATGTCCTTATCGCGCAGTGAATCCAGCAATGGTTTTAGATCTCTCCTATGTTGCAAGGTGATGCTGGAAAAGTCTTGATAAATGTAAATGTCCGAGAGAGAGTTGGATTCTGTTTCCGTCCTTTCTGAGAATTTCCTCTTTTAATCTATAGTCCACAAGGCAGCAAATTACATCCCTGGGAGGGTCTGTTGCTCTCCCCTTAGGCCTAAGAGCGCGATGGATACGCTCCATTTCTATGGCCGTCTGTAATGGTCTGTCCAAGAGGTCATTGAATAGGCCTGTAATGGTGGTAGTAAGCTGGTCTGTATCCACCGCCTCAGGTAAACCCCAGACCCGTAGGTTGTGGTGTCTTCCTCTATTGTCGAGGTCCTCCACATGGCGTTGGAGGTCTCTAAGTTGTAGTGTCTGGGTGTGTACCTTACGGGTCACTCGATGGAGGACCGTGTCATGTTGCACAGTTTTCTCCACATCCTGTACCCTGTCAGTAATGGCGCGGATATCAATTCGTAGTTCAGCTATAGCAGCTGACAGGGTATCTTTAATGTCTGCCGCCACCGAGCGGAGGTCATACTTTTTTACACTTTTTGGTGAATGGGTAGGGGTTCTATGTACCCCATACTCATTTACATGGGGGGGCCTTGATCTAGGGACCCCCTTGCTAAAGGAGGCTTGAAGATTCTGATAAGCCCCCTGCCCGCATACCCCTACAACCACAGCCCAGGGTTGTGGGGATGAGGCCCTTGTCCCCATCAACATGAGGACAAGGTGCTTTGGGGAGAGGGGGCAGAGCCCCCCCTGCCCCAAAGCACACACTCCTAATGCTAAGAGCATGTGCCCTGGTATGGTTCAGGAGGGGGGCACTCCCTTGTCCCCCCCTTTCCTGACCCGCCAGGCTGCATACTCAGATAAGGGTCTGGTACGGATTTTGGGGAGGGACCTCCGCCGTTTTTTTCTTTTTTTTTTAATAGCTGGGTGACAGCAACTGCAACCGTGAGTCATTTTAAATGGGATTTGACTCAATTTAGTTTTCTTTAGAAATGTCAGTTATGCTCCAGCAGGTTCTATACACGCGGTACAGATGCACCACTTTACAGGCAGACTTTATTGTTGAACTTTAAGCATTAATAAAATCACTGCTCCTGTAAAAATGATTGTTTTAAAAAAATGTTTGCTTTGATACATATCTACCAGGGCAGTACCCGGACCCCTATACCTATTTTATTGCCAATAACCTACATATAAGCCTTCAAAATGGACATGGATTTTTCCTGTTCGGCTCTCATAGACTTCGATTGGGTTCACAGTTCGGGTTAGAACTTTTCCCCTGTTTGTGAGTTCTGCTGCGAACTGAACAGGGAGATGTTCAGTCTACTAAAGGTAGCGATACCCCCAACTAAGGGAGCCGCTGGTTTGCTTTTGAGCCCTGTACACAGCACAGCCAACCCCCGGCAATCTACTCAACCCTTCTCTGGCTCAGCTAGTCTAGGGGTGGTGTTTTTGTATAGCTCTATACCAGTTTATGTACAATCCCCCAATACTGTTCTAACAGTGATAAGATAGATTAACAGACTCCAATACCAGGTTGATCAACTGTAAAAAAAGGTTTACTTGTGAATAAAGGAATTAACGATCAATATCACATATAACACATGCATGCAGAGCCCTGCAGTAATACAAACACCAGTTAACTTTGGTGCACAAACAGTTCTATCTCACACTAACATTTAGCTAGAGTCCCGTTAGCAATATGGCGCCCAGCAATACTATCAACTCCCAGTCAGGCCTGACTCAGTTAAAGCTCCGTCTTTTAGACAAGGAATCTTCGCATGCAAGATGATCGGTGGTGCACATCCAGGAACAATATTTGTAATCCAATAATGGCCTGAGGCAATGTAAGCAACTCCCCGGAGACTATGTAACTCAGTCCCACAACTAGTCTCCTGACAGGAAAAAGGAAAATACAACCCGATGGGCCAAGGCAGTTTATAGGCTGTGACAGCAGGAAGGTAAAGTCACCTGGTTGCATCCAGGGGGGTAGATATATTTCTCCCAGATTCAGGCTTTATGCCGACTTATACAACTAGGGAGGGAGTTGATGAAGCCCAGCTGAGGCTAGTGGGCTCATGGATGACTCATACCTCTAGGGAGAGGGCTGGGCGTCGTGCAGGCAGGGAGTTGATGAGACCAGCTGAAGCCTGTCAGTTCGTATAAGGCCTCTATAAAAACTCCCAGATTCATTAGGTGTTTGCTCATGCCTGGAACCAGACCTGTGTGGACTGTCTAGGGAGAGTGAACCCCTGTGCGGTGAGACAAAGCCTGTGTGGCTATTTGCTTGGACATTTACTAAACCAGGGACTTAGGGACTAGGACAGCACCAGGCTGATCCCAGTTGTTAGTTAGGAAACCTGCATGTTTAGTCAGAGGTCAAGCTGACCAGGATTTATTTTGTTTATGTTTCTTTTTGGCTTTGCTGTGTTTTTGTCACTGTACATAGAGAAATAAACCGCACCTTTTGATTTTGAAAACCACAACCTCCGTCTGCTGGCCCTGTTTTTGTGTGGGGAGCCCAACCAGGGGGTCACACACACCCGCTACCGAGTTAACCCCCTCACAGTTGGTGGAGAACCAGTGGCAGTTTTTTTTTAAGCCAGCATGGAGGAGATACTGAAACAGCTGGCTCTAGCAAATGCCAATCAACAGCAGACAAATGCAGGTTTGCAAAGGAGCCTTGCAGCCCAGCAGCAAGCTCACCAACAGAGTCTGGAAGCTCAGCAACAAGCCCAGCAGCAATCTGAGGCCCGCTTCATAGACCTGTTACAGAAGCAAGAGCAGAGACTACAACAAATGGAAGCAGTAATGCAGCAACGTCCGCAGACCAGTGAGGAAAGCCGTCCCACTAATACCGCGTCCTTTGGGGTGAGTCGTTTATTGACAGAAATGACTGGAGAGGATGATCCAGAGGTATTTTTGACCACATTTGAAAGGACTGCTGAAAGAGAAAAGTGGCCTGAGGAGCAGTGGGCTGGACTGGTGGCTCCTCTGTTAACTGGTGAATCGCAGAAGGCTTACTATGACCTAGAGCCTGACCAAGCAAAAGACTATGTGATGCTAAAAGCTGAAATATTGGCAAGGCTGGGTGTCACCCAGGCTGTCCGGGCTCAGCGTGTGCATAACTGGACTTTCCAGCTTGGAAAACCCCCCAGGTCTCAAATGTATGATCTCATTCACCTGAGCAGGAAGTGGCTACAGCCAGAGACTTTGTCCGCACCAGAGATTGTGGAACGTGTTGTAATGGATCGGTTTTTGAGAGCTCTTCCTACTGCCATCCAAAAGTGGGTAAGCCATGGAGACCCAGAGACGGCCGGTGGTCTTGTGGATCGTGTAGAGAAATACTTGGCTACAGAGAACCTGACGGCCTCTTCCAGAGACTCTCGGACTTTCCACCCTAAGACCAGATCATCCCCAGGGTCGGATAAGAGGATTCCAAGGGGTGAGGGTGGAGAGAGTGAGAGGGTGGGAGCTCTACCCAAAGTTTGGCGAGAACAGCCTGGGAAGTCAGGGGCTCAAGAGGCAGCCAAATGGATTGTTTGCTACCGCTGCCGGCAAGCGGGACATATTGCAGCAAATTGCCCGGTTGTGGAGGAACCCATGCAATGTGACTTTCTGACGGACCGACGTCAGTCGCTGTGTGCGACAGTCGCATGCACTGCCATTCGGGGAACTGAGAAACATTTATGCAAAATGTGTATTAATGGTAGAAATGTTGTGGTATTACTGGATTCAGGTAGCCTTGTGACCCTGATAAAGGCTGAATTAGTTAAAACAGAGGTCTCTGGGAATAGCAAGGTAGCTGTTATTTGTGTGCATGGGGACACCCGAGAGTATCCAGTGACTACAGTGTGTTTCGAGACCCCCAAAGGTACCCTCTCTCATCCAGTGGGGTTAGTATCTCAATTACCGCATGATGCCTTTGTGGGAAGGGATTTTCCGAAGTTCTGGGAACTGTGGGATGATCCTGAGCCCCCCACTGGTGCCCCTATGTACCAGGAATGTGATAGCCAGAACTCCTCTGAGAGTGGTGAGGACTCTCCAGAATTTTCCTTGTCAGTATTGGCAGGGGAGACTCAAGAAACTGGAGAGGAGCCCACCTCCTCAGACGAAAACCTACCGTCTGTGGAGTTTTCTGATCTGGAGGTTCACAGGGAAAATTTTGCCACAGAACAGTTAAAAGACCCCGCCCTAATAAAGGCACGGGAAAACGTAGTGGAAATAGATGGCGAGTTAGTGAACCCAGATAATACCTGCACTTACCCATACTTCAGCGTAGAGAAGGACCTACTGTATCGGGTGGCAAAAAGGGCAGAAGAAACCGTTGAGCAGCTTGTGGTGCCCAAACCTTACAGGAAGTTGGTGTTGGAGTTGGCCCATGGGCACATTCTTGGAGGTCATCTGGGGACAGAGAAAACCCGAGAGAGGGTATTACAGAGATTCTATTGGCCTGGGGTGATGAAGGACATAGAAAATTATTGTTCCTCCTGCCTTGTGTGTCAGAGGTCGGCCCCGATGCCACATTTCCGTAGCCCGCTGGTCCCTCTACCCATCATTGAGGTCCCGTTTGAGAGAATCGCAATGGATTTGGTAGGTCCTATAATCAAGTCCGCTAGGGGGCACCAGTACATATTGGTTATAATGGACTATGCCACCCGTTATCCAGAAGCGATCCCTCTCAGAAATACCTCGGCCAAAACCATAGCCAAAGAGCTATCTCTTGTTTTTAGCCGGGTGGGTATTTGTAAAGAACTGCTTACGGACCAAGGTACACCCTTTATGTCCCGGGTTATGAAAGAGCTGTGTAAATTGTTCAAAGTGACGCAATTGCGTACATCTGTGTATCACCCCCAAACCGATGGGCTGGTTGAAAGATTCAACAAAACCCTAAAACAAATGTTGAAGAAAGTGGTGGATAGAGATGGAAGGGATTGGGACTGTCTACTTCCTTATTTGATGTTTGCTATTAGGGAGGTGCCCCAATCCTCTACGGGATTCTCCCCCTTTGAGTTACTGTATGGGAGACACCCAAGAGGGCTGTTGGATATTGCCAAGGAAACTTGGGAAAGTGAGAGTTCTCCCCACAGGAGTGTGATTGAGCATGTCGCCCTGATGCAAGATCGAATTGCACAGGTAATGCCCATCGTGAAGGAACATTTGGCCCAAGCGCAGTTGGCACAGCAGAGAGTGTACAACCGTGGAGCCAAGACCCGTACCTTTTCCCCGGGGGATAGGATATTGGAACTTGTCCCTACGGTTGAAAGTAAATTCCTTGCCAAATGGCAAGGCCCCTACGAGATAATGGAAAAAGTGAGCGAAGTGAATTACAAGGTCAGACAACCAGGAAGGCGAAAGCCCGAACAGATATATCACGTTAATCTGTTGAAAGCCTGGAGGGATAGAGAGTCCCTAGTCGCAGAAACTTGGTCACCAGCTCAAACTGGTTGCGTGATTCCGGAGGTTGGAATAGCAGCCACCTTGTCACAACCCCAACAACAGGAGGTTAAGGAGTTTGTGCTTCGCAACAAGGAGGTGTTCTCTGAGCTGCCGGGACAAACATCTGGGGTAGAGCATGATATTATTACCCCGCCCGGTGAAAGGGTGAAGTTAAAACCCTATCGGATCCCAGAGGCCCGACGGGAGGCAATACGGGAGGAAGTACAGAAAATGCTGAACTTAGGGGTGATAGAGGAGTCCCAAAGTGATTGGTCTAGTCCCATTGTGTTGGTGCCTAAACCGGATGGGAGCTGGCGATTTTGTAACGATTTTCGTCAGTTGAACAAAGTTACAAAATTTGACACCTACCCCATGCCACGTATAGATGAGTTGATCGACCGGCTGGGAACAGCCCGATACATGACGACTCTTGACCTCACAAAAGGGTATTGGCAAATTCCTCTGGCCAAGTCGGCCAAAGAGAAAACCGCATTTGTAACCCCAGACGGGGCGTTCCAATATAAGAGAATTCCGTTCGGGTTACAGAATGCGCCGGCCACATTCCAGCGGAAAATGGACCAGATACTGAGGCCCCATCGGAAGTATGCTGCGGCTTACCTGGATGACGTAATTGTCCATAGCACAGATTGGGCCTCACATCTGCCAAAAGTGCAAGCAGTCCTAGACTCTATCCGGGAAGCGGGGTTTACGGCTAACCCCAAGAAGTGTACCATTGGGCAGGAGGAGGCCAAATATCTTGGGTACACCATTGGCAGGGGAGTGATAAAACCCCAACTCAACAAAGTCGAGGCCATCCAGAGTTGGCCACGTCCCAACAGCAAGAAGCAGGTACGGGCCTTTCTGGGAATCGCGGGTTATTATCGGCGCTTCATTCCCCACTTTGCTTCTAAGGCTGTGCCCCTAACCAACCTGACGAAAGGGAAAGGGTCGGTCATGATTAAATGGACCCCCGAGGCTGAGGCAGCATTCCAATTCTTGAAACAAGCCTTATGTAGCCAGCCAGTGTTGTACTCACCCGACTTCTCTAAAGACTTTGTCGTACAAAGTGATGCGTCAGATGTGGGGTTAGGAGCAGTATTGTCCCAGGTCTGCAACGGGGAAGAGCACCCAGTCATTTACCTCAGCAGGAAGTTGAAGTCCCATGAGGTAAATTACGCCACGGTTGAAAAGGAGTGTTTAGCGGTGAAGTGGGCTCTAGATTCCCTTCGGTACTATCTGCTAGGTAGGCACTTTGACATGGTTACGGATCACGCTCCGTTAAAGTGGATGGCTCAAAACAAGGAGACAAATAGAAGAGTGAATAGGTGGTTCCTGGCCCTACAGGAATTCAACTTCACAGTAAAGCATCGCCCTGGCGTTCAAATGGGGAATGTGGATGCTTTGTCTCGAGTACATGAATGCCTGATTGCTGGTGTTCCAACCCCAAGGTTAAAACAAGAGGAGGGGGTATGTGACAGCAGGAAGGTAAAGTCACCTGGTTGCATCCAGGGGGGTAGATATATTTCTCCCAGATTCAGGCTTTATGCCGACTTATACAACTAGGGAGGGAGTTGATGAAGCCCAGCTGAGGCTAGTGGGCTCATGGATGACTCATACCTCTAGGGAGAGGGCTGGGCGTCGTGCAGGCAGGGAGTTGATGAGACCAGCTGAAGCCTGTCAGTTCGTTTAAGGCCTCTATAAAAACTCCCAGATTCATTAGGTGTTTGCTCATGCCTGGAACCAGACCTGTGTGGACTGTCTAGGGAGAGTGAACCCCTGTGCGGTGAGAAAAAGCCTGTGTGGCTATTTGTTTGGACATTGACTAAACCAGGGACTTAGGGACTAGGACAGCACCAGGCTGATCCCAGTTGTTAGTTAGGAAACCTGCATGTTTAGTCAGAGGTCAAGCTGACCAGGATTTATTTTGTTTATGTTTCTTTTTGGCTTTGCTGTGTTTTTGTCACTGTACATAGAGAAATAAACCGCACCTTTTGATTTTGAAAACCACAACCTCCGTCTGCTGGCCCTGTTTTTGTGTGGGGAGCCCAACCAGGGGGTCACACACACCCGCTACCGAGTTAACCCCCTCACAAGGCCTAATAAAGTACTTGGTTGTAGTTGTGAGCAGGTGCTCTCTCACCCCTCCGGACTCGATCCCAGTCCAGGACTCCCACCGCTGTGTCTCCGCACACAGGATCTGCCACCGCCTGATCTCCGGTTCACTGACGTCCCTGAAGCAGGTAGCTGTCTGCAGCCGTACAGGCTCCACAGCAAGGTGGAAGGCTCTCTGGAGGTGCGCAAGGACCAGGCCTCGGGCCTTGCACTCGCAGCAGGTCCGCACAGGAAGTCCTCTTGCCAGCCGTGCGGTGTCCAAAGAGGCCGAGCTTAGCCTCACCCTCCCCTTTTATACCCCACCCATGAGTCTCTGCGGCAGCCCAATGCACCCTGGTGCCAAACGGGGTTCTGGGTAACATAGTCCATGGGGCCTCAGCGGGGACCCCGCTACATAAAAAATATTTTTTTTATGTACAGATGCAATGTGCTTGCTCTCTCCCTCAATAATTGCAGCCTGTCTATACAGGTTTAATAACTCTGGTGCAAAAAATAAATTTTCCTTGCCAATTTCTGAATAAAGACACAAAAAGTGACAGCCTGTCAAAAAGGCATAATAAACAAAGATAGAAGCGCCACTGAAGTAAACTGTATGACATTTAATAAAACAAGGCATAAAAGCACTTACATCTAAGTAAGTGAAGTGAAGCACATCCTGGTGTCCTGTGAGGTGAGTTGGCTGGTAGCAGTGGTGGTTTGGTAGCCTTAGTACAGAACTGTCCCCCATTATCACCATTGGACCATCATCCGCTGCCTGTGCATAGACTTATTCCCCTATCTACATACTCCACAGGCCCTAATCAGACTGCTGACCCCTGATTGAGTGGTTTTACTCCCTCATCTCCTGTCAGATTAAGCATTTTTGTCTAACAGCTTGCACCAGTATCACCCTATTGTATGTCAAAAAGGCATAATAGCTGCGGTGCAGAACTGTAAAATGTTTGCCTTCTCAGTCTCTGAATCAAAACGCCATTTTTTTTAATTTCCAGATATAATATTCTCACCTAATAACCGAAACATTGCAATCTGTCCATACAGGATTAATATGTGTGGTGCAAATCTGTACTACTTTTCAGTCCCCTAAAAAGTACATCATTTTTTTATTTCCAGATGCAATATGCTTACTCTCTCCTTTAGATGTTTCGGTCTACCCAATGGGATCCCTGTCCATCTCTTTTTACAGGATTGGATCAGATGCAGTCAGGTGTAAATGAACACATGTTCATTTACATCAGCCTCATCATAAAGAACAATGGGTGGTCCGATCGGGCCCGTCTGAAAAATGGACAGGCGGACCCGATCGGTCTGCTTGTGTAAAAGGGGACTAAGGCCTTGTTCACACAGGGCATACATCCCTGTTAGTCTGTATTTACATGTACAGGGATGCACAGGTGTTCCGTACATCCCTGTGCAGGCAGTTCCATTGATGTCATTTTGGATGTAACAACTGTGCGAACAGAGCCGTTGCTCCCGATCTTACATCCATGTAGTTCCGGGTTTGTGTCCCTGAGCTCACACTGTCTGCGTTCGGGGTCATGTACCCACATCCACACAGATGTAAGAATGGGAGTAGAAGCTATGCCATTGCATCCCAATTGACATAAATGGGACTGCCTGTGCGGGTAAACATGGTCCTCCATAAGCGTACACTTTAGTATGCCACATGTGAATGATGCTTTAGTAGCAATTTAGCAGGAGTTTTGTAAGTTATGTTGTGTGCACTATTAATGATTTTAGTGTATTTTGTAGTGAAAATAGCAATTTGATGAACATTTAAGCAAATATTGCGGGGCCCAAAAAATCAGTAGCACTTTTTTTATTCTACTGGTCTTGTACTTTCAGAAAATGTATGGTGTGGGGGGTCTTTTCAAATTCTGAAAGCCGTAAGGGAAAAATGGTAACCTCCGGATTTTTAGAGTAAATTGTTTATGTTTACAGTTTTGCGTACCTTCAGTTTTCACTGTTTCACAAAAAGGCGCAATTTAAAATGTACACATATTTGTTATTTATTAACTCAATCTAGTTTTAACTTTTATGTTTAGCAGGAATTTAGCAGGAATTTTGTACATTTTACCATGTATGAATCCACTATTAATGATTTAAGTGTATTTTTAGTGAAAATATGGTTTGATAAACATTTGCACAAATATCACAGTGCTTTAAAAATCAGTAGCACATTTTTTTATTCTACTGGCCATGTGCTTTCAGAAAATGTATGGTTTGGGGGGTCTTTTACAAACTCTGAAAGCTGTAAATGAAAAAGGAAAACCTCCAGATTTTTTGAGAATTTTTTGTGTAAGTCCAATTTTTACTATTTCTCAAAAATACAACATTTTTAATTTGAAAATATTTCTTATTTATTAGCTCAATTCAGGTTTAGCTTTTATATTTAGAAGGAACTTAGCATGAATGTTGCAAAATGTGCTGTGTTTGTATCTGCTAATAATGATTTTAGTGCATTATTAGCAAAAATATTGTTTTGGTAAACATTTGCACAAATATTGTGGGACCTTAAAAATCAGTACTAGGGATGAGCTTCGAGTTCGAGTCGAACCCATGTTCGACTCGAACATTGCCTGTTCGGCTGTTCGCCGAAATTCGAACATTATGGGCTGTTCGCGCCATATTTGAGTGGCATGTCATGGCCCATAATTCACTGCGGCATTGCAGTGCATTGCTGGCTGATGATTGGCCAAGCATGCACTATGACCCACATGCTTGGCCAAGCACAGCGCCGTAAGTACAGAGAGTCGTAATTGGCCAAAGCCATGGTGGATATGGCCAATTATGGCTCAGAGGAGTAGGTACACACCCCAAACTATATAAGGCCGCCGGCTTGGCGGCCTTGTGTAGTGTGTTGCGGCGTTGGTTAAAATAAAGAGAGAGAGAGAGAGAGTGTAATTTGATTTGAGTTAGATAGGGCAGGCAGGTGAGTCAGTTAGCTGCAGTTACAGTGTGTAGAGGATCTATATGCATCCTAGGTGTTGTATATATATTTACACACTGTATTCAGCTTAGCTAGATCCGTTCCTGTTATTCTCTATACTGACAGGCAGGCAGGTGATTGTGCTAGCTGCAGTATTTTCACTTAGTGTACTGTGTCCTTTGCACAGCGTTCACCTAAAGGTACCTCAATACAATTGGTGGTGTTCTCATACTAATACCACAGGCAGGGAGCTGCATTATTTTCATTTAGTGTACTGTGTCCTTTGCACAGCGTGCACCTAAAGGTACCTGAATACAATTGGTGGTGTTCTCATACTAATATCACAGACAGGGAGCTGCAAGTATTTTCACTTTGTGTACTGTGTCCTTTGCACAGGGTGCACCTTAAGGTACCTGAAAACAATTGGTGGTGTTCTCATACTAATACCACAGGCAGGGAGCTGCAAGTATTTTTACTTAGTGTACTGTGTCCTTTGCACAGGGTGCACCTTAAGGTACCTGAATACAATTGGTGGTGTTCTCATACTAATATCACAGGCAGGGAGCTGCAAGTATTTTCACTTTGTGTACTGTGTCCTTTGCACAGGATGCACCTTAAGGTACCTGAAAACAATTGGTGGTGTTCTCATACTAATACCACAGGCAGGGAGCTGCAAGTATTTTTACTTAGTGTACTGTGTCCTTTGCACAGGGTGTACCTTAAGGTACCGGAATACAATTGGTGGTGTTCTCATACTAATACCACAGGCAGGGAGCTGCATTATTTTCACTTAGTGTACTGTATCCTTTGCACAGCGTGCACCTAAAGGTACCTGAATACAATTGATGGTGTTCTCATACTAATACCACAGGCAGGGAGTTGCATTATATTCATTTAGTGTACTGTTTCCTTTGCACAGCGTGCAGCTAAAGGTACCTGAATACAATTGGTGGTGTTCTCATACTAATACCACAGGCAGGGAGCTGCAAGTATTTTCAGTTAGTATACTGTGTCCTCTCCACAGTGTGCACCTAAAACTAACTGAAGACAATTGCTGGTGTTCTCATACTAATACCACAGCAGGCAGTTGATTTTGCTAGCTGCAGTATAATCAGTATAGATATATATAGATAAATACATCCCACCTTTGTGCAGCTACATCTCACTGCAGGCCATTATTATGTCTGGAAGGCAATCAAGGAGAGACAAACAGTCACGAGCCAATAAAAGAGGGCAAGCAGGCTCTGTGTCTAGAGGCAACAGTGCTGGACGTGGACACGGTGCATCCTCATCAGCACATGGCCGTGGGACACGCTTGTTCTTCTTTTCGGCATCTGGCCATGTTGAGCCGCAACATGCCAAAGACTTGGTAGAGTGGATGACCAAGCCGTCCTCAACCTCCTCATCCTCTCTCACCCAGGCTCAGGGAACTTTGTCTGGCAAAGCAGCTGCCAAAGCGGCCTCTTCCCTCGGCTCAATGGCATCAGTCACTCCTTCCCTAGCCCCACCATGTCCTCCTGAGTAGTCCTCCGAACTGTTTGACCACAGTGTTGGGTACATGCTCAACAAGGACAGCAATCTGGCAGTCATGTTCCCCCAGCTGCAGTATTCTGCCAGGTTTGCTACAATGATGAGGAGGGAGGGGATGATGAGGTCACGGACTCTATGTGGGTGCCTGATAGGAGAGAGGAGGAGGAGGAGGAGAAGGCACATCTCCAACGAGGCAGGATGCCCTCCAGGGGCCAGCTTAAGGGCAGCACACTGACAGCATCACACCGCAGAGCTCCGCATGTGCAGGCCGCTGCTGTCTCTGCACGCTATTCCAAAAGTTCTTTGGTGTGGGCCTTTTTTGAGACGAGTGCATCAGATCGCAGCGCTGCCATTTGCAACATATGTCTCAGGCGTATCTCGCGTGGCCAAAACATCACCCGCTTGGGCACCACATGCTTGATCAGACATATGTCGACCTGCCATGAAGTTTGTTGGCAAGCACACCTAAAAGACCCACACCAGAGAACAAAGCGGACCTCTCCTTGCTCCTCATCAGCTGGGATCTCCAACCCCACTATACCTTCAGTCCTCTCTGAAACCTGCACTGAGAGGAATGAAGGTGTAGAATTCGGTGTGTCACAGCCAAGTACTTGAGGGAAATCTGCTATCGGTACACCAACGTCAGATTGTACCAGGCAAATTTCCCTGCCCCAGCTGCTGCACCGCCGAAAGAAGTTTGCTCCCAGCCATCCACATGCCCAGCGGTTGAATGCTAGCTTGGCTAAATTGCTAGCACTTCAACTGCTGCCTTTTCAGTTGGTAGACTCTGCCCCCTTCCATGAGTTTGTGGAATGTGCGTTTCCTCAGTGGCAGGTTCCCAAACGCCACTTTTTCTCACGGCAGGTGATTCCGGCTCTCTACCGGCATGTGGAAGGCAATGTCTTGGCCTCGCTGGACAGGGCGGTCAGTGGTAAGGTGCATATTACCGCTGACTCATGGTCCAGCAGGCATGGACAGGGACGTTACCTATCTTTCACGGGCGAATTGGGTGAGTCTGCTGGCAGCTCGGAAGGATGCAGGACACGGTGCAGTAGTGTTGGAGGTTGTTCCGCCACCACGCCTCCAAAATGTTACTACTGGTGATTCTGACACACCTCTCTCCTTCACCCTGTCCTCTTCTTCTTCTTCCTCCATGGCCTCTTCCTGTGCTTTGTCCTCGGAACCAGCGGTGCTCTGTAGGCATTCAAGGGGCTATGCAAGTATGCAGACAAAGAGATGCCATGCGGTGCTTGAACTGGTGTGCTTGGGGGACAGGAGCCACACTGGGGCAGAGATTCTGTCAGCTCTGCAGGGGCAGGCTCAGAGGTGGTTGACGCCATGCCAGCTTATGCCAGGAATGGTGGTTTCCGACAATGGCACCAACCTCCTCTCCGCCATCCGACAGAAACACCTGACCCATGTGCCCTGTTTGGCTCACGTCATTAACTTGGTGGTGCAGCAGTTCTTGGGCAGGTACCCGGGCTTACAGGATGTCCTGAGGCAGGCCAGGAAAGTCTGTGTGCATTTCCGCCGGTCATATAATGCCAGTGCTTGGCTGGCTGACCTGCAAAAGGAATTTAACCTGCCCAAGAACTGCCTAATCTGTGACATGCCCACCAGGTGGAACTCAACGTTGGCCATGCTGCAGCGGCTGCACACACAGCAGAGGGCCATCAATGAGTATCTGTGCCAATATGGCACAAGGACAGGGTCAGGGGAGCTTGGCTTTTTTGCCACGCCAGTGGGTCATGATCAGGGATGCATGCACTGTCCTGGCACCATTTGAGGAGGCCACGAGGATGGTGAGCAGTGACATTGCATGCATCAGTGACACTGTCCCTCTTGTCCACCTGTTGGAGCACACGCTGCGTGGAATAATGGACAGGGCACTTGAGGCAGAACCCAGGGAGGACTTCCTTACCTCTCAAGGCCCCCTTTATCCAGACAGACAGTGTTCCTGCTGGCCCGCCTATTACACAGGAAGAGGAGGAGGAGGATGAGGAGGAGGATTGTGTCAGCATGGAGGTGGAGCCTAGCACTCAGCATCAGCAGCAGTCTTCAATGGATCAATTACAGTCCCAAGACACCCATGGACTTGTACGTGGCTGGGAGGAGGTGGCTGCGGATCATGTCGTCCTCAGTGACCCAGAGGACTCCGGACCAAATGCCTCAGCAAACCTACGCTGCATGGCCTCCCTGATCCTGCCAAGTCTGCGGGAGGATCCTCGTATTCGTGCTTTTAAGGAGAGGGATCATTACTGGCTGGCAACCCTCCTTGATCCCCATTACAAGGGTAAGGTTGCAGATCTTATCTTGCTGTCGCAGAGGGAGCAGAGGATGAAACATCTTCGGGAAGCCTTGAAGAAAGGTCTGTGCAATGCGTTCCGAGAGACTGGGAAGTTACAAATTCCTGGTCCTGGATAACGTGTTGCTGAGGCTTCGGTCAGTCAAAGAAGGAGTGGTGGAGAAGGTGGCCGTCTGACCGAAGCGTTCAGACAATTTTTTAGTCCGCAGCCCCAAGGTATGATCGGTTCCAACAACCATCGCCACCGTCTGATTTACATGGTGCAGGAATACCTAGGGGCAAGATCAGACTTGGACACCTTTCCCACCGAAAATCCTCTGGGATACTGGGTCTTGAGGATGATCACTGGCCAGAGCTTGCAATTGAGCTACTGGTCTGTCCTGCATCCAGCGTTCTTTCGGAATGCACATTCAGTGCTGCTGGAGTCTTTGTAACCGATCACAGGGTGCGCCTGTTCACCGACTCGTTCGATCGACTGACCTTCATAAAAATGAATCAGTTTTGAATCACCACCAGCTGCCAAGCACCTGATGCTGATGTAACCGAATATTTTTTTTTTTAAATGTCAGATCCCTTCAAGACTGCCTATGCTGATGCTGAGTGACTAGCCTGTTATGCTGAGTGACTATCCTCTTCCTCCTCAATGATCATGCTGATAGCTTGTAAAAACATTTTTGGTTTTGGGCAACGCCACCAGTGGCTAAGGTCCAATTTTTCAGCCCCTGTTTAACAGGGGCGTGCAATTACAATTTTTGATGCAATACTTTGCAGCAGAGCTCATGCCTGTGCTCCAACTAGAGTATCTGTGAGGGGTTGCAGTATTGTGGCACCAGTGCCTAAGGCCCAATTTTTCTGCCCCTGTTCAACAGGGGCATGTAATTACAATTCTTGATCTAATATTTCACAGCAGGGCCCATTCCTGCACCCACCAAGAGTAACAGTGAGGAGGTTGCAGTGTTGTGGCACCAGTGCCTAAGGCCCAATTTGTATGCCCCTGTTTAACAGGGGCATGCAATTACAATTCTTGATCTCATATTTCACAGCTGGGCCCATTCCTGCACCCACCAAGATTAACTTTGAGGACTTACAGTGTTGTGGCACCAGCACCACCACCACCAAAGGCCCAATCTTTCCTACCACTGTTCAACAATGGCATGTAATTACAATTCTTTATATAATGGTTCACAGCAAGGCGTTCCAGTGCCCACCAAGAGTAACTGTGAAGCCCTGTACACACGATCGGTTTTACCGATGAAAACAGTCTGATTGACTTTTTTCATCGGACAAACCGATCGTGTATGGGACCCATCAGTCTTTTTTCCATCGGTTTTAAAAAATAGAACATGTTTTAAATTTTTCCGATGGATCAAAAACCGATAGCAAATTCCGATCATCTATGGGCAAGTCCATCGGATAAAAAACCCACGCATGCTCAGAATCAAGTCGACGCATGCTCAGAAGCATTGAACTTAATTTTTCTCGGCTCATCGGAGTGTTTTATGTCACCGCGTTTGGAACAGTTGGTTTTTTGACTGATGGTGTGTAGGCAAGACTGATGGAAGTCAGCTTCATCGGATTTCCGATGGACAAAACCATCGGATTAGAATCCATAGGATATCCGATCGTGTGTACAAGGCTTGAGGGCTTACAGTGTTGTGGCAACACCAACACCTAAGGGTCAAATTTCTGCAGAGTATATACGGCAGGTCCCTACTTTCAAACATCCAACTTACAAACGACTCCTACTTGCAAACGGAAGGAGACAACAGGAAGTGAGAGGAAATCTACGCCTAGGAAGGGAAATTCTCTCCTGTAAGAGTTAATATGGAAAAAAAGGTGTCTCCTCTCCACTGATGCTTTATCACCAATCCTTGTTTCACTAAAAACCCCAAATTTTCAAAAAACATTTGTCATTGGGATGGAAAGTGAGGTGAAATGTTCTGAAGAGGTGCACAGACAGCAAAACAGATGTTACAGGGATAATAATCCTTCACTATGCTTTCCAAAAAGCTTAAAAATAGATTCTTTGGCTGGAGCTATACTTTAAAAATGTATCAGTTCAAAATTACAAACAGATTCTACGTAACAACAAACCTACAGTACCTGTCTTGTTTGCACCACCTGTATACTGCTGTTCAGAGTATATAGGGCCTGGGGGCCCCACGCCTTTCCGTTTTTTTATTTGGGTGCGGGATACTCCTTAATATCCATACAAGACTCAAAGGGGCTGGTAATGGGCTGGGGGGGTACCCATGCCATTGTTCTCAATGATTTTCATCCATATTGCCGGAACCAGACATTACATTAAAGCCGCAAACAGTTTTAAATGACTTTTTTTCCTTTAGAAATTTCATTTTGTGTAGGGACAGTTCTAAACATGGGAAACACGTGCCACTTCACAGGCATACTATAGATACCCCCCAGGTACGATATTTAAAGGAATATTTCACTTTTTTTGATCACTTTATGCATCATTAACCACTTCAATACAGGGCTTTTTGTACCACTTCCATACCGGGCCTATTCTAGCACTTCTCTCCTACATGTACAAATCATCATTCTTTTGCTAGAAAATTACTCAGAACCCCGAAACATTATATATGTTTTTTTAGCAGACACCCTAGGGAATAAAATGACGGTCATTGCAACTTTTTTTCTTGCACGATATTTGCGCAATAATTTTTCAAACGGCTTTTAAAGAAATAAAAAAATGGTTTCATGAATTAAAAAATGACAAAACAGTAAAGTTAGCCCAATTTTTGGGGAAAATATGAAAGATGATGTAACGCCGAGTAAATAGATACCTAACATGTCACGTTTTAAAATTGCGCACACTCATGGAATGGCACCAAACTTCGGTACTTAAAAATCTCAGTTGGCAACGCTTTATTTTTTTTACAGGTTACCAGGTTAGAATTACAGAGGAGGTCTAGTGCTAGAATTGTTGCACGCGCTCTAACACACGCGGCGATACCTCACATGTGTGGTTTGAATGGCGTTTACATATGTGGGCGACTTACCTGTGCATTCGCTTCTGATCGCGAGCTACCGGGGACAGGGGCGCTTTAATTATTATTATTATTTTTTTTAACTTATTTATTTATTTTTTTACAATTATTTTACTTTTTTTTTATCACTTTTATTCCTATTACAAGGAATGTAAACATCCCTTGTAATAGGAATGTGTGTGACAGGTCCTCTTTATTGAGAGATGCGGGGTCAATAAGACCCCACATCTCTCCTCCAGGCTGGAAAGCATGAGATCAGTGAAAAGATTTTCACTGATTTCATACTTACTAGCCGCAATGGCGGCTTTGTTTACATTTGAGGACCCGGGCGTGACGTCATCACATCGCGCCCGGGCCTCCGACGATCATAGAGATGACTGGTGACCATCTGGTCACCAGTCATCTCTATGCTCGTCACGTGACCCACCAACGGCGCCGGAAGATTTGCTCCGGGTCCCCTATCGCACGGGAGAGCCCGGAGAAGCACCGAATGGCGACGGGAGGGGGGGTGTCCCCTCCCGCCGCCTATAAGAACGATCAAGCGGCGAAATCGCCGCTATGATCATTCTTATGGTGCACAGAATCGCCGGCACTTTAAAAGGATATCTGAATGATGCCTCTAGCTGCAGGCATCATTCAGATATCCCCCTACAAAGCCAGGACGTCATATGACGTCCACTCAGGATAGGAGATCCCATCTGTGGACGTCATTTGACTATGGCTGGGTAGGGAAGTGGTTAAAATCACTGCTCCTGAAAAAACGGCCATTTTTAAAACATATTTTTGCATTGATACATGTCCCCTGGGGCAGGACCCGGGTCCCCAAACGCTTTTTAGGACAATAACTTGCATATTAGCCTTTAAAATTAGCACTTTTGATTCCGAACGTTCGAGTCCCATAGACTTTAACAGGGTTTGATAGTTTGCGCAAACTTTCAGTCCGTTCGCAGGTTCTGGTGCGAACCAAACCGGGGGGTGTTCGGCTCATCCCTAATCAGTACCACCTACCTTTTATTCTACTGGTCCTATGCTTTCAGAAAACATATAGTTTGGGGGGTCCTTTACAAACACTAAAAGCTGTAAGTGAAAAATGTAAACCTCCTGATTTTTTGAGAAATTGGTTATTTATCGTTTTGTGTACGTTCAGTTTTCACCATTTCGCAAAAAGTTTAAATTTTTAATTTACAAATAATTATTATTGATTAACTTAATACAGGTTGAGTTTTTTAATTTAGTAGGAATTTAGCAAGAATTTTGTAAAATTTGCTGTGTTTCTGCTAATAATTATTTTAGTGTCTGTTTAGCAAAAATATTGCTTTGAAAACATTAGCGCAAATATTGTGGGTCCTTAAAAGTCAAATCAGTAGCCCCTTGCTTTTTTTCTACTGGTCCTATGATTTCAAAAAATATATGGTTTGGTGGGTCTTTTACAAACTCTGAAAGCTGTAAAGGAAAAATTAAAACCTTACGATTTTTAGAGAAATGTGGTTATTTACATATTTGCGTAGGTAAAATTTTCACTGTTTTACAAAAATTTTTATTTATTAACTCAATACAGTTTTTATATTTAGTAGGAATTTAGCAGGGATTTTTGTAAAATTTGCTGTGTTTACATCCGCTAATACATCCGCTAATAATGATTTTAGTAAATTTTAAGTGAATAGATTGTTTTGATAAACATTTGCGCAAATATCGAAGGGCCTTAAAATCAGTAGCACCTTCTTTTTATTCTACAGGTCATGTGCTTTCAGAAAATATATGGTTTGGGGGGTCTTTAACAAACTCTGAAAGCTGTAAGTGAAAAATAATCCTCTAAATTCTTTTAGAGAAATTTTGATATTTAAATTTTTGTGTATGTTTAATTTTCACCATTTCGCAAAAAGTCACTAAAGTCTCTAAAATTTACAAATATTGGTTATTTATTACCTCAATACAAGTTAGCTTTTATATTTAGTAAACATGTTTTTTAAATGTTCTGTGTTTTTACCTGCTAATAATGATGATTTATTTTTTTTTAAATAGTTTTTTATTGAACAGTTTTCAAGAAGCAAAGTACAAAAAGCAAAGCACGTAAGTAATACAGCAATTACAAGAATAGCAGTATAAAAGTACACAAATATTCAAAGAATTATGTGTTTGAGACATGATCTCAAGGGACACGTGGATAAACCTACAAAGATCAACTAAGTTGAATAGTACAGCAGAACTTACTAGGAAATTAAGTAGAGGGTGGGGGTAAGGAAGGAAAGGGAAAGCGAAAAGGGGAAAATCTATCTGCTGTCCGACCAACATTTGAGTATAAGGATTGGGGTAAAACTAAAATACAAAGCTATGCATGAGAAGTACAATTATTACTTTTAAACCATGTAGTTCATAGTTTCCAATGATTATCAAACTTTTGCTTATTACCACTCCTACTAGCCAGTAGGGATTCATATATATATAGTGTGTCTGGGTAGCCACAAGTACCTCTGATACGTTTGGTGCCTTATCTGCTTTCCAATGTTTTGCGATTAATGTCCTAGCAGCCAAAAGGATAGGAGTCATTACTACTCTGAAGTCGGGGGGAAATGTTTCAATACAAATATTCAAAATTGCCAGACTGGGGTTGGGACGGGTCAGAATTCCAGTGATCCTTGAAATATAGCGGAAAATCAAGTTCCAAAAACTAGTTAAATGTTTGCAAGTCCACATCATGTGGAGTAAGTTGCCCGTAGCTCCACAATTCCTCCAGCACAGTGGGGAACTATGGGTGCCAAACTTAGAGATTCTATTGGGAGTAAGATACCATCTAAGAGCTATCTTTTCGGACAGTTCCCAGTGGTTGATGCACCTAGATGCTTTGGAAAGCGATTGTAGCGCATGTTGCCATTGCGGAATTGTGATATCTATACCAAGGTCGGATTCCAATTTCCTATATGGTTGAGATTTTATGAACTGCAGTTTGTGTTGGAAAAGATTGTAGAAAAAGGAGATACCCTTGAGGGGAGTAGGGTTAGTAGTGTAGAATCGCCAAACCTCTTTTGAGAGGTATATCTGATGGGATTTGATAGAGCGGAGAAAGTGGGAGATTTGTATGCATTTATACTGGTTGGTAGGTACTAGGGCAAATTGCTTCTGTAGGAAAACAAATGGGAGGAGGGTGTTACCATGATATAGGTTGTCTATAGTCGTGATCCCTTTGTCCTGCCAATTAGTAAGAGATAGGTTAGGAATAGCATGGGAGAGAATTGCTACGGGTACAGGAACTGCTAATTGGTTGGAAAGTGGTAATGCTATTTTCCTAAGGTCTCTCCAGGCCGCAAGAGAGGCCTGGATAGAGAGAGGTAGTCCGTGCATGGGGAATGGTTTCCATACATCTAAGAGGAGGAGGAGTCTGAGATCCTTAGTAGGGCTCAGAGTCTGTTCAATTCCACTCCAAATCAATTCTGTACTTGGGTCTAACCAACCTTTAAGTTGCGTCAGTATGGACGCGCGGAAATAATCTTGGATAGCAACTAGGCCCATACCTCCCACCAAACAGTGTTTGACCAGAAGAGCTTTAGACCACCTCGGTCTTTTAGAACCCCAGATAAAATTTGAAAGAAGGGCGTTTAAGACTTTGAGGTGTGAACTAAGTATGGGGACTGGGAGTGTTCTGAATATATAAAGTATTTGTGGAAGGATCAGCATTTTAAATGCGGCCAGGCGGCCAGTCCAGGACAGTTCTATATCGGAAAGTCTTTTAGTTTCTCTAGCAAGTTTGTCGATCAATGGTATATAGTTGGCGTCTGCCAGTTGTCATGGGTCAGTCGTTAGTTTTATTCCTAGATATGAAATATTGGAATTACTCCAAGTGTAGGGGAAGGTTGTCTGAAGTCGGCTTTTTAAAGGGGGTGGAATACATAGTTCTAGGATAATCGACTTTGTGACGTTTACCTTGTAACATGAAATTTTACTAAATTCAGTGAGAGTATCATGGGCATGTTGTAGAGATGTAGAGGGGGATGGTAAAAACAGAATAATGTCATCTGCAAATAAATTTATGTTGTGGGTTCTTCCCTGTATTGGGAAACCTGCAATATTAGGATGGGACCTGATCCTCTCCGCCAGTGGTTCAATAAGGAGGTTGAAAATTGAGGGGGAAAGAGGACATCCCTGTCTCGTGCCATTAGAGATTGAGAAAGTATTAGATAACAGGTTGGATGTGTAAACTTGAGCACAGGGAGAGGAGTAGAGGGCCAGTATGGCCGAGAGGATGGGCCCCGAAAAGCCACATTTTTGCAGAGTATGTTTCATATATCCTCAATGAATCCTGTCAAATGCCTTCTCCGCATCCAAGGATAGGAGCAGAGAAGGCGTCTGACAGGATCTAGCAAACTGCATAACCCCAACGACTCGTCTTGTGGCATCCGACGCCTGCCTTCCCGGAGTGAAGTCAGACTGGTCAGGTCCAACAAGAGAGGGGAGAATAGGCAATAGTCTATGCGATAGAACTTTTGCATATAATTTGACGTCAGTATTAAGTAAAGATATTGGCCTAAAGTTAGCTGGAGTGGTGGGCTCTTTACCCGGCTTGGGAATTGTGACCACATATGCTTTAAGCATCTCAGAGGGAAATGAGGCAGAGGACATTGCAGCAGTATACACCACCTGTAGAGTTGGCAGTAAATTATTTTGGAATGATTTATAATAATCATGTGACTTAATAGTTCTCTTGATCTCAGATTCTGTGATGGGTGCATTTAGAGATTGAAGTTGTGTTTGTGAGAGAGAGGGAAGGTTCATTTTCGTTAAAAATGCTTGGATGCTGTCCTCCGTGGGTTGAGGAGTGTCAGGATCCTTATTAAGATTGTATAATGAGGACTCAGAGTAATACTCAGCAAAGGAATTTTCTATTTCTTTGGGGTTAATTATCTTGTGTTTATCTGTCGGGTGAAGCAAAAATTTTATTTTTGATTTAGTCCTAGCGATTTTAAGCCGCTGGGCTAGGAATTTGCCTGCACGATTACCAGAGGAGTAATGGGTCAATTTCAGGGTTTGAAGGTATTTATCGTATTGTCCAATGAGTAGGAGTCTGAGATCATAGCGACATTGGAAGAGTTTTTGGGCTGTCTGCACACTCGCGTTGGACTTATTCAGGGATTCTAATGCTTTGATGTCATTAAGTAGTCGGTTTAACTTTTGCATCCTCTGCCTTTTCTCCCTTGCACATATTTGTAAAATTATTCCTCTAATAAAAGGCCTTATGGGCACACCACAACATTGCAGGGTCAGATACAGATCCTGTATTTTCATCAAAAAACTTGGATAAGCTATCTGCTATTGTAGCCGCGTGGGTGGGCATCTGGAAAACTTGTGAATTGGCCCGCCAAATATAAGCAGGTCTGGGCGTGTTCCCCTCCACTACCGTGATAGAGACAGGAGCGTGATCAGACCACGTAATGTCATGTATGGTGGAGGAGGACACCGCCTGTAAAAGCATTTTGTCAACAAGTATTAGATCAATTCTAGAATAAGAATTATGTCTAGCAGAGTGGTAGGAGTAGTCACGTTCATTTGCATGTTGGCACCTTCATACATTATAAATGTCCCCTGAATGAAGCAGATGTTGAAGTTGAGGAGGTGGACGTTTAGCCGTGGATGAGGAATCCAGTGAGTAATCCACAGTTAGGTTGTGGTCACCACAAATTACCAGGGAGCCTTTTTGGAGGGTGGTAATTTTACGGAAGCGGAATTGGTGAGAGTTTGGAGCGTACAAGTTAGCTATGGTGAAGGGTTTGTTGTTGAGTTCTCCCACTAATATGAGATACCTCCCTTCTGGGTCAATGTGGGTTTCCGTTAGGCTGAAGGCCACAGAGTCTCTAATAGCAATAAGTACTCCTTTCTGTTTGGTGGGAGCTGATGCCAGAAAGATGTGCAGGAAATTTTTATGCTGAAAACGAGGAGGATTGTCAGCTTAAAAGTGGGTCTCCTGGATGCACAGAACATCAGTCTGGAGTTTGAGTGCTTCTCTCCAGGCCGAGGCTCTTTTGGCCGGGTGGTTGAGGCCGTTTACATTGAAGGAAATTATTTTAAGCGCCATGTGTATGCGTTAAATAGAGATGAGGATAGTACCTTATCCTCGGCGATGAGGGGTCTCTCCCCATAAGCTTTTGGCAGTGGTCGGAGTGGGGCAAGGATGATCATCTTCATACAGGTTGAGGATAGGTGAATCAAGCGTAGGTCAGACCAGCAGTAGGGGATAAAAGATCGGTTAGAAAGAAAAAAAAAGTCATAGCATAAAAAAGCAACAGATACTGCAAATCGTATTCAAACACAAATCTGAGGGCAGACTTGGGAGGGGAAAACAGAACCAACACACTGAGTACTCCAGAACACCTCAGTAACCTTGGCATATGAATAGAAGTTTCAAACTCAGGATGGGTGATTATGTGGTGTGTTTTTTGCCGCTTTTCTTTTTCGACACCGTTTGCCATTCATACAGGGTGCTAAGCCTCGCAGGGGGTGAGGGGCCTGCAGGTGCTTGATCCGGGAGTATGTCTAAGGAGCGTAGCAGTGCAAGTCCCTCATCTATTCCCATAATCACAGTGTTTTTACCGCCATGTGTAACCGTTAACTTTACCGGATATCCCCAACGATATGGGATATTGTGGTTGCGTAGGGCCTTGGTCACCGACAGCAGAGATTTACGTTTTTGCATCGTAAATTGTGTCAGGTCCGCAAAAAGTTGTATATGTGCAAACTGTTCCGGGGGCTGCTAATTTTTGCGGAATGCTGTCCTGAGTTTCTCCTTTACCTGGTAGAAATGCACTCGCATCAGGACGTCCCGGGCTATGTTATCCGGGAGATGGGACGGTTTAGGCAGTCTATGGATGCGGTCTACCTGCAGTTCAGACTCTGGGACAGATGGAAGGAACTGTTTCAGCAGGTTACGGGCATATTGCTGGAGTTGTGTGGGGAGTACAGTCTCAGGCATTCCCGGATCT
This sequence comes from Rana muscosa, assembly GCA_029206835.1. Lineage (NCBI taxonomy): Eukaryota > Metazoa > Chordata > Amphibia > Anura > Ranidae > Rana > Rana muscosa. The sequence goes on from CM055116.1 coordinate 13,546,000, forward strand.
TTACATTGTTCCTTCTTGACCTGTCCTCAAGGTCAGCGACCTTAGCCCTAAGCCATGAAAGTTAATCTGAATGGTCGGAGTGGGCATCAATTAAGGTGTTGTGGGATGATGCGAATTCCCCCATTTTTCCCTCAATATGAGCCACCCATCCCCCCAGGTCTCCTATTTCAGATTTAAAATTGTGCATACATTGCATCATGTCAGCAAGCATGTCCTTAAGGGTGGTGTCAGATACTGGTTTGCATGTGGTAGGGAATGCAGTAAATGGGTCGACCAGCTCCCTCGTGTCCTCCATGGAATCATGGCCTGAGCTCACCTGTCTGGTGTCTTCTTCCAGGCGGGGTCTGGATTTTGCAGGGCTGCAGGCTAGCCGGGTTGATGCCTCCAGAGACTGCTGTGCAGAGCCAGAGTGAACTCCCGGGCTGGATGCCGTGGACCGCGAGCTGAAGGAGGAAGACGGTGATATGTCTCCCGCGCCGGCACCATCTTGGAGAGGATGGAAATCGTCTAGTTTCTTTGGTTGTGCCGCTTCTTTCCATTTACGGGTGACCTCTCGGCTGTTGCGGGACCTTTGGATGGGGGATAGAGGTGGTTACAGCTGGTTGTGTCATCCCAGTCGCTGGCGGTTCCCGTGTCTGGAGCGGAGCTATGTGATCAAGCGTCCATTCAGTTGCGCGGTAGCCACGCCCCCCTGAAAATGTTGTTTTGATAAACATTTGCGCAAATATCATTGTGCCGTAAAAATCTGTAGCACTTATTTGTATTCTACTGGTTATGTGCTTTTAGAAAATATATGGTTTGGTGGGGGGGGGGATCTTTTACAAACTCTGAAAGCTATAAAAGAAAAACAAAAAAGCAATGGAAACATTTCAAAAATAGTTTAAGAGCCCTTTCACACTAAGCCGCCCATAGCGTCGGCGGTAAAACTCTGCTATTTTGACTCAGACGCTATGGGCGGATTTGCGGCGCATTTCGGCTGGCTAGTGGCCGAGAAAGGGTTAAAACCGACGGCAATGCGCTGCTGAAGCAGCATAGGCTTTCACACTGGAGTGAATGTAACAGCTGGTTAAGGGTGGATTGCAGGCGCTATTTTTTACGCTATAGCGCCTGCAATACGCTCCAGTGTGAAAGGGGTCTAAAAGTGGAGTGCAGGGCTTGGCAGTGAAAAGGTTAATTGTATTTATTTATCTTTTGCCCATATACCTGTATTTATGCAGGGTTTCCTAACATTACAGTTTAATAGGTATAAAGTTTGGCTACCTCACTACAATGAATTTGCAGCAGTCCCCCAGCATTTACAAAGTTTGCACATTTTACAACCTATAATGCAGTGCAAACTTATTGCCCCTAGTCAGCTGAGTCACAAGAGCCAATAATGTAAAGGAATGGATAACCCAGACCTCTTCTTATATAAGGGTGGCCTTACAGCAGCCATATTGTCAGTGTGTGTCGGAATTTGTAGGGGCGTCTCACAATTCTGTGTAGGGAGAGAATTTTTATTTTTATATTAATACATTTTTCTGCATCTGCAGCAGAAACTTTCAGCTTGTGGGCCGTGCCTTGTCCCATTACACATCAAATAATAAAAAAAAACAGGTCTACAATACCATCTGATGGATCACAGATTTATTGTCAAAGTAGAAGACACAAACAGTCAGACATCAATATGGAAACCTTGGCGCTTCACATGGAAACGCTTCTATACTGATTTCAAATTGTCGAATTCTCATTAGGAATTAGAATACTGCAATATAAAATTGTCCAGTAGGAGGCTAGTTTTAATCAGGGATAATAGGCCTAACTGGTGTATGCCTAACTTTTATCTTATCAGTTGGGATAGGGGGTTTGGTGAATGATGGGCGGTGGTTTAGGTGCTCACCGTTTTTGCATTTAGTCTTTCAAATGATCCAGTTGCATGCTTCAAACAAAATGCAGCTTAAAGAGCAGATTGGCAGTAACATGCTAATGTTCTGATTTATGCACTGCCATGGGGGACATGTACACATGAATAAAATAAATAATAATCTCTCTCTACACAGAATTGACAGCTGTCCCTAATAACACTGATAATAAAGCTGCTGTGACCCCACCTATCCCTTGAAAGGTCATCCATTCCTTCAGACATTCCTTGTGCACTGCATTAAAGGTTGTTCTCTTTTTTGTGGTGAACCTGGACATTTTTCAGCCAAAAGTTTGGGATTCCCAAGCTTTTTGAATCCCAGGGATTCACCACAAATCTATGGTATCTGCTGAACCTCATCCCTACTCCTATATGTATATTAAATTATTGTTATGAATAATATTATAACTAATAATAATAATAATAATAATAAACATGACATTCTTGGCCATCAAACTTCTCATTTTTACTGTTTCATGTACAATATGTCATAATTATATTTTTATAACCTTCACTTTCTACAGTGCTGACAAAGATGGATTCTGTGTATTTTATGTTTGGCCTTTTTTTCCTACTCTATAAGCAGATTCATATTCCAGTCTATCAGTAATAAATAACAGAATTATTCTTTATAAACCTGACACTCTCACAGCCTTCAGCTGAGCCATGAAGTCAGTGTCAGGATCCTGGGCTGCTGTCAGTGATGATGAGGTCGGGAGAAGAGGAAGAAGTTATTGGCGTCTATCAGAGACCCGGCCATGTTGTCTTCAGATATCCACTTAGATTATTGTGGTTGTTGGCTTTGTGTGTGACCCCCTGCACATCTGACACCCAGAACTCTGCTCACCGCTGTGATATGACTATGAGGAATTATACATTTGAGTACAAGTATTCTCAGGATGGAGACATCATTATAGGAGGGATATTCGCTGTACATTCTGTAGTGTCACGGTGGTATCAGAAGGGAAGTGTTATTAGAAATCTCATGTGTGCAGCGTAAGTGAAATATGAAGTGTAAAGCTTCCAATCTGATCTACAGAGCTGTGTCTTTAGGAGATATGTGTGATAATGTGCAGGACTCATTCAGTCTGTTACACTGCATTTATATAAAATCAAAGTATATCCTTCAATGTGTTCATGAAAATCACGTATGGCCCATTCACATTTAGGTGTTCCATTGCCGGTTGTTAAGTCACATTCATTCATGTACCACAATGGATGAAAAAACACAATACTTTTTTTTTAATAAGGCAGCACAGCGCAGAGCATGATATGTGTATTATGGAGCCTAGAGGTGTGTTGTGTGTTGGGATCTACTGTACAATGCATTGGGGGGCAATTCACAATGAATGACACCGCATTGCACTGCCCATAGAGAAGGGGCTTTTCCATGCATTGTTATGTGTTAAGGTGTACATTTTTACCACAAAGCACAAGTGTGAATGGGACCCTAAATGAGTTTGGCCCTTAATGACTCCATATCTTTTTTCTCACTTTTGAATAAAGTTGGGAATGATAAAGAATCCCTGTCAGGTTTTTACTGCTATCTGAGGCTCCATAAAATAGTTTGTGCAGTTGATAACCATTTAAATATTTATGTGTGCAATAAATGTGCAATTAATAATCACTTAATTTCATATACACAACATCTATAAAATCAGTGAAAATTCATGAATAAAAGTCCAGATAAAATGAATCAATTTCTTCAGATATTGTTTGATATTTTCACTCCAACACTGTGCTTGAAATAATAAATGTGCTCCAAATGCCAATTAGTGACTTTTCACCCAAAGTGACAACAAAATGCGCTCCCCAGATGGCTTTAGCCAGCAAGTGACCATAAAGCATAAAGATTAACCACTTGCTTACTGGGCACATAACCCCCTTCCTGCCCAGGCGAAATTTCAGCTTTCAGCACTGTCACACTTTAACTGACAATTGCGCGGTCGTGCAACGTGGCTCCCTAACAAAATTGACGTCCTTTTTTTTCCACAAATAGAGCTTTCTTTTGGTGGTATTTGATCACCTCTGCGGTTTTTATTTTTTGCACTATAAACAAAAAAAAGCGCAACAATTTTGAAAAAAACACAATATTTTTTACTTTTTGCTATAATAAATATCCCAATTTTTATTTAAAAAACTTTTTTTTTCTCAGTTTAGGCCGATACGCATTCTTCTACATATCTTAGGTAAAAAAAAAATTGCAATAAGCGCATAGTGATTGGTTTGCGCAAAAGTTATAGCGTCTACAAAATAGGGGATAGAATTATGACATTTTTTTTTTTTTTTTTTTATTAGTAATGGCGATGATCTGTGATTTTTATTGTGACTGTGACATTATGGCAGACAGATCGGACACTTTTGACACATTTTTGAAACCATTCACATTTATACAGCGATCCGTGCTATAAATATGCACTGATTACTGTATAAATGTGACTGGCAGGGAAGGGGTTAACACAAGGGGGCGATCAAGGGGTTAACTGTGTTTTCCTGCTAGGTGATTGTTACTGTGGGGGGAGGGGACTGACTGGGGGAGGAGATCGATGGTTGTCCCTATGTACAAGGGACACACCATCCGTCTCCTCTCCCTGACAGGACGTGGATCTCTGTGTTTACACACAGAGATCCACGTCCCTGGCTCTGTGACAGCCGATCGCGGGTACCTGGCGGACATCGCGGCCGCCAGGCACGCGTATCGGCACCCGCGTGACACGGTGGGCACAGCTTTTCCCTGATGCGCACCCGCGGCGGCACGTATCGCGGAAGTAAACAGGAGGACGTCCATGGACGTCCTCTCAGCAATTGAGCGCCGCAATGCACACGTCTTTTGAGCATTGCCCGGGCGCAAAGTGGTTAAAGACTCCTCATTCCATACACATAACACCTTCTAGGCTCTCCTTCCAATCAATCTTCCATATGTATGGTATTACTTTGATCAGGTGTATGGAATATAAACTTGCTCCAATGGTATGTATATATCTCTTACTTAAATCGTCCAATTCCCATCAGAGGACTCTATGAAGTGAGCTCCACCAAAAAGAGCCACGTAAGAAAAATTTAGTATAATATTGCTTTTTTTTATTTGTTTAAAAGTCACTTACATATTCCAGCAAGGGAGTGCATCGGCACACAAGGAACAGCCCTAGTGTTGTGGAAGTCCGTCCTATACTGCTATCTGACTAGCGGTGTGTGTTTGCAACTACCCTGCGGAAGTGACGGTATATGCGTGTCAGGCCTCACTTCTATGCATTTCGCGTTCCAGCACACGTCATCAGGAAGTGGACCTGACACATTTTTGCTGTAGCCTAAACAGTAAGTGATGCAGCGCTATTGGATCGATTCACAAGTGAATTGTTTAGCTTACAAAAGCCTAAAAACTTTTATTAAAAAAACAAAAAAAAATTCCCAAGATAGACAACAGACTTTCACAGCTCCTGAGGTGTTCCTCCTTATACAACAAATTACAACATGTAATACACTTAGGTACCCCATAGAGACCGACCTCTTATTACTAGGGATGAGCCGAACACCCCCCCGGTTCGGTTCGCACCAGAACCTGCGAACGGACCGAAAGTTTGCGCGAACTTTAAAACCCTATTAAATACAATGGGACTCCAACGTTCGAAATCAAAAGTGCTAATTATCAAGGCTAATATGTAATTTATTGTCCTAAAAAGGGTTTGGGGACCCGGGTCGTGCCCCAGGGGACATATATCAATGCAAAAAAAAGTTTACAGGCAGTATACAGGCGGTGCAAACAAGACAGGGACTGTAGGTTAGTTCTTAAGTACAATCTGTTTGTAATTTGGAACAGGTACATTGTTTAAGTGTAGCTCCAGCCAAAAAATCTATTTTTAAGCTTTTTGGAAAACATAGGGAAGGGTTATCACCTCTGTAACATTTGTTTTGCTGTCTGTGCACCTGTTCAGAACATTTCACCTCACTTTCCATCCCAATGACAACTGTTTTTTGAGAATTTGGGGTTTTTATTGAAACAAGGATAGGTGATAAAGCATCAGTGGAGAAGAGACACCTTTTTCCCATATTAACTGTTACAGTAGAGAATTTCCCTTCCTAGGGGTAGATTTCCTCTCACTTCCTGTTGTCTAGTTCCGTTTGCAAGTAGGAGTCATTTGTAAGTTGAATGTTTGAAAGTAGGGGCATGCTGTATATACTCTATATATAGAGGAGAAAAGAGGCTACATGTGTGCCAAGTTCGGGGTCCAGGGGACCTATGACCGTCTGGTACCGGGTCGCCAAAATCACCAGAGAAATTACCGTTTAACATGGGAGTCTATGGAAGGGGTGCCCGGCTTTGAAAAATCGATGCTCCCCGGCCGTAGGTCCTCCGGACAAAAAACTTTGCACGCTTTTAGAGGAAGAGTGAGGCTACATGTGTGCCAAGTTTGTACTGCGTCCACAAAGTCCGGGAGATCAGGCGCAAAAAGGTGCTTCGAGTAAAAGCCGAGGGGGGCATTTTCAGCACAAAAAAATGTGATGAAAAACTTGGCTTATACTCGAGTATATACGGTACATGCCCCTGTTGAACAGGGGCATAAAAATTGGGCCTTAGGCACTGGTGCCACAACACTGCAACCCCTCACAGATACTCTAGTTCGAACGCAGGAATGAGCCCTGCTGCAAAGCATTGCATTAAAAATTGTAATTACTCCCCCCTGTTAAACAGGGGCATTAAAAATTGTGCCTTAGCCACTGGTGGCAGTGCCCAGAAACAAAAATGTTCTTACATGCTATCAGCATGATCATTGAGAAGGAAGAGGATAGTCACTCAGCATAACAGGATAGTCACTCTGCATCAGCATAGGCAGTCTTGAAGGGATCTGACATTTCAAAGAAAATTATTCTATTACATCAGCATCAGGTGCTTGGTAGCTGGTGGTGATCCAAGACTGATTCATTTTTATGAAGGTCAGTCGATCGACCAAGTCGGTGGACAGGCGCACCCTGTAATCGGTTACAAAGCCTCCAGCAGCACTGAATGTGCGTTCCGAAAGAATGCTGGATGCAGGACAGGCCAGTAGCTCAATTGCATACTGTGCAAGCTCTGGCCAGTGATCCATCCTCAAGACACAGTAACCCAGAGGATTTTTGGTGGGAAAGGTGTCCAAGTCTGATCTTGCCCCTAGGTATTCGTGCACCATGTAAACCAGACGCTGACGATGGTTGCTGGAACCGATCATACCTTGGGGCTGCGGACTAAAAAATTGTCTGAACGCAACGGTCAGACGGCCACCTTCTCCACCGCTCCTTCTTTGACTGACCGAAGCCTCAGCAACACGTTGTCCAGGACCAGAAATTTGTAACCTCCCAGTCTCTGGGAACGCGTTGCACAGACCTTTCTGCAAGGCCACCCTAAGATGCTTCATTCTCTGCTCCCTCTGCGATGGCAAGATTAAGTCCGCAACCATACCCTTGTAACGTGGATCAAGGAGGGTTGCCAGCCAGTAATGATCCCTCTCCTTGATCGCACAAATACGACGATCCTTCCGCAGGCTTTGAAGGAGCGGGGAGGCAATGCAGTGCAGGTTTGCTGAGGTATTTGGTCCAGAGTCCTCTGGGTCACTCAGGATGACATGATCTGCAGCCACCTTCTCCCAGCCACGTACAAGTCCATGGGTGTCTTGGGACTGTAATTGATCCCTTGAAGACTGCTGCTGATGCTGAGTGCTAGGCTCCACCTCCATGCTGACACAATCCTCCTCCTCGTCCTCTTCCTGTGTGATAGCCGGGCCAGCAGGAACACTGTCTGGATAAAGGGGGCCTTAAGAGGTAAGGAAGTCCTCCTCTTCCTCCCTCTGTTCTGCCTCAAGTGCCCTGTCCATTATTCCACACAGTGTGTGCTCCAACAGGTGGACAAGAGGGACAGTGTCACTGATGCATGCACTGTCACTGCTCACCATCCTCGTGGCCTCCTCAAATGGTGCCAGCACAGTGCATGCATCCCTGATCATGGCCCACTGGCGTGGGGAAAAAAATCCAAGCTCCCCTGACCATGTCCTGGTGCCATATTGCAACAGATACTCATTGATGGCCCTCTGCTGCGTGTGCATCCGCTGCAGCATGGCCAACATAGAGTTCCACCTGGTGGGCATGTCACAGATTAGGCAGTTCTTGGGTAGGTTGTATTCCTTTTGCAGGTCAGCCAGCCGAGCACTGGCATTATATGACCGGCGGAAATGCCCACAGAGTTTCCTGGCCTGCTTCAGGACATCCTGTAAGCCCGGGTACCTGCCCAAGATCCGCTGCACCACCAAGTTAAGGACGTGAGCCAAACAGGGCACATGGGTCAGTTGTCCCTGTCGAAGGGTGGAGAGGAGGATGGTGCCATTGTCAGAAACCACCTTTCTTGGCTTAAGCTGGTGTGGCGTCAACCACCTCTGAGCCTTCCCCTGCAGAGCTGACCGAATCTCTGCCCCAGTGTGGCTCCTGTCCCCCAAACACACTAGCTCAAGCACCGCATGGCATCTTTTTGCCTGCGTACTTTTGTAGCCCCTTGAACGCTTGCGGAGCACCGCTGGTTCCGAGGACAAAGCACAGGAAGAGGCCATGGAGGAAGAAGAAGAGGAGGAGGTGGAGGAGAGAGGTGTGTCAGAATCACCAGTAGTAGGATTTTTTTAGGCGTGGTGGCAGAACAACCTCCAACACTACTGCACCTTGTCCTGCATCCTTCCCAGCTGCCAGCAGAGTCACCCAATGCGCCGTGAAAGATAGGCAACGTCCCTGTCCATGCCTGCTGGACCATGAGTCAGTGGTAATATGCACCTTACCACTGACCGCCCTGTCCAGCGAGGCCAAGACATTGCCTTCCATATGCCGGTAGAGAGCCGGAATCGCCTTCCGTGAGAAAAAGTGGCGTTTAGGAACCTGCCACTGAGGAACCGCACATTCCACAAACTCACGGAAGGGAGCAGAGTCTACCAACTGAAAAGGCAGCAGTTTAAGTGCTAGCAGTTTAGCCAAGCTAGCATTCAACCACTGGGTATGTGGATGGCTTGGATCAAACTTCTTTTGGCGGTGCAGCAGCTGGGGCAGGGAAATTTGCCTAGTACAATCTGACGTCGGTGTACCGATAGCAGATTGCCCGCAAGTACTTGGCTGTGACACACTTAATTCTACACCTTCATTCCTCTCAGTGCAGGTTTCAGAGAGGACTGAAGGTATAGTGGGGTTGGAGATCCCAGCTGATGAGGAGCAAGGAGAGGTCCGCTTTGTTCTTTGGTGTTGGTCTTTTTTGTATGCTTGCTAACGGACTGCATGGCAGGTCGACATATGTCTGGTCAAGCACGTGGTGCCCAAGCGGCTCATGTTTTGGCCACGCGAGATACACTTCAGACATATGTTGCAAATAGCAATGGTGTGATCTGCTGCACACGTCTCAAAAAATGCCCACACCAAAGAACTTTTGGAATAACGTGCAGAGACAGCAGCGCCCTAAACATGCGGAACACTGCGGTGTGATGCTGTCGGTTGGCGGCCCCTAAGCTGGCCCCCCTTACGTGAACCCGTCCTCCTCTGACGCAAGGGGAATCCCGGGCTTCCCCAGTGACGTGTGGGTGACCCCGCCCCCCTCTGATGTAACGCAGGTTACCGTTGCATCAGAGGGGGGCGGGGTCACCCGCACGTTACTGTGGAAGCCTGGGTTTCCTCTTGCGTCAGAGGGGGACGGGGGTCACGTGATGGGTGGCCCCGCCCTCAGCTACATAAGAGACCTGTCAGGCTGCCGGGATTCCCGGGGTGTCTCCGGTGGAGACAGGATGCTTGCTGTTCCTCGCTGCGCTGGACATCATCGTTGGAGCCTGGACCTGGAGAGGAGAGATCATCCATCGCTGGACCCCGGAGAGGAGATATCATCCATCGCTGGACCCCGGAGAGGAAATCACCCATCGCAGGACCCCGGAGAGGAAATCACCCATCTTAGGATACCGAGAGTGGATTACCACTGCTGGAATCTTTTTTTTATTTTTTTTATTTTTAATAAAGGACTTTTCCCAACAGTATCTGTGTGTTTTTTTTTACAATTTTTTACACTTTCTTTGTGAAATGGTAGGGGTACAATGTACCCCTTACCAATTCACATAGGGGGGCCGGGATCTGGGGGTCCCCTTTGTTAAAGGGGTCTTCCAGATTCCGATAGGCCCCCCACTCGCAGACCCCCACAACCACCGGGCAAGGGTTGCGGGGATGAGGCCCTTGTCCCCATCAACATGGGGACATGGTGCTTTGAGGGGTCACAGACCCCAAAGCATCCTCCCCATGTTGAGGCCATGTGGCCTTGTACGGTTCAGGAGGGGGTGGGGCGCTCTCTCGTCCCCCCTCTTTTCCTGCGGCCTGCCAGATTGCGTGCTCGGATAAAGGGTCTGGTATGGATTTTTGGGGGGGAACTCCACGTCATTTTTTTTTTATTTGGCGTGGAGTTCCCCTTAAAATCCATACCAGACCTGAAGGGTCTGGTTTGGATATTTAGGGGGGAACCCCACGTAATTTTTTTTTATTTGACGCAGGGTTCCCCTTAATATCCATACCAGACATGAAGGGCCTGGCAATTGAATTTGGGGGGACCCCACGCATTTTTATTTTATTTTTATCAATGACTTTTCTCTGTATTGCCGGGAGCCGACAATTCATTATAGCCGCGAGTGCTTTTAAATGACTTTTTTCCCTTCAGAAATTACACTTTGTGCATGGACAGTTCTAAGCACGGGAAACAAGCGCTACTTTACAGGCATACTATACACCCCCCAGGTACGAAATTTAAAGGAATATTTCACTTTCATTGATTCATTTTAAGCATTATTAAAATAACTGCTCCCGAAAAAACTGCAGTTTTTAAAACTTTTTTTGCATTGATACATGTCCCCTGGGGCAGGACCCGGGTCCCCAAACACTTTTTATGACAATAATTTGCATATAAGCCTTTAAAATTAACTCTTTAGATTTCTCCCATAGACTTTTACAGGGTGTTCCGCGGCTTTTCGAATTTGCCGCAAACACCCCAAAATGTTTGCTGTTTGGCGAACGGGCGAACAGGCAATGTTCGAGTCGGACATGAGTTTGACTCAAACTCGAAGCTCATCCCCAATTGCCAACAAAGGATATATAACAAAGTATTGAGATGAACTTTTGATATTGACAAAATACTTATTTTCCACCATAATTTGCAAATAAATTATTTCCAAATCAGACAATGTGATTGTCTGGATTTGTTTCCACATTTTGTCTCTCATAGTTGAGGTATACCAATGATGAGAATTACAGGCCTCTCTCATCTTTTTAAGTGGGATAACTTGCACAATTGGTGGCTGATTAAATACTTTTTTGACCGACTGTATTTTGAACAACTTTTTCCCGTATGGCCTGTACCTGGCCTGTAAGCACGGAGAGGGAGGAAGAACTATGTTGTATCAAAGAATAAACATCCCTAATGTGGGTTCAAAGGTCTTTTCAGTTGTGCTTTCCCCTTCAGTTGATTTCAGAGTAGAAACAGTTTGAACAGTTAAAGTATTTTCATTCATACTCACATTGATCGCAGAAGAAGATGGATTCAGGGGGGGCCATTCATTGTCACAGCCGGGATGCGATGTCAACGGGCACCCAACTTGGTCATTTGCAGACAAGATTCTTCTGTAAGGAAGACCACCCCACTCTCCTCTAATTGTCCATGATGGTCTGGCATTGTATTAGTGCCATCTTGGCGGGCGACATTTCCTCGTGCAATTTCGGCTCTTGTAATAGCTCTGGATTGAGAGGAAGGAAAAGGGGGCCCTGTTCCAGCGTTCACTGATCCTCCAGAATTTAAAATAGCTTTTATAGAAGTAGTAGTTGCTGCACCTTCACCCTCCTTGCTTTTAGACATGACAGGCAGAGGGAGGAGAAGCAAGGAAAACTGAAAATGTCACACCAGTAGATTGTCGCAGATTGTCGCTCTCCCAAAAGGTTAGGGTAATCTCAGTGATTTAGGGGTTAGGGTAGTCTCTGCATCAGGTTCAGAAACAAAAGCGTCCAGCACCCCCAGACAGCAACCACATCAGCCTCAGCCAAGAGGAGGGGAGGTAGGAGGTGCAAAGAGACAGGAGGAAGGAGAGAGACGATCAGCCAACCAGCCAGCCAGCCCAACGGGAGATTTAAACTAAAGATGGCAGAAGGAGTCGCAGCAGAAATCACAAACCTCTTGGCAGCAGCATGGCCCAAGAAGGGCGTATCATCCAGCATAGGGGTCCAGGAGAAAAGGAGGACAGGAAGGCAGGAACTGGCAGCCCACAGTCCCGTCAGGCACAAGGTATCAGGACGAATCGGCATAAACGCCAAGAGAAACAAAAAAACACAGCTCTGTCACGGCTCTCCGGCTCCAGCTCAGCCCAGTCAGCAAGAAAGGACACTGCTCAGTCACGAATATCAACCCTCAATATGCCTCTGTCAATATCCATGATTCATGTACCAGTATACCACGAGGCATGGAGCATTAGCAAGCCCTAGCTAGCATCAGTCAGCATGGATTAGAATTAACTACTCAGGCGTCGGAGCGTAATCAGCTGTGAGTACTCTCAGCTGCTCACATCACAGCCTCTCCCCCTCTGGTAGTGTTAGAATTTTTGAGGAACATAAGTGGAAACCCCACATATATAATAGAATACGTCTCCACCTGCTACTAGGGTCAAATGGTGGGTCTAGATACTAATGAATATGGAATACAGCTCCTCAAACCTTTATAGATAGAGGCTGCAAATTCATGATGAGAAATCACCCATATTAATATGTCCGACTCGGCCTTGCTGATATGATGAGAAAAGTGTAATCAATGTTCACTGCTCAACGTCAGGTAATCTGTAACTATGGTGAGATGTGGACTGTTTTCATCGGACGAACCGATCATGTATGGGCCCCATCGGTCTTTTTTGCATCGTGTTTTAAATTTTTCCGATTGGGAAAAAAACTGATAGCAAAATCAGATCGTCTGTGTGGAACTCCATCAGATAAAAAACCAACGCATGCTCAGACTGAATTATGAGACGGGAGCACTTGTTCTGGTAAAACTAGCATTCGTAATGGAGATAGCACATTCGTCATGCTGTAACAGACTGAAAAGCACAGAGACTGAAAAGCGCGAATCGGCTCTCACTAAACTTTTACTAACACGCGGTAACACGAAATCAGCGAAAGCAGCCCATAGGGTGGCGCCATTGGATTTGAACTTCCCCTTTATAGTGCCGTCGTACATCACGGCGTTTGGGACGATCGGTTTTTTGACTGATGGTGTGTAGGCAAGACTGATGGAAGTCAGCTTCATCGGATTTCCGATGGAAAAATCCAACAGATTAGAATCCATAGGAAATCCGATCGTGTGTACAGGGCTTTACTGTATATGATCATGGCCCCCTGCCAGACCAGGAAAATTAAACAAGATTTCAGCCTCCCCACCTGAACCATACCGGGCCACATAACCTCAGCATGGGGGGGTACCTTTCCAGGAGAGCCCTATCGGCAAGCACCATAATGATAAGGACAAGAGCCTCTTTCCCACAACCCTGGTCTGGTGGTTGTGGGGGTCTGCATGCTGGGGGGGCTTATTGGAAACGGGAAACCCCAGATATAGGCCTTCCCATCTAAATAAACACACCACCTACTATGTATGTAACTATGTAACCACAGTCTTTGACAAGTCCTTTTTTTTTGCAAAAACTAAAATACACAACGTAAATCCATCATGAATCTGTTTTTCAAACATTTCTAATCCAACCCGCCAACACAATGAGTGATGGAGCGGATTATGTTGGCAACTGCCGGTTTCCTAAGAATTAGTCAGAAGGGAAGCGGTCACATTTAGTAGCGGTACCACAAACAGAAAATCAGGCACTATATAGTAGACAATGAAAAAAAAAGATGAAAAAATGTATATATGTATATATAGAAAAGTATATGTAAAAGTCCACCCGCAGCTGAGAGGAACACATAAAACACCAAAGGATGTGCCAAGTTCCTAAATGTGTATCATTTGGGGATATAAGCCTATGCAGTCAAAAACTAGTATTGTTGAATCTTCTGGCTGATACATGTAGTCCCACAGGGATAGATGACTCAAACAGGATTGTTTTCCCCAGAGTTTATGCAGACAAGCAGAGTGTAATTAAATGTACAGTAGATCCTAAAAAGGAGATCATATTAAAACAGACTGGTCAGTAGGGATGAGCCGAACACCCCCCGGTTCAGTTCGCACCAGAACCTGTGAACGGACCGAAAGTTTCTGCAAACTTTAGAACCCTATTAAATACAACGGACGTGAACGTTCTAAATCAAAAGTGCTAATTATCAAGGCTAATATGCAAGTTATTGTCCTAAAAAGGGTTTGGGGACCCGGGTCCTGCCCCAGGGGACATGTATCAATGCAAAAATACGTTTTAAAAACAGCCGTTTTTTCGGGAGCAGTGATTTTAATGATGCATAAAGTGAAAAAAAAAGTGAAATATTCCTTTAAATATCGTACCTGGGGGGTGTCTATAGTATGCCTGTGAAGTTGCACGTGTTTCCTGGGTTTAGAACTGTCCCTGCACAAAATGACATTTCTAAAGGAAAAAAAGTCATTGAAAACTGCTTGCGGCTTTAATGTAATGTCTGTTCCCGGCAATAGGGATGAAAATCATTGAGAAAAATGGCATGGGTACCCCCCCAGCCCACTACCAGCCCCTTTGGGTCTTGTATGGATATTAAGGGGAACCCCGCACCCAAATTAAAAAAAGGCCCTATATACTCTGAACAGCAGTATACAGGCGGTGCAAACAAGACAGGAACTGTAGGTTTGTTCTTAAGTAGAATCTGTTTATAATTTGGAACAGGAAATTTTTTTAACTGTAGCTCCAGCCCAAAAAATCTATTTTTAAGCTTTTTGGAGAACATAGGGAAGGGTTATCATCCCTGTAACATTTGTTTTGCTGTCTGTGCAGTGTGCACCTGTTCAGAACATTTCACCTCACTTCTCGTCCCAATGACAAATGTTTTTTGAAAATTTGGGGTTTTTATTGAAACAAGGATTGGTGATGAAGCATCAGTAGAGAGGAGACACCTTTTTCTCATATTAACTCTTACAGGGGATAATTTCCCTTCCTAGGGTATATTTCCTCTCACTTCCTGTTGTCGCCTTCAGTTTGCAAGTAGGAGTCGTTTGTAAGTTGGATGTTTGAAAGTAGAGGCCTGCCATATATACGCTGCAGAAATTTGGCCCTTAGGTGTTGGTGTTGCCACAACACTGTAAGCCCTCACAGTTACTCTTGGTGGGCACAGGAATGGGCCCTGCTGTGAATCATTAGATCAAGAATTGTAATTACATGCCCCTTTTGAACAGGGGCATAAAAATTGGGATTTTGGTGGTGGTGGTGGTGTTGCCACAACACTGTAAGCCCTCACAGTTACTCTTGGTGGGCACAGGAATGGACCCAGCTGTTAAATATTAGATCAAGAATTGTAATTACATGACATTGTTGAACAGTGGTAGGAAAAATTGGGCCTTTGGTGGTGGTGGTGGTCTTGCCACAACACTGTAAGCCCTCACAGTTACTCTTGGTGGGTGCAGGCATGGGCCCAGCTGTTAAATATTAGATTAAGAATTGTAATTACATGACATTGTTGAACAGTGGTAGGAAAAATTGGGCCTTTGGTGGTAGTGGTGGTGCTGGTGCCACAACCTTGTAAGCCCTCACAGTACTCTTGGTGGCCGCAGGAATGGGCCCTGCTGTGAATTATTAGATCAAGAATTGTAATTACATGCCCCTGTTGAACAGGGGCATAAAAATTGTGCCTTAGGCACTGGTGCCACAACACTGCAACCCCTCACAGATACTGTACTTGGAGCGCAGCAATTTGCCCTGTTGCAAAGTATTTCATCAAAAATTGTAATTACACGCCCCTGTTAAATAGGGGCAGAAAAATTGGGCCTTAGGCACTGGTGCTGGTGCCACAACACTGCAATCCCTCACAGATACTGTAGTTGGAGCACAAAAATGAGCTCTGCTGCAAAGCATTGCATCAAAAATTCTAAATACACGCCCCTGTTATACATGGGCTAAAAATTTGGGCCTTAGCCACTGGTGGCGGTGTCCAGAACCAAAAAAAGTTCTTTCAAGCTATCTGCATGATTATTGAGGAGGAAGAGGATAGTCACTCAGCATAACAGGATAGTCACTCAGCATCAGCATAGGCAGTCTTGAAGGGATCTGACATTTCCCCAAAAATTATTCGGTTACATCAGCATCAGGTGCTTGGTAGCTGGTGGTGATCCAAGACTAATTAATTTTTATGGAGGTCAGCTGATCGACCGAGTCGGTGGACAGGCGCACCCTGTGATCGATTACAAAGCCTCCAGCACCACTGAATGTGCGTTCCGAAAGAACGCTGGATGCAGGACAGGCCAGTACCTCAATTGCATACTGTGCAAGCTCTGGCCAGTGATCCATCCTCAAGACACAGTAACCCAGAGGATTTTCGTTGGGAAGGGTGTCCAAGTCTGATCTTGCCCCTAGGTATTCCTGCACCATGTAAACCAGACGCTGGAGATGGTTGCTGGAAGCGATCATACTTTGGGGCTGCGGACTAAAAAATTGTCTGAACGCATCGGTCAGATGGCCACCTTCATCCTCTGCTCCCTCTGCGATGGCAAGATAAGGTCCACAACCTTACCCTTGTAACGTGGATCAAGTAGGGTTGCCAGCCAGTAATGATCCCTCTCCTTGATCGCATGAATACGAGGATCCTTGCACAGGCTTTGCAGGATCAGGGAGGCCATGCAGCGTAGGTTTGCTGAGGCATTCAGTGCAGAGTTCTCTGGGCCACTGAGGACGACATGATCCGCAGCCACCTCCTCCCAGCCACGTACAAGTCCATGGGTGTCTTGGGACTGTAATTGATCCCTTGAAGACTGCTGCTGATGCTGAGTGCTAGGCTCAACCTCCATGCTGACACAATAATCCTCCTCCTCCTCCTCCTCGTCTTCCTGTGTGATAGCCGGGCCAGCAGGAACAATGTCTGGAAAAAGGGGGCCTTGAGAGGTAAGGAAGTCCTCCTCTTCCTGCCTCTGTTCTGCCTTAAGTGCCCTGTCAATTATTCCACGCAGCGTGTGCTCCAACAGGTGGACAGGAGGGACAGTGTCACTGATGCATGCACTGTCACTGCTCACCATCCTTGTGGCCACCTCAAATGGTGCCAGGACAGTGCATGCATCCCTGATCATGGCCCACTGGCGTGGGGAAAAAATTCAAGCTCCTCTGACCCTGTCCTGGTGCCATATTGCAACAGATACTCATTGATGGCCCTCTGCTGCGTGTGCAGCCGCTTCAGCATGGCCAACGTAGAGTTCCACCTGGTGGGCATGTCACAGATTAGGTGGTTCTTGGGCAGGTTGTAATCCTTTTGCAGGTCAGCCAGCCGAGCACTGGCATTATATGACTGTCGGAAATGCCCACAGAGTTTCCTGGCCTGCTTCAGGACCTCCTGTAAGCCCGGGTATCTGCCCAAGAACCGCTGCACCACCAAGTTAAGGACGTGAGCCAAACAGGGCACATGGGTCAGTTGTCCCTGTCGGAGGGAGGAGAGGAGGTTGGTGCCATTGTCGGAAACCACCATTCCTGGCTTAAGCTGGTGTAGCGTCAACCACCTCTGAGCCTGCCCCTGCAGAGCTGACAGAATCTCTGCCCCAGTGTGGCTCCTGTCCCCCAAGCACACCAGCTCAAGCACTGCATGGCATCTTTTTGCCTGCGTACTTGCGTAGCCCCTTGAACGCCTACGGAGCACCGCTGGTTCCGTGAACAAAGCACAGGTAGAGGCCATGGAGGAAGAAGAAGAGGGGGGGAGAGGTGTGTCAGAATCACCAGTAGTAACATTTTGGAGGCGTAGTGGCGGAACAACCTCCAACACTACTGCACCTTGTCCTGCATCCTTCCCAGCTGCCAGCAGAGTCACCCAATGCGCCGAGAAAGATAGGTGACATCCCTGTCCATGCCTGCTGGACCATGAGTCAGCGGTAATATGCACCTTACCACTGACCGCCCAGTCCAGTGAGGCCAAGACATTGCCTTCCACATGCCGGTAGAGAGCCGGAATCGCCTTCCGTCAGAAAAAGTGGCGTTTGGGAACCTGCCACTGAGGAACCACACATTCAACAAACTCACGGAAGGGGGCAGAGTCTACCAACTGAAAAGGCAGCAGTTGAAGTGCTAGCAATTTATCCAAGCTAGCATTCAACCGCTGGACATGTGGATGGCTGGGAGCGAACTTCTTTCAGCGGTGCAGCAGCTGGGGCAGGGAAATTTGCCTGGTACAATCGGACGTCGGTGTACCGAAAGGAGATTGCCCCCAAGTACTTGGCTGTGACTGTGACACACCTAATTCTACACCTTCATTCCTCTCAGTGCAGGTTTCAGAGAGGACTGAAGGTATAGTGGGGTTGGAGATCCCAGCTGATGAGGAGCAAGGAGAGGTCTGCTTTGTTCTTTGGTGTGGGTCTTTAAGGTACGCCTGCCAACGGACTGCATGGCAGGTCGACATATGTGTGGTCAAGCACGTGGTGCCCAAGCAGCTGATGTTTTGGCCACGTGAGATACGCTTTAGACATATGTTGCAAATGGCAACGGTGCGATCTGCTGCACACGTCTGAAAAAAGGCCTACACCAAAGAACTTTTGGAATAACGCGCAGAGACAGCAGCGCCCTGCACATGCGGAACTCTGCGGTGTGATGCAGTCAGTGTGCTGCCCTTAAGCTGGCCCCTGGAGGGCATCCTGCCTCGTTGGAGATGTGCCTCCTCCTCCTCTCTCCTATCAGGCACCCATGTGGAGTCAGTGACCTCATCATCCCCTCCCTCCTCATCACTGGAGCAAATCTGGCAGTATGCTGCAGCTGGGGGAACATGACTGCCAGATAGATGTCCTTGTTGGGCACCCCCTCTCTCTCGGCTCACGTTACTACCCCCTCTCCCTGGGCTCACGTTACTGCCTTCCTCTAGCTGGGTTCCATAATCGGACCCTTCAAAACGCTGGGCATCCTCCTGGAGCATGTACCCAACACTGTGATCAAACAGTTCGGGTGACTCCTCAGGAGGACATGGTGGGGCTAGGGAAGGAGTGACTGATGCCATTGAGCCGAGGGAAGAGGCCGCTTTGGCAGCTGCTTTGCCAGACAAAGTACCCTGAGCCTGGGTGAGAGAGGATGAGGAGGATGAGGACGGCTTGGTCATCCACTCTACCAAATCATGGGCATGTTGCGGCTCAACATGACCAGCTGCCAAAAAGAAGGACATGAGTGTACTACGGCCATGTGCTGATGAGGATGCACCGTGTCCACGACCAGCACCACTGTTGCCTCTAGACACAGAGCCTGCTTGCCCTCCTTTATTGCCTTGTGACTGTCTGCCTCTCTTTGTTTGCCTTCCAGACATACTAATGGCCTGCAGTGAGATGTAGCTGCACAAAGGTGGGATGTATATATATATATATATATATATATATATATATATAGATCTGTATATATATATATTGTGACAGCAGGCAGGTAAAGTCACCAGGTTGCATCCAGGATGGAAGGTATATATGTCCTAGATTCAGGCTTTATGCCGATTTATACCACTAGGGGGAGTGCTGGGAGTCTTGCAGGGGAAGAGTTAATGAGCCCAGCTGAATGAAGTGGCTCATTGAGGCCTCTACAAGAACTCCCAGCATGCTAAGGGAGATGCTCCCTCCTGGAACCAGATCTGTGTTGTGCAAGACTGGGGAGTGTGTTTCTGTCCTGTGCGGTGAGACAAAGCCTGTGTGGCTAAAACCTTTAAAAAACAGGGAGATAGGGGCTGGAGCAGCACAAGGCTGCACCTAGTTGTCAGACAGGGAACCTACGTGTGTAGTAAGCGGTCAAGCTGACCAGGATTTATTTTTGTATGTTTCTTTTTGTTTTGCTGTTTTTCCCCTGTAAATAGTTTAAATAAACCGCACCTTTTGTTTTTGCAACTATAAACTCTGTTTGCTGTGCCTGTTTTTGTGTGGTGAACCCATCCAGGGGGTCACACACACCCGCCGCCGAGCTAACCCCCTCACAGTTGGTGGAGAACCAGTGGCAGTTTTTTTTAAGGCCAGCATGGAGGAGATACTGAAACAGCTGGCTCTAGCAAATGCCAATCAGCAGCAGACAAATGCAGGTTTGCAAAAGAGCCTTGCAGCTCAACAACAGAGCTTTGCAGCCTACCAGCAAGCTTATCAACAGAGCCTTGCAGCCCAGCAGCAAGCTCACCAACAGAGTCTGGAAGCTCAGCAACAAGCCCTGCAGCAATCGGAGGCCCGTTTTATAGACCTGTTACAGAAGCAAGAGCAGAGACTACAGCAAATGTAAACGTTAATGCAGCAACATCTGCAGACCAGTGAGGCAAGTCGTTCCACTAATACTGCGTCCTTTGGGGTGAGTCGTTTATTGACAAAAATGACTGGAGAGGATGATCCAGAGGTGTTTTTGACCACATTTGAAAGGACTGCTGAAAGAAAAAAGTGGCCTAAGGAGCAGTGGGCTGGACTGGTGGCTCCTCTGTTAACTGGTGAATCGCAGAAAGCTTACTATGACCTAGAGCCTGACCAAGCAAAAGACTATGTGATGCTAAAAACTGAAATATTGGCACGGCTGGGTGTCACCCTGGCTGTCCGGGCTCAGCGTGTGCATAACTGGACTTTCCGGCTTGGAAACCCCCCCCCGGTCTCAAATGTATGATCTCATTCACCTGAGCAGGAAGTGGCTACAGCCAGAGACTTTGTCCGCACCAAAGATTGTGGAACGTGTTGTGATGGATCGTTTCTTGAGAGCTCTTCCTACTGCCATCCAAAAGTGGGTAAGCCATGGAGACCCAGAAACGGCCGATAATCTTGTGGATCGTGTAGAGAAGTACTTGGCTACAGAGAACCTGACTGCCTCTTCCAGAGACTCACGGACTTTCCACCCTAAGACCAGACCATCCCCAGTGGCGGGTAAGATGATTCCAAGGGGTGAGGGTGGAGAGAGTGAGAGGGTGGGAGTTCTACCCAAGGTTTGGCGAGAACAGCCTGGGAAGTCAGGGGCTCAAGAGGCAGCAAGAAGGATTGTTTGTTACTGCTGCCGACAAGAGGGACATATTGCAGCAAATTGCCCGGTTGTGGATGAACCCATGCAATGTGACTTTCTAAGGGACAGAAGTCAGCCGCTGTTTGCGACAGTCGCATGCACTGCCATTCGGAGAACTGAGAAACATTTATGCAAAATATGTATTAATGGTAGAAATGTTGTGTGTTGCTGGATTCAGGTAGCCTGGTGACACTGATAAAGGCTGAATTAGTTACTACAGAGGTCTCTGGGAATAACAAGGTAGCTGTTATTTGTGTGCATGGGGACACCCGAGAGTATCCGGTGACTACAGTGTGTTTTGGGACCCCCAAAGGTACCCTCTCTCATCGGGTGGGACTAGTGTCACACTTGCCTCATGATGCCATTGTGGGAAGGGATTTTCCAAAGTTCTGGGAACTATGGGATTGTCCTGAGCCCCCCACTGGTGCCCCTATATACCAGGAATGTGATAGCCAGAATTCCTCTGAGAGTGGTGAGGACTCTCCAGAATTTCCCTTGTCGGTATTGGCAGGGGAGACTCGAGAAACTGGGGAGAAGCCAACATCCTCAGACGAAAACATGCCATCTGTGGAGTTTTCTGATCTCGAGGTTCACAAGGAAAATTTTGCCACAGAACAGTTAAAAGACCCCACCCTAATAAAGGCACGGGAAAACGTAGTGGAAATAGATGGCGAGTTAGTGAACCCAGATGAGACCTGCACTTACCCATACTTCATCGTGGAAAAGGACCTACTGTATCAGGTGGCTAAAAGGGCAGAAGAAACCATTGAGCAGCTTGTGGTGCCCAAACCTTACAGGAAGTTGGTGTTAGAGATGGCCCATGGGCACATTCTTGGAGGTCATCTGGGGACAGAGAAAACCAGAGAGAGAGTATTGCAGAGGTTCTATTGGTCTGGGGTCATGAAGGAAACAGAAAATTATTGTTCCTCCTGCCCTGTGTGTCAGAGGTCGGCACCGATGCCACATTTCCGTAACCTGCTGGTACCTCTTCCCATCATTGAGGTCCCCTTTGAGAGGATTGCAATGGATTTGGTAGGTCCGATAATGAAGTCCGCTAGGGGGCACCAGTACATTTTGGTTATAATGGACTATGCCACCCGTTATCCGGAAGCGATTCCTCTCCAAAATACCTCGGCCAAAACCAAAGCCAAAGAGCTATCTCTTGTTTTTAGCCGTGTGGGTATTTGTAAAGAACTGCTTACGGACCAAGGTACACCCTTTATGTCCCGGGTTATGAAAGAGCTGTGTAAGTTGTTCAATGTGACACAATTGCGTACATCTGTGTATCACCTCAAACAGATGGGTTGGTTGAAAGATTCAACAAAACCCTAAAACAAATGTTAAAGAAAGTGGTGGATAGAGATGGAAAGGATTGGGACTGTCTAATTCCCTATTTAATGTTTGCTATTAGGGAGGTACCCCAATCCTCTACGGGTTTCTCACCCTTTGAGTTACTTTATGGGAGACACAGGGGGCTGTTGGATATCGCCAAGGAAACCTGGGAAAGTGAGAGTTCTCCCCACAGGAGTGTGACTGAGCATGTCGCCCTGATGCAAGATAGAATTGCACAGGTAATGCCAATCGTAAAGGAACATTTGGCCAAAGCGCAGTTGGCACAGCAGAGAGTGTACAACCGTGGAGCCAGGACCCGTACCTTTTCCCCGGGGGATAGGGTATTGGTACTTGTCCCTACAGTTGAAAGCAAATTCCTCGCCAAATGGCAAGGCCCCTATGAGATAATGGAAAAAGTGAGCGAAGTGAATTACAAGGTCAGACAACCAGGAAGGCAAAAGCCCGAACAGATCTATCACGTTAATCTGTTGAAAGCCTGGATGGATAGTTCAGTTCGCACCAGAACCTGCGAACGGACCGAAAGTTTCTGCAAACTTTAGAACCCTATTAAATACAACGGACGTGAACGTTCTAAATCAAAAGTGCTAATTATCAAGGCTAATATGCAAGTTATTGTCCTAAAAAGGGTTTGGGGACCCGGGTCCTGCCCCAGGGGACATGTATCAATGCAAAAATACGTTTTAAAAACAGCCGTTTTTTCGGGAGCAGTGATTTTAATGATGCATAAAGTGAAAAAAAAAGTGAAATATTCCTTTAAATATCGTACCTGGGGGGTGTCTATAATATGCCTGTGAAGTTGCACGTGTTTCCTGGGTTTAGAACTGTCCCTGCACAAAATGACATTTCTAAAGGAAAAAAAGTAATTGAAAACTGCTTGCGGCTTTAATGTAATGTCTGTTCCCGGCAATAGGGATGAAAATCATTGAGAAAAATGGCATGGGTACCCCCCCAGCCCACTACCAGCCCCTTTGGGTCTTGTATGGATATTAAGGGGAACCCCGCACCCAAATTAAAAAAAGGCCCTATATACTCTGAACAGCAGTATACAGGCGGTGCAAACAAGACAGGAACTGTAGGTTTGTTCTTAAGTAGAATCTGTTTATAATTTGGAACAGGAAATTTTTTTAACTGTAGCTCCAGCCCAAAAAATCTATTTTTAAGCTTTTTTGAGAACATAGGGAAGGGTTATCATCCCTGTAACATTTGTTTTGCTGTCTGTGCAGTGTGCACCTGTTCAGAACATTTCACCTCACTTCTCGTCCCAATGACAAATGTTTTTTGAAAATTTGGGTTTTTTATTGAAACAAGGATTGGTGATGAAGCATCAGTAGAGAGGAGACACCTTTTTCTCATATTAACTCTTACAGGGGATAATTTCCCTTCCTAGGGTATATTTCCTCTCACTTCCTGTTGTCGCCTTCAGTTTGCAAGTAGGAGTCGTTTGTAAGTTGGATGTTTGAAAGTAGAGGCCTGCCATATATACGCTGCAGAAATTTGGCCCTTAGGTGTTGGTGTTGCCACAACACTGTAAGCCCTCACAGTTACTCTTGGTGGGCACAGGAATGGGCCCTGCTGTGAATCATTAGATCAAGAATTGTAATTACATGCCCCTTTTGAACAGGGGCATAAAAATTGGGATTTTGGTGGTGGTGGTGGTGTTGCCACAACACTGTAAGCCCTCACAGTTACTCTTGGTGGGCACAGGAATGGACCCAGCTGTTAAATATTAGATCAAGAATTGTAATTACATGACATTGTTGAACAGTGGTAGGAAAAATTGGGCCTTTGGTGGTGGTGGTGGTCTTGCCACAACACTGTAAGCCCTCACAGTTACTCTTGGTGGGTGCAGGCATGGGCCCAGCTGTTAAATATTAGATTAAGAATTGTAATTACATGACATTGTTGAACAGTGGTAGGAAAAATTGGGCCTTTGGTGGTAGTGGTGGTGCTGGTGCCACAACCTTGTAAGCCCTCACAGTACTCTTGGTGGCCGCAGGAATGGGCCCTGCTGTGAATTATTAGATCAAGAATTGTAATTACATGCCCCTGTTGAACAGGGGCATAAAATTTGTGCCTTAGGCACTGGTGCCACAACACTGCAACCCCTCACAGATACTGTACTTGGAGCGCAGCAATTTGCCCTGTTGCAAAGTATTTCATCAAAAATTGTAATTACACGCCCCTGTTAAATAGGGGCAGAAAAATTGGGCCTTAGGCACTGGTGCTGGTGCCACAACACTGCAATCCCTCACAGATACTGTAGTTGGAGCACAAAAATGAGCTCTGCTGCAAAGCATTGCATCAAAAATTCTAAATACACGCCCCTGTTATACATGGGCTAAAAATTTGGGCCTTAGCCACTGGTGGCGGTGTCCAGAACCAAAAAAAGTTCTTTCAAGCTATCTGCATGATTATTGAGGAGGAAGAGGATAATCACTCAGCATAACAGGATAGTCACTCAGCATCAGCATAGGCAGTCTTGAAGGGATCTGACATTTCCCCAAAAATTATTCGGTTACATCAGCATCAGGTGCTTGGTAGCTGGTGGTGATCCAAGACTGATTAATTTTTATGGAGGTCAGCTGATCGACCGAGTCGGTGGACAGGCGCACCCTGTGATCGATTACAAAGCCTCCAGCAGCACTGAATGTGCGTTCCGAAAGAACGCTGGATGCAGGACAGGCCAGTACCTCAATTGCATAGTGTGCAAGCTCTGGCCAGTGATCCATCCTCAAGACACAGTAACCCAGAGGATTTTCGGTGGGAAGGGTGTCCAAGTCTGATCTTGCCCCTAGGTATTCTTGCACCATGTAAACCAGACGCTGGAGATGGTTGCTGGAAGCGATCATACTTTGGGGCTGCGGACTAAAAAATTGTCTGAACGCATCGGTCAGATGGCCACCTTCATCCTCTGCTCCCTCTGCGATGGCAAGATAAGGTCCACAACCTTACCCTTGTAACGTGGATCAAGTAGGGTTGCCAGCCAGTAATGATCCCTCTCCTTGATCGCATGAATACGAGGATCCTTGCACAGGCTTTGCAGGATCAGGGAGGCCATGCAGCGTAGGTTTGCTGAGGCATTCAGTGCAGAGTTCTCTGGGTCACTGAGGACGACATGATCCGCAGCCACCTCCTCCCAGCCACGTACAAGTCCATGGGTGTCTTGGGACTGTAATTGATCCCTTGAAGACTGCTGCTGATGCTGAGTGCTAGGCTCAACCTCCATGCTGACACAATAATCCTCCTCCTCCTCCTCCTCCTCGTCTTCCTGTGTGATAGCCGGGCCAGCAGGAACAATGTCTGGAAAAAGGGGGCCTTGAGAGGTAAGGAAGTCCTCCTCTTCCTGCCTCTGTTCTGCCTTAAGTGCCCTGTCAATTATTCCACGCAGCGTGTGCTCCAACAGGTGGACAGGAGGGACAGTGTCACTGATGCATGCACTGTCACTGCTCACCATCCTTGTGGCCACCTCAAATGGTGCCAGGACAGTGCATGCATCCCTGATCATGGCCCACTGGCGTGGGGAAAAAATTCAAGCTCCTCTGACCCTGTCCTGGTGCCATATTGCAACAGATACTCATTGATGGCCCTCTGCTGCGTGTGCAGCCGCTTCAGCATGGCCAACGTAGAGTTCCACGTGGTGGGCATGTCACAGATTAGGTGGTTCTTGGGCAGGTTGTAATCCTTTTGCAGGTCAGCCAGCCGAGCACTGGCATTATATGACTGTCGGAAATGCCCACAGAGTTTCCTGGCCTGCTTCAGGACCTCCTGTAAGCCCGGGTATCTGCCCAAGAACCGCTGCACCACCAAGTTAAGGACGTGAGCCAAACAGGGCACATGGGTCAGTTGTCCCTGTCGGAGGGAGGAGAGGAGGTTGGTGCCATTGTCGGAAACCACCATTCCTGGCTTAAGCTGGTGTAGCGTCAACCACCTCTGAGCCTGCCCCTGCAGAGCTGACAGAATCTCTGCCCCAGTGTGGCTCCTGTCCCCCAAGCACACCAGCTCAAGCACTGCATGGCATCTTTTTGCCTGCGTACTTGCGTAGCCCCTTGAACGCCTATGGAGCACCGCTGGTTCCGTGGACAAAGCACAGGTAGAGGCCATGGAGGAAGAAGAAGAGGGGGGGAGAGGTGTGTCAGAATCACCAGTAGTAACATTTTAGAGGCGTAGTGGCGGAACAACCTCCAACACTACTGCACCTTGTCCTGCATCCTTCCCAGCTGCCAGCAGAGTCACCCAATGCGCCGAGAAAGATAGGTGACATCCCTGTCCATGCCTGCTGGACCATGAGTCAGCGGTAATATGCACCTTACCACTGACCGCCCTGTCCAGTGAGGCCAAGACATTGCCTTCCACATGCCGGTAGAGAGCCGGAATCGCCTTCCGTCAGAAAAAGTGGCGTTTGGGAACCTGCCACTGAGGAACCACACATTCAACAAACTCACGGAAGGGGACAGAGTCTACCAACTGAAAAGGCAGCAGTTGAAGTGCTAGCAATTTATCCAAGCTAGCATTCAACCGCTGGACATGTGGATGGCTGGGAGCGAACTTCTTTCAGCGGTGCAGCAGCTGGGGCAGGGAAATTTGCCTGGTACAATCGGACGTCGGTGTACCGAAAGGAGATTGCCCCCAAGTACTTGGCTGTGACTGTGACACACCTAATTCTACACCTTCATTCCTCTCAGTGCAGGTTTCAGAGAGGACTGAAGGTATAGTGGGGTTGGAGATCCCAGCTGATGAGGAGCAAGGAGAGGTCTGCTTTGTTCTTTGGTGTGGGTCTTTAAGGTACGCCTGCCAACGGACTGCATGGCAGGTCGACATATGTGTGGTCAAGCACGTGGTGCCCAAGCAGCTGATGTTTTGGCCACGTGAGATACGCTTTAGACATATGTTGCAAATGGCAACGGTGCGATCTGCTGCACACGTCTGAAAAAAGGCCTACACCAAAGAACTTTTGGAATAACGCGCAGAGACAGCAGCGCCCTGCACATGCGGAACTCTGCGGTGTGATGCAGTCAGTGTGCTGCCCTTAAGCTGGCCCCAGGAGGGCATCCTGCCTCGTTGGAGATGTGCCTCCTCCTCCTCTCTCCTATCAGGCACCCATGTGGAGTCAGTGACCTCATCATCCCCTCCCTCCTCATCACTGGAGCAAATCTGGCAGTATGCTGCAGCTGGGGGAACATGACTGCCAGATAGATGTCCTTGTTGGGCACCCCCTCTCTCTCGGCTCACGTTACTACCCCCTCTCCCTGGGCTCACGTTACTGCCTTCCTCTAGCTGGGTTCCATAATCGGACCCTTCAAAACGCTGGGCATCCTCCTGGAGCATGTACCCAACACTGTGATCAAACAGTTCGGGTGACTCCTCAGGAGGACATGGTGGGGCTAGGGAAGGAGTGACTGATGCCATTGAGCCGAGGGAAGAGGCCGCTTTGGCAGCTGCTTTGCCAGACAAAGTACCCTGAGCCTGGGTGAGAGAGGATGAGGAGGATGAGGACGGCTTGGTCATCCACTCTACCAAATCATGGGCATGTTGCGGCTCAACATGACCAGCTGCCAAAAAGAAGGACATGAGTGTACTACGGCCATGTGCTGATGAGGATGCACCGTGTCCACGACCAGCACCACTGTTGCCTCTAGACACAGAGCCTGCTTGCCCTCCTTTATTGCCTTGTGACTGTCTGCCTCTCTTTGTTTGCCTTCCAGACATACTAATGGCCTGCAGTGAGATGTAGCTGCACAAAGGTGGGATGTATATATATATATATATATATATATATATATATATATATATAGATCTGTATATATATATATTGTGACAGCAGGCAGGTAAAGTCACCAGGTTGCATCCAGGATGGAAGGTATATATGTCCTAGATTCAGGCTTTATGCCGATTTATACCACTAGGGGGAGTGCTGGGAGTCTTGCAGGGGAAGAGTTAATGAGCCCAGCTGAATGAAGTGGCTCATTGAGGCCTCTACAAGAACTCCCAGCATGCTAAGGGAGATGCTCCCTCCTGGAACCAGATCTGTGTTGTGCAAGACTGGGGAGTGTGTTTCTGTCCTGTGCGGTGAGACAAAGCCTGTGTGGCTAAAACCTTTAAAAAACAGGGAGATAGGGGCTGGAGCAGCACAAGGCTGCACCTAGTTGTCAGACAGGGAACCTACGTGTGTAGTAAGCGGTCAAGCTGACCAGGATTTATTTTTGTATGTTTCTTTTTGTTTTGCTGTTTTTCCCCTGTAAATAGTTTAAATAAACCGCACCTTTTGTTTTTGCAACTATAAACTCTGTTTGCTGTGCCTGTTTTTGTGTGGTGAACCCATCCAGGGGGTCACACACACCCGCCGCCGAGCTAACCCCCTCACAGTTGGTGGAGAACCAGTGGCAGTTTTTTTTAAGGCCAGCATGGAGGAGATACTGAAACAGCTGGCTCTAGCAAATGCCAATCAGCAGCAGACAAATGCAGGTTTGCAAAAGAGCCTTGCAGCTCAACAACAGAGCTTTGCAGCCTACCAGCAAGCTTATCAACAGAGCCTTGCAGCCCAGCAGCAAGCTCACCAACAGAGTCTGGAAGCTCAGCAACAAGCCCTGCAGCAATCGGAGGCCCGTTTTATAGACCTGTTACAGAAGCAAGAGCAGAGACTACAGCAAATGTAAACGTTAATGCAGCAACATCTGCAGACCAGTGAGGCAAGTCGTTCCACTAATACTGCGTCCTTTGGGGTGAGTCGTTTATTGACAAAAATGACTGGAGAGGATGATCCAGAGGTGTTTTTGACCACATTTGAAAGGACTGCTGAAAGAAAAAAGTGGCCTAAGGAGCAGTGGGCTGGACTGGTGGCTCCTCTGTTAACTGGTGAATCACAGAAAGCTTACTATGACCTAGAGCCTGACCAAGCAAAAGACTATGTGATGCTAAAAACTGAAATATTGGCACGGCTGGGTGTCACCCTGGCTGTCCGGGCTCAGCGTGTGCATAACTGGACTTTCCGGCTTGGAAACCCCCCCCCGGTCTCAAATGTATGATCTCATTCACCTGAGCAGGAAGTGGCTACAGCCAGAGACTTTGTCCACACCAAAGATTGTGGAACGTGTTGTGATGGATCGTTTCTTGAGAGCTCTTCCTACTGCCATCCAAAAGTGGGTAAGCCATGGAGACCCAGAAACGGCCGATAATCTTGTGGATCGTGTAGAGAAGTACTTGGCTACAGAGAACCTGACTGCCTCTTCCAGAGACTCACAGACTTTCCACCCTAAGACCAGACCATCCCCAGTGGCGGGTAAGATGATTCCAAGGGGTGAGGGTGGAGAGAGTGAGAGGGTGGGAGTTCTACCCAAGGTTTGGCGAGAACAGCCTGGGAAGTCAGGGGCTCAAGAGGCAGCAAGAAGGATTGTTTGTTACTGCTGCCGACAAGAGGGACATATTGCAGCAAATTGCCCGGTTGTGGATGAACCCATGCAATGTGACTTTCTAAGGGACAGAAGTCAGCCGCTGTTTGCGACAGTCGCATGCACTGCCATTCGGGGAACTGAGAAACATTTATGCAAAATATGTATTAATGGTAGAAATGTTGTGTGTTGCTGGATTCAGGTAGCCTGGTGACACTGATAAAGGCTGAATTAGTTACTACAGAGGTCTCTGGGAATAACAAGGTAGCTGTTATTTGTGTGCATGGGGACACCCGAGAGTATCCGGTGACTACAGTGTGTTTTGAGACCCCCAAAGGTACCCTCTCTCATCGGGTGGGACTAGTGTCACACTTGCCTCATGATGCCATTGTGGGAAGGGATTTTCCAAAGTTCTGGGAACTATGGGATTGTCCTGAGCCCCCCACTGGCGCCCCTATATACCAGGAATGTGATAGCCAGAATTCCTCTGAGAGTGGTGAGGACTCTCCAGAATTTCCCTTGTCGGTATTGGCAGGGGAGACTCGAGAAACTGGGGAGAAGCCAACATCCTCAGACGAAAACATGCCATCTGTGGAGTTTTCTGATCTCGAGGTTCACAAGGAAAATTTTGCCACAGAACAGTTAAAAGACCCCACCCTAATAAAGGCACGGGAAAACGTAGTGGAAATAGATGGCGAGTTAGTGAACCCAGATGAGACCTGCACTTACCCATACTTCATCGTGGAAAAGGACCTACTGTATCAGGTGGCTAAAAGGGCAGAAGAAACCATTGAGCAGCTTGTGGTGCCCAAACCTTACAGGAAGTTGGTGTTAGAGATGGCCCATGGGCACATTCTTGGAGGTCATCTGGGGACAGAGAAAACCAGAGAGAGAGTATTGCAGAGGTTCTATTGGTCTGGGGTCATGAAGGAAACAGAAAATTATTGTTCCTCCTGCCCTGTGTGTCAGAGGTCGGCACCGATGCCACATTTCCGTAACCTGCTGGTACCTCTTCCCATCATTGAGGTCCCCTTTGAGAGGATTGCAATGGATTTGGTAGGTCCGATAATGAAGTCCGCTAGGGGGCACCAGTACATTTTGGTTATAATGGACTATGCCACCCGTTATCCGGAAGCGATTCCTCTCCAAAATACCTCGGCCAAAACCAAAGCCAAAGAGCTATCTCTTGTTTTTAGCCGTGTGGGTATTTGTAAAGAACTGCTTACGGACCAAGGTACACCCTTTATGTCCCGGGTTATGAAAGAGCTGTGTAAGTTGTTCAATGTGACACAATTGCGTACATCTGTGTATCACCTCAAACAGATGGGTTGGTTGAAAGATTCAACAAAACCCTAAAACAAATGTTAAAGAAAGTGGTGGATAGAGATGGAAAGGATTGGGACTGTCTAATTCCCTATTTAATGTTTGCTATTAGGGAGGTACCCCAATCCTCTACGGGTTTCTCACCCTTTGAGTTACTTTATGGGAGACACAGGGGGCTGTTGGATATCGCCAAGGAAACCTGGGAAAGTGAGAGTTCTCCCCACAGGAGTGTGATTGAGCATGTCGCCCTGATGCAAGATAGAATTGCACAGGTAATGCCAATCGTAAAGGAACATTTGGCCAAAGCGCAGTTGGCACAGCAGAGAGTGTACAACCGTGGAGCCAGGACCCGTACCTTTTCCCCGGGGGATAGGGTATTGGTACTTGTCCCTACGGTTGAAAGCAAATTCCTCGCCAAATGGCAAGGCCCCTATGAGATAATGGAAAAAGTGAGCAAAGTGAATTACAAGGTCAGACAACCAGGAAGGCAAAAGCCCGAACAGATCTATCACGTTAATCTGTTGAAAGCCTGGATGGATAGGGAATTTCTAGTCGCGGAAACTTTGTCACCAGCTCACTCTGATTGCGGGATTCCTGAGGTTGGAATAGCAGTCACCTTGTCAAACCCCCAACAACAGGAGGTTAAGGAGTTTGTGCTTCGCAACAAGGAGGTTTTCTCTGAGCTGCCGGGACAAACGTCTGGCGTAGAGAATGATATTATTACCCCGCCCGGTGAAAGGGTGAAAATAAAACCCTATCAGATCCCAGAGGCCCGACGGGAGGCAATACGTGAGGAAGTACAGAAAATGCTTAAGTTAGGGGTGATAGAGGAGTCCCAAAGTGATTGGTCAAGTCCCATTGTGTTAGTGCCTAAACCGGATGGGAGCTTGCGATTTTGTAATGATTTTCGACAACTGAACAAAGTTACAAAATTTGACACCTACCCCATGCCACGTATAGATGAGTTGATCGACCGGCTGGGAACAGCCCGATACGTGACAACTCTTGATCTCACAAAAGGGTATTGGCAAATTCCCCATGCCAAGTCGGCCAAGGAGAAAACCGCATTTGTAACCCCAGACGGGGCATTCCAATATAAAAGAATGCCGTTTGGGTTACAGAGTGCGCTGGCCACATTCCAGCAGAAAATGGACCAGATACTGAGGCCCCATCAGAAGTATGCCGCGGCTTACCTGGATGATGTAATTATCTACAGCACAGATTGGGCCTCACATCTGCCAAAAGTGCAAACAGTCCTAGACTCTATCCGGGAAGCTGGGTTTATGGCCAACCCCAAGAAATGTACCATTGGGCAGGAGGAGGCCAAATATCTGGGGTACACCATTGGGAGGGGAGTAATAAAACCCCAAGTCAACAAAGTTGAGGCCATACAGAATTGGCCACGTCCCAACAGCAAGAAGCAGGTAGGAGCCTTTCTGGGAATCGCTGGTTATTGTCGGCGATTCATTCCCCACTTTGCTTCTCAGGCTGTGCCCCTAACCAACCTGACAAAAGGGAAAGAGTCTGTTATGGTTAAATGGACCCCAGAGGCTGAGGCAGCATTCCAATTCTTAAAAAAAGCCATATGTAGCCAGCCAGTGTTGTATTTACCAGACTTCTCTAGGGACTTTGTCGTACAAAGTGATGCATCAGACGTTGGGTTAGGAGCAGTATTGTCCCAGGTCTGGAACGGGGAAGAGCACCCAGTCATTTACCTCAGCAGGAAATTGAAGTCCCATAAGGTAAATTCCGCCACGATTGAGAAGGAGTGTTTAGCGGTGAAGTGGGCTCTAGATTCCCTTTGGTACTATCTGCTAGGTAGGCACTTTGACATGATTACTGATCATGCTCCTTTAAAGTGGATGGCTCAAAACAAAGAGACAAATAGAAGAGTGAATAGGTGGTTCCTGGCCCTACAGGAATTCAACTTTACAGTAAAGCATCGCCCTGGCGTTCAAATGGGAAATGTGGATGCTTTGTCTCGAGTACATGCATGCCTGATTGCTTGTGTTCCAACCCCAAGGTTAAAACAAGAGGGGGGGGTATGTGACAGCAGGCAGGTAAAGTCACCAGGTTGCATCCAGGATGGAAGGTATATATGTCCTAGATTCAGGCTTTATGCCGATTTATACCACTAGGGGGAGTGCTGGGAGTCTTGCAGGGGAAGAGTTAATGAGCCCAGCTGAATGAAGTGGCTCATTGAGGCCTCTACAAGAACTCCCAGCATGCTAAGGGAGATGCTCCCTCCTGGAACCAGATCTGTGTTGTGCAAGACTGGGGAGTGTGTTTCTGTCCTGTGCGGTGAGACAAAGCCTGTGTGGCTAAAACCTTTAAAAAACAGGGAGATAGGGGCTGGAGCAGCACAAGGCTGCACCTAGTTGTCAGACAGGGAACCTACGTGTGTAGTAAGCGGTCAAGCTGACCAGGATTTATTTTTGTATGTTTCTTTTTGTTTTGCTGTTTTTCCCCTGTAAATAGTTTAAATAAACCGCACCTTTTGTTTTTGCAACTATAAACTCTGTTTGCTGTGCCTGTTTTTGTGTGGTGAACCCATCCAGGGGGTCACACACACCCGCCGCCGAGCTAACCCCCTCACAGTTGGTGGAGAACCAGTGGCAGTTTTTTTTAAGGCCAGCATGGAGGAGATACTGAAACAGCTGGCTCTAGCAAATGCCAATCAGCAGCAGACAAATGCAGGTTTGCAAAAGAGCCTTGCAGCTCAACAACAGAGCTTTGCAGCCTACCAGCAAGCTTATCAACAGAGCCTTGCAGCCCAGCAGCAAGCTCACCAACAGAGTCTGGAAGCTCAGCAACAAGCCCTGCAGCAATCGGAGGCCCGTTTTATAGACCTGTTACAGAAGCAAGAGCAGAGACTACAGCAAATGTAAACGTTAATGCAGCAACATCTGCAGACCAGTGAGGCAAGTCGTTCCACTAATACTGCGTCCTTTGGGGTGAGTCGTTTATTGACAAAAATGACTGGAGAGGATGATCCAGAGGTGTTTTTGACCACATTTGAAAGGACTGCTGAAAGAAAAAAGTGGCCTAAGGAGCAGTGGGCTGGACTGGTGGCTCCTCTGTTAACTGGTGAATCACAGAAAGCTTACTATGACCTAGAGCCTGACCAAGCAAAAGACTATGTGATGCTAAAAACTGAAATATTGGCACGGCTGGGTGTCACCCTGGCTGTCCGGGCTCAGCGTGTGCATAACTGGACTTTCCGGCTTGGAAACCCCCCCCCGGTCTCAAATGTATGATCTCATTCACCTGAGCAGGAAGTGGCTACAGCCAGAGACTTTGTCCACACCAAAGATTGTGGAACGTGTTGTGATGGATCGTTTCTTGAGAGCTCTTCCTACTGCCATCCAAAAGTGGGTAAGCCATGGAGACCCAGAAACGGCCGATAATCTTGTGGATCGTGTAGAGAAGTACTTGGCTACAGAGAACCTGACTGCCTCTTCCAGAGACTCACAGACTTTCCACCCTAAGACCAGACCATCCCCAGTGGCGGGTAAGATGATTCCAAGGGGTGAGGGTGGAGAGAGTGAGAGGGTGGGAGTTCTACCCAAGGTTTGGCGAGAACAGCCTGGGAAGTCAGGGGCTCAAGAGGCAGCAAGAAGGATTGTTTGTTACTGCTGCCGACAAGAGGGACATATTGCAGCAAATTGCCCGGTTGTGGATGAACCCATGCAATGTGACTTTCTAAGGGACAGAAGTCAGCCGCTGTTTGCGACAGTCGCATGCACTGCCATTCGGGGAACTGAGAAACATTTATGCAAAATATGTATTAATGGTAGAAATGTTGTGTGTTGCTGGATTCAGGTAGCCTGGTGACACTGATAAAGGCTGAATTAGTTACTACAGAGGTCTCTGGGAATAACAAGGTAGCTGTTATTTGTGTGCATGGGGACACCCGAGAGTATCCGGTGACTACAGTGTGTTTTGAGACCCCCAAAGGTACCCTCTCTCATCGGGTGGGACTAGTGTCACACTTGCCTCATGATGCCATTGTGGGAAGGGATTTTCCAAAGTTCTGGGAACTATGGGATTGTCCTGAGCCCCCCACTGGCGCCCCTATATACCAGGAATGTGATAGCCAGAATTCCTCTGAGAGTGGTGAGGACTCTCCAGAATTTCCCTTGTCGGTATTGGCAGGGGAGACTCGAGAAACTGGGGAGAAGCCAACATCCTCAGACGAAAACATGCCATCTGTGGAGTTTTCTGATCTCGAGGTTCACAAGGAAAATTTTGCCACAGAACAGTTAAAAGACCCCACCCTAATAAAGGCACGGGAAAACGTAGTGGAAATAGATGGCGAGTTAGTGAACCCAGATGAGACCTGCACTTACCCATACTTCATCGTGGAAAAGGACCTACTGTATCAGGTGGCTAAAAGGGCAGAAGAAACCATTGAGCAGCTTGTGGTGCCCAAACCTTACAGGAAGTTGGTGTTAGAGATGGCCCATGGGCACATTCTTGGAGGTCATCTGGGGACAGAGAAAACCAGAGAGAGAGTATTGCAGAGGTTCTATTGGTCTGGGGTCATGAAGGAAACAGAAAATTATTGTTCCTCCTGCCCTGTGTGTCAGAGGTCGGCACCGATGCCACATTTCCGTAACCTGCTGGTACCTCTTCCCATCATTGAGGTCCCCTTTGAGAGGATTGCAATGGATTTGGTAGGTCCGATAATGAAGTCCGCTAGGGGGCACCAGTACATTTTGGTTATAATGGACTATGCCACCCGTTATCCGGAAGCGATTCCTCTCCAAAATACCTCGGCCAAAACCAAAGCCAAAGAGCTATCTCTTGTTTTTAGCCGTGTGGGTATTTGTAAAGAACTGCTTACGGACCAAGGTACACCCTTTATGTCCCGGGTTATGAAAGAGCTGTGTAAGTTGTTCAATGTGACACAATTGCGTACATCTGTGTATCACCTCAAACAGATGGGTTGGTTGAAAGATTCAACAAAACCCTAAAACAAATGTTAAAGAAAGTGGTGGATAGAGATGGAAAGGATTGGGACTGTCTAATTCCCTATTTAATGTTTGCTATTAGGGAGGTACCCCAATCCTCTACGGGTTTCTCACCCTTTGAGTTACTTTATGGGAGACACAGGGGGCTGTTGGATATCGCCAAGGAAACCTGGGAAAGTGAGAGTTCTCCCCACAGGAGTGTGATTGAGCATGTCGCCCTGATGCAAGATAGAATTGCACAGGTAATGCCAATCGTAAAGGAACATTTGGCCAAAGCGCAGTTGGCACAGCAGAGAGTGTACAACCGTGGAGCCAGGACCCGTACCTTTTCCCCGGGGGATAGGGTATTGGTACTTGTCCCTACGGTTGAAAGCAAATTCCTCGCCAAATGGCAAGGCCCCTATGAGATAATGGAAAAAGTGAGCAAAGTGAATTACAAGGTCAGACAACCAGGAAGGCAAAAGCCCGAACAGATCTATCACGTTAATCTGTTGAAAGCCTGGATGGATAGGGAATTTCTAGTCGCGGAAACTTTGTCACCAGCTCACTCTGATTGCGGGATTCCTGAGGTTGGAATAGCAGTCACCTTGTCAAACCCCCAACAACAGGAGGTTAAGGAGTTTGTGCTTCGCAACAAGGAGGTTTTCTCTGAGCTGCCGGGACAAACGTCTGGCGTAGAGAATGATATTATTACCCCGCCCGGTGAAAGGGTGAAAATAAAACCCTATCAGATCCCAGAGGCCCGACGGGAGGCAATACGTGAGGAAGTACAGAAAATGCTTAAGTTAGGGGTGATAGAGGAGTCCCAAAGTGATTGGTCAAGTCCCATTGTGTTAGTGCCTAAACCGGATGGGAGCTTGCGATTTTGTAATGATTTTCGACAACTGAACAAAGTTACAAAATTTGACACCTACCCCATGCCACGTATAGATGAGTTGATCGACCGGCTGGGAACAGCCCGATACGTGACAACTCTTGATCTCACAAAAGGGTATTGGCAAATTCCCCATGCCAAGTCGGCCAAGGAGAAAACCGCATTTGTAACCCCAGACGGGGCATTCCAATATAAAAGAATGCCGTTTGGGTTACAGAGTGCGCTGGCCACATTCCAGCAGAAAATGGACCAGATACTGAGGCCCCATCAGAAGTATGCCGCGGCTTACCTGGATGATGTAATTATCTACAGCACAGATTGGGCCTCACATCTGCCAAAAGTGCAAACAGTCCTAGACTCTATCCGGGAAGCTGGGTTTATGGCCAACCCCAAGAAATGTACCATTGGGCAGGAGGAGGCCAAATATCTGGGGTACACCATTGGGAGGGGAGTAATAAAACCCCAAGTCAACAAAGTTGAGGCCATACAGAATTGGCCACGTCCCAACAGCAAGAAGCAGGTAGGAGCCTTTCTGGGAATCGCTGGTTATTGTCGGCGATTCATTCCCCACTTTGCTTCTCAGGCTGTGCCCCTAACCAACCTGACAAAAGGGAAAGAGTCTGTTATGGTTAAATGGACCCCAGAGGCTGAGGCAGCATTCCAATTCTTAAAAAAAGCCATATGTAGCCAGCCAGTGTTGTATTTACCAGACTTCTCTAGGGACTTTGTCGTACAAAGTGATGCATCAGACGTTGGGTTAGGAGCAGTATTGTCCCAGGTCTGGAACGGGGAAGAGCACCCAGTCATTTACCTCAGCAGGAAATTGAAGTCCCATAAGGTAAATTCCGCCACGATTGAGAAGGAGTGTTTAGCGGTGAAGTGGGCTCTAGATTCCCTTTGGTACTATCTGCTAGGTAGGCACTTTGACATGATTACTGATCATGCTCCTTTAAAGTGGATGGCTCAAAACAAAGAGACAAATAGAAGAGTGAATAGGTGGTTCCTGGCCCTACAGGAATTCAACTTTACAGTAAAGCATCGCCCTGGCGTTCAAATGGGAAATGTGGATGCTTTGTCTCGAGTACATGCATGCCTGATTGCTTGTGTTCCAACCCCAAGGTTAAAACAAGAGGGGGGGGTATGTGACAGCAGGCAGGTAAAGTCACCAGGTTGCATCCAGGATGGAAGGTATATATGTCCTAGATTCAGGCTTTATGCCGATTTATACCACTAGGGGGAGTGCTGGGAGTCTTGCAGGGGAAGAGTTAATGAGCCCAGCTGAATGAAGTGGCTCATTGAGGCCTCTACAAGAACTCCCAGCATGCTAAGGGAGATGCTCCCTCCTGGAACCAGATCTGTGTTGTGCAAGACTGGGGAGTGTGTTTCTGTCCTGTGCGGTGAGACAAAGCCTGTGTGGCTAAAACCTTTAAAAAACAGGGAGAAAGGGGCTGGGGCAGCACAAGGCTGCACTTAGTTGTCAGACAGGGAACCTACGTGTGTAGTAAGCAGTCAAGCTGACCAGGATTTATTTTTGTATGTTTATTTTTGTTTTGCTGTTTTTCCCCTGTAAATAGTTTAAATAAACCGCACCTTTTGTTTTTGCAACTATAAACTCTGTCTGCTGTGCCTGTTTTTGTGTGGTGAACCCATTCAGGGGGTCACACACACCCGCTGCCGAGCTAACCCCCTCACAATATATATATATATATATATATATATATATATATATATATATATATATATAATGCAGCTATCAGACTCCACTGCCTGCTGTGGTATTAGTATGAGAAAAGCAGCAAAGGTCTTCAGTTAGTTTTAGGTGAACACTGTGCAGAGGACACAGAACACTAACTGAAAATACTAGCAGCTCTCTGTCAGTGGTTTTAATACGAGAACACCTCAAATTTAATTCAGGTTCCTTTAAGTGAACGCTCTGCAAAGGACAGAAGTACTGCAGTACACTACATGAAATTAATGTAGCACTCTGCCTGTGGTTTTATTATGAGAACACCACTAACTGTATTCAGGTAAGCTTTAGGTGAACGCTATGCAAAGCACACAGTACACTAAGTGAAACTCTGCTGCAGCTAGCACAATCACCTGCCTGCCTGTCACAGTATAGAGAACAGCAGTAATGGATCTAGCTAAACTAAATACAGTGTATAAATATATATACAACACCTAGGATGCATATGTAGCGGGGTCTTTAAATTTAGTTGGGATGCACCTGGGTAATAGTATGACCCAGGTGTGTAAATCATGAGAGGTTTTGGACCATTTTGTGTTCGTGGAGGACTGGGTGGTGTATTATTCTACTTGGCCTGAGGGTGGCGCTGTGCCCGCAGGTTCAAGGTAGAATTGCTGCCGCAGTGCTGTCCTTTTTTGTCCCTTTCCGGAGATGGTACGGCAAGGGTGGGGAACCTGCCGTGACGTCAAGGGAGGGGATAAAGGGGGGAGACGCCCTAACCACGAGGTCTTCTGGAGCTTCTTCATCACGCGCCCAGGCACCTTGGGCTTGGGTGCGGGCGGTTCGGAGTTCCGGCCCAGGCGCCCTAGGCCTTACCGGAATGAAGTTGGAGTCCATCCCAGGCACCTTCAGCCTGGGGTGAGGTACTAAACCGGAGGCCTGGGGCCCAGTGACTTCGACTGGGTCCCGCGAGGGTGGAGAAGTCCGAGGGTCCCTGAGGTGGATGGGGCCCATGTCTGAGGCGAGGAGGCCGGGGAGGTTACCCATCCGGAGAGTCCGGAGCAGCATCAACCCGGTGACGGATGGGCCTCCGGTAACTCCCTTGGAGGGACATCTTCCCCTGACAGGGGCCGCAACGCAGCGAAGGTACTCCTATCTACGTTCTCTTGAGTCGCTGGTAGAGACTCACAAGTTCTAAGTTCTCTCTAGCCAAGGCTATAGTAACCGCTGGTGAAATCACAGTGGTTTAGCGTACAATCAGGATAGTGCCTCGACCTGCTCATCCCACCGTATCAAACTGTTATTGGGTCTCAACCAGTTGGCTACTGAAGCACTGTTTATTGTGAGCTATGCAATAAAACAAGAGTTGGACTGTGATCGGTGTGTGGAACTCTGGTTAATGGGAGCAAAGGGAAGTGTTGGCACGGCAGGACTTGATCCTTAACTAAAACACACAGGCCCGAGGAAAATATCTGGTACTGGTCTTCACCTCACCCACAGCTATGGGGAGGACATGGGCCTTAGCGCATCTCACCCTGTCGTACGTGATACCCCTAGACAAAAGAGATGGGATGAGGTCGCTACACATATATATCCTCTACACACTGTAACAGCAGCTAACTGACTTGCCTGCCTGCTCTATCTAACTCAATATAAATGACACTGTCTCTCTCTCTGTAACTACTCTCTTTCACAAACGCCAACACGACTTCCAGGCGGCCTTATATAGTGTGGGGCGTGTACCTACTCCTCTGAGCCATGATTGGCCATAGCCACCCTGGCTTTGGCCAATTACGGCTCTCCATTTTTACCGTGCTGTGATTGGCCAAAGCATGCGTGTCATAGTGCATGCTTGGCCAATCATCAGCCAGCAATGCACTGCGATGCCACAGTGAATTATGGGCCGTGACGCGCCACTCGAATTTGATGTGAACGACCCATAGTGTTCGATTCTCGTCGAACGATCGAACAGCCGATGTTCGAGTCGAACATGGGTTCGACTCGAACACGAAGCTTATGCCTACTGGTCAGTAAACCTGACAAATGATAAAACCATCATCCCAAAGTCATAAACAGCAGGGATAGCTACACATACCATACAGGAATGGTGCTTGAGAAGAGAAGTGAAATGGTCTGCCTGGGTAAGATCACTCAATCCCCAAGATGGTAAGCTGAAACAATTCCAGCATGGATGACACTGGTGGAAAGCCCTGCTGTGCAACCAGCGTGAGGTGTGGGATGTACTGGCGGCACTCAGTGAGGACGTCAGCTGCTGTGGAAAGTAGCGGGCCCGCTGTTCTCCCTTGAGGTGAGGGATGGTTCACAGACTGGGTCTGATCGACCGGGACGGACAGATGGCTTGAAGAAAGGTCACGCCCAAAATGCGTCATCATGATGACAGCCCTGTGACAGACTGTCTCACATACCATCCATCACCCCCCTGCTATTTGCACACTGATGGATCTGGCGCCTGCTGAAGCTCCTGACATCATCCTAGAGTGCCATCTGTCCATCCGATAGACTGCATAGACTTATATCCCCCAGTGCTACACATTGATGACTTTGTGTTTGTCTCCTTTAGTAGCTGTAGTAATACTGATGCCAAATTCATTGCTTCCAGCTGGTGCCGGAGGTTTGACTCGGTCATACTCAAAATTAGTTCAGCCATTTGCCTGACCAACAAACAAGGAAAAATTTGGTCCAAATCTGGGTTCAGACCAAATAAAAACCTCCTCCTTACTCATTACCCTGGTCACAAGAGCCAATAATATCAGTGGATCAATAACCTAACCCACTTTCTGAAAAAAAAGGTGAGCTTACATCAGCCATATTGTTAATGTGTGGGATCTGTTATGAAAATACTGTGTAGGGAGAGACACTTTTTTATTATTATGGAATTGGTCCCCCACCCCCCATCATAGCAGTGGTCAGTTCCCATGCCTTTTGTTTGACAATCGTTTGCCTATTAACCCTAGAAATGGACAGAACTAAAAAACAAGATCCCCCCCATGGACTTCAATGGGGTTTGCTGACAGTTCACAAACTTCAGAATTTAAGCAAGATTTGAAAAACATTTCACAAGCTAAACCCAGGAAGATGGTCTTATCTCTGGTCCTGAATGTCTCCTATGGCATGTCTGTAGCTCCAACCAGCCTTGTAGCAAGTTTGTAGTCTCTGACCATTTCCTCTAGTAAGTCTGCATTCATTGACCTTCTTCTGTAGCATTACATATACTGAATATTATGTGTGGCTACTTGGTGATGTCAGAGGCTACAGCTGAGGTCCCATATGCCTACTAAATTACCAACCACTACTATAACTCATATAAGTGCAGGAATGATTAAATTTAATTTTATATTTCACAGAGCAATAAGCATGGCCACCAATCCCACCATAGATCTGTAGTTGAAATTTGTTATACATTTTGCCATAAATAATTTCTGCTTGAATCCTTGTACTGTAGACCAATGAAAAACTATCCATTTTCTGCAGGGTTTACCGGAGAGAATACAGACATCTCCTGGCTTTTATATTTGCTATTGATGAGATAAACCGCAGTCCAGATATTCTGCCCAATGTAACTCTGGGATATCATGTGTATGATTCTTGTGGACATGTGAATAAAGCTATAAAAGACGTTCTACAGATATTATCTGGACATACAAAGGAAGCTCCAAATTATTCCTGTATGGAGCGGGGTGCCCTGGCTGGTTTCATTGGAGATCTCAATTCTGACACCACTCTCCAAATGGCCCAGCTGCTGAATCTATATGGATACACCCAGGTAAGAAAAGCTGAATTTCCTATATTAAAAAAAGGCAGTGCTGTGTAGGGATGGGCCAATGGTTCAGTCCAATCTTTGGCTGTTATGGCATTGGGCCCATTCAGTCCCCTGATGATCATATATAGATGTAATATTTCAGGAAGCTAGAAACCACCAAAGTCACCAATGTCATTGGCTTACATGGCCGATAATCCCTAGCCATGGCCATATTTGGTCAAAGATGTCATTACTATTGTTAAATCCGATTTAGGGGTCTTAAACGAGACATTCAGATGAGATACTAGATCCAAAAGATAAGATAAGTGCTTTATTCACTGCAGTGGAGAAATACAACACAGTTCTCGGGTACTATAAGCGAGTAAAAGTGAAAGTGTTTCTGAGCTTACAACTACGGGTTATACAATTTATACG
Source organism: Rana muscosa (assembly GCA_029206835.1). Taxonomy (NCBI): domain Eukaryota; kingdom Metazoa; phylum Chordata; class Amphibia; order Anura; family Ranidae; genus Rana; species Rana muscosa. Next base: position 13,588,826 of record CM055116.1, read on the forward strand.
TATGAATATGCATGAGATATGGATGTGTATCAAGTGTATTCTAGGTGTGATAAAGGTGTGATCGTATAGTTAGTCCAATCGATGTCCATATCTTCTTAGTAGCAAGGGAACAGTTAAATGGGTGGTTACATCATGTGACTGGCAAAATAAACATTTTCAACAGTCTCTGGTCAGCTCAAACTGGTTTGGTATTAGGGATGAGCTTTATGTTCGAGTCGAACATGAGTTCGACTCGAACATTAGCGTTTGCCCATTCGGCGAACAGCAAACAATTTGGGGTGTTCACGGCAAATTCGAAAAGCCGCGGAACACCCTTTAAAAGTCTATGGGAAAAATCTAAAGTGCTAATTTTAAAGGTTAATGTGTAAGTTATTGTCATAAAAAGTGTTTGGGGACTCGGGTCCTGCCCCAGGGGACATGTATCAATGCAAAAAAAAAGTTTTAAAAACGGAAGTTTTTTCGGGAGCAATGATTTTAATAATGCTTAAAGTGAAACAATCAAAGTGAAATATTTGTTTAAATTTTGTACCTGGGGGGTGTCTAAAGTATAGGAAATAGTGAGTGGTAAAAATCCCCAATGAATCAAAAAACCCAATGTACCTTGAAAAATTGTGAAATAAAACCTGCCTAATATAATAGTGCTAATGAATATATGAGTGCCACACCAAAATAGTGTGAAACATAAATAATCCTTGATTGGAAAGTGAACAAAATTATCAACCAAACAAATGTGAAACAACCAAATGAATAATCACATTCTAAGAACAAATCATACAGTGTGCAACATGGTCCAAAAAGATAAACACCAAAAAGTCCCCACAGTAAAGCCTCGTACACACGACCGAGAATCTCGTCATGAAAAAACACGTCGTTTTTCTTGACGAGATTTTTGGACAAGAAACTTTTCCCGGCCGAGTGTACAGACGCTCGATTCAAAGAACCCGCGGTTCTTTGAATGGAGCGAACGCGGTGACGTCATCGACTATGACGAGCGTGCACTCGTCACATTCGATGCCGTCGCCGCCATCTTGCTTCGCCCTAACTATGCCTAGGAAGCTACCGCGCATGCGTCAAAGTCATTTCGAGCATGCGCGGGCTTCCCGGAGGACAGGTAAGTGTACACACACACACTTTTCTCGTCGAGAAACAGGCTGACGAGAATCTCGACGAGAAAATAGAGAGCAGGTTCTCTATATTTCTCGTCGAGATTCTTGTCGGTTTTCTTGACAAGAAACGCGATAGCCGCGTACACATGGACGATTTACTCGGCAAGAAAGCTCTGCCAACAAGTTTCTTGTCGTTTTTCAACGAGAAACTCGGTCGTGTGTACAAGGCTTTACAGTGAAAAGTCTTATATAAAAAAACACTTTCTCTGTGTGGGTTATAAATCCTTCTGATTGCTTGATGTGCTGTATGAACTTGTGACTTTTGAATCCACCTTCACCGTGATCAATATCATCAGATAGTGCTAAGTTAAAGATGGCAGCTTACCCCAACAAGTTGACCCTTTTAACTAAAAAAGAGGTCAGACAAGCTTCCTGCAAGTATCCACTTGCTTGAATTGCAAGGAGATGATATCAGCTGGGCAAGCAATGGTAAACGCTGGGATATTGAAAAACTCCGGTGGTATGCAAATAGGAGAAAGAGGCCAAAATAGTGTAATACTATTTATTATAAAAAAAACATAAAGCCAAAAACATGCTTACTTTTGGAAGTGCCCCAAACCCGGCACTGAGGCTGTGACAGCGTGAGTAAGGTAAGATGGCAATCCGAGATCGGTGGAAGCTGGCGTGCGTTCCACCGCTAGGAACAGACAGCCAGCGAGACCGGAAGTGACGTCAATTGCGTGACCTGTAATACGCCTCGACGTACGTTTTGGATTCCGTCATCAGGAAGCGTACCAGGTCACGCTAGGGATGCGGTATTTATGTCACTCATATTAGCATAAGGGGAGGTATGAATAAACAGACAGCCTCTGTCCCGGTATTGCGGCACAAACACGATATCCACAACATTACAATGGCGTGTATGATTCATATGCAAACAATAATAAAACATTTTTTTAATAATTAATACATAAAGATTACTAATTAAATTAATCAGTATGATATAATAAAATCTGGAATGGCCAGAATATATTAAAAATAGCATAAAAAATATAAAATATAAAAGATATGTAAATTAACCCCTATTCATTAGTGAGGAAGCAGTTCAGATCCAAATCAATATTTAAGCCCAAGGGCTGCATCGTTCTAAGTCGGTACAACCATTGGGTCTCGTTCTGAGATATGGTCTTCTTTAAATCAGTACCTCTCCAGTTTCCAACTGCCTTATCAATCCCATAAAAAGTCATTTTTCCAGGATCCTGGTCATGGAATTGGGCAAAGTGACGTGAGACACTATGGTTGGGAAAACCTTTGAGGATATTTGTCGCATGCTCATTAATCCTAACCTTCAATTCCCTTGTGGTTCTACCCACATATTGAAGGGAGCATGGACATTCTAGGACATATGTGACATACCTAGAATCGCAGGTTATAAGAGGTTTAATAGCAAACTCTTGATGTGTCACATTGGACTTGAACTTACTAATTTTCCTTGTATGCCTTTTGGTTCTCCGACAAGATTTGCAACGAGTACAGTAATAAAACCCAGATCCATCCAAGAAAGTGGGGGGTCTCTCGGGGGGATCGGGTATGTTTGGCGCAATGATGTTCCGCAACACAGGTGCCCTCCTATATATAAATTTCGGTTTGGGTGGTAAAATTTTGGCCAAATCATCATCTTTTAGAAGTATAGGCCAAAATTTCTTAAAGATTTTTTCCACATACCTATATTGTCTGTGAAAGCCCGAAAGGAAGGCAAATTCACCTGAGAATGGGGACTTCTTTTTGGAAACCAAAAGAGATTCCCTATTAATTAAAAGTACTTAATTTTTAGTTTTGTCAAGTATATGTTGGGGGTAACCCTTTTCCCCGAACCTCCCAGTGAGAGTGGCAGCCTGAGATTCAAAGTCGGAAATTTGGTCACAATTGCGCCTAATGCGCATAAATTGCCCCTTGGGGACCGCACCCAAACATTGAGGGTGATGGCAACTAGAGGTAGGCACAAATCCATTCCTATCTGTCACTTTAAAGTATGTCTTTGTGCCTACCCAACCCTCTTTCTTAACTAAAGTTAGATCCAAATAGTTGATGGAGGTGAGGCTACTTTCTGCTGTGAACTTGAGGCCATAATGATTGACATTCATGGCCCCTAGGAATATCTCAAAAAGGGGTAAAGACCCCTCCCACAGCAGAATAATATCATCAATATACCTCTTGTAATAGATCAAACACTTAGAAATATTGCAATAGATTGACTAATTTTCCCATTTGTTAAGGACCAGGTTGGCCACACTGGGGGCATATCGAGCCCCCATCGCCACACCTTTAATCTGATTATAGAACTTACCCTGTGCCCAAAAATAGTTATTCCCCATAGCTTGTTTTAATCCATCCACCAAGAATAAGATTTCTTCCATAGATAAATGAGAATATTCTGTAAGAGCCAATTCAATCGCTATGGAAGCATCTGACTGCTTGATATTGGTGTAAAGAGACTCTACATCTATGGTGACCATCAAGGTCTCCTGTGTAACCTCTATGGAGGACAGTGATTTGATAAGTTCTCTACTATCTTTGAGGTGAGACTTCCCTTGTACGACCAAGGATTGTAAATATATATCCAAATATTCTCCCACCCTGGAATATAGTGAACCAATCCCACTTATGATTAGTCGACCAGGTGGGTTATCTCTATTCTTGTGGATTTTTGGTAATATATATAGTACCGGTGTACGGGGCACTCGGGGTATCAGATATTGGGCTTCCTTGGTATTTAATATATTTCTGTCAGCTCCCTCAGTAACCCAACCCGACAGATCTTCTTTTAATTTTCTCATGGGGTCACCTGGGAGGAGTTTATAGGTGCTCTGATCTACCAATAGGTGATCAATTTCATCATGGTACTTTTGTTTGGAAAGTACCATTACCCCTCCCCCCTTGTCTGCAGGGCAGATGACAATATTTTTGTTTTTTTCAAGTGATCTAATTCCCTCCATCAAAGATCGATTATGTTTGGCCTGTTGTATCTGCAAATCCGTAATATCATCTTGCACCATATGTTTAAAAACTTTGACGTGATGGTGTGTGCCTTTCTTAGGATTGAATGTGGAATTATTTTTTAATCCGCTATGCTGATAAGTGCTCTCCTCTACAGCTGGGGGATTAATGGATAATTGGGAAGCAAAGTGCTTTTTAATATTGAGTTTTCTAACATATTTTTCAATGTCGATAAAAAGATCAAATTTATTGATCTTTCTATCTGGGGCAAATTTCAAACCTTGCGATAGAACTTTTAACTCCGCCTCCAAAAAGTCAACTCCTGCAAGGTTGAAAATCCCTTAATTTAGTTGTCCCGCTGTCTTTTTCTTTCTGGTTCCCCCTCTCTTACCTCTTTTTCTGGTAGTTCCTTGGGGTATTGTGGAGTAGTGGATGGCATTTTGTAAGGCTCTTTCCATCCCCTCCATTCCCCCTCTGTGAATAATTGTTATGATGTTGTACTGGTCTTCCTCTGTAGTTTCCTCTAAATTGACCTCTAGGTGGTCTAGGGGCATAATGATTGGGTCCCTGGTTGTATTGCTGCTAATTATAGTCCATGGGTCTACCATCCAGAGGTCCATACCTATTGTGTGTAGGTGCCATATAGGGAGCTGGATAGTAGTCATTGGACTGGGAATATCCACCTCCGTAGTATGAGGCAGAGGGAGGCGGTGGTGGAGGCCCCCTCCTATTAGAACTAGCCTGCCCCTTGTTTTTAGATGGAGTTTTATTTTTGTTAGGGGTTGGTACTTTGTTTTTAAATTTGTTGGCTAATTGAGTGACGACGTTATGGACCTCCAAGTTCCTATCCACAGAAGATTCATTGGAACTTGAAGGATCAAATTCCACCTGCCATGTATATACCTTATTCTCCTCATAGTCTTTGACATCTCTGTGACAGCGTGAGTAAGGTAAGATGGCAATCCGAGATCGGTGGAAGCTGGCGTGCGTTCCACCGCTAGGAACAGACAGCCAGCGAGACCGGAAGTGACGTCAATTGCGTGACCTGTAATACGCCTCGACGTACGTTTTGGATTCCGTCATCAGGAAACGTACCAGGTCACGCTAGGGATGCGGTATTTATGTCACTCATATTAGCATAAGGGGAGGTATGAATAAACAGACAGCCTCTGTCCCGGTATTGCGGCACAAACACGATATCCACAACATTACAATGGCGTGTATGATTCATACGCAAACAATAATAAAACATTTTTTTAAATAATTAATACATAAAGATTACTAATTAAATTAATCAGTATGATATAATAAAATCTGGAATGGCCAGAATATATTAAAAATAGCATAAAAAATATAAAATATAAAAGATATGTAAATTAACCCCTATTCATTAGTGAGGAAGCAGTTCAGATCCAAATCAATATTTAAGCCCAAGGGCTGCATCGTTCTAAGTCGGTACAACCATTGGGTCTCGTTCTGAGATATGGTCTTCTTTAAATCAGTACCTCTCCAGTTTCCAACTGCCTTATCAATCCCATAAAAAGTCATTTTTCCAGGATCCTGGTCATGGAATTGGGCAAAGTGACGTGAGACACTATGGTTGGGAAAACCTTTGAGGATATTTGTCGCATGCTCATTAATCCTAACCTTCAATTCCCTTGTGGTTCTACCCACATATTGAAGGGAGCATGTACATTCTAGGACATATGTGACATACCTAGAATCGTAGGTTATAAGAGGTTTAATAGCAAACTCTTGATGTGTCACATTGGACTTGAACTTACTAATTTTCCTTGTATGCCTTTTGGTTCTCCGACAAGATTTGCAACGAGTACAGTAATAAAACCCAGATCCATACAAGAAAGTGGGGGGTCTCTCGGGGGGATCGGGTATGTTTGGCGCGATGATGTTCCGCAACACAGGTGCCCTCCTATATATAAATTTCGGTTTGGGTGGTAAAATTTTGGCCAAATCATCATCTTTTAGAAGTATAGGCCAAAATTTCTTAAAGATTTTTTCCACATCCCTATATTGTCTGTGAAAGCCCGAAAGGAAGGCAAATTCACCTGAGAATGGGGACTTCTTTTTGGAAACCAAAAGAGATTCCCTATCCATTAAAAGTACTTAATTTTTAGTTTTGTCAAGTATATGTTGGGGGTAACCCTTTTCCCTGAACCTCCCAGTGAGAGTGGCAGCCTGAGATTCAAAGTCGGAAATTTGGTCACAATTGCGCCTAATGCGCATAAATTGCCCCTTGGGGACCGCACCCAAACATTGAGGGTGATGGCAACTAGAGGTAGGCACAAATCCATTCCTATCTGTCACTTTAAAGTATGTCTTTGTGCCTACCCAACCCTCTTTCTTAACTAAAGTTAGATCCAAATAGTTGATGGAGGTGAGGCTACTTTCTGCTGTGAACTTGAGGCCATAATGATTGACATTCATGGCCCCTAGGAATATCTCAAAAAGGGGTAAAGACCCCTCCCACAGCAGAATAATATCGTCAATATACCTCTTGTAATAGATCAAACACTTAGAAATATTGCAATAGATTGACTAATTTTCCCATTTGTTAAGGACCAGGTTGGCCACACTGGGGGCATATCGAGCCCCCATCGCCACACCTTTAATCTGATTATAGAACTTACCCTGTGCCCAAAAATAGTTATTCCCCATAGCTTGTTTTAATCCATCCACCAAGAATAAGATTTCTTCCATAGATAAATGAGAATATTCTGTAAGAGCCAATTCAATCGCTATGGAAGCATCTGACTGCTTGATATTGGTGTAAAGAGACTCTACATCTATGGTGACCATCAAGGTCTCCTGTGTAACCTCTATGGAGGACAGTGATTTGATAAGTTCTCTACTATCTTTGAGGTAAGACTTCCCTTGTACGACCAAGGATTGTAAATATATATCCAAATATTCTCCCACCCTGGAATATAGTGAACCAATCCCACTTATGATTGGTCGACCAGGTGGGTTATCTCTATTCTTGTGGATTTTTGGTAATATATATAGTACCGGTGTACGGGGCACTCGGGGTATCAGATATTGGGCTTCCTTGGTATTTAATATATTTCTGTCAGCTCCCTCAGTAACCCAACCCGACAGATCTTCTTTTAATTTTCTCATGGGGTCACCTGGGAGGAGTTTATAGGTGCTCTGATCTACCAATAGGCGATCAATTTCATCATGGTAATTTTGTTTGGAAAGTACCATTACCCCCCCCCCCCCCCTTGTCTGCAGGGCAGATGACAATATTTTTGTTTTTTTCAAGTGATCTAATTCCCTCCATCAAAGATCGATTATGTTTGGCCTGTTGTATCTGCAAATCCGTAATATCATCATACACCATATGTTTAAAAACTTTGACGTGATGGTGTGTGCCTTTCTTAGGATTGAATGTGGAATTATTTTTTAATCCGCTATGCTGATAAGTGCTCTCCTCTACAGCTGGGGGATTAATGGATAATTGGGAAGCAAAGTGCTTTTTAATATTGAGTTTTCTAACATATTTTTCAATGTCGATAAAAAGATCAAATTTATTGATCTTTCTATCTGGGGCAAATTTCAAACCTTGCGATAGAACTTTTAACTCCGCCTCCAAAAAGTCAACTCCTGCAAGGTTGAAAATCCCTTAATTTAGTTGTCCCGCTGTCTTTTTCTTTCTGGTTCCCCCTCTCTTACCTCTTTTTCTGGTAGTTCCTTGGGGTATTGTGGAGTAGTGGATGGCATTTTGTAAGGCTCTTTCCATCCCCTCCATTCCCCCCTCTGTGAATAATTGTTATGATGTTGTACTGGTCTTCCTCTGTAGTTTCCTCTAAATTGACCTCTAGGTGGTCTAGGGGCATAATGATTGGGTCCCTGGTTGTATTGCTGCTAATTATAGTCCATGGGTCTACCATCCAGAGGTCCATACCTATTGTGTGTAGGTGCCATATAGGGAGCTGGATAGTAGTCATTGGACTGGGAATATCCACCTCCGTAGTATGAGGCAGAGGGAGGCGGTGGTTGAGGCCCCCTCCTATTAGAACTAGCCTGCCCCTTGTTTTTAGATGGAGTTTTATTTTTGTTAGGGGTTGGTACTTTGTTTTTAAATTTGTTGGCTAATTGAGTGACGACGTTATGGACCTCCAAGTTCCTATCCACAGAAGATTCATTGGAACTTGAAGGATCAAATTCCACCTGCCATTTATATACCTTATTCTCCTCATAGTCTTTGACATCTCTCTGATATTTTTTGAGTTTCTTCTGTTTAATGTCCCCACCATATTTGGACAAATGGGTTTGTAACCCTTGAACTTTATCCAAATATTCGTTGGTTACCATGAGGGGCCCCATTTTTTCTTTCAAGTCAGCTATGTTTGCTTCTAACAAAATGTTTTTTGCTCGGCGTCTCCGTATCATTAGTTGCATACGTTTTTGTTCACATGCGTTGAAGAATTGAAACCACTTGTCAACAAGGGTAAGATCTTCTACCCCATCATTCAGATGTACATCCCACCTCAACCTCCTGGGGGTGAGGTTTTTCCCAATGTACATCTCAAATGATGCTATGTCCCACCAGAGACGTATTTGTTTTTCCATGTCATACTGGCGTTGTTTAAACCCTCTTTCCAGATCTAAATTAGGCCTAGGTTTTTGTAAAAAGATCTCTTCAATATTGGTCTGACGACCCTGCATAAAATTGAAAACATCCATGGCTGCGTGATTTGGAAAAGTTAAAAAAACTCTCAGAAATTGATAAATAAAAAATCCGCGCCAAATAATAATAGGTAGTGTAAGCAAGCTGCTCCTCAAAATTTCAGTGGTGGCTGAAAGCAATATAGGAAATAGTGAGAGGTGAGGGCGCTAGATAAAAATCCCCAATGAATCAAGCAATCAGAAGGATTTATAACACACACAGAGAAAGTGTTTTTTTATATAAGACTTTTCACTGTTACTGTGGGGACTTTTTGGTGTTTATCTTTTTGGACCATGTTGCACACTGTATGATTTGTTATTAGAATGTGATTATTCATTTGGTTGTTTCACATTTGTTTGGTTGATACTTTTGTTCACTTTCCAATCAAGGAATATTTATGTTTCACACTATTTTGGTGTGGCACTCATATATCCATTAGCACTATTATATTAGGCAGGTTTTATTTCACAATTTTTCAAGGTACATTGGGTTTTTTGATTCATTGGGGATTTTTATCTAGCGCCCTCACCTCTCACTATTTCCTATATTGCTTTCAGCCACCACTGAAATTTTGAGGAGCAGCTTGCTTACACTACCTATTATTATTATTTGGCGCAGATTTTTTATTTATCGGTGTCTAAAGTATGCCTGTAAAGTAGCGCATGTTTCCCGTGTTTATAACAGTTTCTGCACAAAATGTAATTTCTGAAGGAAAAAAAGTCATTTATGACTACTCACGGCTGTAATGAATTGTCGGTCCCGGCAATACAGAAAAAAGTCATTGAAAGTCATTGAAAAAAAAAATCCGTGGGGGTTCCCCAAAATTCCATTAACAGGCCCTTCAGGTCTGGTATGGATTTTAAGGGGAACCCCGCACCAGAATAAAAAAAAATGGCATGGGGTCCCCCCAAAAATCCATACCAGACCCTTATCCGAGCACGCAACCTGGCAGGCCTCAGGAAAAGAGGGGGGGAAGAGAGAGCCCCCCTCCTGAACCATACCAGGCCACATGCCCTCAACATGGGGGGATGTCCCCATGTTGATGGGGACAAGGGCCTCATCCCCACAACCCTTGCCCGGTGGTTTTCGGGGTCTGCGGGCGGGGGACTTATCAGAATCTGGAAGCCCCTTTAACAAAGGGGACCCCCAGATTCAGCCCCCCCTTTGTGAATTTGTAACAGGGTACATTTTACCCCTACCATTTCACCAAAGAAAGTGTCAAAAATTTTAAAAACCACACAGACACTGTTGTGAAAAGTCCTTTATTAAAAAAAAAAAAAAGCCATTCCAGCGTTGTAATGCAGTCTGTCCAGCGACGATCCATGAATCTGCAGCGATGCGGCGAGTCTCCAGCGATGAACGACGCACATCTTTCCTGCACCGGAGTCTCCCCGCTAATGACGCGCAAGCAGTGTTGACAGTTCTTTTATAACCAAGGTTGGAAACCCCCGTGATGTGTTAGAGGGGGCGGGGTTACCCGGGGGGTTTCCGACCTCGGTTATAAAAGAACTGTCAACACTGCTTGCGCGTCATTAGCCGGGAGGCTCCGGTGCAGGGAAGACGTGCGTCGTTCATCGCTGGAGACTCGCCGCATAGCTGGAGATTCATGGATCGTCACTGGACAGACTGCATTACAACGCTGGAATGGCTTTTTTTTTATTTTATTATTAATAAACGACTTTTCACAACGGTGTCTGTGTGGTTTTTAAAATTTTTGACACTTTCTTTTGTGAAATGGTAGGGGTATAATGTACCCCGTTACCAATTCACATAGGGAGGGGCAGAATCTGGGGATTCCCATTGTTAAAGGGGGCTTCCAGATTCTGATAAGCCCCCTGCCCGCAAACCCCCACAACCATGGTCAAGGGTTGTGGGGATGAGGCCCTTGTCCACATCAACATGGGGACATCCCCCCCATGTTGAGGGCATGTGGCCTGGTATGGTTCAGGAGGGGGGGGGCGCTCTCTCTTCCCTGGGGTCATCTTCCTCAGTTATAACTATCATTGTATTTCACATTTAGCACACCTGAAAAAAACAAATAAACAAGCAATCCTATAACGATGATTCCTATGAGGACAAAAACATATCTGTTGAATCCATTAAAATTTACCATTTCTAAACAAAATGTAATCTGAGTTGTCAGATTTCCTATCATAATGTCACATTGTATACCTCTTTCCCTTAATAAACAAGGGGATATTCCAAAAGGCCTCAAGTTATATTTAGCACAAAATGTATTTTCACAATAATAGAACATTTGTGATATTCTAGACATACTAGTTTGGGCAGCCTTGTATTGCTTAAACTCAAAAATTAAAGTAAACGAGTACTAGGTGTGTGCCTTTTTTGAACTGTCTGGCCTATGTGAACATATCTAGCAATTACTCAAATGACTCCTTATGCCTGTTAGCGTGTGTAACTTGTACAGGTGATTTTGCTCTATAGCCTTGACTGCTAAGATTAAGCAAAGGCATACCAGTAGTTTACTCATCTTTTGAAACTAGCTGTACTTTCTTGCAATAGCTGGCATGTATCCACGTCACTTTACAGCTGTAGCAGTTGTCAGGGACACTTGGTAGGGTCCTTCAACTTTGGTCCTAAAGGTACTTTCACATGTTCTTTTACTAGGACCCAATCATCTGGCTGTAAATCATATGTTCCAGTTACTTGATCTGGATCTGGAATTGAATCAAAAACAAATTGTGCATCACAGTTAGTTGCTTGTATTAGACAATTACATAACAAAACAAAATCATTATACATTACAACAGTCTGATGTGGAAAATACAACCCTGTCTTAGGTGGGCCCAGAAAACAAAAGCTCAAGTTCTCTGACCTATGAGTAGCGGTAATCCTGATTAGGGATGAGATCGGTGTTCGAGTTGAACACACGATCGTCGAATTGCGAACATTATGGGCCGTTCGCGCCAAATTCGTGTGACGCGAACGGCCCACAATGCACTGCTCCATCGCACTGCATTTCCGGCGCTGTGATTGGCCAAGCTTGCACTGTGAACCCGCATGTTTGGCCAATTACAGCGCCGGCAGCGAGGAGAGCCATAATTGGCCACAGGCAGGATGCCTGTGGCCAATCATAGCTAAGGGGGGTTTAGTACACGCCCCACACTATAAAAGGCCGCCAGCGTGGTGGCCTTGTGCAGTGTGTTCCGGCATGCAGGGAAAGAGATACATAGGCAGGGACAGTGTGTTCTATGTTCTATTCTTTTCTCAGGCATCTGCAGGAGTTAGTGGGTGTTGTGTGCCCCCAGCACAGTATACACCTGTATATATCCGTCATTGCTGTTCTCTAATACAGGCATCTGCAGGAGTTAGTGGCACAGTATACACCTGTATATACCCGTCATTGCTGTTCTCTAATACAGGCATCTGCAGGAGTTAGTGGCACAGTATACACCTGTATATACCCGTCATTGCTGTTCTCTAATACAGGCATCTGCAGGAGTTAGTGGCACAGTGTACACCTGTATATACCCGTCATTGCTGTTCTCTAATACAGGCATCTGCAGGAGTTAGTGGCACAGTGTACACCTGTATATACCCGTCATTGCTGTTCTCTAATACAGGCATCTGCAGGAGTTAGTGGCACAGTATACACCTGTATATACCCGTCATTGCTGTTCTCTAATACAGGCATCTGCAGGAGTTAGTGGCACAGTATACACCTGTATATACCCGTCATTGCTGTTCTCTTATTCAGGCATCTGCAGGAGTTAGTGGCACAGTATACACCTGTATATACCCGTCATTGCTGTTCTCTAATACAGGCATCTGCTGGAGTTAGTGGCACAGTATACACCTGTATATACCCATCATTGCTGTACTCTAATACAGGCATCTGCAGGAGTTAGTGACACAGTATGCACCTGTATATACCCGTCATTGCTGTTCTCTAATACAGGTATCTGCCGGAGTTAGTGGCACAGTATGCACCTGTATATACCCGTCATTGCTGTTCTATAATACAGGCATCTGCAGGAGTTAGTGGCACAGTATACACCTGTATATACCCGTCATTGCTGTTCTCTAATAAAGGCATCTGCTGGAGTTAGTGGGTGTTGTGTGCCTCCAGCACAATATACACTACCCAATTGCTGGTTTTCCCGACTCCCTGCAGGCCATTACTATGTCTGGAAGGCCAACAAAGAGAGACAGACAGTCACGAGCCAATAAAAGAGGGCAAGCAGGCTCTGTGTCTGGGGGCAACAGTGCTGGTTGAGGACGCGGTGCATTGTCATCAGCACGTGGCCATGGGACACGCTTGTCCTTATTTTCAGCAGCTGGACGTGTTGAGCCACATCATGCCGAAGACTTGGTAGAGTGGTTGACCAAGCCCTCCTCATCCTCCTCATCCTCTCTCACCCAGGCTCAGGGTACTGGCAAAGCAGCTGCCAAAGCGTCCTCTTCCCTCGTATCAATGTCATCATCAGTCACTCCTTCCCTAGACCCACCATGTTCTCCTGAGGAGTCCCCCGAACTATTTGAGCACAGTGTTGGGAACATGCTCCAGGAGGATGCCCAGCGTTTTGAAGGGTCTGATGATGATACCCAGCTAGAGGAAGGCAGTAGCGTGAGTGCAGAGAGAGAGGGGATGCTCAAGAAGGACACCAATCTGGCAGTCATGTTCCAGCAGCTGCAGCATACTGCCAGATTGGCTCCAGTGATAAGGAGGGAGGGGATGATGAGGTCACTGACTCCACGTGGGTGCCTGATAGGAGAGAGGAGGAGGAGGAGGATGAGGAGGAGGCACATCTCCAATGAGGCAGGATGCCCTCCGGGGGCCAGCGCAAGGGCAGCACACCGACTGAATCACACCGCAAAGCTACGCCTGTGCAGGGCGCTACCTCTGCCCGTTATTCCAAAAGTTCTTTGGTGTGGGCCTTTTTTGAGTCGAGTGCATCAGATCGCACCGTTGCTATTTTCAACATATGTCTCAAGCGTATCTCGCGTGGCCAAAACATCAGCTGCTTGGGCACCACTTGCTTGACTAGACATATGTTGACCTGCCATGCAGCTCATTGGCAAGCGTACCTTAACCACTTAACGACCGCTCACTGTATATGTACGTCGGCAGAATGGCACCGACAGGCACAATCACGTACAGTGTACGTGATTGCCTTTGTACAGTTGGGGGGTCCGATTGGGCCCCCCTCTTATACAGTGAGCGTTCGGTATTCGTTGGGGAGCGATCCGAGATGAGGGGACGGCCATTCGATTCCGGCCACCCCCCCGCGATCGCTCTCGTCGAATGAAAATGCTTCCTCTGCTGTGTAATGTAAACACAGGCAGAGGAAGCAGGAGGAAGTGATGTCATCTCTCATGCGGCGCTCACATATACCGAGCGCCGTACAAGAGAAGACACACAGGTCAGTGCACTAACACTACACTGACACCAGGACACATAGGCACACAAATTGCCCCCCCAGGCCCCCCCAGATCACCCCCCAGCCCCCAGTCACAGTGTCACTGATTGCAGTGACCATTTATTTACTGATCACTGCAATCAGTGACATTTGTGACTGTAAAAGTGTCACTAAAGTTAGTTTTAGGTCCAGTGTAGCCCCCTAACCCCCCCTAATAAAGGTTTAACCCCATGATCACCCCCCAGATAACCCTTTCACCCCTAGCACCGCCGTCGCTAAGCGATCATTTTTCTGATCGCTGTCTTAGCGTCGGTGATGCAGATCGGTAGCCAGTTATTTTTTTTAGGTTCGCCGCAGGTTTTTATAGCGTTAAGTACCCCCATAAATTATCTAATAAAGGTTTAACCCCCTTGATTGCCCCCAGGTAACCCTTTCACCCCCTATCACCACTGTCGCTAAGCGATCGTTTTTCTGATCGCTGTCTTAGTGTCGGTGATGCAGATCGGTAGCCAGTAATTTTTTTTAGGTTTGCCGCAGGTTTTTATAGCGTAAGGTACCCCCATAAATTATCTAATAAAGGTTTAACCCCCTTGATCGCCCCCCAGGTAACCCTTTCACCCCCTATCACCACTGTCGCTAAGCGATCGTTTTTCTGATCGCTGTCTTAGTGTCGGTGATGCAGATCGGTAGCCAGTAATTTTTTTTAGGTTCGCTGCAGGTTTTTATAGCGTCAGGTACCCCCATATATTATCTAATAAAGGTTTTAACCCCCTAATTGCCCCTAGTTAACCCTTTCACCAGTGATCACCATATAAGTGTTACGAGTGACGCTGGTTAGTTTGCTTTTTATAGTGTCAGGGCACCCGCCGTATATATAATCCAATAAAGATTTAACCCCCTGATCGCCCAGGGGGTGATATCAATTCGGTTTTAGCGTCAGAGAGGGTCTGCGTCACACCCCAGGCAGCGTCAGGTTAGTGCCAGTAATGCTAACACCCACGCGTGAAGCATACACCCCCCTTAGTGGTATAGTATCTGATCAGATCAATATCTGATCTGATCAGATCTATACTAGCGTCCCCAGCAGTTTAGGGTTCCCAAAAACGCAGTGTTAGCGGGATCAGCCCAGATACCTGCTAGCACCTGCGTTTTGCCCCTCCGTCCAGCCCAGGCCACCCAAATGCTTTATCGATCGATCACTGTCACTTACAAAACAAAAACACACATAACTGCAGCGTTCGCTGAGACAGGCCTGATCCCTGCGACTCCAGTGCTGTAGGAGGTGATTTCACCACCACAGTTAAAAAAAAAAGCATATATGCCGAAGTATTGGGGCAGCAGGGGCGGAGGAGCGGAGGAGCGATTTTGCTCCTAATGCTGCGTACATTCGGTCGAAATTCCGACGGAGGTTTGCCCGTGGAAAAGTCCGACCATGTGTGTGCGGCATAACTTTTTTGCGGGAGGATGCCCCACATGCTTCGGCATATATAAATGGTGCATGTATGCCCATCATTAGAAGTGGGTGGATGAAGGGCGGTATTCTAATGGTGGGCATACCCACCGATCAATCTCTTTTTTCGTTCAGCCAACGTACTGGTATGTTGCTGGACTTTGAATGTTTATACCAGAATGATGCCTGTGGGTTTAGGTATCATCTTGGTATCGTTCTTTTCAGCCAGCGGCCGGCTTTCATGTAAACGCAATCCTAGTGGCTAATTAGCCTCTGGACTGCTTTTACAAGCAGTGGGAAGGAATGTCCCCCCCCCGGATATAAAAAGTGCCATTGGGAAATTGGGAAAGCATTTTATCACACCGATCTTGGTGTGGTCAGATGCTTTGAGGGCAGAGGAAAGATCTAGGGTCTAGAAGACCCCAGTTTTTTCAAAAAAAGAGTCCCTTTCACTACCTATTGCTATCATAGGGGATATTTACATTCCCTGAGATAACAATAAAAATGATTAAAAAATAAATATGGAAGGAACAATTTAAAAATAAAATAAAAAAGAAAAATTAATAATAAAAGAAAAAAAAAAGCACCCCTGTCCTGCCCTGCTCTTGCCCAATGGTGAACGCAAGCGTCGGTCTGGCGTCATATGTAAACAGCAATTGCACCATGCATGTGAGGTATTACCGCGAAGGTCAGATTGAGGGCAGTAATTTTAGCAGTAGACCTTCTCTGTAAATCTAACGGGGTAACCTGTAAAGGCTTTTAAAAATGTATGTAGTTTGTCACCAATGCGCGTTTGTGCGAAATTTCAAAGCATGTCATGTTTGGTATCTAAGTACTCGGCCTAAGATCATCTTTTTTATTTCATCAAACATTTGGGCAATATGTTAAATATATATATGGCAATATTTGGGCAATATGTTAAAATTAAAAAAAGTGTATTTTTTCCCAAAAAAATGCGTTTGAAAAATCGCTGCGCAAATACTGTGTAGAAAAAAAAATGCAACACCCACCATTTTAATCTGTAGGGCCTTTGCTTTAAAAATATATATAATGTTTGGGGGTTCAACATACTCTTCTTGCAAAAAAAATATGTTTTCATGTAAACAAAAAGTGTGAAAAAGGGCTTTGCCTTCAAGTGGTTAGAAGAGTGGATGTAAGCTTCCTAATGTTGTGTATAAAATGCCAGAACAGTTCAAAACCCCCCCAAATTACCCCATTTTGGAAAGTAGACACCCCAAGCTATATACTGAGAGGCATGTCGAGTCCATGGAATATTTTATATGTTGACACAAGTTGCGGAAAAAAGACAATTTTTTTTTTTTTTTGCACAAAGTTGTCACTAAATGATATATTGCTCAAACATGTCATGGGCATATGTGGAATTACACCCCAAAATACATTCTGTTGCTTCTCCTGAGTACGGGGATACCACATGTGTGAGACTTTTTGGGAGCCTAGCCGCGTACGGGACCCCAAAAACCAAGCACCGCCTTCAGGCTTTCTAAGGGTGTAAATGTTTGATTTCACTTCTCACTGCCTATCACAGTTTTGGAGGCCATGGAATGCCCAGATGGCACAAAACCCCCCCAAATGACCCCATTTTGGAAAGTAGACACCCCAAGCTATTTGCTGAGAGGTATTGTGAGTATTTTGCAGATCTCGCTTTTTGTCACAAAGTTTTGAAAATTGAAAAAAAAATATATATTTTCTTTCTTCATTTTCAAAAACAAATGAGAGCTGTAAAATACTCACCATGCCTTTCAGCAAATAGCTTGGGGTGTCTACTTTCCAAAATGGGGTCACTTGGGGGGGTTTTGTGCTATTTTGGCATTTTATGGCCTTCGAAACTGTGATAGGTAGTGAGGAGTGAAATCAAAAATTTGTGCCTAGAAATCCTGAAGGCGGTGCTTGGTTTTCGGGGTCCCGTACGCGGCTAGGCTCCTAAAAAGTCCCACACATGTGGTATTCCCGTACTCAGGAGAAGCAGCAAAATGTATTTTGGGGTGTAATTCCACATATAACCATGGCATGTGTGAGCAATATATCATTTAGTGACAACTTTTTGTAATTTTTTATTTTTTTTGTCATTATTCAATCACTTGGGACAAAAAAAATAATATTCAATGGGCTCAAGAGGCCTCTCAGCAATTTCCTTGGGGTGTCTACTTTCTAAAATGGGGTCATTTGGGGGGGGTTTGTGCTATTTTTGCATTTTATGGCCTTCAAAACTGTGATAGGTAGTGAGGAGTGAAATCAAAAATTTGCGCCCTTAGAAATCCTGAAGGCGGTGCTTGGTTTCCGGGGGCCCGTACGTGGCTAGGCTCCCAAAAAGTCCCACACATGTGGTATCCCCGTACTCAGGAGAAGCAGCAAAATGTATTTTGGGGTGCAATTTATCATTTAGTGACAACTTTTTGTAATTTTTTTTTTTTTAGTCATTATTCAATCACTTGAGACAAAAAAAAATATTCAATGGGCTCAACATGCCTCTCGGCAATTTCCTTGGGATGTCTACTTTCCAAAATGGGGTCATTTGGGGGGGTTTTGTACTGCCCTGCCATTTTAGCACCTCAAGAAATGAGATAGGCAGTCATAAACTAAAAGCTGTGTAAATTCCAGAAAATGTACCCTAGTTTGTAGACGCTATAACTTTTGCGCAAACCAATAAATATACGCTTATTGACATTTTTTTTACTAAAGACATGTGGCTGAATACATTTTGGCCTAAATGTATGACTAAAATTGAGTTTATTCAATTTTTCTTATAACAAAAAGTAGAAAATATCATTTTTTTTCAAAATTTTCGGTCTATTTCCGTTTATATCGCAAAAAATAAAAATCACAGAGGCAATCAAATACCATTAAAAGAAAGCTCTATTTGTGGGAAGAAAAGGACGTAAATTTCGTTTGAGTACAACATTGCATGTCCGCACAATTTACAGTTAAAGCAGCGCAGTGCAAAATTCTGAAATCACCTCTGGTCCTTTAGCTACAAAATGGTCCGGGGCTTAAGTGGTTAAAGACCCACACAAAAGAACAAAGCGGACCTCTCCTTGCTCCTCATCAGCTGGGATCTCCAACCCCACTATACCTTCAGTCCTCTCTGAAACCTGCACTGAGAGGAGTAGAATTAGGTGTGTCACAGCCAAGTACTTGCGGGCACTCTGCTAGCAGTACACCGACGTCCGATTGTAGCAGGTAAATTTCCCTGCCCCAGCTGCTGGACCGTCGAAAGAAGTTCACTCCCAGCCATCCACATGCCCAGCGGTTGAATGCTAGCTTGGCTAAATTGCTAGCAATTCAGCTGCTGCCTTTTCAGTTGGTAGACTCGGCCCCCTTCCGTGAGTTTATGCAATGTGCGGTTCCTCAGTGGCAGGTTCCCAAACACCACTTTTTCTCACGGAAGGCGATTCCATCTCTCTACCGGCATGTGGAAGGCAATGTCCATGCCTCACTGGACAGGGCTGTCAGCGGTAAGGTGCATATTACCGCTGACTCATGGTCCAGCAGGCATGGACAGGGACGTTACCTTTCTTTCACGGCCCATTGGGTCACTCTTTTGGCAGCTGGGAAGGATGCAGGACAAGGTGCAGTAGTGTTGGAGGTTGTTCCACCGCCACGCCTCCAAAATGCTACTACTGGTTGTGACACACCTCTTCTCCACCCCCTTCTCTTCTTCTTCCTCCATGGCCTCTTCCTGTGCTTTGTCCTCGAAACCAGCGGTGCTCCATAGGCGTTCAAGGGGCTACGCAAGTACACAGGCAAAAAGATGCCATTCCGGGCTTGCGCTGGTGTGTTTGGGGGACAGGAGCCACACTTGGGCAGAGGTTCTGTCAGCTCTGCAGGGGCAGGCCGAGAGGTGGTTGATGCCACGCCAGCTTAAGCCTGGAATGGTGGGTTGCGACAATAGCACCAACCTCCTCTCCGCCCTCCGACAGGGACAACTGACCCATGTGCCCTGTGTGGCTCACGTCCTTAACCTGGTGGTGCAGCGGTTCTTGGGCAGGTACCCGGGCTTACAGGATGTCCTGAGGCAGGCCAGGAAAGTCTGTGTGCATTTCCGCAGATCATATAATGCCAGTGCTCGGCTGGCTGAGCTGCAAAAGGAGTTGAACCTGCCCAAGAACCGCCTTATATGTGACATGCCCACCAGGTGGAACTCAACGTTGGCCATGCTGCAGCGGCTGCACACGCAGCAGAGGGCCATCAATGAGTACCTGTGCGACTACGGCACCAGGACAGGGTCAGGGGAGCTCGGGTTTTTATCACCACGCCAGTGGGGCATGATCAGGGATGCATGCACTGTCCTGGCACCATTTGAGGAGGCCACGAGGATGGTGAGCAGTGACAGTGCATGCATCAGTGACACTGTACCTCTTGTCCACCTGTTGGAGCATACGCTGCATAGAATAATGGACAGGGCACTTGAGGCAGAACAGAGGCAGGAAGAGGAGTACTTCCTTGCCTTTCAAGGCCCCCTTTACCCAGACAGTGTTCCTTCTGTCCCACCCATCACACAGGAAGAGGACGAGGAGGAGGAGGAGGATTGTGTCAGCATGGAGGTGGAGCATGGCACTCAACATCAACAGCAGCAGTCTTTTAGGGATGATTTACAGTCCCAACAAACCCGTGGACTTGTACGTGGCTGGGAGGAGGTGGCTGCGGATCATGTAGTCCTTAGTGACCCAGAGGACTCCGGACCGAATGCCTCAGCTAACCTATGCTGCATGGCCTCCCTGATCCTGCAAAGTCTGCAGAAGGATCCTCGTATTCTTCAGATCAAGGAGAGGAACCATTACTGGCTGGCCACTCTCCTTGATCCACTGTACAAGGGTAAGGTTGCGGACCTTATCTTGCCGTCGCAGAGGGAGCAGAGGATGAGACAACTCCGGGAGGCCTTGCAGAAAGGTCTGTGCAACGCGTTCCCAGAGACAGGGAGGTTACAAACTCCTGGTCCTGGACAACGAGTTGCTGAGGCTTCGGTCAGTATCAGAAGGAGCGGTGGAGAAGGTGGCCGTCTGACCGATGCGTTCAGACAATTTTTTAGTCCGCAGCCCCAAGGTATGATCGGTTCCAGCAACCATCGCCAGCGTCTGATATACATGGTGCAGGAATACCTAGGGGCAAGGTCAGACTTGGACACCTTTCCCACCGAAAATCCTCTGGCTTACTGGGTCTTGAGGATGGATCACTGGCCAGAGCTTGCACAGTATGCAATTGAGCTACTGGCCTGTCCTGCATCCAGCGTTCTTTTGGAATGCACATTCAGTGCTGCTGGAGGCTTTGTCACGGATCACAGGGTGGGCCTGTCCACCGACTCAGTTGATCGACTGACCTTCATAAATATAAACCAGTCTTGGATCACCACCAGCTACCAAGCACCTGAAGCTGATATAACAGAATAATATATTTTCAAATGTCACATCCCTTCAAGACTGATGCTGATGCTGAGTGACTGTCCTGTTATGTTGACTGACTATCCTCCTCCTCCTCAATGATCCGATTCTTGATGATAGCTTGGAAGAACTTTTTTGTTTCTGGGTGCCGCCACCAGTGGCTAAGGCTCAATTTTTCAGCCCCTGTTTAACAGGGGCATGTAATTACAATTTTTGATGCAATACTTTGCAACAGGGCTCATTGCTGTGCTCCAAGTACAGTATCTGTGAGGGGTTGCAGTGTTGTGGCACCAGTGCCTAAGGCCCAATTTTTCTGCCCCTGTTTAACAGGGGCATGTAATTACAATTTTTGATGCAATGCTTTGCAGCAGGGCTCATTCCTGCACTCCAACTAGAGTAACTGGGAGAGGTTGCAGTGTCGTGGCACCAGCACCAGTGCCTAAGGCCCAATTTTTCAGCCCCTGTTTAACAGGGGCATGTAATTAAAATTTTTGATGCAATACTTTGCAACAGGGCTCATTGCTGTGCTCCAAGTACAGTATATGTGAGGGGTTGCAGTGTTGTGGCACCAGTGCCTAAGGCCCAATTTTTCTGCCCCTGTTCAACAGGGGCATGTAATTACAATTCTTCATCTAATAATTCACAGCAGGGCCCATTCCTGCGCCCACCAAGAGTAACTGTGAGGGCTTACAGTGTTGTGGCAACACCACCACCAAAGGCCCAATTTTTCTGCCCCTCTTCAACAGGGCCATGCAATTACAATTCTTGATCTAATAATTTACAGTAGGGCCCATTCATGCGCCCACCAAGAGTAACTGTGAGGGCTGACAGTGTTGTAGCACCAGCACCACCACCAAAGGCCCAATTTTTCCTACCACTGTTCAACAATGGCATGTAATTACAATTCCTGATATAATAGTTCACAGCAGGGCGTACCAGTGCCCACCAAGAGTAACTGGTGGCAACACGGACACCTAAGGGGCAAATTTCTGCAGAGTATATACGGCAGGCCCCTACTTTCAAACACCCAACTTACAAACGACTCCTACTTGCAAACGGAAGGAGACAACAGGAAGTGTGAGGAAATCTACCCCTAGGAAGGCAAATTCTCTCCTGTAAAAGTTAATATGGGAAAAAGGTGTCTCCTCTCTACTGATGCTTTATCACCAATCCTTGTTTCAATAAAAACCCCACTTTTCCCCAAAAAATTGTCATTGGGACGGAAAGTGAGGGGAAATGTTCTGAACAGGTGCACAGACTGCAAAACAAATGTTACAGGGGTGATAACCCTTCCCTATGTTCTCCAAAAAGCTTAAAAATAGATTTTTGGGCTAGAGCTACACTTAAAAAATGTACCTGTTCCAAATTAGAAAAATATTCTACTTAAGAACAAACCTACAGTCCCTGTCTTGTTTGTACCACCTGTATACTGCTGTTCAGAGTATATAGGGCCTTTTTTAATTTTGGGTGCGGGGTTCCCCTTAATATCCATACAAGTGGGGTGGGGGGGTACCCATTCCATTTTTCTCAATGATTTCCATCCATATTGCCGGGACCAGACATTACATTAAAGCCGCAAGCAATTTTAAATGACCATTTTTTTCCTTTAGAAATGTCATTTTGTGCAGGGACAGTTCTAAACACGGGAAACACGTGGCACTTCACAGGCATACTTTAGACACCCTCCAGGTACGATATTTAAAGGAATATTTCATTTTTTTTTCACTTTATGCATCATTAAAATGACTGCTCACAAAAAAACGTCCGTTTTTAAAACTTTGTTTTGCATTGATACATGTCCCCTGGGGCAGAACCCGGGTCCTCAAACCCTTTTTAGGACAATGACTTGCATATTAGCCGTTATAATTAGCACTTTTGATTTTGAACATTCGCGTCCATTGTATTTAATAGGGTTCTAAAGTTCGCGCAAACTTTCGGTCTGTTCGCAAATCGCAAGTTCTGGTGCGATCCAAACCGGGGGGTGTTCGGCTCATCCCTAATCCTGATGATGTAAAGAACCTGAGGCAACAGTTCTGGCCATTGTTTCTTTACTGACCCGTCTTCCCTTTTCCTGTATTAATTTATCTAGCCTGTCTTTAATGATTCCATTATATTTTCTACCTTCCATGAACTCTGAGGATTATAGGGGCATGGAAGGCCTGCTCAATTGCCAAATCCTTGCATGTAATTTGCATAATCTGTCCAGTGAAATGTGTTCCTCTGTCATTCTCTATGATTTCAGGGACTCCAAGCAGCATATTACTTCGGAAAGGAGTTTCTTTGCTGTTGTCTTGGCATTTTCTTTAGCCACCGGCCAGGCTTCTATTCAGCTTGAAACCTGTCTACGCACAACAAAACATTTTGATATTGGCCTGATTTAGGCAATTGGATTTATTAAATCTGAAGTCTTTGGAAAAGGAATAGTAACTTGGCCAAATGTCTTTGTGTTACTCTGGTCGGTTTTCCTGGGTTATTTTTAGCACTGATTATGCATCCCTCAACAAAGTCTTGACATGCATTTCTGGAGTAGCGAATAAACCATCCAACCTTGCTTATGTTTCTCTCCATTGATTAGGGCATACATGACTCAGTCCATGGGCTAGTGGCATGATCATCTTCTCTGTTTGAGGTGGGACACATATTCCATTTTCCTTGCACAAGAGTCCATCTTGATCCTTCTTTGCTTGTTCCTTTACATGTGTAGCACTACCCCCGTAGGAGCTGCTGGTTTAAGTTTTGGGCCTATACTCTGCCTAACAACCCCTGTAATTTGGCTCGATTCCCCCTTGGCACAACTGGACAATAATAACAATAATGTGATTGTGGGCCCCTAAAGGCTATAGAGGGCCACAATGATATCACACAACAATAAATGTAATTAAATATTGTTACCTTGTTGTGGTTTGCTGCCACACAGCTGAAAAAGACAGAGTCCCACACAAGAAGTAGTTCAACCAAGAGGTAATATGTTTACTTGGTAAAGAAATAGAGATTACACATATAATATTCGACTCAAACAGGTCCCTGTGAGAGTCAATTGGCATACATATACACAACAGTTCCAAGGTTTCACCTGTAAACCTAGAGACGCCACCTACAGGCAAACAGTGGGAAGTCTTCCAACACAGACATAGCCGGAACAGAGGCTAATTTAGCATAATTATTTACAGAGTCTGAGCTAACTACCAGCTCAGACACCCACTAGATTTGACATAGCTCCCAGTCATTGGGAGCAGGGCGCTACACATGATTTTATTCCAATAATCAGGTGCAGATTCTTGCAATTTCTTAATCAGTTCTTTTACTTTCAGTATTTGTTCTCTTCTTTTCCTTCAATTTGTTATGGGCTTCTTATTCTTTTGCAAAATCAGTGATTAGGGTCATGATTTCTTCCATTGGTGTTTCAGCAGTCTTCCTGTCAGTATGATCAGACAACTGGTTTCCTTTTTCTTCCATGGGTTGTTCTTCAGTAAGTGCCTTGACCTTCAGGATGATTACTTCCTTTGGGAGGGTGACTGGTTCAAAAAGTTCTTGAACATATTTCCAGTTTTGAGTTGGTTCTTTTGCAGAAATTGTGAATCTCCTGTTCTTCCTTATGGGTCCATAATCATGGACAGGGATGAGCCGAACACCCCCCTGTTCGGTTCGCACCAGAACGTGCGAACAGACAGAATGTTCGCGTGAACTTTAGAACCCTATTAAATACAATGGACTCGAACTTTTGAAATCTAAAGTGCTAATTATAAAGGCTAATATGCAAGTTATTGTCCTAAAAAGTGTTTGGGGACCCGGGTCCTGCCCCAGGGGACATGTATCAATGCAATTTTTTTTTTTTTTAAATGACGTTTTTACGGGAGCAGTGATTTTAACCACTTTCTTACTGGGCACTTAAACCCCCTTCCTGTCCAGGCCAATTTTCAGCTTTCAGCGCTGTCACGATTTGAATGACAATTGCGCAGTTCTGCGACGTGGCTCCCAAACAAAATTGACGTCCTTTTTTTCCCACAAATAGAGCTTTCTTATGGTGGTATTTGATCATCTCTGCGGTTTTTATTTTTTGCGCCATAAACCAAAAAAGAGCGACGATTTAAAAAAAAACACAATATTTTTAATTTTTTGCTATAATAATATCCCAATTTAAAAAAATAAAATAAAAAATTTCCCTCAGTTTAGTCCGATACGTATTCTTGTACATATTTTTGGTAAAAAAAATCGCAATAAGCGTTTATTGATTGGTTTGCGCAAAAGTTATAGCGTCTACAAAATAGGGCATAGTTTTATTGCATTTTTATTAATATTTTTTTTTTTACTAGTAATGGCGGCGATCAGCGATTTTTATTGTGACTGCGATATTATGGCGGACACATCGGACACTTTTGACACCATTTTGGGACCATTGTCATTTTTACAACGACCAGTGCTATAAAAATGCACTGGTTACTGTAAAAATGACACTGGCAGGGAAGGGGTTAACACTAGGGGGCGAGGAAGAGGTTAAATGTATTCCCTAGGAGTGATTACTACTGTGTGGGGGAGGGGACTGACTGGGGGAGGTGACCGATCTGTGTCCCTATGTACAAGGGACACAGCATCGGTCCCTCTCCCTGACAGGACGTGGATCTCTGTGTTTACACACAGAGATCCACATCCCTGCTCTGTGTACACGCCGATCGCGGGTACTTGGCGGACATCGCGGCCGCCAGGCACACGCATCGGCATCTCAGTGATGCGCCGGGCGCGCGCGCGCGCCCTAGTGGGCAGAATACCCGAGGCCGTATAATGACGGCCTCCCGGATTTCTAGATCCGCACTGAGGCCGTCATTTGTACATGGCCCAGGTCTCAAAGGGCTAATAATGCTTAAAATGAAAATATAAAAGTGAAATATTCCTTTAAATTTCGTACCTGGGGGGTGTGTATGATATGCATGTAAAGTTGCGCATGTTTCCCATGCTTAGAACTGTCCCTGCATAAAATGTCATTTTTGAAGGAAAAAAAGTCATTTAAAACGTCGGCTCCCGGCAATACATACAAAAGTCATTGATAAAAAAAAAAAAAAAAGCGTGGGGGTCCCCCCAAATTCAATTACCAGGCCCTTCAGGTCTGGTATAGATATTAAGGGGAACCCCGCCGCAAATTTAAAAAAAAATGCGTGCGGTTCTCCCTAAATATCCATACCAGGCCCTTCAGATCTGGCATGGATTTTAAGGGGAACTCCACCCCAAATAAAAAATAAATGGCGTGGAGTTCCCCCAAAAATCCACACCAGACCCTTATCTGAGCATGCAACCTGGCAGGCCACAGGAAAAGAGGGGGGGACGAGAGAGCGCCCCCCCTCCTGAACCGTACCAGGCCACATGCCCTCAACAGGGGGGGAGGGTGTCCCTATGTTGATAGGGACAAGGGCCTCATCCCCACAACCCTTGCCCGGTGGTTGTGGGGGTCTGCGGGCGGGTGGCTTATCGGAATCTGGAAGACCCCTTTAACAAAGGGGACTCCCAGATCCCGCCCCCCCCCCTATGTAAATTGGTAAGGGGTACATTGTACCCCTACCATTTCACGAAGAAAGTGTCAAAAATTAAAAAAAACACACAAACACCTTGGAAAAGTCCTTTATTAAAAAAAAAAAAAATTAAATAAAAAAAAAACATTCCAGCAGGGAAATCCAGTGTCCCGCGGCGATCTGATGTCCAGCGCTGTCCGTCATTGGCTGAGCCTGAGCGGACCTGATGGGGAACTTCCTCCGCAGTCTATTACATGTATAGACCCGCCCCTTCTAAAGTTCCCCATCAGGTCCGCTCAGCCAATGACTCGGTGTAAGGCTGAGGACCTGATGCGGAACATGAGAAGGGGCGGGTCTATTCATGAATTACACAGTGAAGGAAGTTCCCTATCAGATACGCCCCCTCGGTATGTCAGACCCCGCCTATGTCATCGGCCTGAGCGGGGAACTTCCTTCACTGTGTAATTTACACAGTGAAGGAAGTTCCTCATCAGGTCCGCTCAGGCCAATGACTTAGGCGCGGTCTGACATACCGAGGGGGCGGACCTGATGGGGAACTTCCTTCACTATGTAATTCATGAATAGACCCACCTCTTCTCATGTTCCGCATCAGGTCCTCAGCCTTACATCTAGTCATTAGCTGAGCGGACCTGATAGGGAACTTTAGAAGGGGCGGGTCTATACATGTAATAGACTGTGGAGGAAGTTCCCCATCAGGTCCGCTCAGGCTCAGCCAATGACGGACAGCGCTGGACATCGGATCGCCGCGGGACACTGGATTTCACCGCTGGAATGTTTTTTTTTTTTAATAAAGGACTTTTCCAAGGTGTTTGTGTGTTTTTTTTTACATTTTTTGACACATTCTTCGTGAAATGGTAGGGGTACAATGTATCCCTTACCAATTCACATAGGGGGGGATCTGGGGGTTCCCTTTGTTAAAGGGGTTTTCCAGATTCTGATAAGCCCCCCGACCGCAGACCCCCACAACCACTGGGCAAGGGTTGTGGGGATGAGGCCCTTGTCCCCATCAACATGGGGGCATCCTCCCCATGTTGAGGGCATGTGGCCTGGTATGGTTCAGGAGGGGGGGCGCTCTCTCGTCCCCCCCTCTTTTCCTGCGGCCTGCAAGGTTGCGTGCTCAGATAAGGGTCTGGTATGGATTTTTGGGGGGACTCCACGCCATTTTTTTTTTAATTTGGGGTGGAGTTCCCCTTAAAATCCATGTCAGATCTGAAGGGCCTGGTATGGATATTTGGGGGAACCGCACGCATTTTTTTAAAATTTGCGGCGGGGTTCCCCTTAATATCTATACCAGACCTGAAGGGTCTGGTAATTGAATTCTGGGGGACCCCCACGCTTTTTTTTTATTTTTATCAATGACTTTTGCATGTGTTGCCGGGAGCCGACAATTCATTAATAGCCGCGAGTGAGTTTTAAATGACTTTTTTTCCTTCAAAAATGACATTTTATGCAGGGACAGTTCTAAGCACGGGAAACATGCGCCACTTTACATGCATATCATACACACCCCCCAGGTACGAAATTTAAAGGAATATTTCACTTTTATTGTTTCACTTTAAGCATTATTATAATCACTTCTCCCAAAACTTTTTTTTGCATTGATACATGTCCCCTGGGGCAGGACCCGGGTCCCCAAACACTTTTTATGACAATAACTTGCATATAAGCCTTTATAATTAGCACTTTAGATTTCTCCCATAGACTTTTCGAATTTGCCGCGAACACCCCAATTTGTTCTCTGTTCGGCGAACGGGCGAACAGGCAATGTTCGAGTCGAACATGAGTTCGACTCGACCTCGAAGCTCATCCCTAATCATGGACTACTTCGACAGCATGCTTGCTATCAGTGTAGGTGTTGGCTGTTTGATCCTTTGCGGTCTCACGGGCTCTTGTGAGTGCTACCACTTTGGAAACCTGCGTAGAAAGTGATGAAGGGAGTAGTTGGGTTTAAATCACTTCTTCCAATGTTGTCACCACATATGCCATTCTTGGGACTCCATCTTTGTACAGGCGTGAACCGTCTACAAACAGCATCAGATCAGAATGTTCAAGAGGAGTGTCCTTTACTGGGGAGATTTGCTGCATTTCTTCTTCCATACGTTTTTAAGCAGATCTGGTCACCCTCCTCTTCGAGGTCTTTTTTTCTCTCCAGGCAAAAGCTTTCAGGCTTGATTGTAGTACATCTTCTCACTTCTATTTCTCCTAATTTAAGCAGTATCGCTTCATAACATCCGTTCCAAAGCATGTCTTCTATTTTGTACAGCACCACTGGCATAGGTTGCAGCTGTAGTTTTCTTTTTGTGTTCTTGCCACAACATGGATCTTGGTGCATCCACCAACCAGATCTATTTTATACATGGCTTGAAAGGGTTTGTGGTCAACAGGGCAGGATGAAGAGGTTTCACACCATTTAAGAATGCAGGATATACAGAAAACGTGATAAAAATCTTCTGGAAAGCCAACCTTCAGGGAAATACTGTTCAGACAAATTGGACACCTCTCAGTTGAACTTAATGCTAAAGTACTGGCACCAGTCCCATCTTTTGCCTTTGTCACCATCTTTTTCTTCATGTTGCTGGTCTTTTCAGATGACCATTAACATTTGCTCCAAAGGCTATCGTAGCTTTGATTCCTCAACTGCAACTCTGTTATTCCATCATCTGTTAGTTGTAGAAAGCGTAATGTTACAAAAGCCTCTTTATCATCCGTCTCAGAGATACACAAATTAACTTCTGTGTGCTCAGAAAGTTCATTCTGCTTTATTATTGATTTATCATCTCTCTCTTTCTTCTGCTTACGTCTGACAGACAATCTGCATTTTATGGCCAATCCTGCCACAATTATAGCATTTCCTGGTTTCTTTTTGAGAAACAGCTCCTTGACCATCATTTTGGGCTACGAAAGCATTCAGCCTTTTCTCTTTTCTCACATCCAGCAATCCTCATTAATAATTCTACAACATTCTGTCCACTTTCTTCATAATGCAATTCACTTTCATATTTTTTTAAACCATTTTAGTTTTGTTGCCATTAACCATTTCCTTAAGTCTCATCACATCAGCCTTCTTACAGTCTATCCTGGAATGTCCGTTCCGCTCAGATTTTTCTGTCAGTAAATCACGTACTTGTGAAGATAACACACTTATTTCCTCTTATAAATAAACCTGCCTTTCTCCAATTTCATGGTTACTATCTACTTTAAATCATCAATAACCTTCCTTATAACTTCCGGCATGCTAAAAAAACTAAATCAACCTGGTCTTATCAACGTGTGGAACCTTTTCCCTTTTCACGCTCAGTAGCCTAGAATGGAGAGCTAAACATTTAAATAAATATAATAATCATGGCTACCCTTTCTTTCTTTGTTTAAAATGAATCCTAGAGTTACGTAAAAAAAATATATATATATATTTCAACTAGGATTTAACGTCGCCACATAATTAAACATTTCTGATTCAGATATATATTCAGAACTATCCGGCTGCTTTACACAGGAATTTGAAGGGAGGGGCACCTCACTCCTTTCTTACACAGCAACCCAAGGGTGGGGGTCAAAAGGGGGGGAGCTGGAAGACTGTCTCACTTCTCTCCTCTTCTAAATAATTTCTTACACTCATTTATATAACACTTGAATTGCCTGGTCTAGTTCTCTAACTTTGACAGGCTTATAACTAGTTAAAGTTTCATTAAATTGCATACTTTCCAAAATACACATTTGTACATATTTAATTACCTTATTCAACTCTGTCATAAAAATTAACATACACAGAAACCCAAGATGATCATAACTCCTTTCGTACATTAGATCAGCTCTGTTTTGGTCCAACCTATAATAGTCTTGGTGTCATTTCTTAACCACTGTCCACATCTGTCTGTCATGTCAGTCATAGGACTTACTTGTGCCACTTCTTCTACCTCTCCCGGCATTGAGAGGTCCATGGGAGCACCGTACTCCCAATCTAAAGAAAGAGAACTCACTCTCGAGTCTCTACTTAAAAAAAAATGTGGGTCGTCACCCAAAATTTCTCCTGGGCTACACACAGTAGCCGTCAAATGGCACTTTATTACACTTGGCCACACAGGCCTGTACACTTGCCACATAGGCATTACTCGCCATACAGGCTCACTACTACAGTCCTCTGGTCAGACCTTTTCACAAGTTTCATAAATCTATTGACACCCCAAGCATAGAAACAAAACATCAACATTGATAATTATCGACTCTATTATTTCTGCAACAAGTAAAGGAGTTATTTGGGTCAAACTGTGTAACATTAACATTACTCTGGTTTGCATTCATTTTATCTCACCATCTCATCAAAAGAAAACAAATACATCAGACGTCAGCCAATAGACTTCAGACACCGACTGGTACTTGCCGTGGTAGGCAGAATAAGTAAGAATAAAAGTTTCTTACCGTGGCCACTCTGGTTCTGCCCACCATGGGTTTCCCGTCTCTTTGGTCGGAAGTCCACCGGAACTGAATCCGAGTCACAGGCACCAGCTTTCAAATCTGATTTAGGGGTCTCAAACTAGACATTCAGATGAGATAGTAGATCCAAAAGATAAGATAAATGCTTTATTCACTGCAGTGGAGAAATACAACACAGTTCTCGGCTAATATAAGCGAGTAAAAGTGAAAGTGTTTCTGAGCTTACAACTACGGGTTATACAATTTATACGTATGAATATTGTGACAGCAGGAAGGTAAAGTCACCTGGTTGCATCCAGGGGGGTAGATATATTTCTCCCAGATTCAGGCTTTATGCCGACTTATACAACTAGGGAGGGAGTTGATGAAGCCCAGCTGAGGCTAGTGGGCTCATGGATGACTCATACCTCTAGGGAGAGGGCTGGGCGTCGTACAGGCAGGGAGTTGATGAGACCAGCTGAAGCTTGTCAGCTCGTTTAAGGCCTCTATAAAAACTCCCAGCTTCATTAGGTGTTAGCTCATGCCTGGACCCAGACCTGTGTGGACTGTCTAGGGAGAGTGAACCCCTGTGCGGTGAGGCAAAGCCTGTGTGGCTATTTGTTTGGACTTTTACTAAACCAGGGACTTAGGGACTAGGACAGCACCAGGCTAATCCCAGTTGTTAGTTTAGGAAACCTGCATGTTTAGTCAGAGGTCAAGCTGACCAGGATTTATTTTGTTTATGTTTCTTTTTGGCTTTGCTGTGTTTTTGTCACTGTACATAGAGAAATAAACCGCACCTTTTGATTTTGAAAACCACAACCTCCGTCTGCTGGCCCTGTTTTTGTGTGGGGAGCCCAACCAGGGGGTCACACACACCCGCTACCGCTGCCGGCAAGCGGGACATATTGCAGCAAATTGCCCAGTTGTGGAGGAACCCATGCAATGTGACTTTCTGACGGACAGACGTCAGTCGCTGTGTGCGACAGTCGCATGCACTGCCATTCGGGGAACTGAGAAACATTTATGCAAAATGTGTATTAATGGTAGAAATGTTGTGGTATTACTGGATTCAGGTAGCCTTGTGACCCTGATAAAGGCTGAATTAGTTAAAACAGAGGTCTCTGGGAATAGCAAGGTAGCTGTTATTTGTGTGCATGGGGACACCCGAGAGTATCCAGTGACTACAGTGTGTTTCGAGACCCCCAAAGGTACCCTCTCTCATCCAGTGGGGTTAGTATCTCAATTACCGCATGATGCCATTGTGGGAAGGGATTTTCCGAAGTTCTGGGAACTGTGGGATGATCCTGAGCCCCCCACTGGTGCCCCTATGTACCAGGAATGTGATAGCCAGAACTCCTCTGAGAGTGGTGAGGACTCTCCAGAATTTCCCTTATCAGTATTGGCAGGCGAGACTCAAGAAACTGGAGAGGAGCCCACCTCCTCAGACGAAAACCTACCGTCTGTGGAGTTTTCTGATCTGGAGGTTCACAGGGAAAATTTTGCCACAGAACAGTTAAAAGACCCCGCCCTAATAAAGGCACGGGAAAACGTAGTGGAAATAGATGGCGAGTTAGTGAACCCAGATAATACCTGCACTTACCCATACTTCAGCGTAGAGAAGGACCTACTGTATCGGGTGGCAAAAAGGGCAGAAGAAACCGTTGAGCAGCTTGTGGTGCCCAAACCTTACAGGAAGTTGGTGTTGGAGTTGGCCCATGGGCACATTCTTGGAGGTCATCTGGGGGCAGAGAAAACCCGAGAGAGGGTATTACAGAGATTCTATTGGCCTGGGGTGATGAAGGACATAGAAAATTATTGTTCCTCCTGCCCTGTGTGTCAGAGGTCGGCCCCGATGCCACATTTCCGTAGCCCGCTGGTCCCTCTACCCATCATTGAGGTCCCGTTTGAGAGAATCGCAATGGATTTGGTAGGTCCTATAATCAAGTCCGCTAGGGGGCACCAGTACATATTGGTTATAATGGACTATGCCACCCGTTATCCAGAAGCGATCCCTCTCAGAAATACCTCGGCCAAAACCATAGCCAAAGAGCTATCTCTTGTTTTTAGCCGGGTGGGTATTTGTAAAGAACTGCTTACGGACCAAGGTACACCCTTTATGTCCCGGGTTATGAAAGAGCTGTGTAAATTGTTCAAAGTGACGCAATTGCGTACATCTGTGTATCACCCCCAAACCGATGGGCTGGTTGAAAGATTCAACAAAACCCTAAAACAAATGTTGAAGAAAGTGGTGGATAGAGATGGAAAGGATTGGGACTGTCTACTTCCTTATTTGATGTTTGCTATTAGGGAGGTGCCCCAATCCTCTACGGGATTCTCCCCCTTTGAGTTACTGTATGGGAGACACCCAAGAGGGCTGTTGGATATTGCCAAGGAAACTTGGGAAAGTGAGAGTTCTCCCCACAGGAGTGTGATTGAGCATGTCGCCCTGATGCAAGATCGAATTGCACCGGTAATGCCCATCGTGAAGGAACATTTGGCCCAAGCGCAGTTGGCACAGCAGAGAGTGTACAACCGTGGAGCCAAGACCCGTACCTTTTCCCCGGGGGATAGGATATTGGTACTGGTCCCTACGGTTGAAAGTAAATTCCTTGCCAAATGGCAAGGCCCCTACGAGATAATGGAAAAAGTGAGTGAAGTGAATTACAAGGTCAGACAACCAGGAAGGCGAAAGCCCGAACAGATATATCACGTTAATCTGTTGAAAGCCTGGAGGGATAGAGAGTCCCTAGTCGCAGAAACTTGGTCACCAGCTCAAACTGGTTGCGTGATTCCGGAGGTTGGAATAGCAGCCACCTTGTCACAACCCCAACAACAGGAGGTTAAGGAGTTTGTGCTTCGCAACAAGGAGGTGTTCTCTGAGCTGCCGGGACAAACATCTGGGGTAGAGCATGATATTATTACCCCGCCCGGTGAAAGGGTGAAGTTAAAACCCTATCGGATCCCAGAGGCCCGACGGGAGGCAATACGGGAGGAAGTACAGAAAATGCTGAACTTAGGGGTGATAGAGGAGTCCCAAAGTGATTGGTCTAGTCCCATTGTGTTGGTGCCTAAACCGGATGGGAGCTGGCGATTTTGTAACGATTTTCGTCAGTTGAACAAAGTTACAAAATTTGACACCTACCCCATGCCACGTATAGATGAGTTGATCGACCGGCTGGGAACAGCCCGATACATGACGACTCTTGACCTCACAAAAGGGTATTGGCAAATTCCCCTGGCCAAGTCGGCCAAAGAGAAAACCGCATTTGTAACCCCAGACGGGGCGTTCCAATATAAGAGAATGCCGTTCGGGTTACAGAATGCGCCGGCCACATTCCAGCGGAAAATGGACCAGATACTGAGGCCCCATCGGAAGTATGCTGCGGCTTACCTGGATGACGTAATTGTCCATAGCACAGATTGGGCCTCACATCTGCCAAAAGTGCAAGCAGTCCTAGACTCTATCCGGGAAGCGGGGTTTACGGCTAACCCCAAGAAGTGTACCATTGGGCAGGAGGAGGCCAAATATCTTGGGTACACCATTGGCAGGGGAGTGATAAAACCCCAACTCAACAAAGTCGAGGCCATCCAGAGTTGGCCACGTCCCAACAGCAAGAAGCAGGTACGGGCCTTTCTGGGAATCACGGGTTATTATCGGCGCTTCATTCCCCACTTTGCTTCTAAGGCTGTGCCCCTAACCAACCTGACGAAAGGGAAAGGGTCGGTCATGATTAAATGGACCCCCGAGGCTGGGGCAGCATTCCAATTCTTGAAACAAGCCTTATGTAGCCAGCCAGTGTTGTACTCACCCGACTTCTCTAAAGACTTTGTCGTACAAAGTGATGCGTCAGATGTGGGGTTAGGAGCAGTATTGTCCCAGGTCTGGAACGGGGAAGAGCACCCAGTCATTTACCTCAGCAGGAAGTTGAAGTCCCATGAGGTAAATTACGCCACGGTTGAAAAGGAGTGTTTAGCGGTGAAGTGGGCTCTAGATTCCCTTCGGTACTATCTGCTAGGTAGGCACTTTGACATGGTTACGGATCACGCTCCGTTAAAGTGGATGGCTCAAAACAAGGAGACAAATAGAAGAGTGAATAGGTGGTTCCTGGCCCTACAGGAATTCAACTTCACAGTAAAGCATCGCCCTGGCGTTCAAATGGGGAATGTGGATGCTTTGTCTCGAGTACATGAATGCCTGATTGCTGGTGTTCCAACCCCAAGGTTAAAACAAGAGGGGGGGGTATGTGACAGCAGGAAGGTAAAGTCACCTGGTTGCATCCAGGGGGGTAGATATATTTCTCCCAGATTCAGGCTTTATGCCGACTTATACAACTAGGGAGGGAGTTGATGAAGCCCAGCTGAGGCTAGTGGGCTCATGGATGACTCATACCTCTAGGGAGAGGGCTGGGCGTCGTACAGGCAGGGAGTTGATGAGACCAGCTGAAGCTTGTCAGCTCATTTAAGGCCTCTATAAAAACTCCCAGCTTCATTAGGTGTTAGCTCATGCCTGGACCCAGACCTGTGTGGACTGTCTAGGGAGAGTGAACCCCTGTGCGGTGAGGCAAAGCCTGTGTGGCTATTTGTTTGGACTTTTACTAAACCAGGGACTTAGGGACTAGGACAGCACCAGGCTGATCCCAGTTGTTAGTTTAGGAAACCTGCATGTTTAGTCAGAGGTCAAGCTGACCAGGATTTATTTTGTTTATGTTTCTTTTTGGCTTTGCTGTGTTTTTGTCACTGTACATAGAGAAATAAACCGCACCTTTTGATTTTGAAAACCACAACCTCCGTCTGCTGGCCCTGTTTTTGTGTGGGGAGCCCAACCAGGGGGTCACACACACCCGCTACCGAGTTAACCCCCTCACAATATGAATAAGATATGTGTGTGTGTATCAAGTGTATTCTAGGCGTGATAAAGGTGTGATAGTATAGTTAGTCCAATCGATGACCATATCTTCTTAGTAGCAAGGGAACAGTTAAATGGGTGGTTACATCATGTGACTGGCAAAAAAAAATACTTTTCAACAGTCTCTGGTCAGTTTAAACTGGTTTGGTAAAAAGCGAGCCTTTTTGAGTCCTTTATCAGCAGTCTGTTTCATCACATATCCAACAGTCTGATTCCCAAGGACAAAACAAAGAAGAAAGAGAACATCTGTGCAAAGCAAACAAAACATGCTTATTAGTTCTTAAAGTGATCATCTATATACTTATATGTATCTATATATAACTCAACATCATCAAACCCCTAAAATTCTACTCACTATGCCCCTCCCCTTCCCTGTCATGTGTGCTGGGTCTGTTGGGTTTTTTAGTGTTGACAGCTTGGCAGGCGGAGAACTTTAGAAATAACAATGAATTTACAATGAGGGGATTTTCTTGGGTTCTTTTTTTTAAATAAAAGTCTTGTAAAATTGAGGTGTTTTTTATCTATTGGTCACTTTTGTGTGAATGAGCAGGAGTACTATGTCCCTCTTACTCATTCACATAGGGGGGCCGGTATCTGGAGGCCTCCCTATTTTTAAAAGCCTACCACCTGCAGACCCCCACAACCACTGGGACAGGGTTGTGGAGAGAAGGACTATCTATCAGAGGATCTTGAATCCCACATATAATTGAAAGAGGACTTTTAACACAAGTTTAAATATATATAAATCTTGCAAGCTACTCTAGAGCAACCTGAGACTGCAATCAGCGTCAGGTATAAAGTAACCCGAGGTTACAACCTAGCGTCAGGTGTGGTATAACAAATCCTGTGCAATTGAATTTGACAAAAAGGGGCTGCACCTACAAGTGGGAACAAAAAAAATCTCAAATACCTAGGGGTTAACCTCACACCAAACATTGACTCTATATATGAAGCCAACTTCAAACCTTTACTAAATTCTATATCAAAAGACCTTAAAAATTGGACCCCAAAACGATTCTCTTGGTTCGGCAGAGCATCGATACTGAAAATGATGATTCTCCCTAGACTACTGTATTTCTTCAACGCTTTACCCATACATATCCCCAAAGCATTTTTCACTACACTTTAAGGCTTACAAAGAAGATTTTTATGGGCAGATATGAAGCCTAGACTAAACTATCGCTTGCTCATCTCCCCCAAAAACAAAGGCGACGTATGACTTCCAGATTTAAAAGAATATCACCTCGCAACACACATTACTACACTCATCGACTGGCACTGCCACGGTGATAATAAAGATTGGGTACAATTAGAACTCTCCTACAATAAACAACAGCTACTATACTACCCCTGGACAATCCACTCTAAGGCTCCATGTACACGGGACGCTGAGGCAAAGTCCTCTGAACGTTCTTTTTTTATTCTTGAAACTGGGCGTTTAGAAATGCTCATTTAGCCGCGTTTGCATGCCGCGTTTAGATGCGTTTAGCCGCGTTTGCGTCTAGAAGCATTTGAAAAAAAAAATGTATTTATTTTTTTCAAATGACCGAAAACTAAAAACGCCTATAAACGAAACACAGGAAAGGAAAAACGTACCGCTCAAAAGCTTGAGAATTCACCAAATAGCTGCTTCCGCCCGGTCACTCACACAGGTGCTGGCTCTGCACTGATGCATGGGAGAAAAAGAAACCCTGGACTGCCGCACTCTGTATAGACAGTTATTTATTCCAAAATTTCAGGTAAAAAATCCAAATTCAAAATAAATCCATAAATCCAAAACAACAAATGCAGATGGTGTGCATGCAGGGAAGGGTGGCTAACGCGTTTCACGTCACGAATTGACGCTTACTCATAGCTAGGGTGTGTGGGAATCAATAGAGGTATAAATGAAAAATAAAGTAACTTTACACCAATCAGTACTGAAAGAACACAGCTGACTGGGATAACCTTATGTTTGATTCCGGCACTCCCAAGAAAGGGAGAGGGGGGAAGGGAATAGCACTCTTTTGAAGACCATTCGCAAAAATACAAAATTACAAAATGTGTATAAATTATAAACTAAACACTTAATGCTTAAACATAGACACACCAAAGTGTGTCTATATATTATTTAAAGTGAATGAATATGACAGTGATAAGTATGAATGTCAATTAATTAAGTTCAAAAAATGAACGGAAAAATCTTTTTAAATGAAAAAATAAATGAAAAGTGAAAATGTGAAAATGTTTTTTGGAGATGGTGAGCCATAGATGTAAATATATTCATGTATGTGAAATAATTATTATATGATATTCGTGTGAATTGAAATAATAATAATAGTAATTTACAAATACTCCAAAAAACCATAATGGTGAATTAATTAATAAATAATAAAATTTAAATGCACAAAATGTGCACAATGCGTGCTACTGCCAAACAGACTGTGTGACTATTACATAGGGAAATGTGAAAAATGATAAATATGAATAAATAAATGATAAGTGATCATGAAGGAGATATATGTGTGTGTATAAAGTGTAAAGAAATGTCCATATATGAATGTCTATAAATGTGCTATATAACATAATACAATCCACCTTGTAATGGGTCAATGGATATAATACAATATGCCATAGAACAAAATAAACATGGATAAATCAATAAAATTCAAATAAATATCATGTGTGAATATATGCATTTACCGGAGACACATGTCTCTCCTGTATGCACACATGAACCTTGGACTTTCAACTTTAAACATAAACATAAATAAGAAATGTGTAATAAATGAGTATAAGAATGTACAAAGATATGCACGATAATATACAATAAAATCATGCAAGGGGGTACATGAAAATGTGTGTAAGGAAATTCGGATGTTCAGATCCATATAGGAAAATGGTATTGAACCACACACAATACTATCTAGCAGGATGACCATGCATCTTTGCATAGATGTACCCTCATCTCTGCGGTTTAAGATATAAACCCAATATTCAAATAATGATAAAATCATGATATTAACCTTAATTGTCAAGGGAATCTGTTAAAATAGTGTGTATGCACATGTCAATCACCGCACTTATCCAAAATCAAAAATTAAATAATATATGAACATATAAAAGTGTGCATGGTGGCCGGGCATGTGCATAGACACTATGGTACCTAAGTACTGGAAGCCGATGCTCATAATCACGGAATTTCAAATATGTATTAAGAACGGAATTACTATTAGTCCGAGGACCGGTAGTTGATAATAGCTCGAAAATTGTCGTCGTGGTGTATGGGCATTTATAAAGAAACAAAAATGTAAAAAATATAAAAAAATAAAAAAATATAATATCAAAAATTGAAAAAAATCAAAAGGATATTTTTATCCTATATAGATATATTACATTAGAGTTACGTCCATACAAACACGGCGACAAATGATTGGAGTAATTGGCCATCATTGATTTGAAAAAATGAAAATAAAAAAGGTTTACAAATATGTGTTTACAAATATGTATACAAAGGTAGATGTAAACAGAGGTAGAACAGATACAATGATGCTTGGCCTCACAATGATTGATCTCCAAAAATCCTCTGGAGGACAAGAAACACCAATGATACTCATTAGAAAAAAGGGACAGGACACTGTGCAGACAGGCTCATGTTTCAAGTCTAACGCACCAAAGGACAGGATATGTACTAAATTTGCAAAATTCCAATGCAATAAAGCACATCCTTGCAAATTATGCTATAAATCTCAAAAAAAGGGGTCCTCTGTGCGAAAGTCTTGAAAACAAGTTATGGGAAGAAAAAAAAAAAAAAAAAAAAAAAACACAACACTGGTACTCATTACAAAAAAGGGGGACAGGACACTGTGCAGACAGGCTCATGTTTCGAGTTGGAGAGAAAAAAAAAAAACACAACACTGGTACTCATTACAAAAAAAGGGGACAGGACACTGTGCAGACAGGCTCATGTTTCGAGTTGGAGAGAAAAAAAAAAAAACACACAACACTGGTACTCATTACAAAAAAGGGGACAGGACACTGTGCAGACAGGCTCATGTTTCGAGTTGGAGAGAAAAAAAAAAAACACAACACTGGTACTCATTACAAAAAAAGGGGACAGGACACTGTGCAGACAGGCTCATGTTTCGAGTTGGAGAGAAAAAAAAAAACTATATGCCCAAAGATGTGCATGTGTGGACCATGAAAAGTGCGAAATATGAATGCAATAATGCATAATTTCGCAACTGCAGTTGTAAATTATGGAAATAAATGAGAAAAAAATGTTTTTTGTTCAAATTGTGAAGACAAGCAGTATAAGGAAAAACCAACACTAAATGAGAGGATCATTGTAACAATGAAGCAAGTTATCATGATAACTTATATGCTATCCATATGGGATGCATCTTCACAGGTAATTTAATAAAAATGTGATACATCCCATTCATAATTTAACCCTGTGGGGCGTCTAGTGTCTAGTAGGAAGATCCACCGAACTTCTTGTCTGCATAGTGTATTAAATTTGTCCCCACCCCTAACGGGTCTGGTGATCCTTTCCACTCCCTGTATAGTGAGGCTGGAGGTGTTTTTATGATGAACCTCGTTCCAATGTCGTGCTACGTTGGTCATGTGGTCCTTATCAATATCGTAAAGATGATCGTATAACCGATCTTTGAGGCGTCTGGTAGTTCTCCCAATGTATTGTATGGAACACTGTGTACATGTGATGGCATATATGATGTAGCTAGTGTTACAATTGATGAAAGAATCTATCTTATGTGTTTTGCCAGTGGACATGGATGTAATAGTGTCACCTTTCTGTATGAATGGACAATAAACACAGTGTGTTCCCCCACATTTAAATGTCCCTTTAAATGATAACCAGTGTTTTGTGGTGTTCTTACTAGAAAAAAGGCTAGGAGATAGTAGGTTTCCAAGAGATGGTGCTCTTCTGGAAACCGTACAAATGCCCTTCTGTAATATTTTATCATATATGGGGTCATGTGTTAGTATAGGTAAATATTTTATGACTATACGTTTGACATTCTGGAATTCAGCACTATATGGGGTGGAAAACGTGGGGATACCGTTGTCGATATTGTTTTTCTTTTTATTTCTGGATCTATGTTTGCTTTTCCTTTTCTTTTTGTTGGTCTCTCTGATCCTGTCTCTGTCTTTATTTCTATCCTCTCCTTGTGCGTGATCTGCTTTTTTAGACAACAAGGAATCACGAGATGTATTCCTGGCAATGGATAATCCCTTTTCTATAACAGGTGTGGGATATCCCCTTTCTTCAAATCTACTAGACATAGCTTTGGCTTCATTTTCAAAGTCAGCGTTTCTGCTGCACAATCTCCTTAGCCTCAGGAACTGTCCAATAGGGATGCTATTGATAGTATGTGTAGGATGACTGGAATCTGCTCTCAACAGCGTGTTCCCTGCATTAGGTTTTCTGTATAAACTGGAGAAAATAGCATTGTTTTCACCTGACAACTTAACGTCTAGAAATTCAATAGTGTTTTTGTTGAGTGTACCAGTGAAGCGTAGATTGAGTGTATTATCGTTCATGTATGCTAGCCATCTTTCTAGATCACATGATGGGTCATTCACTATAAACAAGAGATCGTCTATAAATCTACAAAAAAATAAAGTATCTCTGCGACGGGGACTATGAGGCCCAAAAATGCGCAGTCTTTCCCACCATCCCATGTAGAGATTGGCCAGGGATGGAGAGAACTTGGCTCCCATCGAGGCTCCGCACTTTTGGAGGTAATAGTCCCCGTCAAACATAAAAAAATTATGAGTAAGCAAATATTCCAAACATAAAATAATGAACTCCTGTAGAATAGGGGAAAATCGATCCGATCTCTGTAAAAAGTGAGAAACAGCCTGTAGACCCAAAGTATGGGGTATGGAGGAATAAAGACTTGTGACATCACAAGTGATCCACTGACAGTTTTCATTCCATGTGATGTCATTCAGTTTGGTCAAAAGGTCATTGGTGTCACTAATGTACCCTGGTAAGTCCATAACCAAAGGTTGGAGTTGTTCATCCACCCATTGCCCTAAACGTTCATTTAAGGAATTGATTCCTGCTACAATCGGTCTGCCCGTAAGAGGTGTAAGGCCCTTATGCAGTTTTGGTAGGTGATGAAAGATGGGCATGACAGGGAAAGGTGGGATCAAAACTTCTTTTTCCTTTTCTGTGAAGACTCCTATTAGGACTGACCTATCCAATAACGCAGAGAGTTCTTTCTTGAAGGATTCTGTGGGGTCACCTCTAAGCTTATGATAAGTGGTAGTGTCCGACAATTGCCTTAAAGCCTCTTGTTTGTAGATAGTTGCATCTAGGACAACCACCACCCCGCCTTTATCTGAGTTCTTTATAACTATAGAGGGATCCTTTTGTAGTTTATCTAACGATATTTTTTAAACGAAACACAACTATATGCGGGTTACCGCGTTTAGCCGTGTTTGGCATCTAAGACGTCGGAAACTTCAAAGAAAGGCTGTTAAACGCAACTGCCTAAAAACGTCCGTAAACTAAACTGTGTGCATGTACACATAAGATAACATTGAATGAGTTCAGGGGCAGTTGAAAAAAACATCCAACTTCCTCTGAACGTCCGTTTAGCAGCAGCAGTGTACATGAGACCTAAATCACCCAGAAACACAAGACACCCTCTGATCACAACCACAATAGATGTCCTACAAAAAATAGCATTGCCACACAAAATAGCCTCAATCCCTGGCCCACTAACACTAATTCGCCAGCAACCCTGATTTTACTTCTGGGCTAAATCACAGATGTCTTCCGAGACCTAAATATAGCTCCCAGCTCCTGGCATCCCATTGCCTTCTTAGAAACAAGCTCAGAATACTAGACTCATTCCAAGAGGAGTACGGAGAATCATTTCCTGGCAACTGGTTTTACATGCAATTAAAAGACCCTGTTGAATAGTAAACACAAGGCTTCATACTGCTTACCCATGACACCCTTAGAATCTATCTGCTACAAAAGATCTCCTGGTTGACCCAATCAACCCTCAAAGACAACAATAATCATAAAGAAAGATGGGAACTAGACCTGGGAATCAAAATAAGTGATGCTCAATGGGAAAAGGCCTGTATTTTATCCCACAGGTGTTCACTAAGCTCAAAGACTCAAGAAATATCTTACAAAATGTTAACCCAATGGTATGTGACACCACAAAAAGCCAATAAGTGGTTCCCAAATAACCTCCGATACCTGTTGGAAATGCGGCAAAGATATAGGCACGTTTATACACATATGGTGGACCTGTCCACCGATCCTTGAAAATTGGAAAAAAATCATATTCTGGATAAAACACATAACTGAGACCAAACTAAATCTAAATGCTGCAGCCTGCTTGATTCATGTCAATTCTTACACTCTTAGTAAGTACAAGAAAACCCTCACCAGGCATCTCTTACGGGAATTTATCAAAACTGGAGCAGCCAGAATCTGGGGCAGTTATGCATGGCAACCAATCAGCTTCCATATTTCATCTTCAAAGCTTAACTAAACGAACTGAAGATAGAGGCTGATTGGTTGGTCCAGATTCTCGCAGATTCAGTTTTGATAAATTCCCCCCTTAGCCCTCGTTCACATTGGCACAAAATTTACATGCAATTTGACAAGTCAAATTGCAGCCTATTGCCGGCAGTGGCACCATCCCAATCTGTGCGACGCCGACTTTGTGGCGTCACACCAATTTCCAAAAGTAGTTCCTGCACTACTTTTGGTGACTTCAGGGGCGACTTCATGAGACATCTGTGCATGAACCCTTGCAGATGTCTTTCAAGTCGCCCCCACCCCCCGAAGTAGGACTGAAATGAGGCTTTGAAATTCTGTTCAGATGAAGTCGCACGATTTCAAAGCCGTGTTCAATGTGAACAAAGGCTTAATGTCATATTATCAGCTTTCACTGATGGCTGGAATCATTTATGAAATAATATATTTACTCTTGCATTTTTATCTGATTGGTTCGCTGAAAAAAATGCACCACTAAAATCTGCTTACAGATCTCTTGTAGACAGCTCAGACAACATGTTTGTTGCTCTTAAAAAAATGAAAAATGAAAAATTTTCTAAGGTTTTCTTCTGTCCATTTGGATATTAAGGCCCCTTTCACACTGAGGCGCTGTGCAGGCACTATTGCGCTAAAAATAGCGCCTGAAATGCGCCCGGAAAGATAGCGCCTGAAATGAGCCAGAATCTGGGGCAGTTATGCATGGCAACCAATCAGCTTCCATATTTCATCTTCAAAGCTTAACTAAACAAACTGAAGATAGAGGCTGATTGGTTGGTCCAGATTCTCGCAGATTCAGTTTTGATAAATTCCCCCCTTAGCCCTCGTTCACATTGGCACAAAATTTACATGCAATTTGACAAGTCAAATTGCAGCCTATTGCCGGCAGTGGCACCATCCCAATCTGTGCGACGCCGACTTTGTGGCGTCACACCAATTTCCAAAAGTAGTTCCTGCACTACTTTT
The DNA here is from genome assembly GCA_029206835.1 of Rana muscosa. Classification (NCBI taxonomy): domain Eukaryota; kingdom Metazoa; phylum Chordata; class Amphibia; order Anura; family Ranidae; genus Rana; species Rana muscosa. The sequence goes on from CM055116.1 coordinate 13,633,181, forward strand.
GGTGACTTCAGGGGCGACTTCATGAGACATCTGTGCATGAACCCTTGCAGATGTCTTTCAAGTCGCCCCCACCCCCCGAAGTAGGACTGAAATGAGGCTTTGAAATTCTGTTCAGATGAAGTCGCACGATTTCAAAGCCGTGTTCAATGTGAACAAAGGCTTAATGTCATATTATCAGCTTTCACTGATGGCTGGAATCATTTATGAAATAATATATTTACTCTTGCATTTTTATCTGATTGGTTCGCTGAAAAAAATGCACCACTAAAATCTGCTTACAGATCTCTTGTAGACAGCTCAGACAACATGTTTGTTGCTCTTAAAAAAATGAAAAATGAAAAATTTTCTAAGGTTTTCTTCTGTCCATTTGGATATTAAGGCCCCTTTCACACTGAGGCGCTGTGCAGGCACTATTGCGCTAAAAATAGCGCCTGAAATGCGCCCCGAAAGAGCCGCTCCTTTGTATCCAGTGTGAAAGCCCTAGGGCTTTCACACTGGAGTGGTGCACTGGCAGGAGGGTAAAAAAAAAAACATGCCAGCCGCATCTTTGAGGCGCGGTAGGAGCGGTAAAAATACCGCTCCTATAGCGCCCCTGCCCATTGAAATCAATGGGGTAGCGTCTCCAAAACGCCTGCAAAACGCTGCAAAGCAGCATTTTTGCGGGCGGGTTTAACCCTTTTTCGGCCGCTAGTGGGGGTTAAAATCACCCCGCTAGCGCCTGCAAATTGCAACAAACACAACGGTAAAACGCCGCTAAAAATAGCGCCGCTATACCGCCAGCGCACCCAGTGCTTCAGTGTGAAAGTAGCCTTATGCCTTATACACAAGATCGGATTTCCGATGGAATAAAATCCAATGGAATTTTTTTGTCGGAATTCCGATGAAGCTGACTTCCATCAGTCTTGCATACACACTGTCAGACTAAGTTCCGACCGTCCAAAACGCGGTGACGTAAAACACTACGACGAGCCGAGAAAAATTAAGTTCAATGCTTCCTGAGCATGCGTCGACTTGATTCTGAGCATGCGTGGATATTTCTCCACAGACGATCAGAATTTCCCATTGGATTTTTTTCCATCGGAACATGTTCTATTTTTTTAATCCGATGGAAAAAAGTCAGATGGGGCCCACACACGATCCAAATTTTTGATGAAACAAGTCCATCGGATTTTATTCCATCGGAAATCCGATCGTGTGTACAAGGCATAAGAGTTCCACATTATTTATACAGACTGTTTTCTTTCCTTCTAGATTAGTTATGGAGCCAGAGATACTTTACTGAGTGATAGAAAGATGTATCCAAACTTTTTCCGGACAGTTCCGGATGATGAGATGCAATATGTGGCCATAGCAAAGTTACTGGAAAGGCTGAAGTGGAACTGGGTCGGGATCCTTACATCTGATGATGAATACGGAGAGAGGGAGATCCGACAACTCAGCAAGCATTTATCTAATCATGGAATTTGTATTGAATTCAAGATTCTGGTGTCTAAAGAGAATTGTGCTAAAATTCTTCCAGAGCTGCGGACCTCAACTACGGAAGTTCTTATTATTTGTGGCTCAGTTAGTCTAATTTATAACAAGTTTTTGCTGATTAATGTCCCTTATCACACGGAGAAAACATTAATTATACCAGATTCTTGGTCAATGAGTGAAGTGTTTTTTATTCTCAGTAACTGCAGCTTGGTGTTTACATTCCCCCATCTCTATATAAAGGAATTGCTGGAATGTTTTTATAGTATTTATCCATCCAGACACCTAAATGACCCCCTGATAGAAGATATTCTCATAACTCAATGTGGATGCTTTTCAAAAAACCAAAATAAAAATTTCCTTATTCCACTCATACATAGACATCCTCTTAGGGACTGCAGTTTGGAGACATTTCCACTTGATTTATCTTTTCCTGATGAGAAAACATCCTATAGAGTGTATATCTCAGTCTACATTTTGGCTCAAGCATTACATGACATGGATTTCTCTTTTAAAATAAGTAACAAAAAATCTGAAATAAATCCACACACACTAAAGTATAAGGTGAGAGCGTCCAATAAAAGTTTCCTCGTATCTTTTTATACTCGGTCAGTTCAGTACTGGAACACAATGTGCCCAGACAAAAATTACACCCAGCTTAGGTTCATGTTTAGCTTAGAGGTGTTTAACCACTTAAGGACCAGCGCACACACATATACGTTGACAGAATGGCATGGACAGGCAAATGGCCATACAGGTATGTCCCTTTAAATTTGCCGCCGTGTGGTCGCGCGCGCTGCTGCAAGGTCCGTGACCGTGCCCGCAGGACCCGCGGACTCGATGTCTGCCGGTGTCCCGCGATCGTGCCATGGAGCTGAAGAATGGGGAGATGTCAGTGTAAACACAACATCTCCCCGTTCTTCCTAGTGACACGACACTGATCGTCTGTTCCCTCTCATCGGGAACAGCGATCAGTGACGTGTCACTCGTAGCCACACCCCCTAACTGTTAGAATCACTCCCTAGGACACACTTAACCCCTTCCTAGCCCCCTATTAGTTAACCCATTCACTGCCAGTGTCATTATTACAGTAATCAGTGCATTTTATAGCACTGATCGCTGTATCAATGACAATGGTCCCAAAAGTGTCCAATGTGTCCGCCATAATGTCACAGTCATGAAAAAAATCGCTGATTGCCGCCATTACTAATCAAAAAATAAATTATTAATAAAAATTCTATAAAACTATTCCGTATTTTGAAGACACTATAACTTTTGCGCAAACCAATCAATAAACGCTTATTGCGATTTTTTTTTACCAAAAATATGTAGAAGAATACGTATCGGCCTAAACTGAGGAAAAACAAAAATATTATATATTTTTTGGGGATATTTATTATAGCAAAAAGTAAAAAATATTGCTTTTTTTTCAAAATTGACGATCTATTTTTGTTTATAGCGCAAAAAATAAAAACAGCAGAGGTAATCAAATACCACCAAAAGAAAGCTCTATTTGTGGGTAAAAAAGGACGTCAATTTTGTTTGGGAGCCACGTCGCACGACCGCGCAATTGTCAGTTAAAGCGACGCAGTGCCGATTCGCAAAAAGTGCTCTGGTCTTTGGCCAGCCAAATGGTCCGGGGCTTAAGTGGTTAACCCTTTCGCTTCTGGAGCCGTTTTTTTTTTTTTTTTTTGCACCCATGTTAAAAAAACAAATTTTAGGCCTGAAAATTAAACAGTATACAGTATATTTTGTGAAAGCAGAGACCCTGGAGAAACAATGCTTGATGTATCATCTTTTTCTGTCACATGATATTAGTGTAATGGTTTACCAAATGTAATCTTTTGTTTTCAGTAAAAGATACACTAAGTCAATTTTAGGGCATACAAATGTAATATACTGCCCACTTATTTGGTAAAATATAAAAGATGAGGTTGCACTGAATAAATAGATAGCCAGTACGTCAAGTCTTAAAATGACCGGCACCTCTGAAATGGTGACAAACTTTAGTACCTTCACTTTTCCATAGGTAATGCTTTTAAGGCTAAGTCTCACCTTGTGGAACATGTTACATGGCACATCAATATTCAGGGTGTAACATGTCCCAGCACATGTTCCCTCACCCCCCAAACCTCCCATGCCAGTTGGTAGGGGGTTCCTCTCCCCCAAAACCGCAGCCAAATTTTAAATCAGCTCCGCCCACACAGCCATGTCATTTATTCACAAGAACCTGTGAATGAATAAACTACAACTCCTGTCTTCCATCATGGCAGACAGAATTGTAGTATCAATGGACAGCGATTGTGCTGATCAGTGCACTCGTAGTCCATTCACAAGTCCTCCAGCTTTCTAACAAAAAGCCTGTACAGATGTATGGGCAGAAAGCTGAAGGACTTGTCTGCAGGAGCCTGACATTGCACCCATGATTCACTCATACCAGATAACTGATAACAGGTCTAAAATTATTGTTCTCACTCCAGCATGCGTGTTGATAACATGTGCAGAAAAAATAAAGCATTAGTGCGCAGGCACCCCTCCCATCTGTGTTTTTTTTTGTATATGTGTGTATATGGGGGTGGGGGAGGTTCATATTTATGTATTCTGAGATGTTAAAGTGCTTGGAATTAACTTTATTTTCTTACACTTTATTTTTTATCACATGAGGACACAAGTCCCCTATGTGATACTTTTTTTGGGGGACAGGTTTCCTTTAATGAGACCCCTGATGTCTCCCCTGCCCTCCGTTAAACAAATGAAGTGCAGATCACACTCCATTAGCTTCTTCCCAGTGGCAGCAGGACCCCAAAGTGACATTTTACTGATCATTTCCGGGTTACAAATAGATAGTGGAGATCAACAAACAGACATTCACTGGTCTCCATAATGGAGGCTGCCATTGCTGAACTCTCCTTGGGCAATGCTAGTTCTTTGGTTGTTCAGATGCTTTCATATCAGAGTTGTCTGACTCTAGTTATATTGTACATGTAGTTGTACCCCCGTAGGGGCTGCTAAGTGTTGTCACCACCTGTCACCCTTTCCAGCCCGGCATTCAATCCTCTGTCACTCCAAGGCAATGAACAGTCCATATGTTTGTTTTTGTTGTTTTTATTGAGGGAATAGAACTTGGATGGGTAAAGGAATATATGGGATGCCCAGTGGATTTTTAGAACAGATAATTGGTAGATTGTATAGCAATCAATTGGGACAACTATGTACACTCTCTGTACATGACACTTCTCCAGACTCCTGTACAACTCTTGCTTAGAGACTATTGCTCTCTCTCTTCCTTTTGCACAACCCTTTACTCCCAGGAGCAGCTAGCACTTGGTTAGGCCTGACACTGGCTCAGCCAGGCCTCAGCAATTGCCCGTTGCAGGCAGGGACCGCAGGCCCCTATAGTATAGCAAAAATAGAAAGTCTCTTGTGCTTGCTATCCCACAGATGGACTACTGCTCCAAGTCAGCCCTCTTAAGGCCCTTCTAGCCCTCTTGGCTGCAGCTGCCTGACTCAACTGCCCATAACATCACAGTTCTTACTCCTGGCTCTGCACCCATCCCAGACTGTACACTCCCAGTCCTTTCAGGTGTGTCCCCCCAGTCCTCCTGACTGTGACTGTCACTCACCAGTAGGGTTGAGCCGAACACCCCCCTGTTCGGTTCGCACCAGAACATGCGAACAGGCAAAAAATGTATTCAAACACGCGAACACCGTTAAAGTCTATGGGACACGAACATGAAAAATCAAAAGTGCTAATTTTAAAGGTTAATATGCAAGTTATTGTCATAAAAAGTGTTTGGGGCCCGGGTCCTGCCCCAGGGGACATGTATCAATGCAAAAAGTTTTAAAAACAGTCGTTTTTTTCGGGAGCAGTGATTTTAATAATGCTTAAAGTGAAACAATAAAAGTGAAATATTCCTTTACGTTTTGTACCTGAGGGGTGTGTATAGTATGCCTGTAAAGTAGTGCATGTTTCCCGTGTTTAGAACAGTCCCTGCAGCAAAATTAAATTTCTAAAGGAAAAAAAGTCTTTACAACTACTTGCGGCTATAATGAATTGTCGAGTCCCGGCAATACAGATAAAAGTAATTGAAAAAAAACGGCAGCCCCCCCCCCCCACAGTCCATTACCAGGCCCTTTGGGTCTGATGTGAATATTAAGGGGAACCCCGAACCAAAAAAAAAATGTGGGGGTCCCCTCAAATTCCATATCAGGCCCTTCAGGTTTGGTATGGATATTAAGGGGAACCCCGCACCAAATAAAAAAAAATGGCATGGAGCCCCCCAAAATTCCATACCAGACCCTGGCAGCCTGGCAGGCTGCATGAAAAGAGGGGGGGACGAGAGAGCGCCCCCCCTCCTGAACTGTACCAGGTCACATGCCCTCAACATGGGGAGGATGTCCAGACAAAGTTGGAGAAGTCCTTTATTTAAAAAAATTAAATTAAATTCCAGCAATGTAATCCTGTCGATGTCCAACGATGATCCATTCTCCAGCGACGCTACAGTCTCCACTCTCCAGCAGGAACAAAACCCCCATGACGCGTAAGAGGGGGCGGGGTCACCCATCCTTATCATAGGGAACCATGGGGGTTTCGTTCCTGCTGGAGAGTGGAGACTGCAGCGTCGCTGGAGAATGGATCATCGTTGGACATCGACGGGATTACATCACTGTAATTTTATTTATTTTTGTAATAAATGACTTCTCCAACTGTGTCTGTGTGTTTTTTTACAAATTTTTACACTTTCTTTGTGAGATGGTAGGGGTACAATGTATCCGTTACCAATTCACATGGGGGGGCGGGATCTGGAGTCCCCGTTTGTTAAAGGGGCTTACAGATTTCGATAAACCCCCCGCCCGCAGACCCCCATAACCACCGGGCATGGGTTGTGGGGATGAGGCCCTTGTCCCCATCAACATGGGGACATCCTCCCCATGTTGAGGGCATGTGGCCTGGTATGGTTCAGGAAGGGGGCGCTCTCTCACCCCCCCCCTCTTTTCCTGTGGCCTGCCAGATTGCGTGCTCGGGTAAGGGTCTGGTATGGACCCCACGCCATTTTTTTATTTTGGTGCAGGGTTCCCCTTAAAATCCATACTAGACCTGAAGGGTCTGGTATGGATTTTTTGGGGGACCCCCGACATTTATTTTTTTAATTTGGTGCAGGGTTCCCCTTAATATCCATACCAAACCTGAAGGGCCTGATATGGTATTTGGGGGGACTCCCACATTTTTTTTTGGTTCGGGGTTCCCCTTAATATTCATACCAGACCCAAATGGCCTGGTAATGGACTGTGGGGGTGACCCCTGACGTTTTTTTCAATTACTTTTATCTGTATTGCCAGGACCCGACAATTCATGAATAGCCGCGAGTAGTTTTAAATTACTTTTTTTCCTTTAGAAATTACAATTTGTTTAAGGACAGTTCTAAACACGGGAAACATGCACTACTTTACAGGCATACTATACACACCCCCCCATGTACGAAATTTAAAGGAATATTTCACTTTTATTGTTTCACTTTAAGCATTATTAAAATCACTGCTCCCGAAAAATGGCAGTTTTTAAAACTTTTTTTGGCATTGATACATGTCCCCTGGGGCAAGACCCAGGTCCCCAAACACTTTTTATGACAATAACTTGCATATTAACCTTTAAAATTAGCACTTTTGATTTCTCCCATAGACTTTTAACGGTGTTCTGCGGCTTTTCGGATTTGCTGCGAACACCCCAAATTGTTCGCTGTTCGCCGAACATGCGAACAGCCAATGTTCGAGTCGAACTCATTTTTCGACTCGAACATAAAGCTCATCCCTACTCACCAGCCCTCCTGGCTGCAACCAGTGGTTCCCTCCTGAAGACTTGCCTGGCAGTACTAGCTCCTGCTGTCCTCTCTTGCTTCTCCCGTGCCTCCTGTCCAGATTCTTCATGCGTTCTTACCAGCAAGCTGAAGGATTATTTAAAAAAGTCAAGAAGATATGTTAACCACTTCCTGCCTGCCATATAACAGAATGACGTGCACAAAGTGGTTAAGTTATCCTAACTGGACGTCATATGACATCCAGCAGGATAAGCCACGATCGCGGCGACCGGTGGTGGGGTGTGTCACTCTGACACGTTACAACTCTGATCATTGTAAAGAGCCTATGAGCCTTACCACGTGATCAGCTGTGCCCAATCACAGCGTGTAACCAGAAAGTGCTGGTAAACGGCTTTCCTGGGTTTGCGCTGACAGGGAGAACCGATTGGCAGCTCTCCTATCAGAGGGGGGTCTGCGCTGATGATCAGCGCATTGATTATCAGCTCAGCCCCCATCAGAGGTGCCCACCACATCTGCCAATCACTGCCCCCATCAGCTGCCAGTCAGTGCCCATCAGTCCCGCCTATCAGTGCCTATCAATTCTACATATTAGTGCCTCCTCATCAGTGTCCATCAGTGCCACCTTATCAGTGCCAACTCATCAGTGCTCATGAGTGCCACCTCATCAGTGCCTGTCAGTGAAGGAGAAAACTAAATTTTATAACAGAAACAAAGAAAAGCCTTTTTTTTTTCAAAAATGTTGGTCTTTTTTTGTTTGGTGTGGTGGTGAATACCCCCAAAATAAATCTCTATTCGTGGGGGAAAATGATAAAAATGTAGTATTAGTACAGTTTTACATGGCTGCACAATTGTTATTCAAAGGGGGGGGGGGGGGTTTTGAAGTCATCTTGAGGGATCTGACCAGGAGTGGTGCTCTGTTTTGGTTTTCTTTTTTTTTTTCCATTAGTTATTCAATATTAACCACCTCAAGAATGGGCTGCTCCCCCTTCCTGCCCAGGCCATTTTCAGTTTTCAGCGCTGTCACACTTTAAATGACAATAACTTAGTCATGCAACACTGTACCCAAATTACATGGTTATCATTTTTTTAAAACAGATAGAGATTTATTTTGGTGGTATGTAACCACTATTGGGTTTTTATGTTTTGTTTTGCAATATAAATGAAGGAAAGACTGAAAATTTTGGAAATACATTTTGAGTATACATTTTGGTTTTTAAAATTTTGCAAATAAATAATCTTTCTTCACAAATTTAGACCAACATGTACCAATCAGTGTATATTATTTAGTCTGTGGGAAAGATCTGCACACTATGGGATATAGATCTGAAAATTGATCAGTCCTGATGTACTGATGTCCTCATTTCTTGAGGCCCTAAAATGACAGGACAATACCCCCAAATTACACATTTTTGAAAGTCGACACCCCAATGTATTTATTAAGAGGCATGGTGAGATTTTGAAATTGCATTTTTTGTTAAAATCTTATGGAAAATTTATATTTTTTTCACAAAGGTGTAATTTTAACAAGTTATTTCTCACACACAGCATAGACATGCTTACAATTACACCCCAAAACACATTCTGCTATACCTCCTGGGTATGGGATGCCACATTTGTGATACATGTTCAATGCCTAGATGCATAGAGAGGCAAAAAGTCCAAGAAGCACCATTGGGCTTTCAGGGAGCATAAATTACACATCTAATTTCCTGACCACCTACCACATTTCTTGAGTCCCTGAAGTGGCAGGACTGGAGAATCACCAACAAAATCACCACATTTTGAAAAGAAAAAACTACAAGGTATTTTTTAAGAGGCATGGTGAGTGTTTTAAAAGCTTAATATTTTGGGCATAATGACAGTGCACTTGAAGTATGTAAAAAAACATTTTTAAACATGCCACCAGAGCAGTGAAGTGTCACCGTAGTGATGCTGTACTGCTGGGGGAGGGGGGGGTTTATAGGGATTTAAAAAAAAAAACATTGTGACTGCTTATACAATCATGTACACTGTATAAGCAAAATCATTTCTAACTGTGTTTGGCATTGTTCATGATGTCATTGTTTACTACTGTTATAGCTGTGATTGGTTACAGATATCACATTGTACATTGTCGCTGTGATTTGCTTTGAACCATGTGATTGTTGTGACCAATCATGATTGACAGACAATGGGGTTATTTACTAAAGGAAAATCCACTGTGCGCTCCAAGTTCACTTTAAGTGCACTTGGAAGTTCAGTCGCTGTACATCTGAGGGGGATATGTAAGTACAATAAAAAACAGCATTTTTGGTTGCACATTATTGAATGATATAAATCAGCAAAACTTCCTCTCTCTCATTCAGATCTACACTGACTGTACTTCCAAGTGCACATGTAGTGCACAGTGATTGCTAGGAACACCCAAACCGGGAGGCCATATGGGTACATCCTCCCAGAATAACACTTGTCTCCACTTGTCTCACACGGCCATATATATGCAGTGGGCAGGCAGAAAAGTTAATAGTTTGGCACCCAAAAAGGTTAAATGAAGAGCAGGAGATCCACATTCTGTTCTAGAAAGCCAGATCATTGCTGGTATTGTGAAGGACCTGGAGCACCCAAAAGGACACAATGATTTAATACACATAACTTTCCACTGCCAACGGTGTTTTAAAGAGACGTTGTTAAACAGGATCTGAGCCTACTTGCACCCCAATTTTTTTTTACTGTTTTGCCACAAACCACTTATACACAGACACATAAACCTAAGCACTTAGATACATAGTTACATATTTGATAAGGTTGAATGAAGACACTAGTCCATCCAGTTCAACCTCTGTGTGTGTGTTTATGTCACTATTATATCCCTGTATATTGCATTCACTAAGATGTCCATCTCAAAGTTTTATTAACACTCGCTATAGTATACGCTATAGTATTTTTTTATTTTCTCTTTTTTTTTCTCATGAAAGTGGAATTGCCCTTTAAGTGCCTCTTCTCCAGAGTGAATAACTGTAATCTATCAGTCCTCATAGCTGAAATCCTCTGTTCTCCTTTTAAATGTTGTTGCCCTTTGCTGAACCCTTTCAAATTCATCGACCTCTTTCCTGAGGATTGGTGACCAAATCTGAACTGTATATTCAAGATGAGCCAGTGTATTGTAAAGGGGTAGAATTATTTATAAATAGTTTATAAATAGTCCCAATAAAATGTATTATAAGTGCTCAGCGAAAGGTCATCTCATTCCGATGACATTCTCTAAATGAGATATAACTAGATAAATGATTTATAATCAAAAAATACTAAACATTCTATATACTTGTTACCTATAATAATTTCTGTAATTTTTTTAAGCTGTCCCGCTATGTAAAAGAAGTCCAGTACAAGGATCCGAATGGCAAGGTCATGATTTTTAATGATAAAGGAGAACTGCCCAGTCCAATGGAAATTGTAAATTGGATTACAAGAATTAATTATAGAAATATCACTGATTGGATGATTGTGGGTCACTTTGATGGGTCCCTTTCAGAGGGTCAGCAACTTACACTAGAACCAGAGCGAATATCATGGAAAGGAGACAAGGTGAGTTACACTGGGGAAGCTTATCCAGAACTTATACAAGAAACATACTAGTTTTGAACCTAAAGCCCATCTCCAGACAAAACCTAACACCCTCCTCCCATCCTGTTCTTGGATGGCCAAGAGGGAGAGGGGGGCAAAGGGAGAGGGGGAGGGAGAGAGAGGGGGAAGGAGATAGAGAGGGGAGGGAGATTTGGAGAGAGAGAAGAAGAGAAAAAGGGGGAGAGAGAGAGGGGAAGGGAGAGAAGGGGGAAGAGAGGGAGGGTGGGAGAGAGAGGGCGAGGAAGAGAGAGGGGAAAGGAGAGAGAAATAAAGGGGGAAGAGAGAGAGGGATGGGAGAGAGAGAGGGGAGGGAGGGGTGGGAAAGAGGAAGAGAGAGGGGGAGAGGGGACAGATGGGGAGAGAGGGGAGGGAGAGAGAAAGGGAGAGAGTGGGGAGGGAGAAAGAGAGAGGGGAGGTTGAAATAGGGGGAGGGAGAGAAGGGGAGGGAGAGAGGGAGAGAAAGCGAGTGGGAGGGAGAGGGATAGATAGGAGAGGGGGGAGGAAGAGAGAGGGGAAGGGAGAGATAGAGAAATAAAGGGGGGAAGGGAGAGAGAGGGGGAGGAAGAGAGAGGGGAAGGGAGAGAGAGAGAAATAAAGGGGGAAGGGAGAGAGGGACAGGAGAGAGAGAGGGGAGCAAGGGGTGGGAGAGAGAGGGGGAGAGGGGACAGATGGGGAGAGAGGGGAAGAGAGAGGGGAGGGAGAGAGAAGGGGAGAGAGTGGGGAGGGAGAAAGAGAGAGGGGAGGTTGAAATAGGGGGGAGGGAGAGAAGGGGAGGGAGAGAGGGAGAGAAAGAGAGTGGGAGGGAGAGGGATAGAGAGGAGAGGGGGAGGAAGAGAGAGGGGAAGGGAGAGAGAGAGAAATAAAGGGGAGAAGGGAGAGAGAGATGGGAGAGAGAGAGAGAGAGGGGAGAGAGGGGGAGGGAGAGAGGGAGAGATGGGGAGAGGGGACAGAGGGGGAGAGAGGGGAAGAGAGAGGGGAGAGAGAGTGGGGAGGGAGAACGAGAGAGGGGGAGGTTGAGATATGGGGGAGGGAGAGAAGGGGAGGGAGAGGAAGAGAGAGAGGGGGTCAGAGAGGGGGTCAGAGAGGGGGAGGGAGAGGGGGTGAGAAAGAAAAGAGGGGATAGAGGGGGTTAGAGAGAGAAAGAGAGTTGGGGTGTGAGAGAGAGGAGGGTGACTAATAGAGGGGGTGAGAGAGAGAGGAGGAGGGAGGGGAGGAGAGAAAGGGAGAAGGAGAGAGAGAGGGGGTGGAGAGAGAGAAGGTAGAGGGAGAGAAAGAGGGGAGGGAGAGAGATAGAGTGGAAGCATGCGCAAGAGAGAGAGATATAGGGAGGGAGAGGGGAGGGAGAGGGAGAGAGGGAAGGGAGAGATGGGAGGGAGACATAGAGAGAGAGGGAGAGGAGGAGAGAGAGAGGAGGGAGAGAGTGGGAGGGAGAGAAAGAGGAGTGGGAGAGAGAGGGGAGGAAGAGAGAGAGGGGAAGGGAGAGAGGGAGGAAGATGGGGAGGGGTGGGAGAGAAAAAGGGGAGGAAGAGAGGGAGGGGAAGGGAGAGAGGGAGGGAGAGAGAGATAGGAGAGAGAGAGAGGGGAGGGAAAGAGGGAGAGAGGGGGTGGGAGAGAGGGAGTGGAGAGAAAGGGAGAGGGGAAGAGAGAGGGGGAGGGGAATATGGAGTTGAGAGAAAGTATGAGAAAGAGGGGGTTGGAGAGAGAGAGAGAGAGAGAGGGGTGGTGTTAGAGAGAAAGACAGATGGGGGTTTGAGGAGGGTGACAGAGAAAGAAGGGGTCAGAAAGATGGGAAGGTGAGAAAGAGAGAGATGAAAAAGAGAGGGGGTGAGAGAGGGAGAGGGGCAGAGAGATGGGAAGGGAGAGAAAGAGGGGGAGAGAGGGAGAGAGAGTGGAAGGGAGATAAGGAGGAAGAGAGAGAGGGAAGGGAGAGTGAGGGGGAGAGAGAGGGGAGGGAGAGGGGGTGAGAGAGAGGGGTGAGAGAGGGGGAGGGAGAGGGAGTGAGAGCGAGAAGAGGGGAGAGAGGCGGTGAGAGAGAGAAAGAGAGACGTGGTGTGAGGGAGGGAGAGAGAGAGGGGGAGGGAGAGAAAAAGGGGAGGAAGAGACGGGAGGGAGAGACAAAGGCAGATGGAGGGAGGGGGAGAGAAAGAGAGAGGGGGTGAGGGGGGTGATAAAGGAGAAGGGAGGGAGAGAGGGAGAGGGGGAAGAGAGGGGAGGGAGAGAAAGAGGGGGAGAAAGAGACGGGAGGGAGAGAAAGGGAGAAGGAGGAAGAGGGAGAGAGAAAAAGGGGGGTAAGGGGGGGAGAAAAGAGAAGGGAGGGAGAGAGGGAGAGGGGGAAGAGAGGGGAGGGAGGGGAAGAGGGGGTAAGAGAAAGAAGGGGGTGGTAAGAGAGAGAGAGGGGTGGTGAGAGAGAAGAGGGGGTGATAGAGAGGGGGTGAGAGAGAGGGGGATGAGAGAGAGAGATCCCTAGCCCTGTCCCTGTCTGCAGCCCCTCCTGTTCCCCCATGTCCCAGTCTGCAGTCCCTGTCCTTGGAAAGTTGTGTGTGATGCTTGATATGGTACCATCCATGCCAGCAGGATGTTCATGATGGCCAGCAGCAGGCAGAGTCTGTTCTCCTTCTGGGTGGGCACAGTGCTCTTCCAGAGGATCTGTTTGCTGTGAGATGGAGTGGTCCTTGACTGCCTGCAACTCCCACCCGTCCTCATTTTTTGGCCCCAGTCAGCCTGTCCTCTGGTCCTGGGAGGTCTTCAGAGCTTTTCTCCCTCCAGTTCTATTGGTCCTTGCCGCCCTCACTGCTCACCTTCCCCACCACATTTCTGGAACATTTTCTTATTACTACATATGGTAGAGAGGCCTTCTTGCAATCTTTTGTGGTGGAACGTGCACATCGCATGCCAGCCAAACCACCACCGTAAGGAATGGATCCACGGGTCTTTATTAAAGACCGAGAAGCTATCCTTTGTTTTTCCAGGGAAAAGTTTATTATACCCTTTTATAATACCCAGATTCTGGAATTTACAGACTTTTCTGCAGAGGTCCAGAAACAACACATCTGCTTCACGGAAGTCAATCGGCGCCTACAGGTTCACCTTCTCAAGTATGCAATGCCTCTATGTTGTTGGAGAAGATTAAGTTCACTTTTTCGAGGAACCGGAGGCAGCTACTGCATGGTTGGATCTACTAGACCTTACCTTCCATTCTGGCTCCCAGGTTCTGGAAGTCTGCCTTAATGTCCCCAGTAAATTTAGCTGCAGTACTGGTCAGTCCCCTGTCTAGCATCCTTGACAATTTATGGAAAAGAACAGCTGTATTTATCAGGGTGTCCGAGCTGTCTGGTGTGAGGGAGCCGAGTAGGCATCAGCAGATCCCATGGGGGAAAGCATGAAGTCCTCCAAAGTGTGCCCTATAAGCGACTCTGTGGACGCTGGGGAAGGTGCCACAGTGTGGAGATTACTCACGGTTGGGCCTGGAGAGGATTGATGGGAATCCAGATTCGCGGGTAGGGATGAGCCGAACACCCCCCATCCAGAACGTGCGAACAGGCAAAAAAATTGTTCAAACACGCGAACACCGTTAAAGTTTATGGGACACGAACATGAAAAATCAAAAGTGCTAATTTTAAAGGTTAATATGCAAGTTATTGTGATAAAAGGTGTTTGGGGACCCGGGTCCTGCCCTGTTTTTTCGGGAGCAGTGATTTTAATAATGCTTAAAGTGAAACAATAAATATGAAATATTCCTTGAAATTTTGTACCTGGGGGAAAATGAAATTTTTAAAGGAAAAAAAGTCATTTAAAACTACTCGCGGCTGTGATGAATTGTCGGGTCCCGGCAATACAGATAAAAGTCATTGAAAGTCATTGAAAAAAAAAATGCGTGGGGGTCCCCCAAAATTCCATCACCAGGCCCTTCAGGTCTGGATATTAAGGGGAACTCTGCGCCAAAATTAAAAAAAAAGATGGCGTGGGGTTCCCCCAAAAAATCCATACCAGACCCTTAAGGTCTGGTATGGATTTTAAGGGGAACTCCACGCCAAATAAAATAAAAAAAATGGTGTGGGGTTTCCCCCAAGAATCCACACCAGACCCTTATCCGAGCACGCAACCTGGCAGGCCGCAGCAAAAGAGTGGGGACGAGAGAGCGCCCCCCCTCCTGAACCATACCAGGACACATGCCCTCAACATGGGGAGGATGTCCCCATGTTGAAGAGGGCAAGGGCCTCATCCCCACAACCCTTGCCCAGTGGTTGTGGGGGTCTGCGGGCGGGGGGCTTAAAAGAATCTGGAAGCCTCCAGATCCCGGCCCCCCTTATGTGAATTAATAAGGGGTACATTGTACCCCTACCATTTCACAAATAAAAGTGTCAAAATGTTAAAAACCACAGTACACAGCTTCGGACAAAAAATAAAAAATAAAAATAAAAAAGAGATTCCAGCGATGTAATCCAATAAATCCATCCTCCATCTCCAGTGATGTAATCCAATTGTCGACCTCCAGCGATGGTTGTCAGCGACTCCAGCGATGGGTGTTCTTCAGCGACTCCAGCGAGGAACAGCAATGGATTTTCTTCAGCGACTCCAGCGAGGAACAGCACACGGTCCTGCCTCCACCGAAGGCACCCAGGCAATGACACGGCTCCAGCTTGACAGCTCTTATGTAGCTGAGGGTGGGGCCACCTGTGAAATGACCCCGTCCCCCCTCTGACAAGGGGAAACGTCTGGGTTTCCCAGTGACGTGTACTGTTGACCCCGCCCCCCTCTGATGCAATGCAGGTTTCCCGATATATCATCGCTGGAGTCGCTGACATCCATCGCTGGAGATCGACAATTGGATTACATCGCTGGAGATGGAGGATGGATTTATTGGATTACATCGTTGGAATCTCTTTTTTGTTTTTTTATTTTTATTAAAGGACTTGTCCCAAGCTCTGTACTGTGGTTTTTAACATGTTGACACTTTTTTTGTGAAATGGTAAGGGTACAATGTACCCCTTACCAATTCACATGGGGCGGAGGGATCTGGAGGCACCCTTTGTTAAAAGGGGCTTCCAGATTCCGATAAGTCCCCTGCCCGGAGACCCCCATAACCACCGGGCAAGGGTTGTGGGGATGAGGCCCTTGTCCCCATCAACATGGGGACATCCTCCCCATGTTGAGGGCATGTGGCCTGGTATGGTTCAGGAGGGGGGGCGCTCTCTCGTCCCCCCTCTTTTCCTGCGGCCTGCCAGGCTGCGTGCTCAGATAAGGGTCTGGTGTGGATTTTTGGGGGGAACCTTCCTCTTCACCCACTCTCACCCCCCTATACTCTGGTTATTCCGCATCATCGCAAGGAAAGGCTCCAGCATTAATACGTATAGAAGTGGCGAGAGCAAGCACCCCTGCCTTGTTCCATTGTGCATTTCAAAGGGCAGTGACATCCTACCATTGACCTTCACCATTGCCATAGGTTTGCTGTACAGGTTTTGTATCCAGTGTTTAATTTTGGGTCCCAATCCCAAATGATGGAGCGTATCCATCATGAACCCCCAGTCTACCCTGTCAAATGCTTTCTCAGCATCTATTGACAGGAGTAGGACTGGGGATTTCCCACTCTTATTCTTATGCAGCAAAAGTATAGTTTTTAAACTATTGTCTCTACCCTCTCTTCTGGGTATAAACCCTGTCTGATCTGGGTCTACCCAATCTGGCATTAGATTCTTTAATCGGGTAGCGAGAATTTTTGCATATATCTTTGTGTCCGCATTTAGTAGTGCAATTGGCCTATAACTGAAGCATAACGTATTATCTTTTCCTGGTTTTGGTATTATTTTGATATGGGCCATTAAAGATTCACGTCTTATTTCCTCATCTTCCCCAATTTTTTTGAGGTAGTCACATAGTTTCCGGATCAGCTAGCTCTGAAACTTTTTATAATATTTGATGGTGTACCCGTCCGGTCCGGGGCTTTTCCCAGTAGGTTTTTCTTTCAATGCTTTTATGATTTCTTCCTGCGTAATTAATGCGTCAAGGGCTGTCAACCGTTTTTCTTGTATTTTTGGCAGTTTTGCGTCCTTTGAATATTCTTGTATTTTTGTTTTCCTCTTCCCTTTCTCTTTGTGTGTGTCCTCGTTTCTGATTGCATATATTGCACTATAGTATGTTTGAAATGCTGTTGCGATATCAGACATTCGAATTTCGGAAGATGGTTTTCTATATATAAAATATTTTTCTGTTCTAAACAATTGTTTTCCTATGCTATTCTTTTCTATTCTAATTTCTAAACTTTTCTATTCGAATTTCGAATTCATTCTATATGAAATTCGAATTTCGGAAAATGGTTATTTATATGTATATATATATATATATATATATATATATATATATATAACCATCTTACGAAATTTGAGTTTCGTATAGAATGAATTCAATTTTGAATAGAAAAGATTAGAATAGAATAGAAAATAATAGAAAACAATAGAAAAACAATAGAACAGAAGAGAATAAAATATAATATATACATATTATATTTTATTCTCTTCTGTTCTATTGTTTTTCTAGTCTATTTTCTATTTCTATTCTAATCTTTTCTATTCGAATTCGAATTCATTCTGTACAAATTTCGAATGTCGGAACACGGTTTTATATATATATATATATATATATATATATATATATATATGTATATATATTTTTTTTGCTGATCTGTTCTATTGTTTTTCTATGATATTCTTTTCTATTATTTTTTATTCTATTCAAATCTTTTCTATTCAAATTCAATTTAATTCTATATGAAATTGGAAATTCGAATTTCGAAAAATGGTTTTATATATATATATATATATATATATATATATATATATATATATATATGTATATATATATATATATATATATATATATATATATAATATTTATATATATAACCATCTTCTGAAGGTCGAAATTCATATATAATGAATTCAAATTTGAATAGAAAAGATTTGAATAGAATAGAAAAGAATAAAATAAAAAAAATAAAAAAATAATATATATATATATATATATATATTAATATATATATATATATATATATACCTGAGTATAAGCCGACCAGAGTATAAGCCGAGGCCCTAATTTTACCATAAAAAAATGGGAAAACTTATTGACTCGAGTATAAGCCTAGGGTGAGAATGCAGCAGCTACTGTAAGCGGAAAAGAGGGTCAACAATGCCCATTTGCAGCTTCACTGTGCCCATTTGCACGACTCACTGTGCCCATTTACAACCTCACTGTGCCCATTGCAGCCTTATGCCGTGTACACACGATCGGTTTTACCGATGAAAACAGTATGATGGACTTCTCTCGTCGGACAAACCGATCGTGTATGGGCCCCATCGGTCTTTTTTCCATCGTTGAGAAAAAAATAGAACATGTTTTAAATTTATCCGATGGGAAAAAAACGATAGCAAATTCCAATCGTCTGTGTGGAACTCCATAGGACAAAAAACCAATGCATGCTCAGAATCAAGTCGACACATGCTCAGAAGCATTGAAATTAAATTTTCTCAGCTTGTCGGAGTGTTTTACGTCACGGCATTTGGGACGGTCGTATTTTTGACTGATGGTGTGTAGGCAAGACTGATGGAAGTCAGCTTCATCGGATTTCCGATGGAAAAATCCATCGGATTAGAATCCATAGGAAATCCGATCGTGTGTACAGGGCTTTACTGCGCCCATTTTCACTGTGCCCATTGCAGCCTTACTGTGCCCATTCTCACTGTGCCCATTGTAGCCTTACTGTGCCCATTCTCACTGTGCCCATTGTAGCCTTACTGTGTCCATTCTCACTGTGCCCATTGCAGCCTCAGTGTACCTGTATTCTTGACAGGCTGCGGGCATCCATTTTTCAAAATTCACGGCTTCCTCCTGGTCCCGTTCCGTTCCATGATAGTCAGTGTACCTGTTGGGTCGCTGGCATCCATTTTTCAAAAGTCGCGGCTTCTTCCTGGTCCGTGATAGGCGTTTGATACTGTGTTCCGCTACCGCCTATTACGGTGGTCCTCTCATCTTCTAACTCATTTTCCCAGCAGACACTGTGTTCAGTGTTCCGTCAATCATGGACCTTCTTTCATCCTCGGACAAGAGGACGTCCATGATAGGCGGAACACTGAACACTGGGAAAGTCAGAGGATGAGAGGACCTCCGTGATAGGCGGTAGCGGAACACAGTGTCAAACGCCTATCACGAACCAGGAGGAAGCCGCGACTTTTGAAAATCGGACGCCTGCGACCCGACAGGTACACTGACTCGAGTATAAGCCGAGGGGGCTATTCTCAGCCCTAAAAAACGGCTTATACTCGAGTATATGCGGTATATAAAACCATCTTCCGAAATTCTAATTTAGTATAAAAATTTGTATCAATATCGAATATAAAATATTAGAATAGAATATAAAATAATAGAAAGAATAGACTAGAAAAGAATAGACTAGAATAAATTATTATATATATTATTTTAGTTTCCATTGTTTTGAGTTATTTTCCAATCTATTCTTGAATTCGAATTTATACTATTCTTATTCGAATTTCAGAAGACGGTCATATTCTATTGTATTTTATTACATTCTATTAAATTCTATTCTTATTCTTTACTATTCTTGTCAGGGATGAGCCGAACACCACCCTGTTCGGTTCGCACCAGAACCTGCGAACAGACAGAATGTTTGCGTGAACTTTAGAACCCTATTAAATACAATGGACTCGAACGTTCGAAATCTAAAGTGCTAATTATAAAGGCTTATATACAAGTTATTGTCCTAAAAAGTGTTTGGGGACCCGGGTCCTGCCCCAGGGGACATGTATCAATGCAAAAAAAAGTTTAAAAAATAGACGTTTTTACGGGAGCAGTGATTTTAATAATGCTTAAAATGAAAAAATAAAAGTGAAATTTTCCTTTAAATTTCGTACCTGGTGGGTGTGTATGATATGCATGTAAAGTGGCGCATGTTTCCCGTGCTTAGAACTGTCCCTGCACAAAGTGTCATTTTTGAAGGAAAAAAAGTCATTTAAAACTCACTCGCGGCTATTAATGAATTGTCGGCTTTTATCAATACATAGAAAAGTCATTGATAAAAAAAAAAAAAAGCGTGGGGGTTCCCCCAAATTCAATTACCAGGCCCTTCAGGTCTAGAATGGATATTAAGTGGAACCCCGCCGCAAATTTTAAAAAAAATGGCGTGCGGTTCCCCCTAAATATCCATACCAGGCCCTTCAGATCTGGCATGGATTTTAAGGGGAACTCCACCCCAAATAAAAAAAAATGGCGTGGAGTCCCCCCCAAAATCCATACCAGACCCTTATCCGAGCACGCAACCTGGCCGGCCGCAGGAAAAGAGGGGGGACGAGAGAGCGCCCCCCCCTCCTGAACCGTACCAGGCCACATACCCTCAACATGGGGAGGATGTCCCCATGTTGATGGGGACAAGGGCCTCATCCCCACAACCCTTGCCCGGTGGTTGTGGGGGTCTGTGGGCAGGGGGCTTATCGGAATCTGGAAGACCCCTTTAACAAAGGGGACCCCCAGATCCCGCCCCCCCCTATGTGAATTGGTAAGGGGTACATTGTACCCCTACCATTTCACGAAGAAAGTGTAAAAAAAGTAAATAAAAACACACAAACACCTTGGAAAAGTCCTTTATTAAAAAATAAATGTAAAAAAAAACATTCCAGCGATGAAATCCAGTGTCCCGCGGCGATCCCGATGTCCAGCGCTGTCCGTCATTGGTTGAGCCTGAGCGAACCTGATGGGGAACTTCCTCCGCAGTGTTTTAAATGTATAGACCCGCCCCTTCTAAAGTTCCCCATCAGGTCCTCTAAGTGGACCAGATGCGGAACATGAGAAGCGCGGGTCTATTCATGTATTACACAGTGAAGGAAGTTCCCATAAGGTCTGCCCCCTCGTAGAGCGGACCTGATGGGGAACTTCCTTCACTGTGTAATACACGAATAGACCCGCCCCTTCTCACGTTCCGCATCTGGTCCGCTTAGCGGACCTGATGGGGAACTTTAGAAGGGGCGGGTCTATACATTTAAAACACTGTGGAGGAAGTTCCCCATCAGGTCCGCTCAGGCTCAACCAATGACGGACAGCGCTGGAAATCGGGATCGCCGTGGGACACTGGATTTCATCGCTGGAATGTTTTTTTTTTTTTTAATAAAGGACTTTTCCAAGGTGTTTGTGTGTTTTTATTTACATTTTTTTTACACTTTCTTCGTGAAATGGTAGGGGTACAATGTACCCCTTACCAATTCACATAGGGGGGGGCCGGGATCTGGGGGTCCCCTTTGTTAAAGGGGTCTTCCAGATTCCGATAAGCCCCCTGCCCGCAGACCCCCACAACCACCGGGCAAGGGTTGTGGGGATGAGGCCCTTGTCCCCATCAACATGGGGACATCCTTCCCATGTTGAGGGCATGTGGCCTGGTACGGTTCAGGAGGGGGGCACTCTCTCGTCCCCCCCTCTTTTCCTGCGGCCGGCCAGGTTGCGTGCTCAGATAAGGGTCTGGTATGGATTTTTGGGGGGACTCCACGCCATTTTTTTTTATTTGGGGTGCAGTTCCCCATAACATCCATGCCAGATCTGAAGGGCCTGGTATGGATATTTAGGGGGAACCGCACACTTTTTTTTTAATTTGCGGCGGGGTTCCCCTTAATATCCATTCCAGACCTGAAGGGCCTGGTAATTAAATTTGGGGGAACCCCCACGCTTTTTGATTTTTTTTTATCAATGACTTTTCTATGTATTGATAAAAGCCAACAATTCATTAATAGCCGCGAGTGAGTTTTAAATTACTTTTTTTCCTTCAAAAATGACAATTTGTGCAGGGACAGTTCTAAGCACGGGAAACATGCGGGACTTTACAGGCATATCATACACACCCCCAGGTACGAAATTTAAAGGAATATTTCACTTTTATTGTTTCACTTTAAGTATTATTAAAATCACTGCTCCCAAAAAAACGTCAGTTTTTAAAACTTTTTTTTGCATTGATACATGTCCCCTGGGGCAGGACCCAGGTCTCCAACGCTTTTTATGACAATAACTTGCATATAAGCCTTTAAAGTTAGCACTTTAGATTTCTCCCATAGACTTTTACAGGGTGTTCCGCGGCTTTTCGAATTTGTCGCGAACACCCCAAATTGTTCGCTATTCGGCGAACGGGCAAACAGGCAATGTTCGAGTCGAACATGAGTTTGACTCAAACTCGAAGCTCATCCCTACCCCTGACCTTAGCTCATCATTGTGCATCCATTCCAGATGCTTGAATGTGACATCACATACATCCCATACATCCCATACATCACATACATCCCATACATCCCATACATCACATACAAGCACGTGGGCTGGATGCAAGAGGTGGATCAGCAGGATGAGTGTGCCAGGACAGGTAGATATGTCTCATCTCTTCTTCCTTTCACCTCTCTGCATATCGCGCATTTCATAGATGAGAAGAGGGTACAGCGGTGGGGAAAATGAGCAGGAGGGGTTCAGAGGTGGAACAGAAGAGCAGGAGGGTACAGCGGTGGGGCAGATGTGCAGGGAGGTACAGTGGTGGAGATGAGAAGGGGGTTCAGCAGTGGGTAAGAAGAGCAGGGGGGGTACAGTGTTGGGGCAGAAAAGCAAGTGGTAGGGCAGTGGGGCAGATGTGAACGGAGGTGTATTGATGGGGCAGATAAACAAGGGGTTACAGTGGTGGGGCAGGAGAGCGGGGGGGTCAGAGGTGGGGCAGAAAAGCAGGGGGTACAGAGGTGAGACAGATGTGCAGGAGGTACATTGGTGGGGCAGATGAGAAAGCGTGTTACAGAGGTGGGGCAGATGAGCAGATGGGTTCAGCGTTGGGACAGATGAGAAAAGGAGTACATTGATGGGGCAGATGAGCAGGGGGATTACAGTGGTGGGACAGAAGAGCAAGGGGGTACAGTGGGGGGGCAGATGTGCAGGAGGTACAGTGGTGGGAGGGATGAGACAGGGGTTCAGCAGTGGGACAGAAAATCAGGGGGGAACAGTGATGGGACAGATGAGCAGGGGGTTACAGTGGTGGGGCAGAGGAGAAAGGAGGTACATTGGTGGGACAGATGATCAGGGGGTTACAGCGGTGGGTCAGAGAAGGAGGGGGTGCAGAGGTGGGGCAGATGTGCAGAGGAGAAAGGAGGTACATTGGTGGAACACATGAGCAGGGGGGACAGAGTTGGGACAGATGTGCAGGAGGTACAGTCGTGGGGCAGATGAGAAAGGGGGTTACAGTGGTGGAACAGATGATCAGATAAGTTCAGTGTTAGGACAGATGAGAAGATGGTTCAGTGGTGGAGCAGATGTGCATGGAGGTACAGTGTTGTGAGATGAGAAAGGGGGAACATTGATGGGACAGATGAGCAGGGGGTTACAGTGGTGGGACAGAAGAGCAGGATAGTACAGTGGTGGGGCAGATGTACAGGGGGTTACAGTGGTAGTGCAGATGTGTAGGGTGGTACAGTGGTGGGGCAGATGTTCAGGGTAGTACAGTGGTGAGGCATATTTGCAGGGGTTACAGTGGTGAGGCAGATGTGTAGGGGTTACAGTGGTGGGGCAGATGTGTAGGGGGTTACAGTGGTGGGCCAGATGAGAAAGGAGGTACATTGGTGGGGCAGATGAGAAAGGGGGTACATTGGTGGGGCAGATGAGCAGGGTGGTACAGTGGTGGGGCAGATGTATTGGGGGTTACAGTGGTGGGGCAGATGAGCAGGGGGGTTACAGTGGTGGGGCAGATGAGCAGATAAGTTCAGTGTTAAGACAGATGAGAAGATGGTTCAGTGGTGGAGCAGATGTGCATAAAGGTACAGTGGTGGGGAAGATGAGAAATGGGGAACATTGATGGGGAAGATGAGAAATGGGGAACATTTATGGGGCAGATGAGCAGTGGTTACAGTGGTGGGACAGAAGAGCAGGGTAGTAAAGTGGTGGGGCAGATGTACAGGGGGTTACAGTGGTGGGGAAGATGTGCAGGGTGGTACAGTGGTGAGGCAGATGTGCAGGGGGTTACAGTGGTGGGGCAGATGTGTAGGGGGTTACAGTGGTGGGGCAGATGAGCAGGGGGGTACAGTGGTCGGGCAGATGTGCAGGGGGTTACAGTGGTGGGGCAGATGTGCAGGGTAGTACATTGGTGGGGCAGATGTGCAGTGGGTTACAGTGGTGGGGCAGATGTGCAGGGTAGTACATTAGTGGGGCAGATGTGCAGGGGGTTACAGTGGTGGGACAGATTTGCAGGGGGGACAGTGATCTGAGGTGTAAAGGTGCATGAATTGGGGTTGATCTGAGGCATGAGAGTACAGGATGTTAATTTCTCACTACTTAAGTAGTTTATAGCATTTACTTTATAAAAAATCCTTTTCGTGATTGAGAGTGTGAAGCTGAAATTTTTTTGTTATAAAATCGGCATGCTCAATTTATTTCCCAAAAAATTTGGCACAATGTGCTCAAAAGGTTGGCTACCCCTTGCTCTACACCAAACTGGAGGCTGAATCCATTCTGGTTATCAATATTACCGGATACTGATAAATTGAATACAGAATGGATGTTTTTCTTTAGTTTAAATTCCAGTACAGCAACCCTGCTGGTGGTATGGAAAGCATTTAAAAAACATGCCCATCTACTACTAACTGAGCATATCTCTAGATATATATGCGGTCTTCTACATTTCCCTATGTTGAGGCAGTAGCTCAGTTAACCTCATTGGATGAGCTACTGTATATGTAACTGAACCCTCTGCAGAATCTCTTACTAGACTGAAACTCCAAACTAGAGTTGTAGACCAGATGTTTTACAAGAGGGCTAGACATAAACTTTCTTTCAATAAGCAAAGAATTTTTGAACATGGATTGCACCCAGGTAAATGAATAGCTTATCTGGCTCATATAGATTCCAGGCCCCTGGTGTTTATTACATAAAGGTCACCTATACAAGGTTTCATTACAGACCCTAAAAGAGAGCTTGCCTTTTTATTTTGGAGACGTTTATACATCTAAGGTAGATTACCCTGACCAAATTCTACATGACTTTTTGAATGCTCTTACCTTTCCCAAATTGACAGAGGCACAGGAAGTTAAATTGGAGGCTATGGCTCACTTTGCCATGATCAAGGCGCCGGGATCAGATGGCCTGCCTATTGAGTTCTATACCCTCTTTTCTGACACATTAGTACCTAAATTATTGTCTCTTTATCAGGCTATATTTGAATCTTCTACCCTTCCTGATTCCATGCAGAAGCCTCAAATATAGGCCTATCTCCCTATTGCAAACTGATATCAAAATACTAGCCAAGATCCTAGCCCTCCGTCTAAACAAGGTAATTTTGTCTTTAATGCATTCAGATCAAACAGGCTTTATGCAGGCCAAGAACACAACCTTTAACACCCGGCATCTATTTATGAATCTTCAGGTCTCTCACAATCAAATTGTCTCCAGGGTGGTAGTCACACTTGATGCTGTCAAAGCGTTCAATTCAGTAGAATGGCTTTACTTACTGTATGGCAGTGTTTGCGTTGCTTTGGCCCTAATTTTATCAAGTGGCTTAGCATACTATATAATGCACCCCAAGCTAGGGTAATAGCTAATGGATTGACTTCTGACTCATTCCCTCTTTCTAGGGGGACACGTCAGGGGTGCCCTATCTCACCTCTCTTATATGCCCCGGCGGTTAAACCCCAGACTATGTCACTTAAGTCCCACCCTGGAATTCAAGATCTGTGTTCTGTTCCTTAGTGGAAAAACTGGGGCTCTATGCTGATTATATGATTTTATATCTTGTTGACTCAGGTCCCCTCTTATCATCGGCACTTCATATCATTGAACAATTTGGTAGGTTCTCAGGTGTTAAATTAACTGGGATAAATCCCAAATCCTCCTGATTGATGTTTTTCCTCCATCAATGGACCAGGCAACCTGCCCTCAGTCAGAGTTAGTTCCTTTAAATATTTGGGTATTTAGGTCTTTAGGATCCTATTGAACTTCAACTATCTGAATGTAGAGCTCCTAATACTATTGCTTACATGTTCAACTCAGATATGGGCAAAATTGCCATTGGGAGTTATGGGTCAGACGAGCCTTGAAATAAATGATCTTACTGCCTGAAAATGTCCTCTAGCACTCTCTAGTGTATATTCCACTAAAATACTTTAAAATGATGTATATTTTGTTACAGTCCTTTATCTGGGTTGCCAGTAGACATAAGCTGTCAAGGTCCTCAAAAACCCAATGTCTCTTGGTGGATTGGCAGTCCCTGACTTTGGTTTATATTACCTGGTGGCCAGTGGCGTCACTAGGGTTGGTGTCACCCGGTGTGAAAAAAAAATGGTGTCACCCCCACCAACTATAGTCCCCCCTCAGTACAGAACCCCCACCCGCAGTACAGACCCCCCTCCCGCAATACAGACCCCCCTCCACTAACTACAGACCCCCTCCCCTAACTACAGACCCCCTCCTGCAGTACAGACCTCTCTCACTAAGTACAGACCCCCTCCCTCAGTACAGACCCCCTCCCTCAGTGCAGACCCCCCACTAAATACAGACCCCACACTAAATACAGACCCCCTTCATCAATATAGACCCCCTCCCTCAGTACAGACCTCCCCCTCAGTATAGACCCCTCAATCAGTGCAGACCCCCCATCAGTACAGACACGCCCACCCAAGTGCAGACCCCCGAATCAGTACAGACACCCCTCACCTCAGTGCAGACCCCCCATCAGTACAGACACCCCCACCTAAGTGCAAACCCCCCATCAGTACAGAGACCCCCACCTAAGTGTAAACCCCCCATCAGTACAGACACCCCCACCCAAGTGCAAACCCCCCATCAGTACAGACACCCCCACCCAAGTGCAAACCCCCCATCAGTACAGACACCCCCACCTCAGTGCAGACCCCCCTCAGTACAGACACCCCCCTCAGTGCAGACCCCCCTCAGTACAGACACCCCCCTCAGTACAGATACCCCCTTAGTACAGACACCCCCTCAGTACAGACACCCCCCTTAGTGCAGACCCCCTTCAGTACAAACACCCCCATAAGTGCAGACTTCCCTCAGTACAGACACCCCCCAGCAGTGCAGACCCCCCTCAGTACAGACACCTCCTAGTGCAGACCCCCCAGCATTACAGACCCCCCCCTCAGTACAACCCCCCCCTCAGTACAGACACCCCCCTAGTGCAGACCCCCAAGCATTACAGACCCCCCTCAGTACAGACCCCCCTCAGTAGTACAGACCCCCAGCAGTATAGACAACCTCCCTTACATACCTCAGAACAGAGCTGACAGATACACACACTGTGTGTCCCTCAAGCGCAGGCTCCTTCTCCTCTGTGGATGTAAACAGAGAGGAGGAGGTGGCTCCGGTTCACGCCGCTGAGGTACACAGCGGCACAAGGCACAGCTAATCAGGGCAGCAGGTGGTGTTAGAGGTGCTGCTACCCACGGGTGTCACCCCTTTGGCGGGTGTCACCCGGGTGCGGCCCACACCCCCCGCACCCGCCTAGCAACACCTCTGCTGGTGGCACAACTCTCCTGCTTTTACAATTTTTATAAATATGATAAACAAAGATACCTCTCTCTGGTCTGTCAAGTCCCTGAGTCACATCTACCGCATCCGTTCTGTGATTTTCTGAGGCGTCTCGCTGGCTCCCTTGTTTCTTCAAGCCACTCTAGCCTTCTTTTCCATTACAGACTGATCTGGGACCTGGCCATGTCTAAAATGAACTGCTTTATATTACATAACAATACTCCATTGTGGTATAATAAACACCTGTGTGAAATTCTACAGAATCCCGATCCAAAGGTCTGGATCTCAAAGGGTACATGCTTTAATATGTCTTTCATGATGGTAGACTCAAAGCCTTTGACCAACTAAAATCAGTCACTTTTCCGAACCACGTGCTGTTTAGGTACCTCCAGCTGAGGCATGCATTGCATGTGCAGTTTGGAGGTAATTACCCAGTTCTGTCTAATCTAAATGCCTTGGCCATGATAAGCAGTGATGAGCCCCATAAGTTGATATCAGCCCCATGTGCCCCAAATGTCTAATCTCCACTGGTACCTTTGGGCATTTACTCTGGCATTGTCCCTGTATTCTGGGATTTTGGACACAAGCTGTCCAATTCCTTCATGATCAGATCTGCTCACCAGTGATAACCGATCCTAGACAATGCCTGTTGGGTCTATTCCTGGACTCCAATATGGATAAACACACTCTTAAGTTTGTGCATGAAACTTTTGTGGCAGAAAGGTGGTGGCTCAGGGATAGATATATGCTACACCTCCCACTCTCACGGCCTGGATTAATGTAATAAACAACTATTTACCCTACAAAAAGGTTATTTATACCAATAGGGGCTCTCCAGGCAAATATAACAAAATCTTGGACATATGGCTAAAGTCTCCATTGACTTGTACCTTGTAGTGGTAACTTAGACTCCTACTCCCTCCATTGTAAAAATTAACACTTAGGTTGCCCCAATATATCACTTAGGCTAATTGTGATATTGCTTCTTTAATAATATATGCTGCTCATTGTGGCTCTGCCTCTCCCCCGAGAGGACCACTTATGTGCCAATGTTATTTATTTCTGTTATTTTTCTTGCTGTGTCACATTGTGAATTGGTGGTGCTGCATAATCAATGTCCTTAGTTTGTTCTTTGCTATTGGGTTTTATGTTACTGCCTATTATGCTACTTATACCTATATGTTGTATTGTGTACAAAACTCAATAAAGCTTGGTTTGTTAAAAAAAAAACTATGTGGTAGTGATTTAAAATACTGTAGTCCACATTCAGATCATTCCCTTTTTTGTCATATGGAATTATTATTCACAGTTAAAATGTTTTTATTTCCTGAATATTTAAAAAAAAATAACTTTTAGTAACCAAAACTTCCATGTCTTCCATAGAATGGTCTGGTTGTGGGGAATTATGTCCCACAGGTGCTCAGTAATCCTCTTCTTTATGTTCTTTTATTGTGTCTATAAAGATTCTTCTTTTTTTTTTTAAACGACTGTCCTGTCCCACCAATGTATGATACATGCTTGGACTTGCTGCATTGAATGAGGTACATCCCATTACTGGAGGCCAAGCTGTATGATCCTGTAATACTGAAGGTTCCTTTTATTTGTGTGACAATGTTTAATACATTTACTGTACATGGCTGCACAGTTTGCAACATTTGAAGCACTTATTGTTGTTAGGTTGTGTTCCCTTTTTTGAGTCCCCGTCCTCAGAATGAAGCTTCCTGCTGATAAATTGATGTCTGAGGTTTGTGGTTGCCTGAAGGTCATCACTGGGGGTTGTTGGAATATTCCTTTCAGGGTTCTGTCCTCTGTTATGTTGGGTTTCATCTATTTCATTATCTCTCTCCTCCCTTCTAGTGCTGGATTGTATGTGATTACTAGAGGTACACGGCTATTTGTTTTCTTGTCTTTGTATTGTAGGAGATTTTCTCTTTGGGTTTCTAAGGCAGCATTTATGCTGTACTGATTTTTTGCTGTAACCTTTCTAATGAAAGGATTCTGCTAGCACTCCTAGATGTCTATTTCTGTCTTCTGGCTCATAGAATATTCTGTGGTATACAGACTAATGAAGGGCCACCTTCTGGAATGGTCCATGTGTTTCCACCAAGGTATGCATTCTACATCATTGTAAACACCAGAAGCTTGGCTTACTTATGCTATTATATTTGTAGTTTTGTTCTTGAATAGTTCATATTGTTCTATATTATCTCAGGTCCCAAGGGGTCGATGCTCCGAGGAATGTCTTCCAGGGTTCAGAAAATCCATAAGAGAAGGATATTACCCATGTTGTTATAATTGTGCTCCATGCTCAGAAGGAGAAATATCAAACCAATCCGGTAAGCTTTATGTTTCTTTAAGAAGAATCTGATATTGATGATATTAAAACTTTCAAAGTCCTTTAAAGTGATTCTGAAACCACTTTACACTTTGCAGGATGAACATTTCTCTAAATTGTATGAAATTAATGATTACTGATGTTGCCTTTCTGCACTTTTCTTCTACCTCTGACCCTTCTGGGAGTGTTGGAGGCTTTCTCAAGCAAGAAATGGAAATCATCTTCCTCCTCCCATCTGCCTGAGAAAGCCTCCAACAGTTTTGCACTTATCAAACAGTAATGGTCTGGAAAATGTTGACACTGAAGAGGCCAAAACCGTCAAATAGTTGCATTATCGGTATACCACGCCTAATGTTTTTTTCACTTATTTTTACAGACGGTAAAAGCTGCAAGAAGTGTCCTGAAAATGAATGGCCTAACAAAGCTAAAACTATTTGTATTGACAAGGTCAATGAGTATTTATCATACGAGGAGGACATTCTAGTTTTATTTTTTTCTTTGATTTCAGTCATATTTGCTACAACATCTCTCCTTATACTTGGACTATTTGTTTGGTTTCGGAGCACTCCCATAGTCAGAGCCAATAACCGGAACCTCAGCTTCATTCTGCTTCTCTCCCTCATACTGAGCTTCCTTTCTGTATTCCTGTTCCTTGGCCGTCCTGTGGATATTACCTGTATGCTGCAACAAGTCACTTTTGGAGTTCCCTTCACCATCTCAGCATCTTCTATCCTAGCCAAAACCATCATGGTCTTCATTGCTTTTAAAGCCACCAGACCTGGAAGCTCTTGTAGAAAATGGGTGGGAATCAAACTTCCCAATACAGTCATGTTATTCTGCTCATCCATTCAGATTATGAATTGCATTCTCTGGTTGTCCATCTCTCCACCATTTCAGGAGTATGACATGGACTCCTATCCTGGGAAGATCATCATTCAGTGTAATGAAGGGTCAGTTATCGGGTTCTACTCTATGTTGGGTTATATGGGGTTTCTGGCAGCTGTGAGTTTTGTTCTGGCTTTCATGGTGAGGACATTACCGGGCAGTTTTAATGAGGCCAAGTACATCACCTTCAGCATGCTGGTGTTCTGCAGTGTCTGGATTGCCATGATCCCAGCCTATCTGAGCACCAGAGGGAAATACATGGTGGCTGTGGAGATATTCGCCATACTGACCTCCAGTGCTGGAATATTATTGTGTATGTTTTCTCCAAAACTCTACATTTTACTTTTCAAACCTGAACTGAACACAAGAGGGACAATGCTGGGGAAAAGATTGTTGTAAATGTAACACATTGATTCAATGTATAATGCTGTAGCCCAGATTAAACAAATTGAGCCATATTGTTAAATCATCATCATCATCATTATGAAGGACTTTTGTGTAGTTTTTGTGTATAGGCAGGTGAACTGGATGATGAAGATTGGAGTGAGGTGTTGGAGGTTGGTAAATTAGTGTCTCATAAAATGTCAGACTACGCAAATATACATTATTCATAGATCATATCTTACCCCAGAACATATGGCTAAGTTTTGTCCCTCCCTGAGCTCCATGTGCCCCAAATGTCTAATCTCCATTGATACCCTTGGGCATTTACTCTGGCATTGTCCTCATATTCAGGGATTTTGGGGGCAAGCTGTCCAATTCCTTCATTATCAGATGGGCTCACCGGTGACCATGGATCCTAGACAATGTCTGTTGGGTCTATTCCTGGACTCCAATATGGATAAACACACTCATAAATTTGTGCATGAAACTTTGGTGGCAGAAAGGTGGTGGCTCGGGGATGGATACAGGCTATACCTTCCACTCTCACAGCCTAGATTAATGTAAGAAACAACAATTTACCCTACAAAAAGGTTATTTATACCAATAGGGGCTGTCCGGGCGAATATAACAAAATCTTGGACAGATCGCTATAGTCTCTATTGACTTGTACCTTGTAGTGGTAACTTAGACTCCTACTCCCTCCATTGTATGAATTAACACTTAGGTTGTCCCCAATATATCACTTACTTGTGATATTGCTTCTTTGATAATATATACTGCTCATTGTGGCTCTGCCTCTCGCCCGAGAGGCCCATCTGTGTGTCAATGTTATTTAATTCTGTTATTTTTCTTGCTGTGTCGCATTGTGAATTGATGCTGCTGCATAAACCAATGTCCTCAATTTGTTCTTTGCTATTGGATTTTATGATAATGTCTATTATGATACTTATACCTAAATGTAACACATTGATTCAATGTATAATGCTGTAGAACAGATTAAACAAATTCAGCCATATTGTTAAATCATCATCATCATTATGAAAGACTTTTGTTTGTATTAACTACCTTCTGTCTGTCTATTGTGCATAAGTGGATGGAAGGTGGATGTTACAGGGTGGACAACTATATTACAGCTTCATTTTTTTCTTGCTCTTACATGCTCCCCTAGCATGCACAAGCAAAATACTGTGACTGCACTGTCCATTGGAAGGTGCCAATCGCAAAAATATGCTGCGACCAATCAAAGCATCACACAATGTAACCAACACCTGCAGTTAGCAGCTTGCTACCACTTTGCTGTCACATACTGATCAGTGTGTGAGAGGAAAGAAAGCTTCAAGATCACCAGCCAGTATACGCTTTATCCAGTACAAGTGCAATCCAGTATAAGCAGTGCCAGAAACAGCTTCATCCATCCCTCTATTATTATTATTATTATTATTATTATACAGGATTTATATAGTGCAGACAGGTTACACGGCACTTTACAACATAAGTTCCGACAGTACAATTACAATACAATTTATTACAGGAGAAATCAGAGGGCCCAGCTCATTAGAGCTTACACTCTAAGAGGGAGGGTCAAGTGATACAAAAGGTAATAACTGTGGGGAATGGGCTGATGGAGAAAATAAATGTGCAGTTGTTATGTGAGGGCCAGATAGGCTTCTCTGAAGAGATGAGTTTTCTGGGATAATCTGAAAGTGAACAGAGTAGGAGATAATCGGACAGATTGGGATAGAGAGTTCCAGAGGATGGGAGATGCTCTGGAGAAGTCCTTGAGGCGAGTGTGGGATGAGGTGACAAGGGAACTATAGAGCAGGAGGTCTTGGAAGAAACAAAAAGAACAATTTAGTTGGTATTTTGAGACTATGTTAGTGATGTAGCTGGGGGCCGAGATGTGGATGCTTTGTATTGGCAGCAGCATTCATAATGGACTGAAGTGGGGATAACTTATTTAAAGTTAAGTCAATGAGGAGGGAGTTGCAGTAGTAAAGGCAAGGGATGACCAAGGAGTGAATTAGAAGCTTTGTGGTGTCATTGGTTAGGAAGGGGCGTATCTTAGAGATGTTGCAGAGGTTGAGGCGGCAAGCTATGGACAGTGATTGGATGTGGGGTTGAAAAGAGAGTTCAGGGTCCAGGACTACACCTAGGACCTTGGCATGGGGGGGTGGGGTGGGTTGATAGTTGAGCCATTGATTTTGAAAGAGAAATATGAGCTCTGTTTTGGATAGATTGAGTTGTAGGAAGTGGTGTGACATCCAGGCTAATGTGTCTGTTAGTAAGTTGGTGAAAAGTGAGGAGACTGATGGAGTGAGCGGAGGGGTAGAGAGATATATTTGGGTGTCATTGGTGTAGAAGTGGTATTGAAAGCCACGGGAGGCAATGTACTGGGAGGGGTGTATATTGAGAATAGGAAAGGTTCAAGAACATTCACCCCTCTACAGTATATGTAGGCAATTGTTTCCTTTCAACCATTTCTGTTCCAGCATGACTGTCCCCCTGAGCACAAATCCATCTCCATAAAGACATGGATTGATAAGTTGGGTGTGGAGGAACTCAAATGTCATGAACACAGTCCTGACCTTGTTTTGGTTTAATGGGCACAAATTCCCACAAATACGGTCCAAAATCTTGTGAAAAGTGGAGACAGTTATAGGCACAAAGGTGGGAGGGGCACCTTCATATTAATGATCGTAATTTTGAAATAAGCTGTACAACCAGTCGATATAGGTGTGATGGTCAGGTGACTACAAATGTTTGGCCATATAGCATATGTGTGGAATGCATTCTCATTATAAACATTTCTGTATCTTCTGCTCTATGAGAACACCATAGAGTGCTTTGTTAAAAGGTGGATTTTGGTTCCTTTCAGCCACTGTAATCTGGCCAGAAATCCTCCTACTTGTCCTCTCACATTTCTATCTTTTCTTCATGTCACCCAGACAGTGGAAAGGAAAAACGTACCGCTCAAAAGCTTAAGAATTCACCAAATAGCTGCTTCCGCCCGGTCACTCACACAGGTGCTGGCTCTGCACTGATGCATGGGAGAAAAAGAAACCCTGGACTGCCGCACTCTGTATAGACAGTTATTTATTCCAACATTTCAAGTAAAAAATCCAAATTCAAAATAAATCCATAAATCCAAAACAACAAATGCAGATAGTGTGCATGCAGGGAAGGGTGGCTAACGCGTTTCACATCACGAATTGACGCTTACTCATAGCTAAGGTGTGTGGGAATCAATAGAGGTATAAATGAAAAATAAAGTAACTTTACACCAATCAGTACTGAAAGAACACAGCTGACTGGGATAACCTTATGTTTGATTCCGACACTCCCAAGAAAGGGAGAGGGGGGAAGGGAATAGCACTCTTTTGAAGACCATTCACAAAAATACAAAATTACAAAATGTGTATAAATTATAAACTAAACACTTAATGCTTAAACATAGACACACCAAAGTGTGTCTATATATTATTTAAAGTGAATGAATATGACAGTGATAAGTATGAATGTCAATTAATTAAGTTCAAAAAATGAACGAAAAAATCTTTTTAAATGAAAAAATAAATGAAAAGTGAAAATGTGAAAATGTTTTTTGGAGATGGTAAGCCATAGATGTAAATATATTCATGTATGTGAAATAATTATTATGTGATATTCGTGTGAATTGAAATAATAATAATAGTAATTTACAAATACTCCAAAAAACCATAATGGTGAATTAATTAATAAATAATAAATAATAAAATTTAAATGCACAAAATGTGCACAATGCGTGCTACTACCAAACAGACTGTGTGACAATTACATAGGGAAATGTGAAGAATAATAAATATGAATAAATAAATGATAAGTGATCATGAAGGAGATATACTGTATGTGTGTGTATAAAGTGTGAAGAAATGTCCATGTATGAATGTCTATAAATGTGTTATATAACATAATATAATCCACCTTGTAATGGGTCAATGGATATAATACAATATGCCATAGAACAAAATAAACATGGATAAATCAATAAAATTCAAATAAATATCATGTGTGAATATATGCATTTACCGGAGACACATGTCTCTCCTGTATGCACACATGAACCTTGGACTTTCAACTAGGGATGAGCTCGGTGTTCGAGTCAAACATACGTTCGTCTCGAACATCGGCTGTTCGATCGTTCGCCGAACAACGAACGATTTGGGCCGTTCGCGCCTAATTTGCGGCCCACAATGCACTACGCCATCGCAGTGTCATCCAGGTGCTGTGATTGGCCAAGCATGCACTGTGACCCCGCATGCTTGGCCAATCACAGCGCCGGCAGCGAGGAGAGCAATGATTGGCCACAGGCAGGATGCCTGTGGCCAATTATTGCTGAGGGTGTTTAGTACACGCCCCACACTATAAAAGGCCGCCAGCACTACCTCTTACTTGCTATTCTTGACTGCTACCCTTTACCTACCCTTCTTTCCCCTTTCTCCCCCCTTTTTTTTTTTGTTGTTTGTCTCTCCCATTTGTGAAGTAACCTACCAAATGATAGCCTGGAGCCTTACTAGAGGCTCCCAACACCTATGCGATCATTGCAATTTCCGTTTTCAGAAGTTCTATCATGACCCCGGATAGGCCTGCGGATATTGGCCTACGGTGGGTCCTTGCGTTCTTACGCTGGTTTACTTGCTCTCTGTCGGTTACCGGTCATTGCTCTGTTTTAATGTTGGTTATTCTTGAAATGTTCATGAGCCTGTATGTCTTGTATGTACATGTACCCTTATTTTTCTCTCAATAAAATCTTTTATGGAAAAAAAAAAAAGGCCGCCAGCACGGCGGCCTAGTGTAGTGTGTTCCGGAGCAGGGAAAGAGAAGCATAGGCAGGGACAGTGACATTTTTTTTTCTTGCTTAACCTGGATTCCTTTAGTTTAGGGAAAGAGAAGGATAGGTAGGGAGAGTGTCAGTCTGTTTTACTGTGCTAAACCTTGTTTGTAGGGACAGGGAAGGACAGTGAGGGAAATTCTCATTGTGCTATACTGTGCTAAAGCATTCCTCATCAACCATCTTTAAAAAAAAAAATTTATAGGGACAGAAAACTATAGGTAGGGAGAGTGTCAGTGTGTTTTATTGTGCTAAACCTTGTTTGTAGGGACAGGGAAGGACAGTGAGGGAAATTCTCATTGTGCTATACTGTGCTAAAGCATTCCTCATCAACCATCTTTAAAAAAAATTTTTTTTATAGGGACAGAAAACTATAGGTAGGGAGAGTGTCAGTATGTTTTTTTCTGTGCTAAACCTTGTTTGTAGGGACAGGGAAGGACAGTGAGGGAAATTCTCATTGTGCTATACTGTGCTAAAGCATTCCTCATC
Source organism: Rana muscosa (assembly GCA_029206835.1). Classification (NCBI taxonomy): domain Eukaryota; kingdom Metazoa; phylum Chordata; class Amphibia; order Anura; family Ranidae; genus Rana; species Rana muscosa. The sequence continues at coordinate 13,669,581 of CM055116.1, forward strand.
AACCATCTTTAAAAAAACATTTTTTATAGGGACAGAAAACTATAGGTAGGGAGAGTGTCAGTGTGTTTTACTGTGCTAAACCTTGTTTGTAGGGACAGGGAAGGACAGTGAGGGAAATTCTCATTGTGCTATACTGTGCTAAAGCATTCCTCATCAACCATCTTTACAAAAAAAATTTTTATAGGGACAGAAAACTATAGGTAGGGAGAGTGTCAGTGTGTTTTACTGTGCTAAACCTTGTTTGTAGGGACAGGGGAGGACATTGAGGGAAATTCTCATTGTGCTATACTGTGCTAAAGCATTCCTCATCAACCATCTTTAAAAAAAAAAAAATTATAGGGACAGAAAACTATAGGTAGGGAGAGTGTCAGTGTGTTTTACTGTGCTAAACCTTGTTTGTAGGGACAGGGAAGGACAGTGAAGGAAATTCTCATTGTGCTATACTGTGCTAAAGCATTCCTCATCAACCATCTTTACAAAAATTTTTTTTATAGGGACAGAAAACTATAGGTAGGGAGAGTGTCAGTGTGTTTTACTGTGCTAAACCTTGTTTGTAGGGACAGGGGAGGACAGTGAGGGAAATTCTCATTGTGCTATACTGTGCTAAAGCATTCCTCATCAACCATCTTTAAAAAAAAAAAAATTATAGGGACAGAAAACTATAGGTAGGGAGAGTGTCAGTGTGTTTTACTGTGCTAAACCTTGTTTGTAGGGACAGGGAAGGACAGTGAGGGAAATTCTCATTGTGCTATACTGTGCTAAAGCATTCCTCATCAAGCATCTTTAAAAAAACATTTTTTATAGGGACAGAAAACTATAGGTAGGGAGAGTGTCAGTGTGTTTTACTGTGCTAAACCTTGTTTGTAGGGGCAGGGAAGGACAGTGAGGGAAATTCTCATTGTGCTATACTGTGCTAAAGCATTCCTCATCAACCATCTTTAAAAAAACATTTTTTATAGGGACAGAAAACTATAGGTAGGGAGAGTGTCAGTGTGTTTTACTGTGCTAAACCTTGTTTGTAGGGACAGGGAAGGACAGTGAGGGAAATTCTCATTGTGCTATACTGTGCTAAAGCATTCCTCATCAACCATCTTTTAAAAAAAAAAATTTATAGGGACAGAAAACTATAGGTAGGGAGAGTGTCAGTGTGTTTTACTGTGCTAAACCTTGTTTGTAGGGACAGGGAAGGACAGTGAGGGAAATTCTCATTGTGCTATACTGTGCTAAAGCATTCCTCATCCACCATCTTTAAAAAAAAAATTTTTATAGGGACAGAAAACTATAGGTAGGGAGAGTGTCAGTGTGTTTTACTGTGCTAAACCTTGTTTGTAGGGACAGGGAAGGACAGTGAGGGAAATTCTCATTGTGCTATACTGTGCTAAAGCATTCCTCATCAACCATCTTTAAAAAAAACATTTTTTATAGGGACAGAAAACTATAGGTAGGGAGAGTGTCAGTGTGTTTTACTGTGCTAAACCTTGTTTGTAGGGACAGAGAAGGACAGTGAGGGAAATTCTTATTGTGCTATACTGTGCTAAAGCATTCCTCATCAACCATCTTTAAAAAAAAAAAATATATAGGGACAGAAAACTATAGGTAGGGAGAGTGTCAGTGTGTTTTACTGTGCTAAACCTTGTTTGTAGGGACAGGGAAGGACAGTGAGGGAAATTCTCATTGTGCTATACTGTGCTAAAGCATTCCTCATCAACCATCTTTAAAAAAACATTTTTTATAGGGACAGAAAACTATAGGTAGGGAGAGTGTCAGTGTGTTTTACTGTGCTAAACCTTGTTTGTAGGGACAGGGAAGGACAGTGAGGGAAATTCTCATTGTGCTATACTGTGCTAAAGCATTCCTCATCAACCATCTTTAAAAATAAAAAAAATATAGGGACAGAAAACTATAGGTAGGGAGAGTGTCAGTGTGTTTTACTGTGCTAAACCTTGTTTGTAGGGACAGGGAAGGACAGTGAGGGAAATTCTCATTGTGCTATACTGTGCTAAAGCATTCCTCATCAACCATCTTTAAAAAAACATTTTTTATAGGGACAGAAAACTATAGGTAGGGAGAGTGTCAGTGTGTTTTACTGTGCTAAACCTTGTTTGTAGGGACAGGGAAGGACAGTGAGGGAAATTCTCATTGTGCTATACTGTGCTAAAGCATTCCTCATCAACCATCTTTAAAAAAATTTTTTTTATAGGGACAGAAAACTATAGGTAGGGAGAGTGTCAGTGTGTTTTACTGTGCTAAACCTTGTTTGTAGGGACAGGGAAGGACAGTGAGGGAAATTCTCATTGTGCTATACTGTGCTAAAGCATTCCTCATCAACCATCTTTAAAAAAACATTTTTTATAGGGACAGAAAACTATAGGTAGGGAGAGTGTCAGTGTGTTTTACTGTGCTAAACCTTGTTTGTAGGGACAGGGAAGGACAGTGAGGGAAATTCTCATTGTGCTATACTGTGCTAAAGCATTCCTCATCAACCATCTTTAAAAAGACATTTTTTATAGGGACAGAAAACTATAGGTAGGGAGAGTGTCAGTGTGTTTTACTGTGCTAAACCTTGTTTGTAGGGACAGGGAAGGACAGTGAGGGAAATTCTCATTGTGCTATACTGTGCTAAAGCATTCCTCATCAACCATCTTTAAAAAAAAATTTTTTATAGGGACAGAAAACTATAGGTAGGGAGAGTGTCAGTGTGTTTTACTGTGCTAAACCTTGTTTGTAGGGACAGGGAAGGACAGTGAGGGAAATTCTCATTGTGCTATACTGTGCTAAAGCATTCCTCATCAACCATCTTTAAAAAAACATTTTTTATAGGGACAGAAAACTATAGGTAGGGAGAGTGTCAGTGTGTTTTACTGTGCTAAACCTTGTTTGTAGGGACAGGGAAGGACAGTGAGGGAAATTCCCATTGTGCTATACTGTGCTAAAGCATTCCTCATCAACCATCTTTGAAATCCTTGTTTTTTGGACAGTCAGGGAAATTGTCATTGTGCTATTCTGTGCGAAAGCAATCATCCTCAACCATATTTAGAAATCCTTAAGTAAAGGGACAGAGAAGGTCACCTGAAGGTAGCCCTTATTGCTTTTTTTCCCATCTCCCTGCAGGCCATCCATTAGAATGTCTGGAAGGCAAACAAGGAGAGGCAGACAGTCAGGAGGCAATAAAAGAGGGCAAGCAGGCTCTGTGTCTGGGGGCAACAGTGCTGGTCGTGGACGCGGTGCATTGTCATCAGCACATGGCCATGGGACACGCTTGTCCTTCTTTTCGGCAGCTGGACATGTTGAGCCACATCATGCCGAAGACTTGGTAGAGTGGATGACCAAGCCCTCCTCCTCCTCCTCATCCTCTCTCACCCAGGCTCAGGGTACTGGCAAAGCAGCTGCCAAAGCGTCCTCTTCCCTGGTATCAATGTCAGACTCATCATCAGTCACTCCTTCCCTAGACCCACCATGTCCTCCTCCTGAGGAGTCCCCCGAACTGTTTAAGCACAGTGTTGGGTACATGCTCCAGGAGGATGCCCAGCGTTTCGAAGGGTCTGATGATGAAACCCAGCTAGAGGAAGGCAGTAGCGTGAGAGCAGACAGAGGGGATGCTCAAGAAGGACACCAATCTGGCAGTCATGTTCCAGCAGCTGCAGCATCCTGCCAGATTGGCTCCAGTGATGAGGAGGGAGGGGATGATGAGGTCACTGACTCCACGTGGGTGCCTAATAGGAGAGAGGAGGAGGAGGAGGATGAGGAGGAGGCACATCTCCAACGAGGCAGGATGCCCTTTGGTGGCCAGCGTAAGGGCAGTACACGACGGAATCACACCGCAGAGCTCTGCCTGTGCAGGGCGCTGCCTCTGCCCGTCATTCAAAAAGTTCTTTGGTGTGGGCCTTTTTTGAGGCTAGTGCATCAGATCGCACAGCTGCTGTTTGCAACATATGTCTCAAGCGTATATCGTGTGGCCAAAACATCAGCCGCTTGGGTACCACATGCCTGACCAGACATATGTTGACCTGCCATGCAGCTCGTTGGCAAGCCTACCTCAAAGACCCACACCAAAGAACAAAGCGGACCTCTCCTTGCACCGCATCAGCTGGGATCTCCAACCCCACTATAACTTCAGTCCTCTCTGAAACATGCACTGAGAGGAATGAAGGTGTAGAATTAGGTGTGTCACAGCCAAGTACTTGCGGCCACTCTGCTAGCAGTACACCGACGTCCGATTCTAGCAGGCAAATTTCCCTGCCCCAGCTGCTGGACCGTCGAAAGAAGTTCACTCCCAGCCATCCACATGCCCAGCGGTTGAATGCTAGCTTGGCTAAATTGCTAGCACTTCAACTGCTGCCTTTTCAGTTGGTAGACTCGGCCCCCTTCCGTGAGTTTGTGCAATGTGCGGTTCCTCAGTGGCAGGTTCCCAAACGCCACTTTTTCTCACGGAAGGCTATTCCGGCTCTCTACCTGCATGTGGAAGGCAATGTCTTGGCCTCGCTGGACAGGGCGGTCAGCGGTAAGGTGCATATTACCGCTGACTCATGGTCCAGCAGGCATGGACAGGGACGTTACCTTTCTTTCACGGCCCATTGGGTCACTCTTTTGGCAGCTGGGAAGGATGCAGGACAAGGTGCAGTAGTGTTGGAGGTTGTTCCACCGCCACGCCTCCAAAATGCTACTACTGGTTGTGACACACCTCTCTCCTCCACCCCCTCCTCTTCTTCTTCCTCCATGGCCTCTTCCTGTGCTTTGTCCTCTGAACCAGCGGTGCTCCGTAGGCGTTCAAGGGGCTACGCAAGTACGCAGGCAAAAAGATGCCATGCCGTGCTTGCGCTGGTGTGTTTGGGGGACAGAAGCCACACTGGGGCAGAGGTCCTGTCTGCTCTGCAGGGCCAGGCCGAGAGGTGGTTGACGCCACGCCAGCTTAAGCCAGGAATGGTGGTTTGCGACAATGGCACCAACCTCCTCTCCGCCCTCCGACAGGGACAACTGACCCATGTGCCCTGTGTGGCTCACGTCCTTAACCTGGTGGTGCAGCGGTTCTTGGGCAGGTACCCGGGCTTACAGGATGTCCTGAGGCAGGCCAGGAAAGTCTGTGTGCATTTCCGCAGATCTTATAATGCCAGTGCTCGCCTGGCTGAGCTGCAAAAGGAGTTGAACCTGCCCAAGAACCGCCTTATATGTGACATGCCCACCAGGTGGAACTCAACGTTGGCCATGCTGCAGCGGCTGCACACGCAGCAGAGGGCCATCAATGAGTACCTGTGCGACTACGGCACCAGGACAGGGTCAGGGGAGCTTGGTTTTTTTTCTCCACGCCAGTGGGGCATGATCAGGGATGCATGCACTGTCCTGGCACCATTTGAGGAGGCCACGAGGATGGTGAGCAGTGACAGTGCATGCATCAGTGACACTGTACCTCTTGTCCACCTGTTGGAGCACACGCTGCGTGGAATAATGGACAGGGCACTTGAGGCAGAACAGAGGCAGGAAGAGGAGGACTTCCTTGCCTCTCAAGGCCCCCTTTACCCAGACAGTGTTCCTTCTGTCCCACCCATCGCACAGGAAGAGGAGGAGGAGGAGGAGGAGGAGGAGGATTGTGTCAGCATGGAGGTGGAGCCTGGCACTCAGCAGCATCAACAGCAGCAGTCTTTTAGGGATGATTTACAGTCCCAAGAAACCCGTGGACTTGTACGTGGCTGGGAGGAGGTGGCTGCGGATCATGTCGTCCTTAGTGACCCAGAGGACTCCGGACCGAATGCCTCAGCTAACCTACGCTGCATGGCCTCCCTGATCCTGCAAAGTCTGCGGAAGGATCCTCGTATTCTTCGGATCAAGGAGAGGGACCATTACTGGCTGGCCACTCTCCTTGATCCACGGTACAAGGGTAAGGTTGCAGACCTTATGTTACCGTCGCAGAGGGAGCAGAGGATGGGACAACTCCAGGAGGCCTTGCAGAAAGGTCTGTGCAACGCGTTCCCAGAGACTGGGAGGTTACAAACTCCTGGTCCTGGACAACGAGTTGCTGAGGCTTCGGCCAGTCAAAGAAGGAGCGGTGGGGAAGGTGGCCGTCTGACCGATGCGTTCAGACAATTCTTTAGTCCGCAGCCCCAAAGTATGATCGGTTCCAGCAACCATCGCCAGCGTCTGATAAACATGGTGCAGGAATATCTAGGGGCAAGGTCAGACTTGGACACCTTCCCCACCGAAAATCCTCTGGCTTACTGGGTCTTGAGGATGGATCACTGGCCAGAGCTTGCACAGTATGCAATTGAGCTACTGGCCTGTCCTGCATCCAGCGTTCTTTCGGAACGCACATTCAGTGCTGCTGGAGGATTTGTCACGGATCACAGGGTGCGCCTGTCCACCGACTCGGTTGATCGACTGACTTTCATCAAGATGAACCAGTCTTGGATCAGCACCAGCTACCACACACCTGATGCTGATATAACAGACTAATTGATTTTAACATGTCACATCCCTTCAAGACTGATGCTGATGCTGAGTGCCTGTGCTGTTATGTTGACTGGCTATCCTCCTCCTCCGAGTCCTCAATGATACGATTGAGGATGATAGCTTGGAAGATCATTTTTGTTTATGGGTGCCGCCACCAGTGCCTAACGCCCAATTTTTCAGCCCCTGTTTAACAGGGGCGTGTAATTACAATTTTTGAAGCAATACTTTGCAACAGGGCTCATTGCTGTGCTCCAAGTACAGTATCTGTGAGGGGTTGCAGTGTTGTGCCACCAGTGCCTAAGGCCCAATTTTTCAGCCCCTGTTTAATAGGGGCGTGTAATTAAAATTTTTGAAGCAATACTTTGCAACAGGGCTCATTGCTGTGCTCCAAGTACAGTATCTGTGAGGGGTTGCAGTGTTGTGCCACCAGTGCCTAAGGCCCAATTTTTCAGCCCCTGTTCAACAGGGGCATGTAATTACAATTCTTGATCTAATAATTCACAGCAGGGCCCATTGCTGCACCCACCAAGAGTAACTCTGAGGGCTTACAGTGTTGTGGCAACGCCACCACCACCACCACCACGAAAGGCCCAATTTTTCAGCCCCTGTTCAAAAGGGGCATGTAATTACAATTCTTGATCTAATAATTCACAGCAGAGCCCATTCCTGCACCCACCAAGAGCAACTCTGAGGGCTTACAGTGTTGTGGCAACACCACCACCACCACCACCACCACGAAAGGCCCAATTTTTCAGCCCCTGTTCAACAGGGGCATGCAATTACAATTCTTGATCTAATAATTCACAGCAGGGCCCATTGCTGCACCCACCAAGAGTAACTGTCAGGGCTTACAGTGTTGTGGCACCAGCACCACCATCAAAGGCCCAATTTTTACTACCACTGTTCAACAATTATATGTAATTACAATTCCTGATATAATAGTTGACAGCAGGGCGTTCCAGCACCAACCAAGAGTAACTGTGAGTGCTTACAGTGTTGTGCCAACACCAACAACTAAGGGGCCTATTGCTGCAGAGTATATACGGCAGGTCCCTACTTTCAAACATCCAACTTACAAACGACTCCTACTTGCAAACGCAAGAAGACAACAGGAAGTGAGAGGAAATCTACCCCTAGGAAGGAAAATTCTCTCCTGTAAGAATTAATATGGGAGAAAGGTGATTCCTCTGTACTGATGCTTTATCAGCAATCCTTGTTTCAAGAAAAACACCACATTTCAAAAACAGTTGTCATTGGGACGGAAAGTGAGGTGAAAAGTTCTGAACAGGGGCACAGACAGCAAAACAACTGTTACAGGGGTGATAACCCTTACCTATGTTTTCCAAAAAGTTTAAAAATAGATTTTTGGGCTGGAGCTACACTTAAACAATGTACCTGTTCAAAATTACAAACAGATTCTACATAAGAACAAACCTACAGTCCCTGTCTTGTATGCACCGCCTGTATACGGCTGTTCAGAGTATATAGGGCCTTTTTTATTTTATGTGCGGGGTTCCCCTTAATATCCATACAAGACCCAAAGGGGCTGGTAATGGGCTGGGGTATGGGGGGGGGGGTCATGGGGTAGCTATGCCATTTTTCTTAAAGATTTTCATCCATATTACCGGGATCAGACATTACATTAAAGCCGCAAGCAGTTTTAAATGGCTTTTTTTTCCTTTAGAAGTGTCATTTTGTGCAGGGACAGTTCTAAACACGGGAAACACGTGGCACTTCACAGGCATACTTTAGACACCCCCCAGGTACGATATTTAAAGGAATATTTGACTTTTTTTTTTTCACTTTATGCATCATTAAAATGACTGCTCCCGAAAAACGACCGTTTTTAAAACTTCTTTTTGCATTGATACATGTCCCCTGGTGCAGAACACGGGTTCCCAAACCCTTTTTAGGACAATAACATGCATAATAGTCGTTATAATTAGCACTTTAGAATTCGAACGTTCGCATCCATTGTATTTAATAGGGTTCTAATGTTCGTACGAACTTTCGGTCCGTTCGCGGGTTCTGGTGCGAACCGAACCCGGGGGTGTTCGGCTCATCACTACTTTCAACTTTAAACATAAACATAAATAAGAAATGTGTAATAAATGAGTATAAGAATGTACAAAGATATGCACGATAATATACAATAAAATCATGCAAGGGGGTACATGAAAATGTGTGTAAGGAAATTCGGATGTTCAGATCCATATAGGAAAATGGTATTGAACCACACACAATACTATCTAGCAGGATGACCATGCATCTTTGCATAGATGTACCCTCATCTCTGCGGTTTAAGATGTAAACCCAATATTCAAATAATGATAAAATCATGATATTAACCTTAATTGTCAAGGGAATCTGTTAAAATAGTGTGTATGTACATGTCAATCACCGCACTTATCCAAAATTAAAAATTAAACAATATATGAACATATAAAAGTGTGCATGGTGGCCGGGCATGTGCATAGACACTATGATACCTAAGTACTGGAAGCCGATGCTCATAATCACGGAATTTCAAATATGTATTAAGAACGGAATTACTATTAGTTCGAGGACTGGTAGTTAATAATAGCTCGAAAATTGTCGTTGTGGTGTATGGGCATTTATAAAGAAACAAAAATGTAAAAAAATGTAAAAAAATATCAAAATATAATATCAAAAATTGAAAAAAATCAAAAGGATATTTTTATCCTATATAGATATATTACATTAGAGTTATGTCCATACAAACACGGCGACAAATGATTGGAGTAATTGGCCATCATTGGTTTGAAAAAATAAAAATAAAAAATGTTTACAAATATGTGTTTACAAATATGTGTACACAAAGAGAAGGTAGATGGATTGGAATTTTGCAAATTTAGTACATATCCTGTCCTTTGGTGCGTTAGACTTGAAACATGAGCCTGTCTGCACAGTGTCCTGTCCCTTTTTCTTAATGAGTATCATTGGTGTTTCTTGTCCTCCAGAGGATTTTTGGAGATCAATCATTGTGAGGCCAAGCATCATTGTATCTGTTCTACCTCTGTTTACATCTACCTTCTCTTTGTGTACACATATTTGTAAACACATATTTGTAAACATTTTTTATTTTTATTTTTATTTTCATTTTTTCAAACCAATGATGGCCAATTACTCCAATCATTTGTCGCCGTGTTTGTATGGACATAACTCTAATGTAATATATCTATATAGGATAAAAATATCCTTTTGATTTTTTTCAATTTTTGATATTATATTTTGATATTTTTTTACATTTTTTTACATTTTTGTTTCTTTATAAATGCCCATACACCACGACGACAATTTTCGAGCTATTATCAACTACCAGTCCTCGAACTAATAGTAATTCCGTTCTTAATACATATTTGAAATTCCGTGATTATGAGCATCGGCTTCCAGTACTTAGGTATCATAGTGTCTATGCACATGCCCGGCCACCATGCACACTTTTATATGTTCATATATCATTTAATTTTTAATTTTGGATAAGTGCGGTGATTGACATGTGCATACACACTATTTTAACAGATTCCCTTGACAATTAAGGTTAATATCATGATTTTATCATTATTTGAATATTGGGTTTACATCTTAAACCGCAGAGATGAGGGTACATCTATGCAAAGATGCATGGTCATCCTGCTAGATAGTATTGTGTGTGGTTCAATACCATTTTCCTATATGGATCTGAACATCCGAATTTCCTTACACACATTTTCATGTACCCCCTTGCATGATTTTATTGTATATTATCGTGCATATCTTTGTACATTCTTATACTCATTTATTACACATTTCTTATTTATGTTTATGTTTAAAGTTGAAAGTCCAAGGTTCATGTGTGCATACAGGAGAGACATGTGTCTCCGGTAAATGCATATATTCACACTTGATATTTATTTGAATTTTATTGATTTATTCATGTTTATTTTGTTCTATGGCATATTGTATTATATCCATTGACCCATTACAAGGTGGATTATATTATAGCACATTTATAGACATTCATACATGGACATTTCTTCACACTTTATACACACACATATATCTCCTTTATGATCACTTATCATTTATTTATTCATATTTATTATTCTTCACATTTCCCTATGTAATTGTCACACAGTCTGTTTGGCAGTAGCACGCATTGTGCACATTTTGTGCATTTAAATTGTATTATTTATTATTTATTAATTAATTCACCATTATGGTTTTTTGGAGTATTTGTAAATTACTATTATTATTATTTCAATTCACACGAATATCACATAATAAATATTTCACATACATGAATATATTTACATCTATGGCTTACCATCTCCAAAAAACATTTTCACATTTTCACTTTTCATTTATTTTTTCATTTAAAAAGATTTTTTCGTTCATTTTTTGAACTTAATTAATTGACATTCATATTTTTCACTGTCATATTCATTCACTTTAAATAATATATAGACACACTTTGGTGTGTCTATGTTTAAGCATTAAGTGTTTAGTTTATAATTTATACACATTTTGTAATTTTGTATTTTTGTGAATGGTCTTCAAAAGAGTGCTATTCCCTTCCCCCCTCTCCCTTTCTTGGGAGTGTCGGAATCAAACATAAGGTTATCCCAGTCAGCTGTGTTCTTTCAGTACTGATTGGTGTAAAGTTACTTTATTTTTCATTTATACCTCTATTGATTCCCACACACCTTAGCTATGAGTAAGCATCAATTCGTGACGTGAAACGCGTTAGCCACCCTTCCCTGCATGCACACTATCTGCATTTGTTGTTTTGGATTCATGGATTTATTTTGAATTTGGATTTTTTACTTGAAATTTTGGAATAAATAACTGTCTATACAGAGTGCGGCAGTCCAGGGTTTCTTTTTCTCCCACACCCAGACGGTGACCAGGAATACTTTTCATAGATAATTATAGGAAGGCATTTTTTCATTGTGGTCATTGTGGAACATTATAATGTGGTCCAAACTCTTCCATCTCCCTCCCCCATCCATGCCATCTGACCAATACCCATCTCCCACCCATGTCACCTGACCAATTCCCATCCCCACCCATGTCATCTGACCAATCCCCATCCAATGTCTGCCCACTGTATGATCAACAATGACATCACACCTATCACAATGAAAAATTTTAATCAAATCCCATTAAGAAGTACAAATCTAAACTCAAAACAGTTAACCAAAAAAGCACACAACACACAGTATATCTGGTACCAGATGCATCACGGTTGCCAGTTATCTACCAAGGTCCATAAAGTCCATAAAAATCAAACTGACCCATCAGGGAGACCAATTGTCAGTGGGAGACCAAGTGGGAGACCAAGTGTCACTCCCTTTTCTCTAGAATGGGAGAGTACATCAATCATTATTTACAACCACTGGAGCAACAATTCCCACCCTATCTTAGAGACAGGAAGCAATTGATGAATATCTTAGATAGCTTTCCATATGAAGAAAATGTGATCCTAGTCACAATAGATGTAGATTCCCTCTATACAAACATAAGACAAGATGATGCTCTAAAAGCCATGGAATGGGCCTTGAACAGGCTATTGGGGGCTGGTATCCCCACAGCAAACTTTTATAAATGACATGATCATTTTGTGTAGGGGAACAGGGGATGGCTTAACCACTTTACCACTGGGCACTTAAACCCCCTTCCTAACCAGACCAATTTTCAACTGTCAGTGCTCTCACATTGTGAATGACAATTACTCAGTCATTCAACACGGTACTCATATGAAATTTTTGTCCTTTTTTTCACACAAATAGAGATTTCTTTTGGTGGTATTTAATCACCACAGGGTTTTTTTATTTTTTGCGCTATAAATGAAAATAGACAAAAAAAAAAAAATTGTAAAAAAATTCATTTTTCTTTGTTTCTGTTATAAAATTTTGCAAATTAGTAAATTTTCTTCATAAATTTTGGCCATAATTTATACTGCTACATATCTTTGGTAAAAATAACTCAAATTTGGTCTTTGTGAAAGTTATAGAGTCCACAAGCTATGGTGCCAATCACTAAAAATTGATCATACCTGAAGTACTTATGCCTATCTCATTTTTGAGACCCTAACAAGCCAGGACAACACAAATACCCCCCCCCCCAATTACTCCTTTTTGGAAAGTAGACATTCCAATGTATTTAGTAATAGGCATGGAGAGTTTTTTGAAGTTGTATTTTTTCCCACAATTCTTTGCAAAATCAATACTTTTTTTTCCCACAAATTTGTCATATTAGCAGGTTTCTCACACATAGCGAGAAACATTCTCACACATTGTCTTTAGATATCTACTTAGAATATTGTGGTTGTTGTCTTTGTGTGTGACCCCCTGCACATCTGACACCCAGAACTCTGATCACCGCTGTGATATGACTATGAGGAATTATACATTTGAGTACAAGTATTCTCAGGATGGAGACATCAATATAGGAGGGATATTCGCTGTACATTCTGTAGTCACACGGTGGAGAGAGGAAGGAAGTCTTATTGAAAATCGTATGTGTGCTGCGTAAGTGAAATATGAAGTGTAAAGTTTCCAATCTGATCTACAGAGCTGTGTCTTTAGGAGATATGTGTGATAATATTACGAATAGCTACCAATGGACCACAATGGATGAAAAACCCACATGACCCTTTTTTTTTAAAGGCACGCAGTGCATTATATGTGCATTATGGTGCTTTGAGGTGCATTGTTTGTTGGAATCTTCCTACTGTACTGGAAAAAATGTTATCTACTGGACAGGAAGTGAGGGGAAATCTCTCTAATGGAGCCCTGGACAGTGTCTGTCCAGAAGAAATATATGCATACCACAAATTACACCCCAGAACACATTATGCTATTCCTCCTGAGTATGGCGATACCACATGTGTGAGACTTTTACACAGCGTGGCCACATACAGAGGCCCAACATGCAGGAAGCACCTTCAGGCGTTCTAGGAGCATAAATTACACATATAATTTCCTGACTACCTCTTGCACTTTTGAAGGCCCTGGAGCACCAGGACAATGGAAACGCTCCAAAAATTACCCCATTTTGGAAAGAAAGCACCCCAATGTATAATCTGTGAGGCATAATGAGTCTTTTGAACGGTTCATTTTTTTCTACAAGTTTTTGGAAAATGTGGAAAGAAAATGAAAACGCATTTTTTTACACAAAGTTGTCCATTTATACAATATTTCTAACACATAGCATGTACATACCAAAAATTACACCCCAAATCATATTCTCCTACTCCACCTGAGTAAGGTGATACCACATGTGAGACTTTTCCACAGCCTGGCCACATAGAGAGGCCCAACATGCAGGGAGCACCATCAGGTGTTCTAGGGGAATACATTTCTCAAATCTAATTTGAACCCAAATAACACTTTTGTGAGGCACTGTAGTGGCATGGATGAGAACTGAGGTGGCATGGATGATCATGAATGGGGATGGGTGATCTGTGGATGTGGATGGCTGAGCATGGTTGAGCCATAAATGTAGCTGGCTGAGTACGGCTGAGTATGGATGGGTACTGCTGAGTACGTCTGAGTACGGCTGATTATGGCTGAGTATGGCTGGGTATGGCTGGGTACGGCTGGGTATTGCTGGGTAGGGATGGGCTATCAGTTCGAGTCGAACATTAGTTCAACTCGAACATCAAATTCGAGCAGCGCGTCATGGCCCATAATGCACTGCGTCATCGCAGTGCATTGCTGGCTGATGATTGGCCAAGCATGCACTATGACCCGCATGCTTTGGCCAATCACAGCGCCGTAAGCAAAGAGAGCCATAATTGGGGTGCCTTTGGCCAATTATGGCTCAGGGGGTTAAGTCCATGCCCCACACTATATAAGGCCGCCTGCACGTCAGCCTTATGTAGTCTGTTCCGGCAGAGATAGAGAGAGAGAGAGTGTGTCAGAGAGAGAGAGTGACATGACATTTCATTTACTTTCCTTTGAGCAGGCAGACAATTCAGTTAGGTGCAGTCACAGTGTATTTAGTATATATATATATATATATATATATATATATATATATATGCATCCCGGTTTTATATATATATATATATATATATATATATATATACTAAATACACTGTGACTGCACCTAACTGAAGGTGCAGTCACAGTGTATTTAGTATATATATATATATATATATATATATATTGTGAGGGGTTAGCTCGGCAGCGGGTGTGTGTGACCCCCGGGATGGGCTCCCCACACAAAACAGGCCCAGCAAACGGAGGTTGTGGTTTTCAAAATCAAAAAGGTGCGGTTTATTTTCTATTTACAGTGACAAAACACAGCAAAGCAAAAGAAACATAAACAAAATAAATCCTGGTCAACTTGACCTCTGACTAAACATACAGGTTTCCTAACTAACAACTGGGATCAGCCTAGTGCTGTCCTAGTCCCTAAGTCCCTGGTTTTAAATGTCCAAGCAAATAGCCACACAGGCTTTGTCTCACCGCACAGGGGTTCACTCTCCCTAGACAGTCCACACAGGTCTGGGTCCAGGCATGAGCTAACCCCTAATGAAGCTGGGAGTTCTTATAGAGGCCTAAATGAGCTGACAAGCTTCAGCTGGTCTCATCAACTCCCTGTCTGCACGACGCCCCACACTCTCCCTAGAGGTATGAGTCATCCATGAGCCCACTAGCCTCAGCTGGGCTTATACAACTCTCCACCTAGTTGTATAAGTCGGCGTAAAGCCTGAATCTGGGCGAAATATATCTACCCCCCTGGATGCAACCAGGTGACTTTACCTTCCTGCTGTCACATACCCCCCCCCCCTCTTGTTTTAACCTCGGGGTTGGAACACCAGCAATCAGGCATTCATGTACTCGAGACAAAGCATCCACATTCCCCATTTGAACGCCAGGGCGATGCTTTACTGTGAAGTTGAATTCCTGGAGGGCCAGGAACCACCTATTCACTCTTCTATTTGTTTCCTTGTTTTGAGCCATCCACTTTAACGGAGCGTGATCCGTAACCATGTCAAAGTGCCTACCTAGCAGGTAGTACCGAAGGGAATCTAGAGCCCACTTCACCGCTAAACACTCCTTTTCAACCGTGGCGTAATTTACCTCATGGGACTTCAACTTCCTGCTGAGGTAAATGACTGGGTGCTCTTCCCCGTTCCAGACCTGGGACAATACTGCTCCTAACCCCACATCTGACGCATCACTTTGTACGACAAAGTCTTTAGAGAAGTCGGGTGAGTACAACACTGGCTGGCTACATAAGGCTTGTTTCAAGAATTGGAATGCTGCCTCAGCCTCGGGGGTCCATTTAATCATGACCGACCCTTTCCCCTTAGTCAGGTTGGTTAGGGGCACAGCCTTAGAAGCAAAGTGGGGAATGAATCGCCGATAATACCCAGCGATTCCCAGAAAGGCTCGTACCTGCTTCTTGCTGTTGGGACGTGGCCAACTCTGGATGGCCTCGACTTTGTTGAGTTGGGGTTTTATTACTCCCCTCCCAATGGTGTACCCAAGATATTTGGCCTCCTCCTGCCCAATGGTACACTTCTTGGGGTTAGCCGTAAACCCCGCTTCCCGAACAGAGTCCAGGACTGCTTGCACTTTTGGCAGATGTGAGGCCCAATCTGTGCTATGGACAATTACGTCATCCAGATAAGCCGCAGCATACTTCCGATGGGGCCTCAGCATCTGGTCCATTTTCCGCTGGAATGTGGCCGGCGCATTCTGTAACCCGAACGGCATTCTTTTATATTGGAACGCCCCGTCTGGGGTTACAAATGTGGTTTTCTCTTTGGCCGACTTGGCCAGGGGGATTTGCCAATACCCTTTTGTGAGGTCAAGAGTCGTCATGTATCGGGCTGTTCCCAGCCGGTCGATCAACTCATCTATACGTGGCATGGGGTAGGTGTCAAATTTTGTAACTTTGTTCAACTGACGAAAATCGTTACAAAATCGCCAGCTCCCATCCGGTTTAGGCACCAACACGATGGGACTAGACCAATCACTTTGGGACTCCTCTATCACCCCTAAGTTCAGCATTTTCTGTACTTCCTCCCGTATTGCCTCCCGTCGGGCCTCTGGGATCCGATAGGGTTTTAACTTCACCCTTTCACCGGGCGGGGTAATGATGTCATGCTCTACCCCAGATGTTTGTCCCGGCAGCTCAGAGAATACCTCCTTGTTGCGAAGCACAAACTCCTTAACCTCCTGTTGTTGGGGTTGTGACAAGGTGGCTGCTATTCCAACCTCAGGAATCACGCAACCAGTTTGAGCTGGTGACCAAGTGTCTGCGACTAGGGACTCTCTATCCCTCCAGGCTTTCAACAGATTAACGTGATAGATCTGTTCGGGCTTTCGCCTTCCTGGTTGTCTGACCTTGTAATTCACTTCGCTCACTTTTTCCATTATCTCGTAGGGGCCTTGCCATTTGGCAAGGAATTTACTTTCAACCGTAGGGATAAGTACCAGTATCCTATCCCCCGGGGAAAAGGTACGGGTCTTGGCTCCACGGTTGTACACTCTCTGCTGTGCTAACTGCGCTTGGGCCAAATGTTCCTTCACGATGGGCATTACCTGTGCAATTCGGTCTTGCATCAGGGCGACATGCTCAATCACACTCCTGTGGGGAGAACTCTCACTTTCCCAAGTTTCCTTGGCAATATCCAACAGCCCTCTTGGGTGTCTCCCATACAGTAACTCAAAGGGGGAGAATCCCGTAGAGGATTGGGGCACCTCCCTAATAGCAAACATCAGATAAGGAAGTAGACAGTCCCAATCCTTTCCATCTCTATCCACCACTTTCTTCAACATTTGTTTTAGGGTTTTGTTGAATCTTTCAACCAGCCCATCGGTTTGGGGGTGATACACAGATGTACGTAATTGCGTCACTTTGAATAATTTACACAGCTCCTTCATAACCCGGGACATAAAGGGTGTACCTTGGTCCGTAAGCAGTTCTTTACAAATACCCACCCGGCTAAACACAAGAGATAGCTCTTTGGCTATGGTTTTGGCCGAGGTATTTCGGAGAGGG
This sequence comes from Rana muscosa, assembly GCA_029206835.1. Taxonomy (NCBI): domain Eukaryota; kingdom Metazoa; phylum Chordata; class Amphibia; order Anura; family Ranidae; genus Rana; species Rana muscosa. Next base: position 13,687,047 of record CM055116.1, read on the forward strand.
ATCGCTTCTGGATAACGGGTGGCATAGTCCAATATAACTAATATGTACTGGTGCCCCCTAGCGGACTTGATTATAGGACCTACCAAATCCATGGCGATCCTCTCAAACGGGACCTCAATGATGGGTAGAGGGACCAGCGGGCTACGGAAATGTGGCATCGGGGCCGACCTCTGACACACAGGGCAGGAGGAACAATAATTTTCTACGTCCTTCATCACCCCCGGCCAATAGAATCTCTGTAATACCCTCTCTCGGGTTTTCTCTGTCCCCAGATGACCTCCAAGAATGTGCCCATGGGCCAACTCCAACACCAACTTCCTGTAAGGTTTGGGCACCACAAGCTGCTCAACGGTTTCTTCTGCCCTTTTTGCCACCCGATACAGTAGGTCCTTCTCTACGCTGAAGTATGGGTAAGTGCAGGTATTATCTGGGTTCACTAACTCGCCATCTATTTTCACTACGTTTTCCCGTGCCTTTATTAGGGCGGGGTCTTTCAACTGTTCTGTGGCAAAGTTTTCCCTGTGAACCTCAAGATCAGAAAACTCCACAGACGGTAGGTTTTCGTCTGAGGAGGTGGGCTCCTCTCCAGTTTCTTGAGTCTCCCCTGCCAATACTGATAAGGGAAATTCCGGAGAGTCCTCACCACTCTCAGGGGAGTTCTGGCTATCACATTCCTGGTACATAGGGGCACCAGTGGGGGGCTCAGGATCATCCCACAGTTCCCAGAACTTCGGAAAATCCCTTCCCACAATGGCGTCATGCGGTAACTGAGATACTAAGCCCACTGGATGAGAGAGGGTACCTTTGGGGGTCTCGAAACACACTGTAGTCACTGGATACTCTCGGGTGTCCCCATGCACACAAATAACAGCTACCTTGCTATTCCCAGAGACCTCTGTTTTAACTAACTCAGCCTTTATCAGGGTCACAAGGCTACCTGAATCCAGCAATACCACAACATTTCTACCATTAACACACATTTTGCATAAATGTTTCTCAGTTCCTCGAATGGCAGTGCATGCGACTGTCGCACACAGCGACTGACGTCTGCCCGTCAGAAAGTCACACTGCATGGGTTCCTCCACAACCGGGCAATTGGCTGCAATATGTCCCGCTTGCCGGCAGCGGTAGCAAACGATCCTTCTTGCCGCCTCTTGAGCCGCTGATTTCCCAGGCTGTTCTCGCCAAACTTGGGGTAGAGCTCCCACCCTCTCACTCTCTCCACCCTCACCCCTTGGAATCCTCTTATCCGCCCCTGGGGATGGTCTGGTCTTAGGGTGGAAAGTCCGAGTGTCTCTGGAAGAGGCCGTCAGGTTCTCTGTAGCCAAGTATTTCTCCACACGATCCACAAGACCATCGGCCGTCTCTGGGTATCCATGGTTTACCCACTTTTGGATGGCAGTAGGAAGAGCTCTCAAAAACCGATCCATTACAACACGTTCCACAATCTTTGGTGCGGACAAAGTCTCTGGCTGTAGCCACTTTCTGCTCAGGTGAATGAGATCATACATTTGAGACCTGGGGGGTTTTCCAAGCTGGAAAGTCCAGTTATGCACACGCTGAGCCCGGACAGCCTGGGTGACACCCAGCCTTGCCAATATTTCAGCTTTTAGCATCACATAGTCTTTTGCTTGGTTAGGCTCTAGGTCATAGTAAGCTTTCTGCGATTCACCAGTTAACAGAGGAGCCACCGGTCCAGCCCACTGCTCCTCAGGCCACTTTTCTCTTTCAGCGGTCCTTTCAAATGTGGTCAAAAATACCTCTGGATCATCCTCTCCAGTCATTTTTGTCAATAAACGACTCACCCCAAAGGACGTGGTATTAGTGGGACGGCTTTCCTCACTGGTCTGCGGACGTTGCTGCATTACTGCTTCCATCTGTTGTTGTAGTCTCTGCTCTTGCTTCTGCAACAGGTCTATGAAGCGGGCCTCAGATTGCTGCTGGGCTCGTTGCTGAGCCTCCAGACTCTGTTGCAAAGTTGCGTTTGTCTGCTGCTGGGCTGCAAGGCTCTGTTGATGAGCTTGCTGCTGGGCTGCGAAGTTCTGTTGTTGAGCTGCAAGGCTCTGTTGATGAGCTGCAAGGCTCTTTTGCAAACCTGCATTTGTCTGCTGTTGATTGGCATTTGCTAGAGCCAGCTGCTTCAGTATCTCCTCCATGCTGGCTTAAAAAAAAACTGCCACTGGTTCTCCACCAACTGTGAGGGAGTTAGCTCGGCAGCGGGTGTGTGTGACCCCCAGGATGGGCTCCCCACACAAAACAGGCCCAGCAAACGGAGGTTGTGGTTTTCAAAATCAAAAAGGTGCGGTTTATTTTCTATTTACAGTGACAAAACACAGCAAAGCAAAAGAAACATAAACAAAATAAATCCTGGTCAACTTGACCTCTGACTAAACATACAGGTTTCCTAACTAACAACTGGGATCAGCCTAGTGCTGTCCTAGTCCCTAAGTCCCTGGTTTTAAATGTCCAAGCAAATAGCCACACAGGCTTTGTCTCACCGCACAGGGGTTCACTCTCCCTAGACAGTCCACACAGGTCTGGGTCCAGGCATGAGCTAACCCCTAATGAAGCTGGGAGTTCTTATAGAGGCCCAAATGAGCTGACAAGCTTCAGCTGGTCTCATCAACTCCCTGTCTGCACGACGCCCCACACTCTCCCTAGAGGTATGAGTCATCCATGAGCCCACTAGCCTCAGCTGGGCTTATACAACTCTCCACCTAGTTGTATAAGTCGGCGTAAAGCCTGAATCTGGGTGAAATATATCTACCCCCCTGGATGCAACCAGGTGACTTTACCTTCCTTCTGTCACAATATATATATATATATATATATATATATATATATATGCATCCCGGTTTTGTATATATATATATATATATATATACTAAATACACTGTGACTGCACCTAACTGAATTGTCTGCCTGCTCAAAGGAAAGTAAATGAAATGTCACTCTCTCTCTGACACTCTCTCTCTCTATCTCCGCCAGAACAGACTACATAAGGCTGACGTGCAGGCGGCCTTATATAGTGTGGGGCATGGACTTAACCCCCTGAGCCATAATTGGCCAAAGGCACCCCAATTATGGCTCTCTTTGCTTACGGCGCTGTGATTGGCCAAAGCATGCGGGTCATAGTGCATGCTTGGCCAATCATCAGCCAGCAATGCACTGCGATGACGCAGTGCATTATGAGCCATGACGCGCTGCTCGAATTTGATGTTCGAGTTGAACTAATGTTCGACTCGAACTGATAGCCCATCCCTACCCAGCAATACCCAGCCGTACCCAGCCGTACCCAGCCATACTCAGCCATAATCAGCCGTACTCAGACGTACTCAGCAGTACCCATCCATACTCAGCCGTACTCAGCCAGCTACATTTATGGCTCAACCATGCTCAGCCATCCACATCCACAGATCACCCATCCCCATTCATGATCATCCATGCCACCTTAGTTCTCATCCATGCCACTACAGTGCCATATATATATATGCATCCCGGTTTTGTATATATATATATATTTATGGTCGGAGCCCTCTGTCCGAAGAGATATGGATCACATAAACACGTCACAAGACTAACAACACAAATAAGATCTGAAGTGTGGCCTGGCCTTTTGTACGGTATGCCAAAGAAAGGGGCCATACCTGAATAGAAGTGACAGATAATTCTGCTGAGAATTGTTGTAGAGGAGTGCCCTAGAAAAGGGAGATATGGGTGGGTGGGTACCGCGCACTACAGCCGACGCTGACCCTCGTGGATGGTCTGTATAAGTACCCCTCGAACTCCTCCCATAATTTCAGGCTAGCATACCAGCCTTCCTATTTATGGTCGGAGCCCTCTGTCCGAAGAGATATGGATCACATAAACACGTCACAAGACTAACAACACAAATAAGACCTGAAGTGTGGCCTGGCCTTTTGTACGGTATGCCAAAGAAAGGGGCCAAAAAGTCACACAAGGTTAGGAAGGAATTGATCTATTATGTCAGGTAAACCACTATAGAGCGAGACTGTTAAAGGCTCGTGATATTTCTGACTGAGGATCGGGGACGTGTCGGGCGAAACACAAGGATTTCCACCTGCCTATCTTCCTTATTGCGTGGTCAGGAACTCTGTTTCGTGATGTTGCTGGGGCTGCTCTAATGCGAAAGCGAGTCCTGAGTAACATCCTGGGTCAAGGCCCGAGATGCTCAGGAGTGTTCTGACGTGGCTGACGAACTGGTTCCCGCTTAGGGGTTCAGTTGGGAAAGGTAGTAGAGGGCTGTCCTCAGATGGCTCGGACAGCAGAGTTTACCAATTACCGTAGAACGGCCATGGCGTTGTGTGTCTGGAAAGGTTTAATGTCTACTCCGGGACCGGGTTGTATCATTTCCGACACCGTCGGGTGTAGGATGAAATGACTTCGGTGGCAAGTCGGGTGGTGCCCGAGTAGTACTCGGCATTTAGGGCTGGTGATAGTAATTCGCCGGCCGTAAAATCGTAAAAGGCTAGGTAAGTGGCTGCTTGAACTACCAGGCTGGGCCATAGACCGAAGGGAGAACGTGAAAGGATAGCAGACATGTCCCGGAGTATGGCGCTGGTCACTGGTAAGCGTTTGGTACTAGAGTGTGGTTGCCGCCACCTGTAGTGTGTTGGCGGATCAGGATGCATTGACGAGGGAGGTAGCACCATGGAGGTGCTATCCGATTCCAGAGTTGGTTGCAACTAATGTGGGACGCCGGACATGGTCGAGTCGGCTCCGGCTTCTGTGAAAGGATGTGGCATGGTCAAGCGGGATAGCGCGTCGGCCGAGGTGTTGCATTGACCGGGGATGTGGACACTGAGGCTACTGAGCTGATGATGTAGGGAAAGTGGCAACAGCCTGCGTGGGAAGGACATGACGGACAACGATTTATTGACCTGCCTTGTTAACGACTGTGACTGTAGCCTGGTTGTCTGTGGCGAACGTGGCGGTCTGTCCTGCCCGGGGCTGCCCCGTACTTGAGTTGCTGCGACTATGGGGTAGATCTCAAATAGAGAGGAGGACTGACTAAAGCGGAATTGTGAGCATCTCTGATGGATCGGATCTCCTGAAACCAATGATGGCCAAAAGTTGCAGCGAAGCTTGTGGAAGCTGCTACGTCCGTGATTATCTGAGGTGACGAGGAAAATGCTGATGGGATAAACAAGGGTCTACCTATCCGGTCTCAAGGAATTGGTCCCCCATGGCCAGATCCTGCTACGGAGGCTGCGTCTAGCTTAATGACTTGGTCAGGGTCTTGTGCCTGGGAGAGGAACACTAAGAAGCGTGCGATAAAGGATCGCCCTTGAGAGACGATCCTCATCGTGGTTTGAGCATGCCCAGTAGGGATTGTAGCTGTGGGTTAGTGCACCCTTGCGTGTCGGTGGACGTATGGATGACTGTCCTGATGCGGGTCAATCTACCAAAAGGTGGGCTGGCCCGCATGGCGCGTTTGTCTAGAATGATTACCAGGAAGGAGATGAACTGTGCCGGTCTTTCTACTTTCTTCACGGTTGTGGGCACATCAAGGTTTTAAAGACCTCTCTTGGACTCCTTAGATCTCACAAGAATCCTAAACCATCGGGAGAACTCCTGTGAGGGTATGCTGGAGTTTGACTGGGTAGTTTTGGAATGAGTCAGGCAGTGTAACGAGTCCGGTGTGGAACCCTGTAGTGTCCCCTGTACTAGAAAGGCTGCTGGAGAGGAAGTTGGATGTGAGGAGAGAAAGTCGAGCCGCCCAAAGTGCATGTGGCCTGGTCCAGCTGGACTCTGCTGCTTGGCGCCGCAGGTATTTCTAGGGAGAGCCTTCTGGCACAGGAGGCGGATGTGCAGAAGTTTGTGGTGGGGTAAAAGCAACCCTTGAAGTTAAGTTGCTGGAGATGGCTGCGCCCCCGGTGCTCAAATTGGACATCCTAGTCTGACTGGGAGGACTGGTTACAGCTCTAAGGCTTCCAGAGGCTACCACGAACTTGTCGCTTTCGAGTTTGCGAGCGAGCCTGGGGTCCTTGGCCATTAGGATGACTGAGACGTCCCCCTAGGCACGCGGCTTGTTCCCTGTTATGACCTGTGCCGAAGATGCGTGGGGACGCTAGGTTCGCGTCCTATCTCTTAGGATGTCCTTCCTGATGCCCGCTGGGACCAGGTGCGAAGAAAAAGGGGTGCAAGCGTCGGGCGTACCTACAGTGGGGGGTTCGGTAACGACGGTGGAGACTGGGGCTGATAGGGGCGCGGCTGACCGTGTTTCCAGGGCCCCTACTCTAGCCTGGACGTCGGTGACTGCGGTTGCCAGTGTGGTCACCAAGGCGTGTAGCTGAGTAATGCCGAGGATATCGACTGCAGCGGAATTTGTCTGGTAGAGTTGCCGCTGGTTATGGAACAGCAGCCTAACAGTTTGGTTTTCCTGGCCGTGTAGGGGATGCCCCTACGGCGTAGTTCGGCTGTAAGCCTGGGGATGGTCTAGCCCTGGGGACTGTGTGGAGTCGTCCGCTGAACCCGAACGTGGTGACGGTGGGACGAAGGTAAAGTCATCGCAGTCGGTCTGCGACATGTTGGGGGCTGAAGAAAAACGAGAAAGAAAAAGGGGGGGGGGAATGTATGTTTATAGAGTGAGATGCCAGGTATGGAGGGGATAGAGGAGGTACGAAAGTGGGTAGGGAGAAGGAAGGGAGGATGGACAGAATAAGGAATGACAGGCGCAGAGGATAGCCAAGTTTTGCGTATGAGCGCTTGTTGAGTGTAATTTAGAAAACTCAAAAGAGTGCGTGGCAACCGAGGTGAGCCAGGAGGTGAGGTAACCGATAGCTCGGGTGCCGTCTGTGCTTGGCACAGACTGATGAACCAGAGCCCCCAGGGCGTACTGGGGCGGGTAGCTGGGGTCTGGTATACTAAGTAGGAATGTTTCGATCTGTAGTTCAATGACGTGTGGTCGGTCTGCCAACTCCTGCACTGCCAGCAAGGTGATGTTGGCGACCTTGTCTGCGTAGTGAAGGATCTCGGATCGGCTTCGAAAACAGAGTGTCATGCGTAGAAGTATGTGGCAGTTGCTAGCGCCTGATGAGCGGTCGAATTGTGTATGTGAAGACAAATATGTCGTGAAAGAGTGCGGAGAGAAAGCAAGGAGGGGCCTTGCGTTTACGCACCTGACTTGAGCCCTGTCTTGGTTGAGGCCGAGACATGGGTCGACCGGGGCCTGTGAGGAGGGTGACGTAGAGATATATATATGTATATATATATTATTTTATTTTATTTATTTTTTTTTTTTTTTTCTTTTTTAATATTATATATATATATTTTTATTTTTATTTTTTTTATTATTATTATATATATATATATATATATATATATATATATATATTTTTTTTTTTAATTATTATTATATATATATATATATATATATATATATATATATATTTTTTTTTTTTGTAGGCGTGAAGAGTTGTGGGAGCGGTAGGTAGCTCCGGGTGAAGAAGTGTGTAAGACCCCCTGCCCCTTTTATTTATTATTTTTTTTTTTTTTTTATCATTTTTTTTTTTTTTTTTTTTTTTTACCGGGAGATATCGTCCGACCTGGATTGCAGGGTGGACGGGATGGAAACTCAATCTAACTGACGTGTGTGGTGGAAAGGGATAGAGAAATCGGTGAGTAGCCGTTTGACTACTGGAGGAGGTGAGTGGCTGGTGTGCAACCACTCGTCGAACGCTCGCAGCGCTTGCGAGGAACAAATGCCTTAAGGAGACGAAAGAAGAAGAGTTTGTAACTTTCGAGTGTGTGGGGATGGCCGTTTCGTGATGAAACGGGAGTGGTAAGTAATGCGTGTGTATAGCGGCTTGGGGTTCGAATCATTGTGGCCGATGCTACGGCTGGATTCGTAACGTTCTGAGACGTTCGACGTTGTATCGGAGGTATGGGTCGGAGCTGCTTAGAGCCGGGTATGCGACTGCGAACGAATTGGTTGTTTCAGCAGAGGATCCGAAACTTGGAGCCGATGCTACGACTGGATTCGGGTCGGTTAAAGAAGTTTACTGCTGAAGATCGGAGCGGTATGCGCCGGTGGTGCGACTGTGACTCGACCGATTGAAAATGCCATAGAGCCGAAAATTTGAGCCGCTGCTACGACTGAATTCGGATCAGCTCGAAAGTTCGATGTTTGTGGACCCGAGCCGACGAGCCGGTGGTGCGACTGAGCCCAGAACGGCCATGTTAGCGGAGGATCCGAACCTTTGAGCCGATGCTACGACTGGGTTCGGATCGGATAGGAGGGTCAGTTGCTAGAGATCCGAGTCGATTGAGCCGGTGAAGCGACTGGACTCGGATCGCTTGGGAATGCCATTGGTTCGAAAGTTTGAGCCTATGCTACGACTGAATTCGGATGGTTTAGCGGTTCGATGTTTGTAGGTCCGAGCCGATGAGCCGGTGGTGCGACTGTGCTCGGAACCAACGTGGATGCCAGAGATCTGAATCTCTAAGCCGATGCTGTGCCTGTATACGGGCTGATAACGGGTGCAAGGTGGGGATTTGAATTTACCGGGTCCGAATCGTAGCGCCGGAGATACGGCTGGATTCGGACGGGTGTTCGTTGTTTCGAAGTTGAAGGGGCTTGTGATTGTCGAGGGTCCGGCCTGTAGTGCCGATTGTTAGCGACAAGAGCCGGCCCAGACTGTTTGGTGTATGGTGTAAGTAGAAGGTGTGGGGCATCAGTAAGGTGAAGGGAGAGTATCGTAGGAGGTGTAGGGCATCAGTGACTAGGGATAAGGAAGTGCAGTGTGGGATACCAGTCCGACGACTGGGTATCGGATGTGCGACTGAGGCGAGAGCCTTGCGAGCTGTGAGTAATTCGTACAACAGCTCTGAGAGCCGTAGTGTCTGGACGGACCGTTACCGGTAGCAACGTGGGTGTGACAGGGTACGAAAGACAACTGGACTAGTCGATAAACATACGATGCAGACGGAAAACACGGGGTTATGAACCGTGTGATTTTTGTAAAAGAAGAAACGTGTACCGGCGCTACGATTCGTACGAACGGTAACGGCCGGTCCTACCTGCGACCGCGAGCGGGGATACGATCAACTGCGAGCGAAGCTGGAAGGTACGAAAGCAACTACACAGACGTTGCGAGTCGTAAGGCGTCGGCTGATGACGACGAATACCGCGCACTACAGCCGACGCTGACCCTCGTGGATGGTCTGTATAAGTACCCCTCAAACTCCTCCCATAATTTCAGGCTAGCATACCAGCCTTCCTATATATATATATATATATATATATACTGTATTCAGTTTAGCTAGATCTCATTGCTGACCCTTCCTGGTGTACTGGTTCTAAAATACTTCAGGCAGGCAGTTGATTCAGTTAGCTGCAGTGTATTCAGTATATATATATATATACATCTCAGCTTTGTGTGTGTATATATATATATATATATATACACTGTATCCTGTGCATCTAGATCTCACTACAGATCCTTCCTGGTGTACTGTTTCTAATATACTTCAGGCAGGCAGTTGATTCAGCTAACTGCAGTGCATTTAATATATACAGTATTTATCCCCTTCCTACCGGGTCATAGTCATATGATGCCGGCAGGAACCCTCCCTCCCTCCGGGCGTCTATGGGGCGCGCAGGTGCCGGCGGTGGCAAGCGCGCATACCCGCGGCACCGCTCGTGACCCGGTGCGCGTGCCCTGCGGCCGCGATGTTCTCCGGGCACCCGCGATTGCCCGCGATCACGGCAGGAGTGTGGATCTGTGTGTGTAAACACACAGATCCAGCTCCTGTCAGAGGTGAGGAGACCGATGTGTGTTCCCAGTACAGAGGAACACAGATCGGTCTCCTCACCTTGTGAGTCCCCTCCCCCTACAGTTAGAATCACTCAATAGGGAACATATTAACCCCTTGATCGCCCCCTAGTGTTAACCCCTTCCCTGCCAGTCACATTTACACAGTATTCAGTGCAGTTTTATAGCACTAATCGCTGTATAAATGTGAATGGTCCCAAAAACGTGTCAAAAGTGTCCGCTGAAATGTTACAGTCACAATAAAAATCGCAGATCGCCGCCATTACTAGTAAAAAAAATAAAATAAATAAAAATGCCATAAATCTATCCCCTATTATGTAGACGCTATAACTTTTGTGCAAACCAATCAATATACGCTTATTGCAATTTTTTCTTTACCAAAAACATGTAGAATACATATCGGTCTAAACTTAGGAAAAAAATTGTTTTAAAAAAAAAATTGTGATATTTATTAAATCAAAAAGTAAAAAATATTGCGTTTTTTTCAAATATGTCGCTCTTCTTTTGTTTATAGCGCAAAAAATAAAAAACGCAGAGGTGATCAAATATCACCAAAAGAAAGCTCTATTTGTGGGGAAAAAAGGACGTCAATTTTTGTTAGGTTCAACGTCGTACGACCGCGCAATTGTCAGTTAAAGCGACGCAGTGCTGCATCGCAAAAAGTGCTCTGGTCAGGAAGGGGGTGAATTCTCCCGGGGCTGAAGCGGTTAAACAGGCTTGTATATATATATATATAGTCTAGCCAAGCCTATACCTGACTGTAGGCCATTCCTGGAGTACGTGTTCAAAGATACTTTCAGGAAGGCAGGCAGGTGACTCAGTGAGCTGCAGTTCATAAAATATATATCCACTGCATTATAGTCCAGCCAAGCCTATACCTGACTGTAGGCCATTCCTGGTGTACTGTTTTTAGTAAACTCCAGGCGTTGCTTTGGTAATCTAATTGTACAGTATGTCTGGAAGGCCACCAAGTAAAGGCAGATGCTCACAGGCCACTAAAAGAGGGCAAGCAGGCTCTGTGTCTACAGCCAACAGTGCTGGTCGTGGACATGGTGCATCCTCAGCACGTGGCCGTGGGGCGCACTTGTCCTTTTTTTCGGCAGCTGGCCGTGTTGAGCCACAACATGCAGAAGACTTGGTAGAGTGGATGACCAAGCTGTCCTCATCCTCCTCATCCTCTGTCACCCAGGCTCAGGGTACTTTGCCAATGCAGCTGCCAAAGTGGCCTCTTTCATTGGCTCAATGTCATCAGTCACGCCTTCCCTAGCCCCACCATCATGCCCTGAGGAGGCCCCTGAAATGTTTGACCACAGTGTAGGGTACATGCTGCAGGAGGATGCGCAGCGTTTTGAAGGCTCTGATGATGGTACCCAGGTTGAGGTTGAAGGCAGTAACGTGAGCCCAGAGAGAGGGGGTGCCCAAGAAGTACAAGAAACTGGCAGTCATGTTCCCCCAGCTGCAGCATACAGTCAGGTTTGCTCCAGTGGCGAGGAGGGAGGGGATGATGAGGTCACTGACTCTACGTGGGTGCCTGATAGAAGAGAGGAGGAGGAGGCACATTTCTAACTAGGCAGGATGCCCTCCAGGGGCCAGCTTAAGGGCAGCCAACCGACTGCATCACACCGCAGAGCTCCGCATGTGCAGGGCGCTGCTGACTCCGTGTGTTTTTCCAAAAGATCTTCGGTGTGGGCCTTTTTTGAGCCATGTGCAGCAGATCGCACCTTTGCTGTTTGCAACATATGTGTGAAACGTATCAAGCGTGGCCAAAACAGCAGCCGCTTGGGCACCACATGCTTGATCAGACATATGTCGACCTCCCATGCAGTCCGTTGGCAACACTACTTAAAAGACCCACACCAAAGAACAAGGCAGACTTTTCCTTGCTCCTCATCAGCTGGGATCTCCAACCCCACTATAACTTCAGTCCTCTCAGAGACCTGCATTAAGAGGACTCAAGTTGTAGAATTAGGTGTCCCAAGCACTTCCAGGCAATCTGCTAGCGGAACACTAACATCCGATTGAAGCAGGCAAATTTCCCTACCCCAGTTGCTAAACCGGCGAAAGAAATGTGGTCCCAGCCATCCACATGCTCAGCGGCTGAATGCGAGTTTGGCTAAATTGCTAGCACTCCAACTGCTGCCTTTTCAGCTGGTAGACTCTGCCCCCTTTTGAGAATTTGTGGAATGTGAGGTACCTCAGTGGCAGGTTCCCAAACGCCAATTTTTTTCTCGGAAAGGCCATACCGGCTCTCTACCGAAATCTGCAAAGCAATGTCTTGGCCTTGTTGGACAGGGCGGTTAGCTGTAAGGTTCATATTACCGCTGACTCATGGTCCAGCAGACATGGACAGGGAGGTTACCTTTCTTTCACGGCAAACTGGGTAACCCTGCTGGCAACTGGGAAGGATGCAGGACAGGGTGCAGTATTGTTGGAGCTTGTTCCGCCACCACGCCTCCAAAATGCTGGTAGTGGTGATTCTGCAACATCTCTCTCCTCCACTCCCTCCTCTTCTAATTCCTCTATGGCCTCTTCCTCTGAATATTTGTCCTTGGAACCAGCGGTACTCCGTAAGCGTTCTAGGGACTACGCGAGCACAGGTCTGCAGGGGCAGGCTCAGAGGTGGTTGACGCCATGCCAGCTTCAGCTAGGAATGGTGGTTTGCAACAATGGCACCAACCTCCTCTCCGCCCTCCTACAGGGACACTTGACCCATGTGCCCTGTTTGGCTCACATCCTTAATTTGATGGTGCAGTGGTTCTTGTGCAGGTACCCAGGCTTTCAGGCTCTCCTGAGGCAGGCCAGGAAAGTCTGTGGGCATTTCCGCCGGTCATATAATGCCAGTGCTTGGCTGGCTGACCTTCAAAAGGAATGCAACCTACCCAAGAACCACCTCATCTGTGACATGCCCACCAGGTGGAACTCAACGATGATTAATTACTCCACAGTGTTTGCACCTACAGAGATGACTAATGCTGCATAAATGCGGTCGGAATTTCTTTGGACGGAAATTCCGTCTGTAGGCTCCATCCAACTTTCTCTGTCTGAATTTCCGCCAGAAAAAGATTGAGAGCTGGTTCTCTATTTTTCCGATGGAAAAAGTTCTTGACGGAAATTCTGATCGTCTGGTATGAAATTCCGACGCACAAAAAAATGCGCATGCTCAGAATCAAGCAGAAGAGCCGAACTGCCTATTGAACTTCATTGATCTCGGCTCGTCGTACGTGTTGTACGTCACCGCCAGGGATGAGCCGAACACCCCCCTGTTCGGTTCGCACCAGAACCTGCGAACAGACAGAATGTTTGTGTGAACTTTAGAACCCTATTAAATACAATGGACTCGAACGTTCAAAATCTAAAGTGCTATTTATAAAGGCTAATATGCAATTTATTGTCCTAAAAAATGTTTGGGGACCCGAGTCCTGCCCCAGGGGACATGTATCAGTGCAAAAAAAGGTTTAAAAAATAGACGTTTTTACGGGAGCGGTGATTTTAATAATGCTTAAAATGAAAAAATAAAAGTGAAATATTCCTTTAAATTTCGTACCTGGGGGGTGTGTATGATATGCATGTAAAGTTGCGCATGTTTCCCGTGCTTAGAACTGTCCCTGCACAAAGTGTCATTTTTGAAGGAAAAAAAGTCATTTAAAACTCACTCGCGGCTATTAATGAATTGTCGGCTTTTATCAATACATAGAAAAGTCATTGATAAAAAAAATTTAAAAAGCGTGGGGGTTCCCCCAAATTCAATTACCAGGCCCTTTAGGTCTGGAATGGATATTAAGGGGAACCGCGCCGCAAATTAAAAAAAAATGGCGTGGGGTTCCCCCTAAATATCCATACCAGGCCCTTGAGATCTGGCATGGATTTTAAGGGGAACTCTACCCCAATTTTTTTTAAAAATGGTGTGGAGTCCCCCCAGAAATCCATACCAGACCCTTATCCGAGCACGCAACCTGGCCGGCCACAGTGGAAGAGGGGGGGACGAGAGAGCGCCCCCCCTCCCTCCTGAACCGTACCAGGCCACATGCCCTCAACATGGGGAGGATGTCCCCATGTTGATGGGGACAAGGGCCTCATCCCCACAACCCTTGCCCGGTGGTTGTGGGGGTCTGCGGGCGGGGGGCTTATCGGAATCTGGAAGACCCCTTTAACAAAGGGGACCCCCAGATCCCGGCCCCCCCTATGTGAATTGGTAAGGGGTACATTGTACCCCTACCATTTCACGAAGAAAGTTTCAAAAAATGTAAATAAAAACACACAAACACCTTGAAAAAGTCCTTTATTAAAAAAAATAAAAATAAAAAAAAAAAAAAAAAACATTCCAGCGATGAAATCCAGTGTCCCGCGGCAATCCCGATGTCCAGCGCTGTCGTCATTGGTTGTGCCTGTGCGGACCTGATGGGGAACTTCCTCCGCTGTGTTTTAAATGTATAGACCCGCCCCTTCTAAAGTTCCCCATCAGGTCCGCTCAGCGGACCAGATGCGGAACATGAGAAGGGGCGGGTCTATACATGTATTACACAGCGAACGAAGTTCCCCATCAGGTCCGGCCCCTCGGTATGTCCGACCCCGCCTATGTCATTGGCCTGAGCGGGGAACTTCCTTCACTGTGTAATTTAAATTTACACAGTGAAGGAAGTTACCCGCTCAGGCCAATGACGTAGGTGGGGTCTGACATACCGAGGGGCCGGACCTGATGGGGAACTTCGTTCGCTGCGTAATACATGAATAGACCCGCCCCTTCTCTCGTTCCGCATCTCGTCCGCTGAGCGGACCTGATGGGGAACTTTAGAAGGGGCGGGTCTATACATTTAAAACACAGCAAAGGAAGTTTCCCATCAGGTCCGCACAGGCACAACCAGTGACGGACAGCGCTGGACATCGGGATCGCCGCGGGACACTGGATTTCATCGCTGGAATGTTTTTTTTTTTTTATTATTATTATTTTTTTTAATAAAGGACTTTTCCAAGGTGTGTGTGTTTTTATTTACATTTTTTGACACTTTCTTTGTGAAATGGTAGGGGTACAATGTACCCCTTACCAATTCACACAGGGGGGGCCGGGATCTGGGTGTCCCCTTTGTTAAAGGGGTCTTCCAGATTCCGATAAGCCCCCCGCCCGCAGACCCCCACAACCACCGGGCAAGGGTTGTGGGGATGAGGCCCTTGTCCCCATCAACATGGGGACATCCTCCCCATGTTGAGGGCATGTGGCTTGGTACGGTTCAGGAGGGAGGGGGGGCCGCTCTCTCGTCCCCCCCTCTTCCCCTGCGGCCGGCCAGGCTGCGTGCTCGGATAAGGGTCTGGTATGGATTTTTGGGGGGACTCCACGCCATTTATTTTTTTATTTGGGGTGGAGTACCCCTTAAAATCCATGCCAGATCTCAAGGGCCTGGTATGGATATTTAGGGGGAACCCCACACCATTTTTTTTTTTAATTTGTGGCGGGGTTCCCCTTAATATCCATTCCAGACCTAAAGGGCCTGGTAATTGAATTTGGGGGAATCCCCACGCTTTTTTTTATTTTATCAATGACTTTTCTATGTATTGATAAAAGCCGACAATTCATTATAGCCGCGAGTGAGTTTTAAATGACTTTTTTTCCTTCAAAAATGACACTTTGTGCAGGGACAGTTCTAAGCACGGGAAACATGCGCCACTTTACAGGCATATCATACACACCCCCCAGGTACGAAATTTAAAGGAATATATCACTTTTATTGTTTCATTTTAAGCATTATTAAAATCACTGCTCCTAAAAAAACGGCTGTTTATAAAACTTTTTTTTGCATTGATACATGTCCCCTGGGGCAGGACCCAGGTCCCCAAACACTTTTTAGGACAATAACAGTGTTAGTAGCTGCTGACTTAAAAAAAAAAATTGCGGGTGGAATCCCGCTTTAAGGACCATTCCACGTACATATTCTGCGGCAGGGCGGCCCTTAAATGTGAAATAACGTACCTGTACAATAATTTTGTCTGCTCTTCCTGTGATTGGACACAGCGGGAGCCAATCAGCGCCCACCCGGAACCCGGCAATCATTCAGAACAAGGTAGACTGCCATTCTGCTAGTAATGAAGACATCGATTTTGTGAAAGACCCAGATCTCTGTCTTTGTACAGTTAAACCATCCCTCACACAGTAAAAAAACACTCCCAGGGAACACATTTAACCATTTGATCGCCCCTGATGTTAACTCCTTCCCTGCCAGTGTCATTAGTAAAAAATTTTAGCACTGATCACTGTATTGGTGTCTCTGGTCCCCAAAAAGTGATAATTAGTGTCAGATTTGTC
Source organism: Rana muscosa (assembly GCA_029206835.1). Lineage (NCBI taxonomy): Eukaryota > Metazoa > Chordata > Amphibia > Anura > Ranidae > Rana > Rana muscosa. The sequence goes on from CM055116.1 coordinate 13,703,139, forward strand.
CACCGCAATGTTGCAGTCCTGCTAACTAGTGAAAAAAATGCATAAATCTATCCCATAGTTTGTAGACGCTATAACTTTTGCGCAAACCAATCAATATACGCTTATTGGGATTTTATTTATCAAAAATATGTAACAGAATACATATTGGCTTAAATTGATGAAGAAATTCGATTTTTTTAATGTTTTTATTGGATGTGTTTTATAGCAGAATGTATTTTTTTTTTTTTTCAAAATTATAATTTTCTTTGTTTATAACGCAAAAAATAAAAGCCGCAGAGGTGATCAAATACCACCAAAATAAAGCTCTATTTGTGGGAAAAAAGGTTTTTTTTTTATTTGGGTACAGTATCACACGCCGGCGCAATTGTTAGTTAAAGCAACGCAGTGCCGTATCACAAAAAATGGGCTGGTCAGGAAGGGGGTGAACCTTCCAGAGCTGAAGTGGTTAATGGCCAAATATGTGTAGTCACCTGACCTTTACACCTATATAGGCTCTGTGCCTATAACTGTCTCCACTTCTCTGGGAAGACTGTTCACAAGAATGCATCTGTGGGGATTTGTGCCCATTCAACCAAAAGAACCTTAGTGAGGTCAGGTACTGATGTTGGATGAGAAGACCTGACTCACAATCAGGCTGAGCTCAGGGACTGTGTTCATGACATTTGAGTTCCTCTACACCAAACTTATCAATCCATGTCTTTATGGAGCTGAATTGATTTGTGCCCAGGGGGACAGTCATGCTGGAAAAGAAAAGGTTAAAAGAAAACAATCACCTACATATACTGTAGAGCAGGGGTGTCAAACTCAATTTCATTGTGGGCCGCATCAGCAGTATGATTGCCTGTAAAGGGCCAGTTGTATCTGGGGTGTGCTACGTACAGAGTTCAGGGTTAAAGAGTGTGTTACATAGAGAATGCAGAGTTCAGTATCACACTATGTACAGAGTGTAGAATTCAGGAGTGCACTATGTACAGAGCGCAGGGTTCAGGGGAACACTATGCACAGTGTGAAACCTCACCCCCTCTCCAAAGCTTCCTCACATCTCTCTCTCCTACCTGGCCTGACTCTAGTACCTCCCTGTGTAGGTGGCTCTGCCACACCCTGTAGGGAGATCGTTTTCTCTCTCAGATTCTGGAGATCTGTCCCCACTGTGCCCCACTGTGAGTGTGTACAGGGATCTGTTAGTTCCAGGAATCACTGAGAGTAAAGATGTCCCTTGTAAACATAGAAGGCTTCTGTGTTTACAAGTGACAGTGAGGAGCGGAGGGTGAGAACTAGAATGGAGTTCCACATTTTGGCTGCAAAACAGGGTTTGAGGATCACATGTTAAGGCCTGGCGAGCCGTATTCACCCCGTGGGCCTTGTGTTTGATATCTATGCTGTAGAGGGATGAATGATAATAGAAGGAAGACTGCAGCTGTTTCTGGTACTGCTGGTACTGGATTGCACTTGTACTGGCTGCTGATCTGGAATCTCTCTTTTCTATCACTCTGCAATCAGTGTGTGAGGGCAAAGTGGGGGCAAGCTGCTAACTTCAGGTATTGGTTACATTGTGTGATGCTTTGATTGGTCACAGCATGTTTTTGTGATCAGCGCTGTCCAATGGACAGTGCAGTGACAGTACTTTGCTTGTGCATGCTAGAGGGGCATGTAAGAGCAAGAAAACATTGAAGCTCTAAAATAGCATCCAGTCCTGTAACATCCACCTTTCATCCACTTATGTACAATAGGCAGACAGAAGGCAGTCAATGTACCCAAAAAATCATAATGCCGATGATAATGTCATTCATAATGATGATGATGGTAACAATATGGCTGAATTTGTTTAATCTGATCTACAGCATTATACATTGAATCAATGTGTTACATTTACAACATTCTTTTCCCCAGCATTGTCCCTCTTGTGTTCAGTTCAGGTTTGAAAAGTAAAATGTAGAGTTTTGGAGAAAACATACACAATAATATTCCAGCACTGGTGGTCAGTATGGCGAATATCTCCACAGCCACCATGTATTTCCCTCTGGTGCTCAGATAGGCCGGGATCATGGCAATCCAGACACTGCAGAACACCAGCATGCTGAAGGTGATGTACTTGGCCTCATTAAAACTGTCCGGTAATGTTCTCACCATGAAAGATGAGGGCAGTGACATTTTTGTTATATGTATTGTTGTCATTGTGGTCAGGCAACGCACTAGCACCTTTGCTTCCATGTGCTGGGTGTTTAGTGTGCTCCTGCCCCTTTAATGGAGGGTGGGCTCCCCCCAGTCACCTGCCCTATATCTATCCATCAGCATACATGTGCTTCCATTGAGGAGACCTTAAATTTTAGAGTTAGGACTGCAGCATACAGGGAGCCTTGACGCGGCCTGCAGCTTACACATGTATTTGCAAATGCGTGCAACTAAACCCCTGTTTTTAAACGCACTGTTAGACAGGTGAATTCGTTTTGTTGCTGATTGGTTGGTAAGTCGAGCTTGGATATTCTGTGTGTTTTTTATTGACATGCGTCTGCCCATCCAGTGCTCCTTGCTGTGAAGACCAGTCATAGATGAGGGCAGTGACATTTTTGTTATATGTATTGTTCTCACCATAAAAGCCAGAACAAAACTCACAGCTGCCAGAAACCCCATATAACCCAACATAGAGTAGAACCCGATAACTGACCCTTCATTACACTGAATGATGATCTTCCCAGGATAGGAGTCCATGTCATACTCCTGAAATGGTGGAGAGATGGACAACCAGAGAATGCAATTCATAACCTGAATGGATGAACAGAATAACATGACTGTATTGGGAAGTTTGACTCCCACCCATTTTCTACAAGAGCTTCCAGGTCTGGTGGCTTTAAAAGCAATGAAGACCATGATGGTTTTGGCTAGGATAGAAGATGCTGAGATGGTGAAGGGAACTCCAAAGGTGACTTGTTGCAGCATACAGGTAATATCCACAGGACAGCCAAGGAACAGGAATACAGAAAGGAAGCTCAGTATGAGGGAGAGGAGCAGAATGAAGCTGAGGTTCCGGTTATTGGCTCTGACTATGGGAGTGCTCCGAAACCAAACAAATAGTACAAGTATAAGGAGAGATGTTGTAGCAAATATGACTGAAGTTATAGAAAAAAATAAAACTAGAATATCCTCCTCGTATGATAAATACTCATTGACCTTGTCAATACAAATAGTTTTAGCTTTGTTGGGCCATTCATTTTCAGGACACTTCTTGCAGAGTTCACTGTCTGTAGAGTAAAAATAAGTGAAAATAACATTAGGCATGGTAGCTATTTGACAGTATTAAATATTTTTTTCTGTATTTTTCCTTGACCTCCAGAATATTTACCCCCCTTCATGACCAGGCCATTTTTGATCACCTCTGCATTTTTTTTTGCGCTATAAACAAAAAAAGACCAACAATCTTGAAAAAAATTAAATAAAATTTACTTTCTGCTATAAAACACATTCAATAAAAAATGTTTAAAAAAATCAAATTTCTTCATAAATTTTAGCCAATATGTATTCTGCTACATGTTTTTGGTAAACAGAAAATATCTCAATAAGTGTATATTAATTTGTGAACTGTGATATATAAACTGTGGCATATATTTATGGAATTTGTATTTTATTTTATTTTTTTATGCTAGTAATGGCAGTGATCAGCAACTTATAGAGCAGTGGTTCTCAACTCCTGTCCTCAGGACCCACTAACAGGCCAGATTTTAAGTATTACCTTGGTGAGATGCAGACTAGAATACTGCAATCCCTGAGCAGCAAATTATATCACCTGTGATGCATTTCAGTTATCTTGCAAACCTGGCCTGTTGGTGGGCCCTGAGGACTGGAGTTGAGAACCACTGTTATAGAGGAACTGTGATATTGTGGCAAGCCCCGTACACACGATCGGTTTGACTGATGAAAACCGTCCGATGGATGGTTTTCATCAGACCAACCGATCGTGTATGGTACCCATCGGTCTTTTTTCCATCGGTTGGAAAAAATAGAACTTGTTTTAAAATTTTCCGATGGATAAAAAACCGATGGTAATTTCCGATCGTCTATGGGCAAGTCCATCAGTTAAAAAACCCACGCATGCTCAGACTGAATTAGGAGACGGGAGCGCTCGTTCTGGTAAAACTAGCGTTCCTAATGGAGAGAGCACATTCGTCATTCTGCAAGTTATTGCTTCGTTTAATGCAGCGCATGTTTTGTTGCTTTAGAACGGTGTTTAAAATGTCATTTTGGCAGCAGATCTTTCTCATGAGTTCTGACAAATGTATGTCTTTCTTCTTTCTTGTGAGCTTAGGAATAATTAGTTTAATTCTTCAAGGCCGAGCTCACAAATTCCCCCCTTTTTTTTTGTCTTTAAATTTGTTGTGCATTATTTGGTGTGTCAATTTCTCAGAACAACTTTTTTTTTTTTTTTTCGTTTCCTCATGGAGGTTGGTGTCCCTTGTTATTAATTACACATTGTATTTATGAAATGTTATTGCTACTTCAAAAAAAAACACATCAGGCATGTATGTTGGCTGAAATCAAATTTCCCGTTATTTCAGAAAAAAAGCAAACAAAAAACGAAGGGCAACTATTCAGAAATTAGCAGAGAATATAAAGTCATTAGATCCCAAATGCAGACCTGACTATGATGAATAATAAAATCAACAACAGCATGAAATCAGGAGCAGCAGCCAAAGACGTACATCATCCCAAGCTGTGGTACTCCATCAACCTGCAACTTCTGGATGAGCAGCTCGAGGCCAGGGAATCACCTCCTGCTCTTCCCTCTAGCCTTCCCTCCACGCTTCCCTGCAGTGTTCCTTCCACGGCCCCGTCCACGCACCCTTGCAGGCTGGGCCACTGTGGGTGGTGATGTGGCAGGAGGAGGAGGAGAAGGAGGAGAGGGATTGCCCTGATGTGACAGATGGGTGGCCTCAGTCAGCTGCCCCCTCACCCCCATGTGTACGGCCATATATATGAGGTGCTCACAAAGGGCCCGTTGTCCCGCCTCCATTTGGAGCAACTTATCCGCCAGATAGCTGCTAAACCCCTCCGTAGGGTTGAGGGGGGCCCTCATGATGGCAGCAGCCTCCTGAATCATCTTTAGTGACTCCTCCTCCACTGGTGTCATCCGCCGTTGTTTTGGCGGTCTGACGTGGAGGGGAGCCACTTGGGAGACGGTGCTGCCACTAGGCCTGGGGACCTGCTGAGTCCCACTTGGCCCTGCCTCCTCCTGCCTGCCACACTCCTGACCCTCTTCCTCCTGGCTTGCCTCATCCTGCTTATAAAATAAAAATAAAAATTGTATTATTTGGGGAATCTATCACCCACAATTTGGATATCATTACTGGTGCATATTTTTTTTTTGGGGGGGGTGATATCATTTATGGGTAATCCAAACAGTTCAACACAATATTACTTAGTGGACAATAATTATCATCAACAAATACTATACCTGGCTGAAGATGCGAAGATCTGGCTCTTCAAGTTCAGGAGGCTCCTCCTCCGCCTCTGCAGGGGTGGAGGGAAGGGTGGAAGGAACGCTGGAGAGAAGGGTGGAAGGAAGGGTTGAGGGAAGGCTGGAAATAGATTCCCGGGCCTCAATCTGGTCATCCAGAAATTGAAGATGTCTGTAGTACCACAGCTTGGGCTTTACTACATCGTCGGCTGCTGCTCCTGATCTCTTTGACTGGCGCACTTCCTTGTATTTTTTTTTTTATAGGAATTATGCAGGTTGTTAATTTTATTATTGATCATAGTGTAGTCTGCATCTGGGATCCATGGCTTCATATCCTCTGCTAATTTGCAAATAGTTGCCCGACGTACATCACTCTTGTGGTACGCAGGGTGTTTCAGTTCCCACAGGTTGCGCTGTTCCTTATATTTTTCAATAAAAGTCAGCATCACCTCTGGCCCACGTAGTTTATGCATCTTTTTGGATCAGCAAGTAAAAAAACAAGGATAAAAAAAAACTGATCAGATTTGATTCTCCTCAACTTATCACAATATTGCCCTTTACAATCATGAACCATTATAGACCACTGCAGGCCCGAGTTCCCTTCTTACCTTAGTTCAGTTCATTGGTTCACTTCCGGTCGTCCTTACTCCGCGCATCCCTAATAACTTCTTTCCCCTTTTTATACCCTGCGCATGCGTGTAACTCCGCCCTCGTCGCCCGCCCATGACAGACTTTTTCTGCATTTCCCCGCCCCTTAACGATCGGCGCACAGTGTGAGACGGCGACATGTCGCAGACACAGGTGGCTTCTTTAGTATAAATTATCGACGAGGAAAGCCCGGAGGCGGAAACGTCCCGATCCTGTAAAAAAAGATACAAGGCGACTAATATGTCTTTTTCTGAGATGGCGGAGATGGTGGACATTCTGCGGAGGAAGGATTACGATGGCAAGCATGGCCCATACGACACCCCTAATCTCCGGAAGTCACAAATTATGGACAAAGTGGCGAAGACTCTCTATAAAAAATATGGGGTCAGGAGATCCAAGGAACAACTCCGTAAAAGGTGGTCAGACCTCAAGCTGAGGGAGCCGGAGCAGTATAGGAAGCTTTTAAAAAGCCTAGAAAAAAGTAATTTTTTTTTTTACTGTGTTCTTTCACATTGTAATATGTATTCTTCCATGTTTTGCAACATGTGCTTGGCTTGACTGGTTTCACATTTTAAAATGACAACTTTTATGTTAAGTGGAGAGTCCACTTATTTGGTAAATGTGTTGTTAAAAAAAAAATGCTGCTCTTCCCCCAAACATGTTTGGCACATATCAACGTAAACTACATGTGGGCATGCCTCATTTTACTTCAACAATGTTTATCTACACATTGTTGGCTATATGATGTGTTGTAAGGAAAATTAGAATGTGAATGAAAGGATAAACTGTATTCTGGGTAAAGGAGATGACACTCCAGCAGTTGTGTACTTTTTTTTGTTCTTGATCAAGATACTATACTCTGGGCCACATGACCAAATTTCTTAATGGTGTCACACACAGGTGCTCCAGTGGATACCTTGGTGGTTATCCAAGTGTATTTGTGAGTGTCCTCCAAAATAACATGTTGCTTTGTTGAGTTTGCAAGATCTCATATGTTCATCTTGAAACTCAGGGCCAAATATCAATTGTACCCCACTTCAAAACAATGAGAATCCATTTTCAGGCCTAAAAAGTCTGTGTGCTAAAGGATACATTATTTTTTTTAAATTCCCATAGGGAAGAGGAGACTGGGAGGACACCATGCTCAGGAGATGAGGAACCAAACACCACAGAAACTCCCCGAAGATCACAATGCAGACCAAGATCAGCAGGTTCAGGAAGTGGAGGGGGAGAAAGCGGAGGTGGAGGAAGGGGAGGTGGAGGAAGGAGAGGTGGAGCTTATCAGCACAACAGGTCAGTGTCTGTCACCACAACTTCAAGGTAAATACAGATGTAGGCCTGCATAGTTTAAAAAATTTTTTTTGTTTTTAGGGACTGAACGTGGGGGTGTGTCAGGAAGTCCAAATCCTCCATTCTCGAGTGCCAGCGCCAAAATAATCATTCAGAAAATCATGGAATGCAGTAGCGAAATGGACATTATGAGTAGGGATGAGCTCGGTGTTCGAGTCGAACATAAGTTCGACTCGAACATCGGCTGTTCGGCGACCATCGAACGATTTGGGCCGTTCGCGCCAAATTCGAGTGACGCGAATGGCCCACAATACACTGCGCCATCGCAGTGCAATCCCGGTGCTGTGATTGGCCAAGCATGCACTGTGACCCCGCATGCTTGGCCAATCACAGCGCCGGCAGCTAGGAGAGCCATAATTGGCCACAGGCAGGCTGCCTGTGGCCAATTATAGCTCAGGGGGTTTAGCACACGCCCCACACTATAAAAGGCCGCCAGCGCGGCGGCCTTGTGTAGTGTGTTCCGACGCAGGGAAAGAGTTACATAGGCAGGGACAGTGTCAGTGCTATTTGTACCTCAAACTTGTGTGTAGGGAGAGAGAAGGATAGGCAGGGAGAGTGTCAGTGTCATATTCTTTGCTAAACCTTGTGTGCAGGGAGAGAGAAGGATAGGCAGGGGACAGTGTCAGTGTCACATTCTTTGTTAAACCTTGTGTGCAGGGAGAGAGAAGGATAGGCAGGGAGAGTGTCAGTGTCATATACTTTGATAAACCTTGTGTGCAGGGAGAGAGAAGGATAGGCAGGGGACAGTGTCAGTGTCATATTCTTTGCTAAACCTTGTGTGCAGGGAGAGAGAAGGATAGGCAGGGAGAGTGTCAGTGTCATATACTTTGATAAACCTTGTGTGCAGGGAGAGAGAAGGATAGGCAGGGGACAGTGTCAGTGTCATTGTTGCTAAGCCTCCTGCACATTATACACCTGAAGTTAGCCCGTATTGCTATGTTTTCCTGGTGTGTTACACCAACAGGCATTTGCAGCACTTACAGCGGGCGGAGTGTGCCTCCTGATCATATTACACCTGAAGTTAGCCTGTATTGCTGCTTTTTCCTGGTGTGTTACACCAACAGGCATTTGCAGCACTTACAGCGGGCGGAGTGTGCCTCCTGATCATATTGCACCTGAAGTTAGCCTGTATTGCTGCTTTTTCCTGGTATGTTACACCAACAGGCATTTGCAGCACTTACAGCAGGCGGAGTGTGCCTCCTGATCATATTACACCTGAAGTTAGCCTGTATTGCTGCTTTTTCCTGGTGTGTTACACCTACAGGCATTTGCAGCACTTACAGCGGGCAGAGTGTGCCTCCTGATCATATTACACCTGAAGTTAGCCTGTATTGCTGCTTTTTCCTGGTGTGTTACACCAACAGGCATTTGCAGCACTTACAGCGGGCGGAGTGTGCCTCCTGATCATATTACACCTGAAGTTAGCCTGTATTGCTGCTTTTTCCTGGTGTGTTACACCAACAGGCATTTGCAGCACTTACAGCGGGCGGAGTGTGCCTCCTGATCATATTACACCTGAAGTTAGCCTGTATTGCTGCTTTTTCCTGGTGTGTTACACCAACAGGCATTTGCAGCACTTACAGCGGGCGGAGTGTGCCTCCTGATCATATTACACCTGAAGTTAGCCTGTATTGCTGCTTTTTCCTGGTGTGTTACACCAACAGGCATTTGCAGCACTTACAGCGGGCGGAGTGTGCCTCCTGATCATATTACACCTGAAGTTAGCCTTATTGCTGCTTTTTCCTGGTGTGTTACACCAACAGGCATTTGCAGCACTTACAGCGGGCGGAGTGTGCCTCCTGATCATATTACACCTGAAGTTAGCCTGTATTGCTGCTTTTTCCTGGTGTGTTACACCAACAGGCATTTGCAGCACTTACAGCGGGCGGAGTGTGCCTCCTGATCATATTACACCTGAAGTTAGCCAGTATTGCTGCTTTTTCCTGGTGTGTTACACCAACAGGCATTTGCAGCACTTACAGCGGGCGGAGTGTGCCTCCTGATCATATTACACCTTAAGTTAGCCTGTATTGCTGCTTTTTCCTGGTGTGTTACACCTACAGGCATTTGCAGCACTTACAGCGGGCAGAGTGTGCCTCCTGATCATATTACACCTGAAGTTAGCCTGTATTGCTGCTTTTTCCTGGTGTGTTACACCAACAGGCATTTGCAGCACTTACAGCGGGTGGAGTGTGCCTCCTGATCATATTACACCTGAAGTTAGCCTATATTGCTGCTTTTTCCTGGTGTGTTACACCAACAGGCATTTGCAGCACTTACAGCGGGCGGAGTGTGCCTCCTGATCATATTACACCTGAAGTTAGCCTGTATTGCTGCTTTTTCCTGGTGTGTTACACCAACAGGCATTTGCAGCACTTACAGCGGGCGGAGTGTGCCTCCTGATCATATTACACCTGAAGTTAGCCTGTATTGCTGCTTTTTCCTGGTGTGTTACACCAACAGGCATTTGCAGCACTTACAGCGGGCGGAGTGTGCCTCCTGATCATATTACACCTGAAGTTAGCCTGTATTGCTGCTTTTTCCTGGTGTGTTACACCAACAGGCATTTGCAGCACTTACAGTGGGCGGAGTGTGCCTCCTGATCATATTACACCTGAAGTTAGCCTGTATTGCTGCTTTTTCCTGGTGTGTTACACCAACAGGCATTTGCAGCACTTACAGCGGGCGGAGTGTGCCTCCTGATCATATTATACCTGAAGTTAGCCTGTATTGCTGCTTTTTCCTGGTGTGTTACACCAACAGGCATTTGCAGCACTTACAGCGGGCGGAGTGTGCCTCCTGATCATATTACACCTGAAGTTAGCCTGTATTGCTGCGTTTTCCTGGTGTGTTACACCAACAGGCATTTGCAGCACCTACAGCAGGCGTAGTGTGATTCCTGCAAAATATACTCCTGAAGCTAGGCCTTATTGCTGGTTTTCCCATTTCCCTGCAGGCCATTAGAATGTCTGAAAGGCAAACAAGGAGAGGCAGACAGTCAGGAGCCAATAAAAGAGGGCAAGCAGGCTCTGTGTCTAGAGACAACAGTGCTGGTCGTTTACACGGTGCATCGCCATTGCCGCATCATGCCGAAGACTTGGTAGAGTGGATAACCAAGCCTTCCTCATCCTCCTCATCCTCTCTCACCCAGGCTCAGGGTACTGGCAAAGCAGCTGCCAAAGCGTCCTCTTCCCTGGTATCAATGTCATCATCAGTCACTCCTTCCCTAGACCAACCATGTCCTCCTGAGGAGTCCCCCGAACTGTTTGAGCACAGTGTTGGGTACATGCTCCAGGAGGATGCCCAGCGTTTCGAAGGGTCTGATGATGATACCCAGCTAGAGGAAGGCAGTAGCGTGAGAGCAGAGAGAGGGGATGCTCAAGAAGGACACCAATCTGGCAGTCATGTTTCAGCAGCTGCAGCATACTGCCAGATTGGCTCCAGTGATGAGGAGGGAGGAGATGATGAGGTCACTGACTCCACGTGGGTGCCTAATAGGAGAGAGGAGGAGGAGGAGGATGAGGAGGAGGCACATCTCCAACGAGGCAGGATGCCCTCGGGGGGCCAGCGTAAGGGCAGCACACCGACGGAATCACACCGCAGAGCTCCGCCTGTGCAGGGCCCTGCCTCTGCCCGTTATTCAAAAAGTTCTTTGGTGTGGGCCTTTTTTGAGTCGAGTGCATCAGATCGCACAGCTGCTGTTTGCAACATATGTCTCAAGCGTATATCGCGTGGCCAAAACATCACCCGCATGGGCACCACATGCTTGACCAGACATATGTTGACCTGCCATGCAGCTCGTTGGCAAGCCTACCTTAAAGACCCACACCAAAGAACAAAGCGGACCTCTCCTTGCACCGCATCAGCTGGGATCTCCAACCCCACTATACCTTCAGTCCTCTCTGAAACCTGCACTGAGAGGAATGAAGGTGTAGAAATATGTGTGTCACAGCCAAGTACTTGCGGGCACTCTGCTAGCAGTACACCGATGTCCGATTCTAGCAGGCAAATTTCCCTGTCCCAGCTGCTGGACCGTCAAAAGAAGTTCACTCCCAGCCATCCACATGCCCAGCGGTTGAATGCTAGCTTGGCTAAATTGCTAGCGCTTCAACTGCTGCCTTTTCAGTTGGTAGACTCGGTCCCCTTCCGTGAGTTTGTGCAATGTGCGGTTCCTCAGTGGCAGGTTCCCAAACGCCACTTTTTCTCACGGAAGGCGATTCCGGCTCTCTACCAGCATGTGGAAGGCAATGTCTTGGCCTCGCTGAACAGGGCGGTCAGTGGTAAGGTGCATATTACCGCTGACTCATGGTCCAGCAGGCATGGACAGGGACGTTACCTTTCTTTCACGGCCCATTGGGTCACTCTTTTGGCAGCTGGGAAGGATGCAGGACAAGGTGCAGTAGTGTTGGAGGTTGTTCCGCCGCCATGCCTCCAAAATGCTACTACTGGTTGTGACACACCTCTGTCCTCCACCCCCTCCTCTTCTTCTTCCTCCATGGCCTCTTCCTGTGCTTTGTCCTCGGAACCAGCGGTGCTCCGTAGGCGTTCAAGGGGCTACGCAAGTACGCAGGCATGCCGTGCTTGCGCTGGTGTGTTTGGGGGACAGGAGCCACACTGGGGCAGAGGTTCTGTCTGCTCTGCAGGGGCAGGCCGAGAGGTGGTTGACGCCACGCCAGCTTAAGCCAGGAATGGTAGTTTGCGACAATGGCACCAACCTCCTCTCTGCTCTTCGACAGGGACAACTGACCCATGTGCCCTGTGGGGCTCACGTCCTTAACCTGGTGGTGCAGCGGTTCTTGGGCAGGTACCCGGGCTTACAGGATGTCCTGAGGCAGGCCAGGAAAGTCTGTGTGCATTTCCGCAGATCTTATAATGCCAGTGCTCGCCTGGCTGAGCTGCAAAAGGAGTTGAACCTGCCCATGAACCGCCTTATATGTGACATGCCCACCAGGTGGAACTCAACATTGGCCATGCTGCAGCGGCTGCACACGCAGCAGAGGGCCATCAATGAGTACCTGTGCGACTACGGCACCAGGACAGGGTCAGGGGAGCTCGGTTTTTTTTCACGACGCCAGTGGGGCATGATCAGGGATGCATGCACTGTCTTGGCACCATTTGAGGAGGCCACGAGGATGGTGAGCAGTGACAGTGCATGCATCAGTGACACTGTACCTCTTGTCCACCTGTTGGAACATACGCTGCGTGGAATAATGGACAGGGCACTTAAGGCAGAACAGAGGCAGGAAGAGGAGGACTTCCTTGCCTCTCAAGGCTCCCTTTACCCAGACAGTGTTCCTTCTGTCCCACCCATCGCACAGGAAGAGGAGGAGGAGGAGGATTGTGTCAGCATGGAGGTGGAGCCTGGCACTCAGCATCATCAGCAGCAATATTTTAGGGATGATTTACAGTCCCAAGAAACCAGTGGACTTGTACGTGGCTGGGAGGAGGTGGCTGCGGATCATGTCGTCCTTAGTGACCCAGAGGACTCCGGACCGAATGCCTCAGCTAACCTACGCTGCATGGCCTCCCTGATCCTGCAAAGTCTGCGTTAGGATCCTCGTATTCTTCGGATCAAGGAGAGGGACCATTACTGGCTGGCCACTCTCCTTGATCCACGGTACAAGGCTAAGGTTGCAGACATTATCTTACCGTCGCAGAGGGAGCAGAGGATGAGACAACTCCGGGAGGCCTTGCAGAAAGGTCTGTGCAACGCGTTCCCAGAGACTGGGAGGTTACAAACTCCTGGTCCTGGACAACGAGTTGCTGAGGCTTCGGTCAGTCAAAGAAGGAGCGGTGGGGAAGGTGGCCGTCTGACCGATGCGTTCAGACAATTCTTTAGTCCGCAGCCCCAAGGTTTGATCGGTTCCAGCAACCATCGCCAGCGTCTGATATACATGGTGCAGGAATACCTAGGAGCAAGGTTAGACTTGGACACCTTCCCCACCGAAAATCCTCTTGCTTACTGGGTCTTGAGGATGGATCACTGGCCAGAGCTTGCACAGTATGCAATTGAGCTACTGGCCTGTCCTGCATCCAGCGTTCTTTCAGAACGCACATTCAGTGCTGCTGGAGGATTTGTCACGGATCACAGGGTGCACCTGTCCACCGACTCGTTTGATCGACTGACCTTCATAAAGATGAACCAGTCTTGGATCACCACCAGCTACCAAACACCTGAAGCTGATATAACAGACTAATTTATTTTCAAATGTCACATCCCTTCAAGACTGATGCTGATGCTGAGAGACTGTCCTGTTATGTTGACTGACTATCCTCCTCCTCCTCAATGATCCGATTGATGATGATAGCTTGGAAGAACATTTTTGTTTCTGGGTGCCGCCACCAGTGACTAAGGCCCAATTTTTCAGCCCCTGTTTAACAGGGGCATGTAATTACAATTTTTTATGCAATGCTTTGCAACAGGGCTCATTCCTGCACTCCAACTAGAGTATCTGGGAGAGGTTGCAGTGTCGTGGCACCAGCACCAGTGGGTAAGGCCCAATTTTTCAGCCCCTGTTTAACAGGGGCGTGTTATTACAATTTTTTATGCAATGCTTTGCAGCAGGGCTCATTCCTGCACTCCAACTAGAGTATATGGGAGAGGTTGCAGTGTCGTGGCACCAGCACCAGTGGCTAAGGCCCAATTTTTCAGCCCCTGTTTAACAGGGGCGTGTTATTACAATTTTTTATGCAATGCTTTGCAGCAGGGCTCATTCCTGCACTCCAACTAGAGTATCTGGGAGAGGTTGCAGTGTCGTGGCACCAGCAACAGTGGCTAAGGCCCAATTTTTCAGCCCCTGTTTAACAGGGGCGTGTTATTACAATTTTTTATGCAATGCTTTGCAGCAGGGCTCATTCCTGCACTCCAACTAGAGTATCTGGGAGAGGTTGCAGTGTCGTGGCACCAGCACCAGTGGCTAAGGCCCAATTTTTCAGCCCCTGTTTAACAGGGGCGTGTAATTACAATTTTTGATGCAATACTTTGCAACAGGGCTCATTGCTGTGCTCCAAGTACAGTATCTGTGAGGGGTTGCAGTGTTGTGGCACCAGTGCCTAAGGCCCAATTTTTCTGCCCCTGTTTAACAGGGGCATGTAATTACAATTCTTGATCTAATAATTCACAGCAGGGCCCATTCCTGTGCCCACCAAGAGTAACTGTGAGGCCTTACAGTGTTGTGTCAACACCACCACCACCACCACCAAAGGCCCAATTTTTCAGCCCCTGTTCAACAGGGGCATGCAATTACAATTCTTGATCTAATAATTCACAGCAGGGCCCATTCCTGCGCCCACCAAGAGTAACTGTGAGGCCTTACAGTGTTGTGTCAACACCACCACCACCACCACCAAAGGCCCAATTTTTCAGCCCCTGTTCAACAGGGGCATGCAATTACAATTCTTGATCTAATAATTCACAGCAGGGCCCATTCATGCGCCCACCAAGAGTAACTGTGAGGGCTCACAGTGTTGTGGCAACACCAACATGTAAGGGGCAAATTTCAGCTGAGTATATACGGCAGGCCCCTACTTTCAAACATCCAACTTACAAACGACTCCTTCTTGCAAATGGAAGGATACAACAGGAAGTGAGAGGAAATCTACCCCTAGGAAAGCAAATTCTCTCCTGTTATGCCGCGTACACACGATCATTTTTCCCGTCGGGAAAAATGACATTTTTTTTTCGCCGAGAAAAACGATCGTCTGTGGGCTTTATGCCGTTTTTCTCGTTGAGAAAAACGGCAGGAAAAACGACGAGAAAAATTAGAACATGTTCTAAATTTTCTCATCGTTTTTTCCATCATTTTTTTCCGCGGCAGTTTTCCCATAGGGAGACACTGCCGCGGAGCCCACAGACGGTCGTTTTTCTCGTCAAAAAAAAAATGACGGGAAAAACGGTCGTGTGTGGGGGAACATGCCGTTCCCTCGTTTTTCATTTTTTTCCATGCCGTGAATGAATGAATCATGATCGTGTGTACGCGGCATCAGAGTTAATATGGGAAAAAAAGTGTCTCCTCTCCACTGATGCTTTATCACCAATTCTTGTTTCAATAAAAACCTCAAATTTTCAAAAAACATTTGTCATTACGATGGAAAGTGATGTGAACTGTTCTGAACAGGTGCACACTGCACAGACAGCAAAACAAATGTTACAGGGGTGATAACCCTTCCCTATGTTTTCCAAAAAGCTTAAAAATAGATTTTTTGTCTGGAGCTACACTTAAACAATGTACCTGTTCAAAATTACAAACAGATTCTATATAAGAACAAACCTACAGTCCCTGTCTTGTATGCACCGCCTGTATACGGCTGTTCAGAGTATATAGGGCCTTTTTTATTTTGTGTGCGGGGTTCCCCTTAATATCCATACACGACCCAAAGGGGCTGGTAATGGGCTGGGGTAGGGGGCTGTGATGGGGTAGCTATGCCATTTTTCTTAAAGATTTTCATCCATATTACCGGGACCAGACATTACATTAAAGCCGCAAGCAGTTTTAAATGGCTTTTTTTTCCTTTAGAAATGTAATTTTGTGCAGGGACAGTTCTAAACATGGGAAACACGTGGCACTTCACAGGCATACTTTAGACACCCCCCAGGTACGATATTTAAAGGAATATTTGACTTTTTTTTTTTTCACTTTATGCATCATTAAAATGACTGCTCCCGAAAAACGGCAGTTTTTAAAACTTTTTTGGGGATTGATACATGTCCCCTGGTGCAGAACCCGGGTTCCCAAACCCTTTTTAGGACAATAACATGCATAATAGTCGTTATAATTAGCACTTTAGAATTCGAACGTTCGCATCCATTGTATTTAATAGGGTTCTAAAGTTCGTGCAAACTTTCGGTCCGTTCGCGGGTTCTGGTGCAAACCGAACCCGGGGGTGTTCGGCTCATCACTAATTATGAGAAAGAGAATGATTGTGATTGAGCAAAAATATAAAAACATGATAGATATTTTGGGGAGAATAGTGTGAGCCCCCCCCCCCCTGTTTTTGTGTTTTGTTATGCGTCCGAAATTTCCTATGGGATTTCCACCAGCCCAAAAGTGATGATGCACACACTGACTCAACATGTGCTATCTGCCTTCACAGGATATCTATGTCCCTGTTTTGGGGGTGCAACCTCTTCCTCCCTACTCAAGTAGGTGAGAGGAAGGGTTTTCACCCCCAAAGCACGGCCATTGATCCCCCATGATGGCAGATAGCACCTGTTTACCTTAGCCATGGGATCATGTTAAAGATACCCATTTGAGCCCCAAAAAGAAAGTGTGGTTCTTCACATTTCGGATGGATCAGGGGTAACATCACCCCATCTCATGTTTGTATTTTTCACCCTCGTTATTTTGTTACTTTTTCAGAAAAAATATTTTGGCTTTTGACCCATGCATGTTTCTGCAAAAAAAGCCGCACAAACAAAAAAAAGGCTAGAATTTCGCAAAACAACCAAAAATGTTGTGCAATCAATAAAAACATTCGGGAAGTCTAAAAAAGGTGTGCCTTGTTCTTTCTATGCTCAATAGCAGTTCTAAAGATGCAAAAACAGTGTTTTTACCTCTGAGATTTGAGGGTATTTACTAAGGACAAATACACTTGGCACTACTAGAACCTGGGAGACACATAAACCACAAATACAAGAATGACAACACAAGTTTGTAGTAAATCAAATTTTTTTTTTATTTGAAAAAGGTAATAATAAAAGGTCAGATGTGGTCTGGCATTGCGATGGCCCCCCTACCCGTGAAGTACTCTACGTGTTTCTGACATACTTCACGGGCACTTTGGGGGGCCAAGCCAGTACGGGCAGTGCTGAGGCCGGTCAGATTTGTCAGTTCAGATGGACCGGCCTCAGGCCCAACTGATGACACATAATTAGCAGAAAATTTTCGCAAAAAGTTGTGCAATAAGCAGCAGCAGTAGACAGTGTTGTTCAGTTTATATTCCGCCAAATTGATAGCTGTCTGAAACAGGCGGAACCGGCTGGCCATTATCCCGAAGGCATTCTCCACAACTCTCCGGGCTCTGGCCAGCCGGTAATTAAAAACCCTCCTCTCCGGGGTGAGGGTGCGTTGGGGAAACGGCCGCATGGGGTGTGGTCCTAGTCCAAAATCTTCATCCGCGATGAAAACGAACGGTAGCCCTTCCACGTTCTCTGCATCTGGAGGCAGTGCAAGACCCCCAGCCTGCAGACGGTGAGCGAACTCCGTCTCAGCGAATGCTCCGCCATCGGACATCCGGCCGTTCTTCCCCACGTCCACATACAGGAACTTGTACCGTGCCGACACCACCGCCATTAACACAATACTATTGAAACCTTTATAGTTAAAATAGTATGACCCCGAACGGGGTGGCGGCACTATGTGGACTTGCTTCCCATCAATTGCCCCTCCGCAGTTGGGGAAATCCCACCGCTGGGCAAATTGGGAGGCCACAGTCAGCCATTCCTGTGGTGTGCTAGGGAACTGTGGAGTCAAACAAAAATAAGACATTAGTACGGTTTATGTTTACAGTGCAAGCAGATTACACACAAAAACATTGTTGACCAACATCATTCTAACATTATTATTTAAGGGAGTTTTTCCTACCAATAAACAAAGGCCCACTTAGCAGATGCCTCACCCCCGCTAAGTGGACATTCTAAAATAATCTAAGGGGGGGGGGGCCTAAGGTGATTGTGGGGGATCCAAAAAAAGGCTCTACCACTCTGCTGAGCTTGATTGAGAACTAAAAATATTTTTACATCTTTGGGGGGGGAGGGAGGGTTGTCAAACTACGAGGGCACTGACCCCAAAAATATGAAAAGGAAAATAGAAGGCTAGCTGGGTTTGCACCCACGATAGCATGCTGGAGAGGTTAGTGAAGGGAAATAGGCATGTAGGGCCCAAAAAGGCCTTTACAGGTAAAAACATGCATGGGGAAAATGGGGACATTACCAGGATATTACAAACAGGCAAATTTGTGTTAGGAGGAAAAAAAACAGAAGATTCTAAAACAATAAAAACATATAATGTGAGGTTAAAGGAGCATAATTACCTTCATATAGTCCATCTGCAGGACCTGAATAATGGCCGAACACGTCTCAGGGATAATGATCCCGAGAGCCTGGGGGGAGATGCCTGTTGAGAACTTGAGGTCCTTCAAGCTTCTCCCAGTCGCCAGGTATCTCAATGTGGCAATAAGCCTCTGCTCGGCAGTGATGGCCTGGCGCATCACAGTGTCCTGCCTCGTGATATAGGGGGACAGCAAATCCAACAGACTGTGAAATACGGGGTCCGTCATCCTGAGATAATTCCTGAAATCATCAGGATTATTCTCATGGATTTCCCGCAGCAGAGGCATATGAGAGAATTGGTCCCGCTGGAGCAACCAATTCTTAGTCAATGAACTCCTCCTCACCCTGTTCACAGACTGAACTCGGGTTACAGTGTTAACTGTAACACTAAGTCCAAAGCCAGCACGAGCTCGAGAACGAGAACGCACTTCAAACATGGTTTTAAACCGGTCGGCTGGTCAGAACACACTCAAACAGAACGCACCGTGGAACAGCAAGGCCTGAGAAGAACGACCTGAAAAACAGTAAACGAACGGCCAAGAAGGCACTGCAAGGCAGTAACGACCTGACTGCACGCACTGAATCACAAATACAAACCCACAAGCACAAACTGAACACCAGGAAACGATCTGCAAAGCACGGAGACTGAAAAGCGCGAATCGGCTCTCACCAAACTTTTACTAACACGCGGTAACACGAAATCAGCAAAAGCAGCCCAAGGGGTGGCACCATTAGATTTGTTCGGCCCTTTTATAGCGCGTCGTACGTTTTGTACGTGCCGTCGGTTTTTGGACTGACGGTGTGTGGCCAAGACTGATGAAAAACAGTTTCATCGGATTTCCGATGGACAAATCCATCGGACGAAAAACCATAGGTTATCCGATCGTGTGTACGGGGCTGCAGACAATCTGATACTAACTGACTCGTTTGACACTTTGCGGGAACCATTGACACTAATACATTAATCAGTGCTAAAAATATGCACTGTCACTGTACTAATGACACTGGCTGGGAAGGGGTTAAACGTCAGAGGCCATAAAAGGGTTAACTGTGTGCCTAGCCAGTGTTTTTGTGTACTGTGTGTGCTGCTTTTACTAGGTGAAGAGGTAGAAGAAAAGTGCAGAAAGGCACCATCAGTAATCAGTCATTTCATACAATTTAGGGAGATGTTCAGCCTGCAAAGTGTAAAGTGTGTACAGAATCACTTTAAAGGACTTTAAAAGTTTTCATTTTATAATTCAATATCAGAATTTATACTTATAGAAACATAAAGCTTACCAGATTGGTTTGATATTTCTCCTTCTGAAAATGGAGCACAATTATAACAACATGGGTGATATCCTTCTCTTACAGATTTTCGGAACCCTGGAAGACATTCCTCGGAGCATTGACCTCTTGGGACCTGAGATAATATAGAGCTATATGATCTATTCAAGAGCAAAAGTACAGATATAATAGTGTAGGTAAGCCAAGCTTCTGATGTTTACAATGATGCAGCATGTACAGTATACCTTGGTGGAAACACATGGACCATTCCAGAAGGTGGCCCTTCATTAGTCTGGATACCACAGAATATGCTCTGAACCAGAAGACAGAAATAGACATCTAGGAGTGCTAGCAAAATCCTTTCATTAGAAAAGTTACAGCAACAAAACTATCAGTACAGCATAAACAGGTGTCTGTGAGGACCCTAGTCTAGGATATCTAGTACGATTGGGTGGAGTGGATGGGAAGCTTGGTAGTAGACTTTGTCATTTGGTCACGGTGACCACACAAGCCTGATTTGACTCCTCCTGTCATATGATAAAGAGGGTCAACGCTGTCTGGTGAGTCGGGATCCATATCCCGTTTACCTTGTTTTTTACCTGTGGAAAGAAATGTGCAAGACAGCCTGTGATCACTGAGGGTTGCATGCAATCAAGCCTCACAATCACAATTTTTTGGACGGGAACACAATTTGTATTCATTTTGGACTGTTAGATTTGAGTTCACATTGAGAATTTTGATTTTGACACTATTGTTTCCACCACATGAAGTTTATTATCCAATTTCCCTTTAACATTGGTTTCACAGTGATTTCACGTAACCAATAATAATTTGTCCCAAGCATAAACGCTGCTTTAAAAAATAAAAGAGAAAATCAACCACAATTCACCGCATTTTAGAAGTCACTCGTACAGGAATCCAGATAGCTCCATGTTTTTTGTTTTTTAGTTTCAATAATTTTTATTAACTTTTTAGAAAAAATAAGGTACAAAGTATACAGTTAGTTTAGTATAACACAATAACAAGATAACAAGTAACAATATCTACTCCTTCACTCCAAGCGTCTTGAAGGCACTTATTCAATTGTGTACAATGATGAGTCTCCTATCAGAATGTATTGAAACAATGTCCACTGTTTTTCAATTGTGAGAGGGTGGATCCCCCCCCCGACACCCCAACTGGGGTCATACTGTGTCTTGGGTGGGGAGGTCCTGTAACCCTCTTTAGTACAGAGTCACTGGCGTCAGGCATTCTATACTGTACACTGGTTTTTCCATTTCAAAAAGGGTTTAAATAATTGCTTGAGCAAGAAAGTGAAGAGGTGTGAGAATGTATCCAACGTATGATAAACAAAGAGTAGAGCCCTGTACACACGATCGGATTTCCTATGGATTCTAATCCGATGGATTTTTTCATCGGAAATCCGATGAAGCTGACTTCCATCAGTCTTGCCTACACACTATCAGTCAAAAATCCGATCGTCCCAAACGCTGTGACGTAAAACACTCCGATAAGCCGAGAAAAATGAAGTTCAATGCTTCTGAGCATGCGTCGACTTGATTCTGAGCATGCATGGGTTTTTTATCCTATGGAGTTCCACACAGACGATCGGATTTTGCTATGGTTTTTTTTCCCATCGGAAAAATTTAAAACATGTTCTATTTTTTATGTGTCATTTGCATGTATGCAATTCACAAGTAATATTCAGAATTTTTTCAGCTGATGCCAGTCAGTCCACGGTTTCCATAGTTTGTGTGCTAATTGGAATTTGCCCTGTGAAGATGAGAACATTATTTCGTATGTGGCATGCGTGTTGGTCATTATGTTTATTTCATTTATCGTGGGTATGTCTTGGTCCTTTCAATGTCTCGTTATCGCTAGTCTTGCGCTCAATAAAATGTGGGTCAGATAGAATAGCCATTCCTGGGGTTTTAGGGATCCGTAGCTCCAGTATTTGTGCAGACAGGTCAAATACCCTGTCTCAGAG
The DNA here is from genome assembly GCA_029206835.1 of Rana muscosa. NCBI lineage: Eukaryota > Metazoa > Chordata > Amphibia > Anura > Ranidae > Rana > Rana muscosa. The sequence goes on from CM055116.1 coordinate 13,724,889, forward strand.
CGAACAAATGTGTGGACAGTCCCATAATATATGATACAAGGTACCCACACATCCACATCCCCTCCAACAAAGAGGAGAGGCGCGGGTGTCAAATTTAGATATTCTAAATGGAGTTAGATACCAGCGTAATAATCGTTTTTGAGTAAGTTCCCAAAGATTGATGCTTTTGGTGGCGGAATATGTGGTTTGCAGTGCGTGTTGCCATTGTTCGGGGGTGTAGGATGCCCCTATTTCCTGTTCCCAGGCTTTGATGTTAGAGAGTTTAGTAAATACTAATTTGTTATTTAGGGTGTTATAGAATAGGGATATGCCTTTGATATTGGTATAATGTTTGATGAGGTATAATGATATTTTCCAGGGTAGGTGGACGGAGATTCGTTTTAGGATTAGTTCGGAGGAAATGACTAATCTGGAGGTATCTGTAATAGTCAGACTCCTCCAGATTAAATTCTATTTCTAAAGCTCGAAATGTTTTCATGGCGGGTCCTATCATGAGGTCTGTAATGTTTGTGATTCCTTTTTCTACCCAGTGTGTTATGTGGAGGTCCAGTATGATTCCAGGTAGACAGGTGATAGGAATTCTTAGTGATGTTAAAGGGGAGTTTGTTTGTTGTGCTTCTAATAGAATTTTCCATGCCTGGAGTGATGCTTTCATCGGGGGAGCTAGGGTAGTAATATCACTGGAATTGTATGTACTTGACATTATGAAGTCATAAAGGTTATTGTTTGGGGCTTGAGTTTTCTCAAATTCTTGCCATTTGGTCTGGGGGAGTTAGGGAATCATGTTCTCAATTGCGCAAGAATCGAGGCAACGTAGTAGTCCTTAATCAATATATTTCCCACTCCTCCCACCTTTCTTGACGCTATTGATTTTTTGAAGGCCCATCTCGCTTTTTTCCCCTTCCATAAAAACTTATTCACTATAGATTGAGCTTTGGAGAAGTAAGAGTTGGGGATTGGAATAGGAAGTGTTCTGAACAAGTATATTAGTTGTGGAAGTACCATCATCTTAAAAGCAGCTAAACGACCTGACCACAAGAGTTCCGTCTTAGCCAAGTCCTGAAGTCTTGAGGTCAGAGAAGTGAGAAATGGAGCATAATTAGCCATTATTAGGTCCTCTGGTGATGCAGTTAGGGTGATTCCCAGATATTTTATACCTACGTCACTCCAAGTGTATGGAAACCGTGATCTGAGTTTGTTTTTTGGTTGTGTGTTTATTCCCAGTCCCAATATGTAGGACTTGCTCTCGTTCACTTCATAGTAAGAAATTTTAATGAACATATGTAATGCTGAGTGTACTGAAGCCAGGGATTTTTCGGGGTCTCTAAGCATTAGGATGATATCGTCGGCAAATAGGCTGATAGTATGATCGCATTTATGAATTGGAAAACCTTTGATAGTTTGATGTGATCTGATATATGTAGTCAAAGGTTCCAATATTAGGTTAAAAATTAAAGGGGAGAGCGGGCAACCTTTGCGGGTTCCATTGGTAATGCTGAATGGTTTGGATAGTACCCCTGATGTATAAACCCGGGCAGAGGGCTCCAAGTAGAGGGTCATTATTGCCAAAAAATGGGTCCAGAGAACCCAAATGTTTTTAGGACCAGAGCAAGGTATCCCCAGTGGACCCAATCAAAGGCCTTCTCTGCGTCCAAAGCTAGCAG